>OZ025262.1:20157457-20757457 GCA_964019135.1 Arenicola marina
GATTCGATATTTAATTGTGAAGGTAACGACACACACACAAAGACCCAAAAAAATTCCAAATTTTAATCTGAATGGATTCTTAGAAAATGTACATAAATATGGATGAGATTGCCGGAGCGAGGACGGGGCCGGGGGCGGGGGCGGGGGCGGGGGGGGGGGACGAAGACCATGGCCCCTAATGCGATAACGAACGCGTCACATACGAGACAGACACCCAAACCGTGGCGGGATATGGCGCGGGACCCGTCGCTGTGAGGCTGCCCAGGGGCACGGTGGGGTCTGACAGGCATGACCACGGGACGCGGACTCGGCTGGTTGGGGAGGGCGTGACGGGAGGTGGAGGTGGGGTGTGAGGGTGGGTATGAGGGTCAGGGTAGGGGTGAGGGCGGGACTGGGGTCGGGGTGGTGAGAGGGTAGGAGTGGGGTTGAGGGTGGGGGTGGGAGTGGGTCGGGGTGGGAGAGAGGGTGGGACGGGCGACGGGGTGGGCGGTCGGGGGTCCGCGGGTGGTCGGATCGCGGTAAAGGCGCCGCACCGGGCGGACAGCTAGGCCAGTGGACATTATTCATCACGGTCTGCACACGACGTTGCGGCCGCTGGGTGCCAGCACGAACCCCTATCCCACCAACCACCCCCCCCCCCCCCACCCCCCAGCTCACCCCCACCAGCCACTGGGGGCCATCACGAATCCCTACCCCACCAACCACCCACCCCACCCCCACCAGCCACTCGGTGCCATCACGAACCCCTACCCCACCAACCACCCACCAACCCCTCCACCTCACCCCCACCAGCCACTGGGTGCCATCACGAACCCCTACCCCACCAACCACTCACCCCACCCCCACCAGCCACTCGGTGCCATCACGAACCCCTACCCCACCAACCACCTACCCCACCCCCACCAGCCACTGGGTGCCATCACGAATCCCTACCCCACCAACCACCCACCCCACCCCCACCAGCCACTCGGTGCCATCACGAACCCCTACCCCACCAACCACCCACCAACCCCTCCACCTCACCCCCACCAGCCACTGGGTGCCATCACGAACCCCTACCCCACCAACCACCCACCCCACCCCCACAAGCCACTGGGTGCCATCACGAACCCCTACCCCACCAACCACCCACCCCACCCCCACCAGCCACTGGGTGCCATCACGAACCCCTGCCCCACCAATCACCCACCCACCCCTTCACATCACCCCCACCAGCAACTGGGTGCCATCACGAACCCCCACCCATCACCCCACCCCCACCTAACCCCGACCGACCCCCATCATACAAGAATCCGCCCAGTAACAATCACACCACCAACCCCCTCCCTCCAACCCCGCCACCACGGCTCACCCCGCCCGACCCCACCCCGCTTCCCCACGCCTGGCCACCGCTCCCAGGAATCCTGGCGGCGACAACCCACCCCCCCCCGTACCCCCCGCAATCCTGGAATCCTGGCGGCGACACCTCCCATCCCCAGCGATGTGGCCACCCCCCCGTCCCTCCCACCCTCCCCAGCCCGCCGCCACTGAGAGCGACCCCCGAGATGCCAATATATATAAACACACAAGGACACCCGCCGCTCGATTCCCACTTGCCTCCGCCGAAATCAACTGCTATCCTTAACAGGAGAGCTACTGATCATGTCCGGAGGGCGTGGGCGGCGGTACGGGGCTGGGCGGTGGAGGGGAGGGGGCGGTGGTTGGGGGTGGGGGGGGGGGGGAGGCGGTGGTGGGCGGAGGGGGTGGGGGAAGGGGAGGCGGTGGGGTTAGAAAGAGGGCGGGTGGGACGGGGTTTATAAAAAGACCCACCTGCCACGTGAGGTGGTTGTCCTGTGGGAGGAAGACGCCACGTGACGGGGTTGCCATGGAAGGACGCCACGTGACGGGGTTGCCATGCAAGGACGCCACGTGAGGAGGCAGCCACGTGAGGTGGTTGTCCTATGGGAGGAAGACGCCACGTGACGGGGGTTGCCATGGGAGGCCGTTGCTACGAAAGAGGATTGCCATGGGAGACCGTTGCTGTGGAAGATGATTGCCATGGGAACATGTTATCACGACAGAGGCGTGCTCCACTGTTAACTGCCACCTCATTAAGTCATTATATTCGGATACGGTCGCTTTGACGCTTTCAGGCTAAATAATCCAGGGGAGGGGGAACGGAGAGAGGACGGGGGGGGGGGGGGGTACAGTAAATAAACCCTTTGGCGCTGGGTCCATGATCTAAACAGCAATCCGAGCAGGACCTGCCATCTCGGACCTTTCAACTTCTTCCTCCATAGCCACCGACATGCCCCCCCCCACCCCCGGTCCATCAAGCCACACACCTACCGGGGACAGGCGGATGGGGTGGGGGCAGACAAATGGACCGAGGAAACCAAACACGGGGGCAATCAAAATGACCCACATGGGGGTAGTTAGGCCAGAGGGGTAGTCAGGCCAGAGAGGTAGTTCGGCCAGAGGGGTAGCTAGGCCAGAGGGGTAGTTAGGCCAAATGTGTAGTTAGACCAGAGAGGTAGTTAGGCCAGATGGGTAGCTAGGCCAGAGGGGTAGTTAGGCCAGATGGGTAGCTAGGCCAGAGAGATAGTTAGGCCAGATGGGTAGCTAGGCCAGAGGGGTAGTTAGGGCCAGAGGGGTAGTTAAGTTTGAGGGGTAAATAGGCCAGAGGGGTAGTTAAGTTTGAGGGGTAGTTAGGCCAGAGGGGTAGTTAAGTTTGAGGGGTAGTTAGGCTAGAGGGGTAGTTAAGTTTGAGGGGTAGTTAGCCCAGAGGGGTAACTAGGCCAAAGGGGTAGTTAGGCCAGAGGGGTAGTAAGGCCAGAAGGGGCAGTTAGGCTTGCGGGGTAGTTAAGTTAGAGGGGTAGTTAGGCCAGAGGGGTAGTAAGGCCAGATGGGGCAGTTAGGCTTGCGGGGTAGTTAAGTTAGAGGGGTAGTTAGGCCAGAGGGGTAGTAAAGCCAGAAGGGGCAGTTAGGCTTGCGGGGTAGTTAAGTTAGAGGGGTAGTTAGGCCAGAGGGGTAGTAAGGCCAGAAGGGGCAGTTAGGCTTGCGGGGTAGTTAAGTTAGAGGGGTAGTTAGGCCGGAAGGGGTAGTAAGGCCAGAAGGGGCAGTTAGGCTTGCGGGGTAGTTAAGTTTGAGGGGTAGTTAGGCCGGAAGGGGTAGTTAACCCAGGGGCGTTGCGGGAAAACGGGTACGTCTCGCAACCGGCCAAGCGTCATGCGGCCCGGCATCCCGAAAATCCGCATGAATTGAGGCAAATCAGGTTAACGGGCTGGGCACGGCTGGGTAAGGAGGCAGCCCGCTGGACAGCCAATCGGTCAGACGGTTCCCTGTCCTTGCAGGTCCCTGCGTGGGTCCGCTGGTGTATGGCGCAGATTGCCGGTCCATTCTTCCAACGAGAACCGCTACAATAGGACAAAGCTGCCCCTCAGGCACGGTTAGGAGAGCCCCTTCCCACCACCCTCCAAGCTGTTACAAAGGAATAACCTCCTCCCCAAGCTGTCACAAAAGGGCAACTTCACCCCCCCCCAACTGTTACGAAAGGGCACCGCCACCCGCAAATTGTAATAAAAGAATAGCCCAGGCTTCGGAATTTTCACAAAAGGATAACCTCCCAACAAGTACAAAGGAGCAGTCTGGCCACTTATGGATAGCTACCAATGGGACAGCCTCACCGAGTATAGACAGCTACCAATGGGACAGCCTCACCGAGTATGGACAGCTACCAATGGGACAGCCTCACCGAGTATGGACAGCTACCAATGGGACAGCCTCACCGAGTATGGACAGCTACCAATGGGAGAGCCTCACCGAGTATAGACAGCTACCAATGGGACAGCCTCACCGAGTATAGACAGCTACCAATGGGACAGCCTCACCGAGTATGGACAGCTACCAATGGGACAGCCTCACCGAGTATGGACAGCTACCAATGGGACAGCCTCACCGAGTATGGACAGCTACCAATGGGAGAGCCTCACCGAGTATAGACAGCTACCAATGGGACAGCCTCACCGAGTATGGACAGCTACCAATGGGAGAGCCTCACCGAGTATGGACAGCTACCAATGGGACAGCCTCACCGAGTATAGACAGCTACCAATGGGACAGCCTCACCGAGTATGGACAGCTACCAATGGGACAGCCTCACCGAGTATGGACAGCTACCAATGGGACAGCCTCACCGAGTATGGACAGCTACCAATGGGACAGCCTCACCGAGTATGGACAGCTACCAATGGGACAGCCTCACCGAGTATGGACAGCTACTAATGGGACAGCCTCACCCAGTATGGACAGCTACCAATGGGACAGCCTCACCGAGTATGGACAGCTACCAATGGGACAGCCTCACCGAGTATGGACAGCTACCAATGGGACAGCCTCACCGAGTATAGACAGCTACCAATGGGACAGCCTCACCGAGTATGGACAGCTACCAATGGGAGAGCCTCACCGAGTATGGACAGCTACCAATGGGACAGCCTCACCGAGTATAGACAGCTACCAATGGGACAGCCTCACCGAGTATGGACAGCTACCAATGGGACAGCCTCACCGAGTATGGACAGCTACCAATGGGACAGCCTCACCGAGTATGGACAGCTACCAATGGGACAGCCTCACCGAGTATGGACAGCTACCAATGGGACAGCCTCACCGAGTATGGACAGCTACCAATGGGAGAGCCTCACCCAGTATGGACAGCTACCAATGGGACAGCCTCACCGAGTATGGACAGCTACCAATGGGACAGCCTCACCGAGTATGGACAGCTACCAATGGGACAGCCTCACCGAGTATGGACAGCTGCCAATAGGATAGCCTCACCGAGTATGGACAGCTCCCAATGGGACAGCCTCACCGAGTATAGACAGCTACCAATGGGACAGCCTCACCGAGTATGGACAGCTACCAATGGGACAGCCTCACCGAGTATGGACAGCTACCAATGGGACAGCCTCACCGAGTATGGACAGCTACCAATGGGATAGCCTCACCGAGTATGGACAGCTACCAATGGGACAGCCTCACCGAGTATGGACAGCTACCAATGGGACAGCCTCACCGAGTATAGACAGCTACCAATGGGACAGCCTCACCGAGTATGGACAGCTACCAATGGGACAGCCTCACCGAGTATGGACAGCTACCAATGGGACAGCCTCACCGAGTATGGACAGCTACCAATGGGACAGCCTCACCGAGTATGGACAGCTACCAATGAGACAGCCTCACCGAGTATGGACAGCTACTAATGGGACACCCTCACCGAGTATGGACAGCTACCAATGGGACAGCCTCACCGAGTATGGACAGCTACCAATGGGACAGCCTCACCGAGTATGGACAGCTGCCAATGGGATAGCCTCACCGAGTATGGACAGCTACCAATGGGACAGCCTCACCGAGTATAGACAGCTACCAATGGGACAGCCTCACCGAGTATAGACAGCTACCAATGGGACAGCCTCACCCAGTATGGACAGCTACCAATGGGACAGCCTCACCGAGTATGGACAGCTACCAATGGGACAGCCTCACCGAGTATGGACAGCTACCAATGGGACAGCCTCACCGAGTATGGACAGCTACCAATGGGACAGCCTCACCGAGTATGGACAGCTACCAATGGGGCAGCCTCACCGAGTATGGACAGCTACCAATGGGACAGCCTCACCGAGTATAGACAGCTACCAATGGGATAGCCTCACCGAGTATGGACAGCTACCAATGGGACAGCCTCACCGAGTATGGACAGCTACCAATGGGACAGCCTCACCGAGTATGGACAGCTACCAATGGGACAGCCTCACCGAGAATGGACAGCTACCAATGGGACAGCCTCACCGAGTATAGACAGCTACCAATGGGACAGCCTCACCCAGTATGGACAGCTACCAATGGGACAGCCTCACCGAGTATGGACAGCTACCTATGGGACAGCCTCACCGAGTATGGACAGCTACCAATGGGACAGCCTCACCGAGTATGGACAGCTACCAATGGGACAGCCTCACCGAGTATGGACAGCTACCAATGGGACAGCCTCACCGAGTATGGACAGCTACCAATGGGACAGCCTCACCGAGTATGGACAGCTACCAATGGGACAGCCTCACCCAGTATGGACAGCTGCCAATAGGATAGCCTCACCCAGTATGGACAGCTACCAATGGGACAGCCTCATCGAGTATGGGCAGCTACCAATGGGACAGCCTCACCGAGTATGGACAGCTACCAATGGGACAGCCTCACCGAGTATGGACAGCTACCAATGGGACAGCCTCACCGAGTATGGACAGCTACCAATGGGACAGCCTCACCGAGTATGGACAGCTACTAATGGGACACCCTCACCGAGTATGGACAGCTACCAATGGGACAGCCTAACCGAGTATGGACAGCTACCAATGGGACAGCCTTACCGAGTATGGACAGCTACCAATGGGACAGCCTAACCGAGTATGGACAGCTACCAATGGGACAGCCTCACCGAGTATAGACAGCTACCAATGGGACAGCCTCACCCAGTATAGACAGCTACCAATGGGACAGCCTCACCCAGTATGGACAGCTACCAATGGGACAGCCTTACCGAGTATGGACAGCTACCAATGGGACAGCCTAACCGAGTATGGACAGCTACCAATGGGACAGCCTTACCGAGTATGGACAGCTACCAATGGGACAGCCTAACCGAGTATAGACAGCTACCAATGGGACAGCCTCACCGAGTATAGACAGCTACCAATGGGACAGCCTTACCGAGTATGGACAGCTACCAATGGGACAGCCTAACCGAGTATGGACAGCTACCAATGGGACAGCCTTACCGAGTATGGACAGCTACCAATGGGACAGCCTAACCGAGTATAGACAGCTACCAATGGGACAGCCTTACCGAGTATAGACAGCTACCAATGGGACAGCCTTACCGAGTATGGACAGCTACCAATGGGACAGCCTAACCGAGTATGGACAGCTACCAATGGGACAGCCTTACCGAGTATGGACAGCTACCAATGGGACAGCCTTACCGAGTATGGACAGCTACCAATGGGACAGCCTCACCGAGTATAGACAGCTACCAATGGGACAGCCTCACCGAGTATAGACAGCTACCAATGGGACAGCCTAACCGAGTATGGACAGCTACCAATGGGACAGCCTTACCGAGTATGGACAGCTACCAATGGGACAGCCTAACCGAGTATAGACAGCTACCAATGGGACAGCCTTACCGAGTATAGACAGCTACCAATGGGACAGCCTCACCGAGTATGGACAGCTACCAATGGGACAGCCTCACCGAGTATGGACAGCTACCAATGGGAGAGCCTTACCGAGTATGGACAGCTACCAATGAGACAGCCTTACCGAGTATGGACAGCTACCAATGGGACAGCCTAACCGAGTATGGACAGCTACCAATGGGACAGCCTCACCCAGTATGGACAGCTACCAATGGGACAGCCTCACCGAGTATGGACAGCTACTAATGGGACACCCTCACCGAGTATAGACAGCTACCAATGGGACAGCCTCACCGAGTATAGACAGCTACCAATGGGACAGCCTTACCGAGTATGGACAGCTACCAATGGGACAGCCTAACCGAGTATAGACAGCTACCAATGGGACAGCCTCACCGAGTATAGACAGCTACCAATGGGACAGCCTAACCGAGTATGGACAGCTACCAATGGGACAGCCTTACCGAGTATGGACAGCTACCAATGGGACAGCCTAACCGAGTATAGACAGCTACCAATGGGACAGCCTTACCGAGTATAGACAGCTACCAATGGGACAGCCTCACCGAGTATGGACAGCTACCAATGGGACAGCCTCACCGAGTATGGACAGCTACCAATGGGACAGCCTCACCGAGTATGGACAGCTACCAATGGGAGAGCCTCACCGAGTATAGACAGCTACCAATGGGACAGCCTCACCGAGTATGGACAGCTACCAATGGGACAGCCTCACCGAGTATAGACAGCTACCAATGGGACAGCCTCACCCAGTATAGACAGCTACCAATGGGACAGCCTCACCGAGTATGGACAGCTACCAATGGGACAGCCTCACCGAGTATGGACAGCTACCAATGGGACAGCCTCACCGAGTATGGACAGCTACCAATGGGACAGCCTCACCGAGTATGGACAGCTACCAATGGGACAGCCTCACCCAGTATGGACAGCTACCAATGGGACAGCCTCACCGAGTATAGACAGCTACCAATGGGACAGCCTCACCCAGTATAGACAGCTACCAATGGGACAGCCTCACCCAGTATGGACAGCTACCAATGGGACAGCCTCACCCAGTATGGACAGCTACCAATGGGACAGCCTCACCGAGTATGGACAGCTACCAATGGGACAGCCTCACCGAGTATAGACAGCTACCAATGGGACAGCCTCACCGAGTATGGACAGCTACCAATGGGACAGCCTCACCGAGTATAGACAGCTACCAATGGGACAGCCTCACCGAGTATGGACAGCTACCAATGGGACAGCCTCACCGAGTATGGACAGCTACCAATGGGACAGCCTCACCGAGTATGGACAGCTACCAATGGGACAGCCTCACCCAGTATGGACAGCTACCAATGGGACAGCCTCACCCAGTATGGACAGCTACCAGTGGGACAGCCTCACCGAGTATGGACAGCTACCAATGGGACAGCCTCACCGAGTATAGACAGCTACCAATGGGGCAGCCTCACCGAGTATGGACAGCTACCAATGGGACAGCCTCACCCAGTATGGACAGCTACCAATGGGACAGCCTCACCGAGTATAGACAGCTACCAATGGGACAGCCTCACCCAGTATAGACAGCTACCAATGGGACAGCCTCACCGAGTATGGACAGCTACCAATGGGACAGCCTCACCGAGTATGGACAGCTACCAATGGGACAGCCTCACCGAGTATGGACAGCTACCAATGGGACAGCCTCACCGAGTATGGACAGCTACCAATGGGACAGCCTCACCCAGTATGGACAGCTACCAATGGGACAGCCTCACCGAGTATAGACAGCTACCAATGGGACAGCCTCACCCAGTATAGACAGCTACCAATGGGACAGCCTCACCCAGTATGGACAGCTACCAATGGGACAGCCTCACCCAGTATGGACAGCTACCAATGGGACAGCCTCACCGAGTATGGACAGCTACCAATGGGACAGCCTCACCGAGTATAGACAGCTACCAATGGGACAGCCTCACCGAGTATGGACAGCTACCAATGGGACAGCCTCACCGAGTATAGACAGCTACCAATGGGACAGCCTCACCGAGTATGGACAGCTACCAATGGGACAGCCTCACCGAGTATGGAAAGCTACCAATGGGACAGCCTCACCGAGTATGGACAGCTACCAATGGGACAGCCTCACCCAGTATGGACAGCTACCAATGGGACAGCCTCACCCAGTATGGACAGCTACCAGTGGGACAGCCTCACCGAGTATGGACAGCTACCAATGGGACAGCCTCACCGAGTATAGACAGCTACCAATGGGGCAGCCTCACCGAGTATGGACAGCTACCAATGGGACAGCCTCACCCAGTATGGACAGCTACCAATGGGACAGCCTCACCGAGTATGGACAGCTACCAGTGGGACAGCCTCACCGAGTATGGACAGCTACCAATGGGACAGCCTCACCGAGTATGGACAGCTACCAATGGGACAGCCTCACCGAGTATAGACAGCTACCAATGGGACAGCCTCACCCAGTATAGACAGCTACCAATGGGACAGCCTCACCCAGTATGGACAGCTACAAATGGGACAGCCTCACCGAGTATGGACAGCTACCAATGGGACAGCCTCACCGAGTATGGACAGCTACCAATGGGACAGCCTCACCGAGTATGGACAGCTACCAATGGGACAGCCTCACCGAGTATGGACAGCTACCAATGGGACAGCCTCACCGAGTATGGACAGCTACCAATGGGAGAGCCGTTCCGCGAAACGGCGCAAACTAATTTTGATACGCCCTAGCGCTGACCAATGGCTTAACAGCTCCACTAATGGTTCATTTTATTGCGCCTGGATGTAAGTTGCCCGAATCGTTCGCGTTTAGCTGTTGTATTAGCCGTCGGCACCGGTGCCTCCCCGGAACAGGACATGGCAACGTGCTTGCCGCCTCCGTATTGTAGTGCCGGGAGCAGCCATTATGACGACGGCGAGACGAGCCCTGGATACTACTAAAACACTAACTTTACGAGCGGGGAAAATCAATGCTTGCCGCCGTTGTGTATGTTGTAAGGGGCACGACACCCATCAACCGGACATCCAGGGCGAGATGGGGGAGAGGGACGGGGGGGGGGAGGGAGAGGGGGAGGGAAGGGATTTAGCGATGGAGTGTGAGTGTGGAGAGGGAAGGGGAGAGGGGGGGGGCTGACGCTCTTTCAGCAATGCCTTATACCAGGGTCATGATTACAGTCGTTAACCACACATCTGACACATGTGCTACAAAAGCGCTTTTACAACATGCATAACACCCAAATGTTTTAACTAAACAAGCCAGAGAAGCTTAAAATATAGCTAAGAGGTACCTAAAAGGAAAGCAAAACGGGCGTAATCTCGCCATTCAATTATGGCGGGGGTGGAAGTTCGGTAATAATTTACATGTTAGCAGCAACCCCTGTTCCCGCATAGCTCATGTATTACTCACGCCTACATATATAAACTACAATAATCCATTTCGTGGACTTAAACATGGCTGAAGATGAACAGAAAGCGTTAATTTCGCGGGAGGCTTCCATGTTCTTATTGAGTAAAAGCACCAAACGTTCCGCCTTTTATTCAATTTTATCTGAAATGAAGAACGCCATTTTGATTGCCAGACAGACAACGAGTCTGCCTGGGCGTGGTAACGGGCGTAGAAGCAATCAGGCTTGGTACCTGGGCTTCATACCCGTCCATCATTGCATATAATTCGTCGTTAAAAAGACTCAGGGCCTCCCAGCATCTGTAGCTGACAACTGACAGCGGCGGTGTCCCCCCCCCCCTCCCCCCAATGTCCACTTTGGCGCTGTCACTGCACCTAGAACTAATGCTAGTCCGAACAGAACCAATATTTGCCTCCCGATGCAATTATTCCCACTCAGAATGTCTGGATCTATCACGCGGACAGCCGTTCCCGATAATCAATTAATGAGAAAACTACATCAGACCCAGAACGGTTCAAAAGATGTAGATTACTGACAGCGACGCGATGCAAGTTAATCGCCGACGTGGCCAGAGATTCGTTAAACAAATTGCACCTAAAAAAAATTCCCAAGTTTTCATTTTTGCAATTAGCTTATTGGGTTTTAAACGGGACATGTTTACCTAAAATCTCACGTGGCGTAGGGGGTAAGGTTCAATATCAAACAGCACCGCTCTTATGCCAGGGACAGGCCACTTTTTGAAGAGTGAATGCTATTCTTGAAAGCAACATTTTCCCGCCGGAGTCTTGTCAGTATCAAAATATTAATTTTATATCCCGATAGTACAGTAATAACCTATTTTTATGGTAAAATGCATTGTTTTGAACCTAGACCCGGTTCACAAATCAATTGAGCACACACAAAACTGTGACGTAACATGTGACATCGTTTCCAATATCCAATCAGCTGTTTTGCCTACATTAGTTTACCATTATATTGGATGTGCATGCAGTTACATCATGACTATCATTTCAGTATAGTATAGTATAACATTTCTGAAATCAGTATAGGACATTTTCTGTAGCGGGGGGCTGGATCTCAAGGCTGTAAGCTGCATTGGCACCATACTATCGTAAGTAGGTAGGTATCCTCCCCATTCTCACCAGGGGGCAAGATTTGTGATTACCGCGGGAGCTCGGCAACAGAGACGTCGGCCCAAGGTAAAGGATTCGGAGCCATGGTGTTTTACCGAGCATCTCCCCAGCGGGCGAAGACGCCAGGATGGTGGGCGGGGGGGGGGGAGGAGATCAAGCCACATAAGATAGATTATGCATCTGATCTACCTATGGCGATGGGGGGGGGGCGGGGGTCGGGGATCACATGAATCAATTTGTGTGGGCTGCCTGGCCTGCTTTCACTGTACTCCAGTATTTATCCTCTCATAGGTTTTTGCCGGCGTACCGACTGCCACGGCACACGTAGACCGTGCCAGCTGCAGACTGGCGTCTTAAGGATGAAACGTTGGTAGTATCAGTACAAGCGCTGTACAGTACGTCTCTCTCGATATATATAGTATAGCCCTGGTACATGCCTCTCTGACCACGCCCGTAAACGGAGCAAGGGTGAGAGCCATGTCGCTCACCAGGCCTAAAATTAGAAATCGCGGACCGGTGGCTCAAGTTGAAAGTTCTTAAAGAATAAATATGCAGTGCCTACCCATCAAGTTGCTCCATTAGTTTCCTGAAGCTTTTATGACTTTCGTCGGACAGTCATTTCTTCGGTCGGTAGTGTATTTTCGTGTAGCGGGTGATTTGTGTCCCCTCTCGCTTCGTTTTCAATGCTCCGCCATTCGCCGGACGTCAGCAAACGCCGCCTGGCAGCGAGGGCTCACGCTAAGTTTGTTTACTTCCGGCGAGCGGCGGAGCGGCATGGCTCTCACCCTTGCTCCGTTTACGGGCGTGGTAAGAGAGGCATGTACCAGGGCTATATATAATATATGTGTGTGTGTATTCACACACGGCGGGGTCAGTCCTTGCGGTCCCAATCCCATATTATTTGGGTACCTGTATATAACGACCACTCACTTAATACGACCATTTACCCTGAAGTCTGAAGGGTGACTGTAATATGGCCGTGCTATTGTATCTTTCTGCTGTATGGATCTCCAGCGGGGAGATGGATCCGGGTCCCATAGTTGAATTACTACTGGATTCAAGACGGATGCCATGTAGCCAAAAACTGTCATCTTCTGATCTTGCCGACTGCCGTATAAAAAACTCATGGTGCTTTGAACAAGCAATCCATCGGGTACCGGACGACGACCCCCTCCACCCCCCCTCCCTCCCTTTCCGGGCCTCTTTCTCGCTCAGCCTCTTTTCGTCTCTCCTTCTCCCCCCACCCCCTCTCCTTGCCTCTCCCGCTCAGCCTCCTTTCGTATCTCCCTG
The DNA here is from genome assembly GCA_964019135.1 of Arenicola marina. Lineage (NCBI taxonomy): Eukaryota > Metazoa > Annelida > Polychaeta > Arenicolidae > Arenicola > Arenicola marina. Next base: position 20,170,580 of record OZ025262.1, read on the forward strand.
CCCCCCCCCTCTCCTTCCTGCCCCGATCCCCGGGCCCACAGCGAATGACAGGGAGAACATCCTCTGACTCCATCAGAACTGGCGTAGGCTGGCAGCTGAGATGGGAGAAGAGGATGGGGAGGAGGATGGGGAGGAGGATGGGGAGGAGGATGGGGTGGAGGAGGAGGAGGAGGAGGAGGAGGAGGAGGAGGAGGAGGAGGAGGAGGAGGAGGAGTTACCAGCACGAAAACCCTTGAAACAGTGGCCCACCAGGCGGGAGAGAAACAGGGCGGCGGAGGGGGGGGGGCATGGGGGAGAAGGGGTGGAGGGGGGTGGGGGCAAGGAGGGTATGGGAGGGGGAACGGCAGGGGGGGGGGCTCGGAAGGTAGGGGAGAGGGAAGCACGGCAGGCTTGGGGGCACGGAGGGCAGAGGAGGGATGCACGGCAGGGGGAAGGGGCACGAAGGGTAGGGGAGGGGGAACGGCAGGGGGGGGGCACGGATGCCAGAAGAGGGATGCACGGTAGGGAGGCGGGGGCACGGAGGGCAGAGGAGGGGGGAACGGCAGGGGCGGGGGGTGGAGTGTAGGGGGTAGGGGGTAGAAGGAAAGAGGGAGGGTCGCCCAGAGCTACGAGCGGAAGCCGATTGGAGCCGAGTGCACCACGTGTGATGGAGAGATCGGTTCCCGCGCCGTACGAACGAAGTGGCAAACAGGCAGAGGTACCGGCCTATTTATTGATTCCGCCGAGCGCCCTCGCTCCCACAGCCACCCCCCCCCCCTTCCTACCCCCACCCACCCACCGCTTCTACCACCCCCACCCACGCACCATCGCCTCTTTTCACGGATTATGTCCCCGTGTACGAAAGGAAACCTGGGCCACCAAGAGAAGGCGGGGGCGGGGTGGGGGTCGCGGTCGGGGCAGGACAGGGCAGGGGCAGGGCAGGGCAGGGCAGGGCAGGGCAGGGCAGGGCAGGGCAGGGCAGGGCAGGGCAGGGCAGGGCAGGGCAGGGGGAGGGCCGGGCAGGGGGTCGGGGGGGGGGGCAGAAGAAGACAGGGCAGAGCAGGGCAGGGCAGGGTAGGGCAGAGCAGGGCGAGGGCCGGGCCCGGGGGAGGGCTGGCTGACTGGGCCGCGTCTGGGAGTGGGATAGGGAATCTCGCTCATCAGCGTGGGAGAAGCCGGGCTGGCTGCTGCTGCTGCTGTTGCCGCTGCTGCTGCTGCCTCTTCCCTCTTACAGAGCGGGCAGACACCTCCCCTTCCGCCTCCCCCTCCCCCACCCCCCACTTCCCCCCGCCCCGCTGCCGACCACTCCCGCGTCATACAGCATACAGCTAGCCAGCCTGTACGGCCGCCCCCGGGGATACTGCGCCAAGAGGAGACGGACTCCTTAACTTACCCAATCGGAGTCCCGCTGTCAGTAAAATCAATGTGGCGAGGCGAGGCGGCGAGACACCCCCCCCCCCTGCCTCCCTAACCTCCTGAAAACCAAGTCTCCCCGCCTGCGGCGTCCCGTGGAGCGTGGACAATACTTAAAGACTAGAAGCACCAAGTCACATCAGGCCGGGCTCCAGGGATACTGACCGCTGTGTCGACGCAGCCGCACTACACCAACCACACCACGATACACCAGGGACAGTTACACTGGAATGAGCATACAACATATCATGCCGGCGACACCCACTCCCACTATCAAGCCGGATAGATGGATGGAGTATATTAGCAGCCACGTCCAAATATAGAGCTGGGGAAGCCGCCTGTGCCCGCATAAGGTCCAAACCGTCAGACAGACAGAACCCCGCGTCACAGAACTATGTCACCGAAAACTGCCGAAAACGTCAGAGTTTCCCAATTAATTATAGCACCACGGAAGGCAGGCGGGGGGGGGGGGGGCGGGGGCACACAAGTTGGGGGGCACCCAGTTGGTACCAAGTTCATCGAAACTGCATTGGAACCTCATCAATTGGCAATCAATCCAAAACAACCTATCCACCCCCCCGCCATGTGTCGCCGCAGTAATCCCACCACCACTACTACCACCACACCTTCTCCACCCCCCCACCTTCCCTCCGCTCATCCCCTCCTCCGCGCCATCTACTGATGGGGGTGGTAATCCCACCACCACCACCACCAACACACCTCCCCCTCCTTCCCTCCGCTCGTCCCCTCCCCCTACGCCATCCAGTGGTGGGGCGGGAGGGGGGGGGGGTGGAGCCAGGCAGAGCCCTGGATGAATGCTGAGCTGTGACGAGCAGTCATTAACCCTGTCGACGCCCGGGCGACCCTGAAGCAACACTCAATATTACACGCGTGTGGTCAACGCGCTGCCATTGGCTTCATTAAACTAGCTGGCCCCCGCAACGGCAGAGGCCCCCACCCTAGCCACGTACGTACACGTCAGGCAATAGGTCAGACGTCCCAGCGGACAGGGATATGCGGTCCCAAATTTGGTTGGTTGCTGGTTGGTTGTGCTTTCAGGACGCTTTAACCACTTGTGGTCATATCGCGTCAATGGGAGAAGAAAGGGAAGAGCGGAGCCATGTCCCCGGGGGTAACCCCCTATCCTTTGTGAAGAAGGATATGGAATCTTTATCCTGCGACTACACAGACATGGCCACAGCGGGGGGCAAACCACCGATCCACGTGCCGTTAGGCTCTCGGGGGGGGGCCAGAGCATTCAATGCGTGCGCTCTAACCCACTGAGCTATCGGGCCGGCCACACCAGCGGACAGGGATATGCGGTCTCAAATTGGGTGCCCGGGTCCAATCAGACCCGGCGCAAACAGTCAGGCTCTCCATTCATACGTATGCGCTAGATAGACAGTGTATTACACCAGTTTCTCCATATGTCAGAGGTCGCCCCGATGGCTCAGTGGGTTAAGAGCTTTGAGCGCTATGGCCACCTGAGAGCCTAACGGCACGTGGATCGGTGGTGTGGTCCCATGTCCTTCTTCGCAAAGAGTAAGGGGTTACCCCCGGGGCCATGGCTCCGTTCTTCTCTTCCTTCTCTGATTGACGCGATATAAGAATTGGCTAAAGCGTTCTGAACGTGTCACCGCACCAATATGTCGTACACCACCGCAACACTTCGATCTCGACAAAGGCAGCAAAGACCACAGCAATGTTGTGATAAAGGCCATCATGCCATCATGAAAGGTGCCGAACAAAATGCAATATTGAATGCTGTACAAGCACGCAGTCTTGGTGAAGCCGTCGTCTTTATCTTGAACCGCCGCTAAATGTTACTTTAGTCCCCTTTTCACTGCATGATTATAAGTGAATTTATCGCAGCATAGAGTAAGTGAGCGATGTATCATGGTAGGAAACATGACCAACTCATGAGCTGGGGAAAGCAACATGGCGACAGCAGGGACTGAGGTAAGCAACATGGCGACAGCGGGGACTGAGGTAGTAAGCAACATGGCGACAGCGGGAGCTGAGGTAAGCAACATGGCGACAGCGGGGGCTGAGGTAAGCAACATGGCGACAGCGGGGGCTGAGGTAAGCAACATGGCGACAGCGGGGGCTGAGGTAAGCAACATGGCGACAGCGGAGGCTGAGGTAAGCAACATGGCGACAGCGGGGACTGAGGTAAGCAACATGGCGACAGCGGGGTAAGCAAGGCACATATAGCGGCGCCGGACAAGAACAAAGAAATTGCCCGGCCGGCGGTAAGCGGGTCTAATTGAATTAGAGCCGCCGCCTATGCGTGGCCCTTGGGTCAGCGCCGGCCAGGAGCGTGTCGACACGTCGTGTTACATACAACACTGGTCGTTACCACGGCACGGAGGGGGGTGGGGGACGGGGGGGGGGCAGGGGAGGGGGAAGAGAATGGCAAGGGGTAGGGGGTGTGGGATGGAGAGGGGTAGGGGCAAGGGATGGAGTGGGGGAGGGGAGGGAAGGGAGGGGAAGGGCAAGGGGGTGGGAGGCAAGGGGAAGAGGAGAGGGGGGAGGCAGGGAGGGGGGGGGGATGGGGAGAGGCAGTCAAATAAATGTGTGCCGCCTAGAAACGACGTGTTACGGTTTCCTCCGGATTTAGAGCCGGCTGCAGCATAACAGTCCGCAATGGCATCCCGGAAACCGTACAGAACTAGTCAATATTTGAAGGAAGATAAGGAGAAAACAAGTCTTTTTGCCTTGCATCGGGCTCCCCTGCATGATGGCATTTTGCATCCATGTCGTCCTTTCTTTCCCCATCCACAATATATATATCTGTAGGCCGCCTAATGGCTCCGGGCTTTTGAACGTCGTGGGTGGGCCGTCTAGGGCCATTCACATGAGCTACAGGGTCCTCTCACAGCCCCCGATTCAACAACCCTAGAGGCCTCAAGCATAGGTTGCCATGGAAACCACGTCCCCCTCACGTTGTGCTATATAGATACGCTCAGTCGTATATCTGTCGTTTGCGCTTATTCATGCATTCCCGACCGTTGGATCTGCACTTCCATCCACAAATCTGTGCCGAGTATCTGCACACATTGTGTCCTTCTTAGTGCCTGTAAAACTGCACTAGTACGTTCACATCTTGGCCCTGGTGCAGCGAGACAGGTTGTGGCTAGGTGCACGTAGTCACAATACATTGGTTGCCGCTCTGTGCGCACGTGGTCACCATGCACAGATTGTCGCTGTCTACACGTGGTCACAATACACAGGTTGTCGCTGTCTACACGTGGTCACAATACACTGGTTGTCGCTGTCTACACGTGGTCACAATACACTGGTTGTCACCCTTTACACGTGGTCACAATACACTGGTTGACGCTCTGTGCAAGTGGCCACAATACACTGGTTCTCGCTCTTACACGTGGTCACAATACACTGGTTGTCGCTGTCTACACGTGGTCACAATACACTGGTTGTCGCTGTCTACACGTGGTCACAATACACTGGTTGTCGCTGTCTACACGTGGTCACAATACACTGGTTGTCACCCTTTACACGTGGTCACAATACACTGGTTGACGCTCTGTGCAAGTGGCCACAATACACTGGTTCTCGCTCTTACACGTGGTCATAATACACTGGTTGTCGCTGTCTACACGTGGTCACAATACACTGGTTGTCGCTGTCTACACGTGGTCACAATACACAGGTTGTCGCTGTCTACACGTGGTCACAATACACTGGTTGTCACCCTTTACACGTGGTCACAATACACTGGTTGTCGCTGTCTACACGTGGTCACAATACACTGGTTGTCGCTGTCTACACGTGGTCACAATACACTGGTTGTCGCTGTCTACACGTGGCCACAATACACTGGTTCTCGCTCTTTACACGTGGTCACAATACACTGGTTGTCGCTGTCTACACGTGGTCACAATACACTGGTTGTCGCCCTTTACACGCGGTCACAATATACCGGTTGTCGCCCTTTACAAGTGGTCACAATACACAGGTTGACAGCATGAGAACATTCAATGGGTATAGAACAGCCAAGGTAAGTAACACTGACCCGTCCGGGAGGGGTTGCGCGTCCTGTGTCTGCCCCGGGACGTCGACGTGCACCCAGACAGTCCGGTCACGTATCCTCTGCATGTTGGGGTGGCTCACGAAGTCCTGGTACATCGAGTCTGGAAGGGCGCCCCGGCGCAAGGTAACAGAGTAGACGGTGACGTCAATGAGAGCAGAGATCGTATCGTTACATAATCTCTGATGAGAGGCGCGCAACGAAGGGGCCGAGGCCAGCGTCAATTATGTCGCCAACTGCCACATATGTCAAACATTGCAACAGGGTTTATTGCCAAAAGGTCCGCTTTGAGACATAGTAAAGTCCATAATAATCAGATTATGCCGTTAGGTAATGATAAATAATAATTTTGCCGCTCTGGATATGTGGGTGGCTATATAGACCGCGCACTAATGTGTATGTGAGTGTATGTGAGTGTATGTGAGTGTCTCTTGTCTCTGTCATGATTTTGCACCAATTCTGCGTCATTATAAACAGAAAGGAAGTGATAGATAAGTTACAACCGGCGGTCCTGGGTTCGATTCCCGGTGGCAACATCATCATGATATTCACATCTTCTATCATATATATATATATACATTAACCTCGAAACTCACTATTCCAAAGCCCACGTGATTCAATCCCATGTGGCAGAGGGTTTCCCAATCAAATCTTTTAGTATTTACATGACACGGCTGGCACATAATTAAGGGGAAAATTATCATATGAGAGAGGAATAATAAAACACACTTACGATCACATCCCAAGTCGTGTACGGTGAAAATAACGACTTCATTGTAGGATCGGGTGCCCTGTAATGAAACCAAGTGTTGTAAAGTAAAGCTGGCAAGCTGGGGGAGGTCACCGCACGCAACGAAAGCCACGCAACTTCCACGCGCCTTCATTATCCTAATACGACATATTGTTAAACCTAACACGACATATTGTTAAACCAAACACGTCTACACTGATACGATACTGAAAGATTAATGGGAACTTTTTTTAGATAACCTGTCGTAAATGTCGACAACTTGTTCGTAATTTCACATCGACACGTGTGCAGCTCAACCAACGATTGTGAATGTTCGGGTTTTGGCTAAACTATTATTGCAGGGAGAGAATAATGGGATGCTCAATGTGCGTGCGTTGGGGAATATACGTGTTCAGTTTCGATTTCAAGAGGTGGGGTTGGGTCCAATGATGCACCGCATATGAGTGACTACAAGTAAGAGACATGTATATCGACTTCCAACAGACAAGTGTTGAGAGTTGTCAAACCCAAATTGGGCGGTTGTGGCGTTCAAAATCAAAAGAGCGAACGTTTCATGACAAATACGAGAAAATGTATTATAGTGGCGAGTGTAAGAGAACCGGTGGTTAACAATTAATCTTGCCCCGAGTGTGCATTATCGTATTAAATGACATGTGTCCTATTTGTCAGCCTCCTGTTGGGATCATTTGGCCGTCATGTGATCGCCAAAAAGCATAAAATAACCTTCATACCGCGATTCATACAATATGCAAAGAAAACAAACAAAAATTCCCGATGGCGTCATCATCTCAAATAATCTGCAGACCAAGTCATTGACAGGTAACACACTGGGCCTCTTGGAGGTTGGGCCGTCGGCTAAGGCCACCTTTTTGCCCCTGTTCGGGCTAACCCAGGCCGCCGGACGACAGGGCGCAGACAGGTGACACGTCAGGCCAAGTGACGCATGAGCCGCTGACACGGAATCTGCATCACGGCAGAGACGGTTAACACGGCGGAAATCAAAGCGAGGAGCTAAGGAGCGCCTGGACCATTAACTGGAATCTCTACCGTCAGGAATTCATGCATCTGGAAAGGTTTTCTTCTACTTAATATATTACTTAACGTAGCTTATTAAACATGTTAAACTTAGGATCATTTATAACAAGTCAAAATGAGTTTTAGTCTTGTTTCTAATAGTTGTAATATTACACGATTTTGGCTCACGGCTTAACACTCTATTGTCCTACACATGTATATTCTTAGAAACCTTATCCAATGGTTCAATACAATAACATCGTTTATACACATAGGTTATAGTGGGTCAAGACATATCGGGGGTGAATAAATTAACGATATGAAAATAATGGATGTAGTGGTGGGTTGGGTTCCTATTGTATACACATGGGTTAAACCGGACAATTCCTATTTTTGTGTGTATGATGCTTCAACCTGTGACTATAATCGGGCGCCAAAGGCCATGGTCAAGGCAGAGAGGAGCCATATCTATAAGATTAACCCACCCACTCTTGTCCTGAGAAAGACACTGGAGCTTTACCCCGCACAAACTTAAGACTTTTGTACAGGTGTGGCTCGACCTACGCCCAGGCCGCTTGGGCTGGCCCAACAGAGCAAATGCGACAATAGCACACTGTGTCCTATCTACTAAGATGCGGTGTGACGACCCCTAGCAAGTTCCTTGGCTATACACTGACTCAGGTATCAGACTCGAGGGACCGACCCGATAGCTCAAGGGACTAGCGCGGTTGCCTTGAGTGCTTTGGCCACCTGAGAGCCTAACGGCACGTGGATCGGTGGTTCGAGCCCCGCTGTGGCCGTGTCTGTCTTTTCGCAGGACAAAGATTCCACGTCCTTCTTCGAAAAGAGTAGGGGGTAACCCCCGGGGACATGGCTCCACTCTCCCTCCCTTCTCAAATTGACGCGTTATGACCAAAAGTGGTTAAAGCGTCCTGAATATACAACCAACCAACCTGACTCGGGGCTCGAACCCACGGTTGTCGATCTGAAGCCCAAAGCGATACCGTGTGAGCTACGCGACGTGTCCTTCGTAACAATCACGAGTTACAAGCCTATTACAGGAGTCATTTTTTCTATGTAAACTTCATTTATTTAACAAGGTTATCAACAGCGCATACCCATCTTAATGACTACCTCGAGTGGAGCCATGTCCCCGGGGGTAACCCCCTACTCTTTGCGAAGAAAGACATGGGGTCTTTATCCTGCGACCACACAGACATGGCCATAGCGGGGCTAGAACCACCGATCCACGTGCCGTTAGGCTCTCAGGTGGCCAGAGCCCTCAAGGCGAGCGCTCTAGCCCACTGAGCTATCGCGCCGGCCCCGCGCGAACAATGAGGCGATAAGTTGGCTTTCATGGAAATTACGGGACAGGTGCCAGATGACGTTGCCGACAGTCCAGACACAAATCTAAACGTGGCGAACACATTACAGGTGGGCGCATTACAGGTAGGAATTTGAAATTGAAACTTGATGGAAACCGGTAAAATAATAGTGAAAACTACGGCTACAACAAATGTATTCAGCGTTTTTTTGTAGCTTTCGATAGCATGAGCCATCAACTTCAGGTCAGATATCAGCTTGAAGCAGCAGAAAAGTCGCGGTGGTGTAAGTGTCTTTAAAATGGGCCAACGGTGTCATCCAAGTACTTGAATCCGACAACAGGGTCAGTGCCATCCACGTGTGAGACAAACCGGGGCCAAAGTGCCGTTCACGTGTCAGACAAACGGGTCAGTGCCATCCACGTATCAGACCAAACGCGGCCAAAGTGCCATCCACGTGTCAGACAAACGGGTCAGTGCCATCCACGTATCAGACCAAACGGGGCCAAAGTGCCAGCCACGTGTCAGCCAAAAGGTGTCAGAGTGCAGCCCACGTGTCAGACAAAAGGGCCAAAGTGCCGTCCACGTGTCAGACAAACGGGCCCAAGTGCCGTCCACGTGTCAAACAAACGGGCCAAAGTGCAGCCCACGTGTCAGACAAACGGGCCAAAGTGCAGCCCACGTGTCAGAAAAACGGGCCATAGTGCCGTCCACGTGTCAGAAAAACGGGACCAGAGTGCCGTCCACGTGTCAGACAAATGGGACCAGAGTGCAGCCCACGTGTCAGACAAACAGGACCAGAGTGCCGTCCACGTGTCAGACAAATGGGAACAGAGTGCAGCCCACGTCTGAGACAAACGGGACCAGAGTGCCGTCCACGGGTCAGACAAACGGGACCAGAGTGCCGTCCACGTGTCAGACAAACGGGACCAGAGTGCCATCCACGTGTCAGACAAACGGGGCCAGAGTGCCATCCACGTGTCAGATAAACGGGCCAGAGTGCAGCCCACGTATTAGACAAACGGGGCCAGAGTGCAGCCCACATGTTATACAAACAGGCCAGAGTGCAGCCCACGTGTTAGACAAGCGGGGCTAGAGTGCCATCCACGTGTCAGACAAATGGGGCCAGAGTACGGCCCACGTGTCAGACAAATGGGGCCAGAGTGCCATCCACGTTTCAGATAAACGGGGTCAGAGTGCAGCCTACATATTAGACAAACGGGGCCAGAGTGCAGCCCACGTGTTAGACAAACGGGGCCAGAGTGCCATCCATGCCTCAGACAAATGGGTCAATGAGTGCCGTCCACGTGTCCCACAAAATCAAGCAGAGCGTATCGAGTCATATTAAGTAACACTGATAATTATGTTTATTAGGGAGTGGCGCCTGGCAGTGTTGACAGCGAACCGCTGGAAACAAAAGCCAGTCGTGCAGGCGAAACTGACAGTCAGGAGAAGAAGACATCGAGGGAGCCCACAGGGTATACTTATCGCGAGTCGTGACAGCAGAGCAATGTGATTATCGCCACGTAAGTGGCGGGAATTGCTGGCCACAGCGCGGCCTGACCTGAATAGAGCACTTTTAAAGGGAAGGGTGAGAGGGGTAGCGGGGGCTGGGACATTGGCTGAAGAAGGGAGGGAGGGAGGGAAGGGCGCAGGAGGGGGGGGGCAGGACGTAGGACGTAGGGTTGGTCCCGGGCTATAGCCCCACCCCCCCCCCCCCTCCAGTCCCCCTTCCGGAGTCGGTCGCCTGAGACTGGGCGCCAGGGCACACCGGTCAAGGTCACCTATTAATGGCGTTGTTATGACAACCCCATCAACCGGCCAGGGCGGAAGCAAGCGGAGGGCGTCGGTCGGAGGAGATCAGCGTGACTGTGGAGCCGACCGAATACCCAATCAAGCGCTTTGTCAAGTGGAGCCGTCGTCGTCCAGCGTTTGCTCACGTCATCAATCTTGATCAACGTCAGTGACACACCTGTTGACGTCATCAGTATGCCTTTCGACGTCATCAGTATGTCATCAGTACCGGTATGCTTTTCATCAATATTGAAATGAGTGTGTTTTAGGCCATATTATTGCACACAACGGCTAAACTGGGCCACAATCAATACGAAGTGCAACCGGCTTTTTGACGTCGCCAGAAAGCACGCGAAAAACAAATGTCATTTATATGGACGAACGACACACATGGACGGTATGGACGCGGCCCATTTTTGAATGTCATCTGTATGCACGCCACATCGTATTTATCGCCATCAATAGGGACGCAACCAACTGCCAACGGTGCCTTGACATGCCATATTGAATTCCTCCATGAATTGCAACAAACTGTTTGCGTTGATCAATGGCCGAAAAACCCAGCCAACTCGCACTTAGCGTGCGCGGGACTATTAGATCTACCATTGGGTCATTGATATTTGTTTAAAAATTCAAAGAGTACAACTGTTCCTTCATTCTCATGTAGTTTTTAGCTTGCCGGAGGTCAAAGCAACCCCACTTGAAACGCTCGAGACTGTGGCGTGAATTGCAAGGATTCCGAACAGAGCCTCACCATATGTGGAGGGGCTTCAAATCGCGAATGGCATCATCACCGCTAAGCCGTACACGAATCGAAATTCATCCTCCAGGCCAATGAGGGGCCGGCCCGATAGCTCAGTGGGTTACAGCGCTCGCACTGAGTGCTCTGGCCACCTGAGAGCCAAACGGCACGTGGATCGCTGGTTCGAACCCCGTGTGGTCGAACGACAAAGATCCCAGGTCCTTCTTCGCAAAGAGTAGGGGGTAACCCCCCGGGGACATGGTTCCACTCTCTCATTGACGCGATATGACCAAAAGTGGTAAAAGCGTCCTGAATATACAACCAACCAACCAACCCCCCAATGCCAAGTGCAGACCGACTTATTAAGTGCAGACCGACTTATTCGCTCGCTGACATCCGGGGTGCTGTTCCCTCTTCCCGGGGTCTGCCCCTCAAGCCACGGCCCTCGTATTGACAGGGGCCGTGAGGCGCTGAAGTGCCGCTAAGTCGAGTCTGTTTGCACGAGACCCACCTCTAATCAGCCGCTCAGCGAAACAATGCAATAAATAACCGGGAAATCGCTCAAACGGAGGAAAGCAAAAGCTCCAAACCAGATGCGTCCGGCGATTGGTCTGTCGGATTCAACAAGCAGGGTGAGGATGTGACACGGTGGGTAGATCAGGATGCGCCAGGTTCTGGCGAAACCCTTTCCTCCTGCTTGCCTGGCGCCCCCGTGTCCGTGTCTTGTTGTCCTCATCGCGACGGTCCGTTTTCACAGTCACCATAGGCGTGAGCAATACGTGGGTTATTTAGAAGCAATCGTCCACGAAGAAGGAGCGTGGACCGCATTAACGCAATAAAGCACAGAAATACGCCAGAGATTCGCAACTTCCGGGAGTATGGGAAGGAAAATTTAGTGTCCTGTCCTGTCAAATCAGGTCCCTATCATTAAACAAATTCCCACCCCCATCCCCACTACCACCTACAAAGTTGGACATTGGAATCTTATTCTGCACCAATATAAAGTGGTTCACTGTGTGCCCCCCCCCCCCCTTATCCCCACTTCCCAATTCTGGCACGATGGCTGGTCAGACAAGTCTCTCTCGGCGATGTGAAGTGCGCTGACCACAAGACCCTGATGAATGGTAACCATTCCGCCACTTGAGGAATGGAATGTTGGTGTTTTAGGCCACTCCGCCACTTGATTCAGAAGGTTTACGTCCTCTGATACCCCTTTGATTATTTGAAGGGATTGAGCCCAAGAAAGAAATCATGGCGACCGGCACACGAGGTTGTACTTAAAGAACCTTACACAGAGACGTGCGGGGTGCATATGGATGTAGCAGCGACTGCCTGCTTGACATAGCGGGGTATTTACAATCGACATCAGCCGAACATGTCACGTACAAGATCATACTCGAAGACTTTAGTAGTTGAGTTGTGACGAAGATTGGTTGGTTGGTTGTATATATCGGGACGATTTAACCACATCAATTGGAGAATGATGGGTAGAGCGGAGCCATGTCCCCGGGGTAACCCCAAACTCTTTGCGAAGAAGGACATGGGATCGTTATCCTGCGAACACACAGACATAGCCGCAGCGGGGCTCGAACCACCGATCCACGTGCCGTTAGGCTCTCAGGGTGGCCCCTTTGTGACAAGGACACCAATCCTGAAAACCCATGCCAGATGCGTTGTTAAACTCTCCACGAGCGTGCCATACATACAAAATATCAAGGATAACTGATGGGTTGGGACTAACAAATATCCATGTGTGGGTTACTTTAACCAGGATGTAGTCATTTGCATGGGGTTAGGTAAAAATATATCCATCACACAATATACAATTACCGGAATATTTACAAGGATCTACAGACGACAGGGTCTGAAAGAGTCTTATCACAGTCAAGGATCCATAACGGTGTGTGTATAGAAAACAGCGGGCGGGTGTGGCTAACAATGAGGCATCGACTGACGGTCCCGTTAAGACAGACGGTTGGTCGTCGATGGAGACCGCAGAGGAGAATGCAAGGGAAGGAGAGGATGGACGACGGGGCGGGGGGACTGACTGCATGACCTATGGGGTGGGGGGATGTGGGGGACGGGGAGAGAGGGGCACTGACTGCATGACCTACGGGGCGGCGGGGTGGGGGGATGTGGGGGGCGGGGACGGGGCACTGGCTGCATGACCGGTGCCCGATGCGGACTGCCAGATACGGGGCTCTTCTGCCTCTAATCAGAGACTAGCGGTGCACCGCCGCGGGCCAGTTATCGTCTCAGCGCCCCGTGATGGACGAGGAAAGCGCGACGCCGTAAACTGCATTGCTTCCAATTTTCTGTCTTGCCAGCTTAGAGCTAGCTAGCTACAAGCTACTGTCGCGGCTCACGCCTTGCTTCTGCCCTTCCTCCCTCCCAGCAACTTGTCCCGTTTCTATTCCTTTCGATCGCCGTCGCTCTCTTGGCTGTGGCCTATTGCACAGCAGTGCGGAGGGACAGAGACAGAGAGAGGGCCAGAGACAGAGATGGGTCCGGAGAAAGTAGATGGTACCGACCCCCCCCAGCTCCCAGCCCGCCCCATCTACAGACAGCACCATTACCAGGAGCGGTGTGATGTCAGATCAATACTTTCCAATTGGCCTACAGACGGCCGCAAGACTGAGGCAGGCGTAAAGCCAGAGCGGTATGGTCTGAAGCAGCCGGGGTACTGGACAAGCAAGCTCGCGGCCCACCGACCGCCCCTATCCCCCGAACCAAAACCTTCCGGCATCCTCCACCCATACCCCTTCCCGCCCAGCCCCCCTCTAATATGGCCCGGGCTTCTCCCAGAATCCGGTACTGACCGGTCTCTACACACCGTAAAGGCGAATGGTCGGTCGGTCTGTACACACCGTAAAGGCGAATGGTCGGTCACCAGAGTTCATTCGTCGTTATAGATAGATACTCGCAGTTTATCACACAGCCAAATGTGTGCAATCACCCACCTCGGTGCACCCTCGATCGCATTACGAGAATATGCTGTCGTCCCAATTTCATCGATACAAGTATACAGCTCATATATATACGGCTAACGGTTGATAGAAAGGAGAGCACGGAATGTGGTACTAAATACAGAATATCAATAAATGGATGGGGTTTGGGGGGAGGGAATTTTCTACCCATCTTCGAAGCGTTATCTTTAAGCTTACTGATAATATTAGACAAATATGTGGTTATTTCATAAGACGACTGCGGCAGGAAAAGTGGCATTTCAGCACGTTGTGACCTCTGGCGCGGGCGACGCTTAAACCAGTACTGCGATATAATGTCAACGCGATGGTCAAGGTCAGGGCAAAGTCATGATGCAATTCCTAACCTCTTTTCTTGGAACATTATTGATCTTTCAAATATCGCGCACAGGAATAACGTGAAATCGTGTTTAAGGCCTGTTTTTTTTATCCACGAGGGCTCAATTAGGTAAAGGAACTGCCGAGGGCAATGAATAAAGTGGATGAAATGCGCCAGATTACATCGCCTAGACCGAGTTTCGAACAGAGGACCTATTGATCTGCAGTCGAGCGTTCTATCACTCGGCCACGGAGGTTCCTGATTGGAAATCGGCACGATGGCTTATCCGAAATAGCTTCCTCGACTAATATGAACACGCTAACCACCAGATTCAACAGGCCCAAGTGGCACAAGGAACCTACCTAATTGTTATACTAGATACACTCTGGTTTATTCTTAATAGCGTTAATCATTCATCTTAACTATAAATAAATGAAACACGTTACTGAATTAGCTTAAATTAACTACGCTACCTTTTCCCATAACCGTGTTAGTCACCAATATAGGAGCATAATATATCAGCTAAATCAGCGGATATATCAGCGAATGGCGGATATACGGGCGAGGGTATATAGCAACCTCAGAGATCAATGAACTTCTAAGCCAAGATGTGCAAAAGAAGTTGATGAAATTAATGTAAATGCTCTAAATAGATGCAAGAAGGGAATATAAAAGAGAAGGAATAAAACGGTGACAGGGGCCATTGTTTCTGTTACCAGTTTTGATCATGGTGGTCCTGGTTTTCGATGGAAGGAATGGAAATGCCACCGCAGGACATGCCAACAAAATACAGAACCACTCCACTCGGGAAAGCATGCTGAATGGCCCCACTGATTCCTCTACTTCGTAAAGGACCATTCGCAAAGGATAATGACCTATGTAGGGTATGGAATGGCATTGTTAAGCTCCATAAGCATAAATTGCCACCAGAGATCCACTTCTGCCAATCATACATTATAGTTTAATAAGCTGGAGGAAACAAAAAGAAGGCTGACTATTACTGGGCCTGCTTAGTCGTATGATGTATGGTTAAACCTATGAATAAGAAATGATATAATAAGCAGAAGCTAATCTTGAATTCGGACAGTGGGGTTAGGGGGGGGGGGCGAGAAAGGATTGCCACCTGAGAAGTGGGAACAGACATGGTATTTCCCATGAGAACAAGGAAACTAACCACTGGAAAGAGAAACACGAAACTAATGGGACAAAGTGGTTTTGGTGGTGCAAGATGTGCAAGGAAAGCAAGTGTGTTAATAATTGCGGAAATTAATAATAGGGCACATAGTATAATGTGTGTCAACTTCAGATACTGGATCTAAAACAAAAAAGAAGAGTTCTTACCTCTGACGGCCTCTGTAAAACACAACGATACACCCATTTAATAAACTTCTTTCCTGTTTTCCTTCCTTACAGTTTACTCCAGAAATAACCATAAAGAAGGAACATCGCTCTCCATCTATGGGCTCATTTCATAGATTGATGAATCTACTTCACGATTCTTTGTCAAATATATAGCTTTGACAGATTACTAGTAATTAGTGTAACTTTAAAAGTCTAAGTCTAAAGAACAAAATAGTACAGCAACATGCAGTGACAAATGTTATACGCAAAGATCTACAAATACAAACCTATGGGAATGAAGTACTGTATGTAATCAGTAGTTTGATTCAGCGTTATTTGGTGAGTTTTGGGTTCTGTGTGAACTACTTCCACAAAATATTGTATTTGCCACACCAATAACCCAAATGGTAGTTGATTTATTTTGTCTAATAGTAGACAAAAATGATCTATGAATATCTCTTGGTTGTAATTTAAGACTAGCCATATCCAAGTTATCAATAAAATAACTCTTTGCTTTGAACTCCATGCTACAGACTTCACAGGTGCAAGGCAATATGGTCGTCACCAAACCTGATGGTGACATAATATTGTAGCACGAGCAATCATTGATGAGCTTGAAACAGCATTACAAACCTTTAGACCAATAATGCACAAAACTTGTGGCTTTCTCTAATGAACCCCTCAATTTCACATTGAATATATGATTTGTAGGTATTTTATTTACTTTTTCAAACCATAAAAACAATCTTTCTTTTACTACATGTATGAAGATTCAGGTTTCACATGTACATAGCTGATGAATAATATACAATGATGTTTTATTCTTATCTGTAATACTTAATTTCATATAAAATAAAAAGCTGCCATAGTTATTAAATGAATCCTGGACTGGATTTAAAGGATCACAAATGCACTCAATTTATACACACAGATAACTTCATCTTGTCCAGAAAAAAACCTTGAACCAACAATATTATTTTCAAGAGGTCAGTGGTTGGATTGTCATGGAGATAACAGGTTCTTGCATTGCGCAGACACATGGTTGATTCATTCATATAAAAATATATTATCAGATGATTTTCACATTAAAACTCTAACAGACAATTGATTATAAACTGCCTTATGTTTGCTAGCAACATCAATTCAGTAGGGTGGGCATGATACAAGGATAAGGGTACAGTAATTTTGTTACACTGTATGCTGTACATGGATATGATACTTTGTGTTGCCTGCATCAACTCACCTGTACAAAAACATTGAGGTTGCCAACGTTGGGACAATTAATCACATGCTGCTCCATTGCATTTGATGTTTTCACGATATCATTAGCCTCCTGTAGTAACTGCAAAACAAACAGTTGGAAATGTATAATTTACATAAAGAGTTTATAGATTCAACTGAATTACATTGACAGACTCCAAAACTGTACTACCTAACGCTAGCTCCAAGTTTACTATAGCATATTTTTCTAATCCAAAATTGCTTTGTTTTTAATTAAATGCAAAACTCTCCACCAATTAACCATAACTTTATATAATTATATCTTACTATGTAGAAATCAATTCAACCCTTAAAAAAATGCTTTGAAATCTATACCAATGCTTCCTTTGCCACTGCCCAGATTCACAATTTCTATTCTCCTTGACTTGTTTACATATAGTTAATAATTATACCAAAATGATGTATACGCTTAATTAATATGATGTAAATTTGTTGTTTTCAAGACCTTATCAAATGAAAAACAAAGTGATATTTATGGGAAATCATAGTGGTTATTAGCTCTGACCTAAAAAATTACCTCCAAGGTGGTAGTATAAGTTGTGCTATGTTATACATTTGATGTTTATTTATAATATTATAATAAACATGATAAAGAAGATAAGATATAGAGGTCAACATGGTTAGATAATGGTCTAAATATCGATCTTTATTTTCCTTTAAAAAAATAATAGATATCAGCTGGAATGATAATTTCAATTATTTAATCTGCCTAATTAAACTTTGGCTAGATCTGAGATTAAACAATTGCAATATGGGATCTATCTGTAAAAAAAAAAAAAAAAAAAAAAAATAATGTCTCTTGGCACTGCTTATTATAAGTCTTACTTGATAATGATAGATCTAATATTAATAACAGTAGGGTTAAGCACTGATTTTTTAGTCAAAATAAATCTGAATAGATCTATAGTCTAGACTTCGCATGACCAGGGGGTGGGAAGGGGTATATAGTCATAAACTGCAATAGATCCTGTACATGTCCCTATAATTAAGCCAGTGCCATGTAATTATGGTGTGGTGGGGCTGCCTCACTGCAATTGACATCGGATATGATGTTGATCTACAGGCCAAATAATAAGTTATCGTGCCGCTAGGGTCGTGAGGGTCCGACCTAGCCCTGGTAACATGCCTCTCTAACCACACCCGTAAACGGAGCAAGGGTGAGGTCCGACCTTGACTGGCAGTGGCAAGAGGGAGAGGCAGAGGGAAGGGCGAAAGCAGTCCGACACTGGCGACAGCCGGACAGGGTCAGCCGGTGTCAGAGTACGTGACTAGCCCAAGCCAACCGTTGCCATGACCAGTGAGTACTGGCATTGGCGCTCCTTGGTCAATACAAATCAATGACAATGCGAGGCTATATGCCAGGACCAGGACACAGAACCTTGGCCCAGCACTCGACAGGGAAAAGTATTCCTCGTTGCCTAGCCTTAGCCCCATGCAGCCAGCCCAGTGGACCGCTCCGTTCAATGCACGGATCACCACCACGCCATCGCGGCCATGCAGCAAGGACCGGCCGACGCCACTAAAATATTTTCCGAGATGCAGCAAGCTGTGTTTCCCAAGTCATTCGCTGTTTAATCCTAAATTTGCGCGGGAATAATACCGCATAGTCGTACCTTGGTATCCTCGTTATTTTCTGTGCTTGACATGATGTTTCTACCGTAGAAATCCACACGAAAAACGCAAGGCTTTGTTATCCGATGCTGCTACTCCAATATTTCTGACGCGCGAATGTTGTGGCTGCCCCACGCACGCTGAGCACAACTCCAAAACAAACCCACGTGATTGATTTACGGAAACTGCCGGGGATAGCCGAGCGATAGCCGAAGACTTCGTATGCAGCGCTGGCCGCTCTGTCGCATTAAATATGATCGAAACTGAACACTGCTAGGGTCGACTAATTTTGATCATAATAATTGCACACAACATTTTGTATAGCTTTTTGGATGTGTACTTTACTACTTAAGGCTCAAAAACAGTAGTTGCTATTTGTTCGAAACGAAACGTCATTGCGCTTCCGTTGCTAGTAAACAAATGGCGGAGAGCTAGAGTGGATTCCGTGTTTACACAGTCATTTTTTGCAAAAAGTAATGTATTAACTGAAGTTTGGTGTGATAAATTGACATTCGAAGCTGTATAGTTTACTATGTTTTCGTTAGTATGTTTCGAAAACGCACATTTTGTTTGTTTAATCTTGCACTTTATCTGTTTATGCGCTTTCTTTTATAAACTGTTTGATGTCTGGATGACTGTCACAGACACAGTGTCAGACTGATCTTGTTGATGACATGTTGATCTTGATAAACTTAATATAAATATTTCCTCATTAGACATTGCCACAGGCTGTATTTGTGTGTGTCACAGGTGCCATAAATCAACTGACACAGGACTTGGGGGTGGGCGGGGGGGTCTACACCACCTATATAGAATGTTTTATGCAGGTAGTATGCCCCCCCCCCCCCCCGCCCCTCTCCCCGCTCTTGTATATCGGTTGATTTACAGCGCCTGTGGTATGTGGAGGGGGGGGGAGGGGATGCATTAGCTCAATGCCACAGTCTGTTGCATTAAATATGGTCTGTCACATCAAATATGATATGTCGCATTAAATAAGCAAGATGAATTCATATAGGCTGTGTGCCTATTTTCTAATTACTACAGTATGTGGTAAAGAAGGAGTATTTATTGCCACTGCCTCCCATACTGATTTATTGTACCTGAAGCATGGGATGGTATTTTGTAATTGATGACTATAATGTCTAGGATCTCACACTCAATCACAAACTGTTTTCTATTGGCTCAGTATCTATAAAGATCAATCACAGATGACTTCAATCACTGACCCGGTGATAACTACTTCATTTGACGTCCAAATGATCAGATTATAAATTTAAGCCCCAAACTGAATATAAATTATATAGACAACAATATCACATTTGACAGCTGGCAATATATACAGGTTGGAACATATCAATTGGACCATCATTTCATTAAATGAGTTAAGATGTCATAACACAATGTTTTACAGGCTAATTTAATAACTGATCACAAGTTTACAAGCAATAGAAGCATTACACAATTTAGTTCTATAGCCAATATTATTATGTAAAAGTGTGATATATGTTTATTATCAATTCAACATTTTAACCTGTTCAAAAAGTTATATATTAGATATCAATTTATGTAATTTTTTAGAATGTTAATAATTGAAGACTGAATTAAAGTTCTATACAAAGATATTTCTTAGTGACTGAAATAAAATATGTAAAATGAAGCTCTAATGCAATCATGGTAATAAGATTATCTCTGGCTAAAACATAATTTATTGCTAGACAGCTGCTCATAAAAATGATAAGGTAGAAGTTACATATACAATATCACAGATTTTGGAATTGTTTCTTTAGATATAGGCCTAAATTATGCTTCATTAATCAAACCATAGAGCTTTAAATTATGTTGTAGTTGCTTGATTGGTTTAGTGGCCATTTTGATCTCAACAGTATATATATATGGGGTAGCCAAAGTAATTGAAGTAAAAGTGGTAAAAGTTTATAAAATACTGCAGGTTTAAAATAAGCCCACTTTTAAATAGGAAGATCAACTTTGCATGCCAACCATATAATGGGTTTCATTGAAATATGCCCCAGCTATGGGTACAAATGAAGTGAACCATAACCTATTGATCTGCATGAAGCTCAGATTGTTCAATAACAGAGCAAGGATTAAGTTACTGGACTTTAAGCTCCAGAATTTATTTCAAGATGTACCTCTCTCTTGTGTACTTTGACAATATTTATTTATTGCAAGAGATATATCTGAGCTAAATTGAGTCCTAACAAATTGCTGGGATGCATGATGAGTTGGGAGATATCATTTTAGGTAACTTTTGGTCTTCTTACTTAAATAAATATATACCAGTACTATATTTTATTAATATAGGCCTGTGTAAATCTTATAATAACAGTTTATAGTTATATAGAAGGTGTAGAAGTGACAGTAACACCCAATTTCCCACTGATCGAATGTCCTTAATACTGTCGAGCACGACATAACGAAGATTAGCTGGTTACCATCAAGCCGGGTAACTTTATGACGCATATATGTTGACGTTATGACATCTTATATATATCTTTAATTGGACGACTAATTAGCAGAACTACTGTTACAGATTTGTTAGGCCTTTATTAGTCGCTAATAGTTGCAACACAAGCTAGGGACCTGGAGGGAATGGGAGGCAGGGGCTCAATATCTAGTGTCTTAACAAAAAACTATTTTGGGTGTAAGGCTCTAACTACATGTATAAGGGTATGGCTGAGTCATGTACACGGGAATTAACCCATAGCCTTTTCGAAGGGCGACATGTGATGCAGCGCGAACAGTCGACCAACTGGCTAGCCTGGTGGATGTCACTTCACAAAAAGTTATATGCGCGCTAATTAACCCCACCAAGCCATAGACTCGAGTGAACGATTCTAGGGGGGGGGGGGGGGTGATTCTATATTGGGAGATAAATTGCATTTCAGATGATTTTGCGATAGTTTATCAGAGTCGTAACTTTCATCATTTCCATCCTCATCTGATCGCAAATTATACACTGAAGCGTCACAATTTTTCGATGTATATTTATATGTCCTAATGCTCATGCCTACGAGCACTAACTACGTACCACTCCCGGGAAGGGGGGGGGGCACTATTATACAAATCTGATGGGGAGGGGGGTGGAGTTCCGCGGGTGCCTTGATGCCTGAGAGAGCGTACAAAAAAGATACCCCTATATCTGTATATAGCGGACATTTATGATGAAAAAGATACCCCCATAGAGCCGATATTTTAAAACTAGCGACCAGGGGGATGGGGGGGAGGTGGCGGGGGGGGGGGGGCGGGGCGTAGTGGCTCTGAGAATGTGCGTTCATAGAGCGGGAAAATCTTGAGCGAAAGCCCCGACCCGAGCGGATTTTGGAGGTGAAAAATTGGGGGCTTTACCGGGGACCCCCCCCCCCCCCCAAACCCAGCAATGTATTAGGTGCCCCCGCCCCCGGGCCACCACTATTACCGAGAAGCCTGGACTTTTGTGTACGTCACTTTCTTCGGTACTCAAAGCAACTGGCCATTCTTGAAATGGAAATGGCAACGTATCGATCACTTAGATATATTTTTAGTGTATGCAACTGTTGAATACGTCCTTTAAATTTTCTTCAAGGGGAAGCCAATTCCGGTCGTAATGGCATTGCCAATGAGAGAATAAAGTCTGTAGATACGTTTCCTAAAAAAGCTTAAAAGCCCATATTGTCCATAACTGTAATTTCGGTGGGCGCAGACGTTTAATTTGGTCACCCTGGTCTCCTACCATCCAATCAGGATGACACCACGCGATTCACTACGTCACGGGAGCGGGCGATGGCGTACATGTGCATGTAAATACCAGCTAGCAGGTTTCTAGTTTATGATGAATTCACCTTTTTTGTAAACGAATTATGGAAAAGAAAAGGGGACGTCCCTGATCAAATGATGTATTTTGCTGCCGTGAACTATTTAACATGTTCAATGCCTTCGTCATTGACCACACTGGGTAACGAGTTTTGGGGTGTCGACTGACTATAACCATCTAAACTTACGTTAGGAACGTTCAATTAATGACTAGGTTGCGGTGGGTTAATAATTGTGTGCGTGTGTTGGGGGCGGGGGGGGGGGGGCTATGTTCCGAGCCGAGGTACTCCCAGTTGAGAGGTCACACCGTTTCACTTGTGATATTTAGGCCCAGAGGTAAATCACTGTACACAAACGGCGGCTCGTAACTGCAGGTACGGTCAACCAAAGATGGCGGAAGGTCGTGTCAGTTGAATATGTTATTCGTCATTTGTTTGAAACTGACTGGTCATCGGCCGTGACAAATGTTATATATCGCCCAACAAAGTTATGAGGCTGCTATTGTGAAAACAAGATAACAACTATTGCGCTAATTACATGGTAGTAACGTCATGTAAAACTCTATGATCTATGCCCGTAGCTAAAATTGGGGGTTGACCGTAACTCTGGCTGTTAACAAGATTCAGATACGCTCAAATCTTCTTAAAATGCAACTGATATTTTGACGGTAAAACGATATTGCAACTAAAAATTAAAGTAGAACAAACTCGAAGGAAACTTTTTTTCTCTTATATAAACTTTATTTATTTTACGAGGTTCACAATTACAGTGAATTCACATATTAATGTTCACCTCATCGGGAAGGAAGGAAAGTTATATCGCAAGGACATCACAGATGACTACACAATGACATATTTCTATGGTTTTATGGCGGATTGACAGTTCACCTGACGTATCTTCCGCCATCTTTATTTGACCGTATCTGCAGATACGGGTCGCCGTTTACGTACAGTGAAAAATGCCGTAAATGGTAGCGCCACGAAGACCTTTGTGCTCACGTTGCACGATCCAGCCCATGCGCTTAACTGCGATAACATAAACCATATATCCTATGGCCCTGCAACTAATACGACTGGCGGCCGCTGAGTTGTTTTTGAACTCACCAGTCAAACAATTGAGGCTAGGTGACTGGCTGCAACAGCGGGCGGGCGGGCGGGGTGGGAAATACCGGACCGCTACCGTGACCTACGTCATCACCAGGTGTAATCCGCTACCTCTATGACTGGGGCATTGGTTAGCGTTCAATCGATGATTACTCAGTTACCAGATTCTTAACAAATAAGTTCTTCTGGGGATGAATTCCTTTGGTTTCATAGTTTCAATAAGAAAATCATTCATTGCTGGTCTTGGCTTTTCCTTTAAGGTATCCTGGATTTTCCTGTTGCAGAAATGGCTGCGAATTACAATGCGTTGGTGACGTACTCTCAGAGTATTTTGGACACCTTCGACCCTTCGTCTCAATCCGTAGAAGATCACAGTGAACAGTATTTGGCCATTCTTGTAAGTATTTATGACGTACGGCAGATGCCGCTAATTATGCGAACAATTTGAGGTGATTGTTCGGTATCAACTGTAAATGCAATGTTGACAAGCGCAACTTCCATTAATGGCAACTGCTTTGATGAAGAATGAGTAGTTGATGTGTTTATGCAACATGTACAAATTTGTTGACTAAATCAGGCCAAGAGGACCATCCTCGGAAATTCTATATAACTAGGTTACGAAGCAATCCTAAGATTCAGAATCTGGGGTGGACATCTTTAGATAACGCTTATTTTCTGTTTCAGCCCCTCGAGGAAGAAGAGAAGAGTTTCGTTATGGAAGTCTTCAGTGGATGTGTTCGATATTCCAAAGTTCTCGATGTTCTTGTGAAAGGTTTTTACAATCGAGATGGCAAGAACATCCTTAGATCGGAGGAAAACCTTTACAGAGGTAGTATACTATACGTATTGTGTCTAAAGAGGGGCTGATCGAGTTATTAAACTGGAGCATAAAGTAACATGTGAGAGATCGTGTGTCGAATAAAGTAGGAGTCATGGCGAGCGGCAGAAGTCCAAGCGAACGGTTGGAAAATTACACTTGGTAGGCCTATGGGCATTGCAGGTTAGAAGGTGAACTTGGGTGAATCAATTATCCACTCTAAAATAAATGTTAACTTTTGTTTGCAGTGAACTAACTTGCAATGTCAGAAAGCCTGCACAAATGGATAGGAGTACTCTACATTGTATTGAACGATTTAATTATTATTAATAACTATGTAAATTTTTTTTACAAACACGTTTATGCTGTTGCTATGTATTTCTTTCAATATACCGGCGGTAGTTGTTATATTAAAAAGAATTGTAGTTGCATACAGCGGTCGCAGTGTGCAACTCGAAGAAACTTGCCTAATACCTTATTTGTCCTCTTTAAGTCAAATTATGCAGGAAACGTGAACTGGACAGGTGAATTAGATCAAAGTAGAAAGATTCACATGTTTTTCATGTTCTTTCTTATTATATGTATAGGAATAGCATATAGTGCATAAAGCGCACATGTTACAGAGTTGGACTTATATACCATACAGACCGGCATGCTGATATTATATCGATGTTCGATGTGGCATGTTTACTGGCTAATTGACGAGTTAATTGTTTGATTGATTCCGGAAGTGGGAAATGCAGAGGGGTCGTTAAAAGTCGCGTGTTTAAAACGTCATGGTTAATTAGTTTTGCATTCGAGCGGCAGCTATCTATCCCCCCATGCTTATTTTCACGCGCCTTCTTAATTGTGACTGTATCAAGGAGAATGTCTTTTTGGTCGCTGTACTTGGCCAATAAAGGTGCCACTCCCAGCCCTCTTCTTGTGGTTATAATACGTTTTCCCTTGTGTATAGCATTGCGCTGGATAAAGAACTTAGCGTTATGACGCTTTGGAATGGTCGCCAGATGACGCTAACGAGTAAAATTGCTATTTTCTGTTCTCTTTACTTCATTGTCGAATTTTGAATTTAACAACATGCTGCTCTCTCCTCAAATCGGTCTGCTGACGGAGACATTGAAAGACTTTTGTACTTGTTACGCATGTGTCACTGCAATCACCAAACAGCACCATTGCTCCACGGGGTATATCTACGGAATCCGGCACCGAAATGATGCTGCTCATCGTCCCTCATTATAAGTTTGGCTACTAATCTGAATTCATGTTAAAGACCGGTTAACTTCCACCACCTGCCATCACAGACCTCTTCATATCTATTCATGGGCGAACAACTATATCAATCTAAGTTATCGACCGCTGTCGACAATGTCTATTATGGTCTATTCGAGTTCGATTTATCAGCCCTTAGATATATACCCCATGCGTTCACTATGATTATCGTTCACAAATAAATAGCAAATTTACCGAAGATCGCTGTCTCACAAATCGCATTGTAATTAATGCAATAGGCAACGCATGAAGCTGTTTACACGGAAATAGCTATATAAGATATGTACTCACCGCTGACCAGTCGTCCTCGTGACGTACGTGTGTAATACTTGGTCATTATCACTGGTTGAATTACTGGTATTGCTTGTTTTTACATGTCTTGGGGATGCGTATACTATATATTGTAAGCTCCTGTAGTCACTAAGAAGCTGACATGTACCGTGTGCTTTAATTGATCATACATATAAAAAGCATCTTCACAGTCTGGCTACTTATGCATCGATGTAATGAGATACGGACTTAATATATGCGAAATGTGATATACATGTACTCACTTTCTGTATGGGTATTGTGATATGGTCACTATGTATGGGCTATGCGATATTCTCACTGTATGCGCAACGTAATATACACACCATAGGTATGCGCCATACGGTATGCTCACTTTATATGGGCTTCATTGGTGTATAACGCTCGCTAAAAAGCATTTAGGTATTTGTAGATTATGACGCACTAACTTTTTTATTTCAGTTTTTGCCTACCTTGTACTCTTCCGCTTGGATGAACTTGAAATGTCACATTTCCGCCAATTTGTGCGCACGCAGAAGGTTCGAAAGATGTTTCAGGTACGAAGCTGTTTTTGATCAGCAGTTGATATATATATATATATATATATATTGTGCTCGGTATGTGCGTTGGACGGCTGCGTTATGTCGCTTCCTATATTATCCCATGGCGTATTTTTGCCCAATTTAGTCATTGTGTTCACCAATTTCATGGACAAAAACGGCAGTTTATTGCATCTTTCATATTCATACATATGGCGATATCGATTACGTTTTATCGGAAACGTTCTCCACGTGCAGTACATGAAGGCAATGATGATCTTTGCTTTCCCGCAGTTTCTTCGATTTTTCATCGACGACAAAAACCTACGTACCTGGATAAAAGATGAATGGTCAAAGATGTACGAATTGCTGTTCGTTCAGACTACCCTACTCTCACCCTTACTGAGGTAACTGTCGTACACTGTGAGGCTTTTTGGTTCTTGTTTTCTATATGCCGGGTTTACACGGTACGATCATTCTTTCAACAGTCGTACAAAAAACGGTCTGTACGTAACACCCGACTTGCCCTGAACTTACATTGCGCGTAAACCGGCTCCATAGTTGGTCGAAATGTTGATTTGTTGCAACGACCTTTACAACGTATTGCATCGTGTGAACCGGGCGTGAGACACCATTATCATCTTCACAATGTAGCAATAATAGCTTAAACAACCACACGGCGGAGCCATTAACCAACGGTCGCCATGCTAGGGTCAGCCCTCTTCACAATCTATACACAAATTTTATTACTTTCTTAATTCAGATGGCAGCCTGAGCTACAGGAGCTGGTGGAGCAACTAAAAGACAGAATGGAGAACAAGAACAAATTAAAGAAGCCAGAGACGTCCACAACTGGTAGGGTCGCTATTAAATGCATTCTAAGGAACCTAAGTTAAGATGCGGTATTGAGAACTTGGCACTTGTCACTGGCAATATATGCATGCAACGTGCAGGGGAACCTTTCGCCGTTTGCCTGTGTCACCTTAGATTAAGGGCATCGTAAAGCATTTTACATAATACCTTCCTCTTACTTTCTGAAATCAGTTGGTAAGCAGACTGAGCCGCAGACCAATTGCTAGGCCATGGATTAGCACGATTGGCCGTCATGTTCACAAAAGTGGCCTATTACACCATTTCAGTTCCTTTAAGGGTCATTCGCAATTGGCTCTTGTCGTCTGCACTCCCAGCCCCAAAACCAGCACTTGTGTTTAATCATCACTGTTGCCATCTTCACGAAGCGTATGAGGTACCAATGGGCACACTGTCCACCCTGACTCTCTTTTGAAAGTTTGCGATATGAAACCAACTAATCCTCATGGTCAGATATAAAATAATGATGTAATCCTTTCAGAATTCGAGCCATTTAATCTGACACAACCACGCCCGCGGAGTGTGTCTCTTCCACAAGCGGTGAGTTTTTTTTCCACAGAATATTTTTAAAAAGCCATAATTCATACTAACATAAATGCTTTCCATTCAATTGTGTGCAAAAAAACCCAAACATTTCCACTGAGTTATGTATAGTGATAACGATTTTTTTATTGGATGTTAGATCCCTCGTCTAAAGCCGCATCGGCCTGTTCCCAAGACAACATATGTGACGCCGAAGGAGAGTGACGTCATGGCACAAATTAAAGAAGCGAATCGAAGGAAGGCTGAGGTGAGTCTTGCTTTAAAGCAATATGTTCTGTAATCTTTTATTACCAATCTCTTCTCCATGACAAATACGTATATTTTGTCTTGAATTTGAATCCTGAAAACCAGCCGGAGAGAAGCAAATTTATTCACCGGAGCAGAAATTGGTGGCCGGCTTTATATCCCTGCGGCTGTTCGCAGTTCGGTAATCTGTGTGATGTTGACCGCGGCTCGCTAGGACGTCCGCGCAGTTTTATATTGAAATTGTTGTTTTACAGACAGGTATGAAACATAAATGTATCATAATTTTGAGATATATTGGGTCTGGATTCGAATAGGTACAAAATCTAAGGTGGCGCATGTGCGTCGCAAACTCCGATCCATTTCAAAGACTTTCTATATTTACCGCAGGTATTCGTGCAAATAATCGCCTTTTTACTCATCTATTTGGTCTTGTTGAAATATTTATAATAATATATTAGCGTTTAGAGATTTAAGCGTCATTCAAGACGAGACAAATATCACCTGTGCTACTTGTATACGTATATATACACCATGTATACCAACAGTTTGAGCATGTAATATATTTGTTGCTCTGGGTTTATTTCAACAGGAACGGCTGATGGAAGCATCAAAATTACAGATAGCGTGCGCCAACACAGACAAGTCAGAGAAAACCAAACAGAGAATGAGAGAGATCATGTTGGAACAAGAACGACAATTAGATTTTGAGCGACACTCCGCAAACCCAGTACCACAAGCAATTTTGGTAAATAGGGTGCTATATCCCAGACCAATGCCAATCAACTGTGTAGTCCGTTTCAAGTGTACTTAAACAAAAAGAACGTTAGGTTATCAATGTCTTACTTTTGCTATTAGTTGATATATTTCGGATTAACGTTGATGTTAACTATAACTTATGATAGTATGTCACGATTAAGCATTTATTTATAGAAGATTTGTTGGGATGAAGGAAACTACATGTATCGAACTCCTTGCTCATTTCAGAGTGACAACATTCCAGTTAAGTTAAATGCGGCGACAATCTTGCGAGAAGGAAAGCTTTACCAAAAGCGAGAAGAAGATGAACTGAAAAAGTAATGAGCCTTCTGCACAGGTTTCTCCGTTCTAATATATGTTATCAATGAAAATCATCTGCTTCATTCCATCATATATCATTAAAAATCCTGAAGATCACGATCGGCATTACTAAGATACCAACCCCATTATCTTTATGTTCTACCATTGGCAAACGTAACTTGTGGAGCTCGTGGTCTGTATCAAATCATACTGTCAATTACGCGAGGGGCCGGCCCGGTAGCTCTGTGGGTTAGAGCGCTCGCATTGAGTGCTCTGGTCACCTGAGAGCCTAACGGCACGTGGGTCGGTGGTTCGAGCCCAGCTATGGCCATGTCTGTGTGGTTGAAAAGCGTAGGTGGCTACCCACGGGGACATTTCTCCACTCTCCTTTCTTTCTCTCTTTGACGCGATATGACCAAATGTGGCTAAAGCGTCCTGAATATACAACCAACCAATTGTATGTTACACGTTCGTACAAAGTGTATGTATGTGATACGCTATCAGGTTGGAAAAGCTAGAAGCTGGAGAACGAGATGCCTCGGACTTCCTGGAGTGGCAATCCAGAATGAAGAAGATGGATCTGGATCAGCAACTGGCGGAGATTGAAAGGCGTCGACTGGAAGGGAAACTTAGTCACGAAGAAGCTATCTTGGCCCGACAGAACATGATAAAGGAGAACCGATTGCGAGTGACCGAGATGAAGGAAGAGGTAATGTGTTACTTAACAATCTTCCTTGTCTCATTAGTTGCAGCAAATGCTGCCATTTACTTTTGTATGAATCAGTAATGACATAAAATATATATATTTATTATAAAAGGTCCCGTATTACGTTTAACAAAATTGCATTTATACGCAAAGAGTGTCTTTATTATTCATTTAATGTAAGGGAGTCTGGTGCAATTGTGTGGCATAGTTATAATTTACTCCATGTTTTTGTCACTCTAGGCTGAGCGACTAATGCAAGAATACATGGAAAAGAAACTACAAGAAGACCAAGAGATGAGGTCAGTGGATTCACCTATAACTGCTTAGACAGATGAGGTACAAGTTTTGTCCTAATGCCATATATTTGACCGTCCGAATGTTATATTTTTACTCTGCTACCTGGAAAGGCGTCCCCTTTCTTTGATGGTAAACTATCGAATATCATAGAACATCTGCTTACATATTTTATTCAAGTGTACAATATAAAGACAAATCATGGTTTCTTGTTTTCAGAAAAGTTGTGGAGGATGTGCTGGATTCCCACGAAAATGCCAAAATGGCGAAGAAAAAGTTGCAAGAATATAAAGCAAAGATTGGTTTGTTGCTTTTTTAGTCGGCCTGTGAAACATTAAGTCGCATGGTTAATTCTTAATCAAATAAAGCTAAAACATGTCTGCAAAATATTGCTTTGAATGAAAGTGATGTATTTATTGACATGTATTTACAACGTCGAGTACATAGTTGTGGACACTTATGCGATGGTCAAGAGGAACATATGATCAATTGGAAAGTATTTTTGTTTTCAGTGCAAGAAGTTAGCGAGGAGAGTAGAGAACTTATGAGGCAGGCATTGGAACAGGTTAGTGATTGGTGATACAGAGCAAGTTACGCCGCCAAAAAGACGATTGTTGCTTCATAACGTAAAAAAAGGCGTCATGGGTAATATCTCTCATTATTCGGTTTTTCCGCACTTTAACACAGTGTACATCAACACGCATTATGCAACGCAAAGACTGACCGTAACACTATTGAATATACCGAATCTATTCATGCACATAAATATTCAATTAAGTATTCAACGTTATATTGATATTTATACTAATTCCATTTATACCGCAATCGTATCCTTGCATTTAAAGTCCTATGTGAGAAATATTGCAGTAATACAAGTTGATCTGGTAATTTTATTTTTTTTCTGTGTTTAGGCGGCGGAGGATATGCGCCAGAAGATGGAGTTAATTCGGGAGATCCGGGCTATGGAGGCCACGCCCGTTATCAGACACAAATTGGTCGACCTCACGGTCACTGCGGGACATGGGCTGCTCAGCGAGATGTCCATCGCCGAGGTGGGCCTAGCTCATATCATTATCTAACTGACCCTTCATGCTATCAACGGACCACAAATTTAGTTCTGGTTCAAGATTACAAGTCTGGCAAATTAATATTTAATATTTGTGGCACAGTGATTTGATACACCGTTATTTGTGCGGAAAAGAAATTTATATGTTTTATCGTGTTTATTATGTATTTCACCTAAGCGACCGGAAGTTTCACGACTTTTGTGACTGATATATATCTCCTTTGCCAACCGCATGTCGGCCTTACATTATATGGCCCAGTCATTCTCTCTGAGCAAGCTTTAGCCGTGCAATGGGGGACAAACGGTACATTATCGTTTTAGATGATAGATAAACAGATGATGCTAATGCCATGGAATTATTTTTAGCTCCGAGAGCGGGCGGCATGGCTGAAGGTGGCGGAGACCGCGGAGAACGAAGAGAAGCGTGACGACATCTTGGCAGCCAAACAGGTAGAGTCTTTGAATCGTAGTCCCCGACCAGAACCTTACAAACATTTATCATATCAGTGGGTTTTTAATTATTTATCTGGATAGGCCGCCGGGGTCTGTATTGTGTGTTTTCAACTTGGAATTCTTGGAACTCGACAGAGATGTGAAGCTGTATATAAATGATCGCCTGCCATGGGAATTAACAGTGTCAAGAAAGTACAACCCTACGAACATTGAGATATCACGAGATTCCATGATCAGCGATATTATTTTATAAATATGTCTGATGTAGTTGTATATTAATTTGGATTTCAGGCCAAAGATCAGATGCTGATTGACACTCTGGAACAAATATCGCGCCATCGCACGGAGTCCAGTAAGGCAGCCGCCATCAGGTACAGCACGACCTGCGTACTAACCTTCATGGCACTGTATCGGCGTCTTTGCTCAGCTGCTCAGATCCAGATCTCTGATCATAAAGCATTGGGGTAGTTGGGCCAATAAAGGTCAAACCAAATGATTGTTATGAAAAAGGAGCACGTTCACAATGGCTGATCAATTGAGGACATTATATTTTTTCAAGCTGTATTGTCACATTGGATAGAAAGTAAGAATTAACATGTGCAGGCTGCATTAATTGCTTGCAGCAAACATGAATATATACTGCTGGGGAATTTGGCTAATATGGTGTAGTATTAATCATATAATATTTGTAATCATTTTATATCATATATATTATGCACATGCAGTAGAGTCGCAAATTGTTTATTATGCGTAATTTCTCCAATTTCAGGTTGGAGGAGAAAAAAAAGACGCACGCAGCTAAACCGGAAGTGAAGGATCCCAAATTGATAGAACTGCAGCGCCGCCTGGAGGCTAAAAAGGCTGAAAGACTTCAATTGCACAAAGAGTCGAAAATCAGTCCGAATCAGAAATCGCAACGACGACTTCGAGAACTCAATGCGTCCAAGGTAATTATGTTTTCTGTTTCTATAGCGCGTTTTTAGCCATATTTACGTCGATCGAAGCTGCTGCCTCGTGGTAATGTAGTACTATAACAAGCTTATCCATCTATTTTCC
Source organism: Arenicola marina (assembly GCA_964019135.1). Classification (NCBI taxonomy): domain Eukaryota; kingdom Metazoa; phylum Annelida; class Polychaeta; family Arenicolidae; genus Arenicola; species Arenicola marina. The sequence goes on from OZ025262.1 coordinate 20,203,298, forward strand.
GTAATTAAACGGTACAGGTGGATCGTTGCGGAAACTTCTCACAAACGGTACATTTCACTATTCATATGGTGCATCAAACTGCGACTTAATGTAAATAACACATGTTGTGCAGCTGTTTGTTGAGTATTTATTTACTAATCGTGCATAACGTACTAATCCCCCCCCACCCCACTCCCGGGGTTTTAAGCAACATCAGAAAAGTGCAGTTTTTCCAAACCCATTTTGCAACTACCACCATCCCTCTTTATGTTTGCCACCTTGTACTTGTTCCAAACAACAGTCATAATATCCCACCATCTATTACCGTGCCAACGTCTCCCTAGCCTGCCCCCCCCCTCCTCCCCACCTCCAGTATCACTCGTGCAAGACCGATGCACGTACGTCATAATGAAATGGTCTTGGTTTTTTATTGCTATTGTTCTTCAGCCTGTTTCAGGTGCAGAGGAAGCTAAGGTATAATGTCACGACCTAGGGTCAAGTACTATACAAAGTTGCTATTCGTTTGTAAATTTCAAACAAATCTATATTATATGATATTTCCATTCAGACTCTTGTTCTTCAAAAACTGTTGTCTATCCAAAGGCCCTCATAATCTAATCACTCTTTCTTATATCGTCTCGATATATTTGACGTTACAGGCTATTGCCTCAAGTGTCAAATATCATATACGTGATGGATTATAACAGATCATTTCATTTTAATAATTATAATTAATTTCTACAGTTATGTTAGTGAGGTCAAGTTATGTCAGTACTTTACCCTACATGTCATAGTTCACCGTATGTTTTATATTTTTTATTATATTTCTCTTCAAGCCTTATCTGGTTGATATTTATCGACTGTATGTGGACATCAGATCTAATCTTACCTTTGTAGCTGTTTTTTGTCTCCCTGGCTAAGGGGTGATGATGCAGTAACTCACTTGAACAGTATATGTGTGTTAGTTATGTCGCATGTTGTAAGCCAGATTTCTCGCACAATATACTGGTACTGATAATATTATTTCAGCGCCTTCGATCTGTTGCCTGATATAAGTTTTATTTCGCTACTTTGCGTTCTTTGTGTAGATACTTGGAATGTCACTCAATATGATGGATTTCTTTGACACTTTCTTAAACGTACCTCGTGTCTTCCATCAACGGATGTGAGGAACTCAATCCAATAGGGTTCCACTTCCGCTTGCACAATATCGGCCTCTGGCGACCTATTATTTATATGGGCGAAGCCCTTATATTTCTGCTCGGTCGGTTCGAATTCCGCTTGTGCACATTTCTTTCCATGTAACACCTTAATGTACCTCAAGTCCTATCGAAATACAGAAAGAACTCGATTATCCCGAGACATAGTCATCCCATGAATCCGGGGGGAAGTGGACGCCGCATAGAAAAAACCAAGCTATCCAAAGAGCATATTCGTCCAGACGTGTTAATTACTGTTGCGATAGATGGCGCTGATTCAGTTCATGATTCACATGACGATGGCATCTGATGGCGTTACCCATGCAGCTTGACGTTTTTTTTACACGCGACACAGACATATCTGAAAACTCGATATTCGACATTGACCCCGAATTCCGACACTGAGAATCTGAAAAAGCGGCATCGATAGATTTTTGGAAAAAAACACACGACACTGAACTTGTGACAAATCGACATTCGACACTGAACATTTTGAAACATCTACACTGAACGCCCCCCCCCCACCCCCCTCCAGACCCCTTATATGGCTTCCGGTATCTCACATTTTATTTTAACAAACCGACAGTGTGAACGTGGACGCTATGTTACTCTTGTTACTTCGCGACGATGAAAAATGGAAATTTCTTTCAATTCCTGTTTAGCAATGGAACTATTCTTAATTCGTCTTTAGACCTAGTTTTTGTTGAAAGTACTCGTAAAGCTATATACTTTCTCACTCAACATCAGCAATTTGTTAGGAATAATTAAGTTTCGCGACTACGCTACAGGCATTTCCTTACTTTTCGCGAACATAAAGTATCAACACTTTCGGGTAGAGGGACTGGAGAAGGGTGCGAAGTGACTGGCAGAAGTTGAAGACGAATATGGCTAGTATAAACCGGGAGGAACTCCTCCCATTTCATTCCGGGCCATCTACAGCAAATATCGCGACATGCTTTTTCAGATCCTCAGTGTCGGAATTTGGGGGTCAATGTCGAATGTCGATTTTTCAATTGTGTCTGTGTCGCGTGTCGCCATTTTCCCCTTCCAGACCCCTATGAAGTTCCAATTACAATTTACGTCACGTCATTAACTTACACCTAATTAAATACCAATTACCGACCGCCACAGCTAGGCTATTATGGGAGTTGTGCCTCTCGCTGATATATATATGTTCATCATCTTCTCGCTGCAGAAGCTGCTTGAAGAAGGGCGCTGGCAGGAGCTGGAGGGTCGGCGCCAGCGGACGGCTCAACTGGCTGCTGGCCAGGGTCGCATACCACCCAGCCCGGTCGCCTCCAGGATCGCCGCCAAGAACCAGATCCTGACGTCAGGCTTGAACTAGCATTCAACGTTCGATGTGGATTCCATTGCGCGATGCATGAAGACTTAGAATGCCTAATTAGTTTCACAATACTGAAGCTAGTGCGTGAACAGATTTTTGCTTTAAATTCTATTCTTATTATAGTAGATATGGAATTGTCTTGAGAGTAATGAGGAGAAGTATTTCATTACGTCTATAAGGGGAAAAGACAGAAATGCGGCACGGAAAAAAAACGAAAAGCTGGATTGTTGTATGTAATCTAAACTTACAATAAACATCGGACAGAACAAGCGTCCGGGTAGAGCCTATGAATAGCTTGTCACGAATCGATGGTGGCGTCATATATGCTGACAATATGTTTTCAATGACACAAGGTGTAACTCTTGTGAAACGATTGATTTAATCGGCATGATGTACAGTATACAGCCTGTGTGATATGTTCATAATAAAGCGTTTACACTCCTGTGTAGCCTTGTTAACTGTTTGCTTTCCCGTATTGGTTATTTAACATCGTTTTTTTTAGTTATTTAAGCATAGTTTAAGCAGCGTTTAACATAGTTTAAGCAGCGTTTCACATAGTTTAAGCAACGTTTAACATAGTTTAAGCAGCGTTTAACATAGTTTAAGCAGCGGATATATATTAATTGCCCCTCTTTGCCCCCGGGCGAAATTTCCGACGACATGTCACTCACGGGTGAGCTGTCTCCCCTGGATGGTGTATATATTCTATACCGACCCTAAGGGGCCGCCTCGATAGCTCAGCGCTGTTAGTCAGAGCGCTCGGTCTGGCCTTCTGCCAGGTATATAACGTACGACACATGGATAGGTGGTTTGAGCCCAGCTTACCCCTGGGGACATGGCTCCTCCCTTCTCTACCTTCTCGATCCCTTGACGCGATGACCACCAACCTGACCCTGAAAGCAATACAGCAATTTTCCACTTCCATTGTGATTTTTAATATGTTTTAGAGAATCGTCCTGGACATACTGCCTTACTGTTAATGTTGGCTTAAATTGTAGATTATGTATAGATGTGTTTATTATCACTTGTTAAAATGCGAAAAAGCGAGAAAAGCACAAGAAAGCCACGCTTTGTCACATGAGATTCTGGCCAAAAATTGCCTTATCAACATGGCCTAGTGTTTATTGCATACCATATATGTGTGCTTATACCAATCCAAAAATATACCGTAATGTTGATGACATAGGCCTAATACACAAGAAAGCCTACATTCCCCTCAACAGTTTGGTCAATTAGAAAGTGGCTTAGCGACATATATATGTGCTATTATTTATTGAGTAACGATAATTAGTTAAATCTTATACACTGACAACCTAAATACATAATTTCCAACATTTTCCAAACATTTTCTGCTGGAGAATATTGATGTGTTAAAAAATGCTCTTATTATAGCTAGTAAACTAACCATTTCGTTTAAAAAGACTGGGTCCTTATATTTAGGGCCATTTTCAATCGCCTAGCTTGCAACAGTTTAAGCGTGCAATTAACTGTTAAGGACCGATCAATCGAAAGCGCTATCATGGATGAAAAAAATACTTGCTCCTATATATACAAGAAACTACGCTTCGCGGCACAAGCCCATGTTCCTTAATGTGACACAAACGGCTTGCCATTGACCTATTTAAAATCTTGTCATGTCCACTGCCCAGAGCTGAGGCTGGGGCTGCCCGCCACTGCCAGTGTCGGTGTCAGCACGTACAGCTTGCAACCGATCGAGTTCCGGGTTCAGATCAGAAAGGATGGTTGTTCGGCGGATATAACCCTGGTCCATCTTCCATGCTAGAACCCACGGAATGTAGGTAGGTAGGTAGGTAGTTTATTTTGTCAAAAGGCCTTCAGGCCCATGGGACATAACAATGAACGTATATACATTTGTCAACAAATAATAACATTTTCCGTGTTTTGAATTTACAGCTGCGCGCTGACACGTTTTTCTAGAGTGTGCACAAACATCGCTAATTTTCTTAGGGTAAAAATATCTACACTTGACATCAACATAATAAAGTTCTCGTATGTTGGGGGATTCCAAAAAACGGAATGTAGTAAACCGTAAGGCGTAAGGAATACGTGAGCTATGCTGAAACAATGGTTCGCCCTTACATGTAAGAACGACCGTAATCCTGATGTATACACATATATCTAGATCTTTTCTCAATCGAATAATCATTTTTTTCGGATATTGAAAGGGAGAAGATCCTACAGCTTGTTTGAATACGAAGAAGCATTCGACGCTTGAAAGGATAAAGTGGTAAGCTATGGAAAGGCACCTGTCCCATTATGCAGTTATGAAAACACTCGTCGCTTAATTGTCCCGTCATATTGGAGACGGAGTATACTCGACGTGTCTTTGCCATATACCATATAAAGATGGGATTTGGAAGATATTGCCTCAAATAGATTGTGTATATGAAGGTGAATTGCACGACTTTTACCGTTTTTAGTTGAAGTACCTAATCTGTATCCGGCGCCGGGTACGTCCTCGGAAGTTGTGCTTGTCTGTATTATTGATGTGTTGTAGACTACTGAGTTCACAGTACAATATTCAGACGGTTTGTAAACTTGAATTTTGAGCTAGTCCTACGATTTTCATCTTTATCAATCCACTGTAAAATAAATTCTTAAGTGCCTGTTACGATAGTACCACAGTATATTAAGCTTACTTCCTTCTGCACATGGCACGCCAAACACGACTTTAATTGTTGCTTGTTTTCCGCGTTTGATTTTTGATCCACGTTCGGTCCCCCACGCCCCTACTTGCTTGTTAGCAGGCAATTACCTAGTGAAATTTGACACCAACGAGTGAAAGCTTGCATCAAACAATGAAAATTGTTCACACCGACGAAAAAAAAACATTTAACGACGAATGCATTTTGACATCCAAGAAAAAGACCCAACTAATTAAGCAATAATTAAGTCTTGTTTGGCGTGCCATATATATATATCCGCACCACTATCAATAGTCTGCTAGCCTGAAAATCAGACGTTAATGTCGTGACAGTCTGAAGGATCGACGTTAGTGTCGATCCTTCAGACTGTCACGACATTAACGTCTGATTTTCAGGCTAATAGTCTGCGTGATATATGGCACATGTAGTATATGAACGTAATGTAATATGTCCCCCCCCCCCCCATCCCGGCTCTTTATGGCCGTTGGAGACATTGTGCATATCGACTGTCAGTGAACATAAGCTAATATCAAAGATATTAGTACACCACTTGGTGCACTATAATATCTTTCCTAATATCCCGGAAAGTTTGCAGGTCGAGACGCATACTCAAATTGAAGTAATCAGTATTTTCCTTTAACTGAGGTATCTTTTATCATTTATACTTCAGTTCTAGTATTTATGGCAATGTTACTTCAATTTGAGTAAATTCATGCGGGCCTTCGTTGAAGTTACTTTAATTGAAGTAATAACTGACATCGCTAGATGGCGTGCACAACACATATGTGTCATGAGTCACGGGCTGATTCTAGCGTATGGAAGAGTGAAGTAAACAACTGCTACTTCACATGCAATTATCTAAATTGATTTATCTTATTTCTACTATAGAAATACAAAGCTTACATTAGCAAATACTGTTTGAAATGAAAGATATCGCACAAAAACAAATGCTCAGAAATCGGCTTGTCCACAGGGTATGGCCGTATGGGTCTGCTGAATGAAATTGAGACCTATCCGCACATAGAAGTCAAATTTCGGAACATACAATTTATTTAATATGGTTTAAACTAGTAATACCAATTGTAAAAACATTTCGGCACCTTCATATAACTTTCGCGCGACAGTTTATGCCCTTACAAGACCAATTTTCCACACAAATGGGTCAACAAGACTATATCTTGTTAGGTAGCAAACGCGTTGGCCCGCCATGTTAAGTTTGTACTTTGACGATATACATATATGGAAGTGTGCTGACCTAAAAAAACACAGCCAATCTCAACACTATATGAATATTTGCATAATGAAATCACCCTATGAGGTCTGGACTCCTTATCTAAAAACTAATTACTTTAATTTAGGTAACACTTGAGAAAGTTACCTGGATTGAGGTAAAAATGTCGGATTACTAAGAATAAGGTAACAATAAGAGTTTTACTTCAATTTGAGTATGCGCCTCGACCTGGTTTGTGGCATATATCGCCGTTTTACATACATATGCAATTCACTGCTCATTTCGTTCTTACTGGTATCGCAGACATCGCCTGACATGATGGAAGCCCGTTGGGACGGTACGCACGATATAGACACCCTATCGCTGGAAACTGAGCGGCTTCGCTTAAGGCCACTTATCCAGGAGGACGCATTATGGATACAGAAGTTGTGCGCGGACGAAGCAATAGCCGCCACCACTGAAGAAATCCCGCACCCGTATCCCGAAGGGGACGCTAAACGTTTTATCGCTCGGACTCGGTCTGGCTATCGGGAGAACAAATCCCTGGTCTTCGGGATAATATCGAAAGAACTGAACCATCTGATCGGCTGTATAGAATTCGAGGTGCGAGAGAAGTCTTGTATAGCAGCTAAGCTCGGTTATTGGATCGGGAAGCCTTTCTGGGGACGCGGGTTCTGTACGGAGGCGGCTCGCAGAGTTCTGGAGTTTATTTTTAATGAGCTGCAGGACTGGCAGATCGCGTGTGTCTATGCGGAACATTTCAGCGGGAACCCGGCATCCGGTAAGGTCATGACCAAGATCGGGATGAAGCGGGAAGGATGTCTTCGGAGCAGATGCATCAAGTGGGGCAAAGTTCGGGATTTGGAAACCTACTCCATTCTCAAAGAAGAATTGAACAAGTGAAGCTGATTTCAATGAATTTGCCCAGAAAGATTCAAGTTTTTATCTTTCGTAAGTAAAAGCAAAGCATATATCATGAGGCTTATTATGATCTGGAAGGTTACTCCATAATAAAAAAAAAAAAATCATCTTTCATAATAAAGTGATACTTTTTTCATCTTTCATAATTAAGAGTACTATTGAAACTGACATCTGACATAACGACAACGAGAGCATGTTACATGAAAACATATTTATTAAGTTCACAGCTATCAGTGGAAATACAATGAAAACTGTTAGGTGAAACTATAAACATAAAAATTAAAATAAAGGAGCTGTGAAAACCAATGCAGAAAACTTACTGTAATTATAATATACATGCTAACTAATATGTTTAACCCTTCCTGACCACTAGGTTTATCCTCTTAGTGGAGATCGACCACCAAAAAGTCTGTTCTGACAACTCATTGCTTTCAAAATATAACGATATGAATTGTTTGTCGTTGCACCGGCATGCGTATTTGACAGCCACGACATGTCGTGGGTAAATAAAAGCAGTAGGTCTACCTTACATGTCCCATTATAAGGCCCGCCTTTCATTCTTTATAAAATACCCATCTATTAAATTTCACACCTCCAGCTACAAGTAAGATAGTTGATATCAATGAGATCAGCTTTATCAACATTTGCCTGCTATGCGTTCCCATTTTGAGGGCGGACCTTCACAACACACTTCTTCATATTTAAAACCACAGCGATTTTTCTTCCTCATTTTATGTCTCGTTGACATCCAAGTTATCGGTTTATACTAAAAAAAAGTAGCGTGTAACTCCTATACTGGTACACAATCCCTTTCAACCACTTTTTAATTACAGTTGTACAAAAGAAGTGGCATTTAAGGCAAACATCGAAACTTGTAGCCCCAATGGCGACATGGAAATTATCAAGTGAACACTAAATGAAAGTGACCCATATTGAAGCGACTTAAGTTCTGTTATTATATACGTATATATGCAATGAGTTCCGATTAATATTCTCAGTAAACCACCCCTAAAACACAAAACTTCCATTGCACACACACAATTCAATTCAATCACTTCGGCGCAAGATTCGCCAATTCGAATAAGAAAAATCACAGTTACAATACAGGAGGCTTTTTTTATTTTTTTTTTATATATGAGTTCACGGGGTTCATATATTTGGACGGGGTTTTTCTTCAGGGAAGAAGTCAGTTAGTGGGGGTAGTAAGAGAAGTTGGTCGTCGACCTCTTCCTCGCTCTCAGCCACAATCTCGGGGACTTCCGTCGGCACATCTGTAGACAAAGACACGAAAAGAAATGTGGCGGCTTTACAATAATCTTGTACAAGTGGTCGTTATACGGAAAGATAGCGGCGTTGCGTCATTGTTATTCATGCCAATCAAATAGTCATTATAGATCAAGAACTACTCTAACAAGTAATCACTATACATACGAGGTCATTGAAACAGGTGGTCGTTACGCACGACCACCTGTATCAATGGATACGCACTGGTAGGGAATTAAATTAAAGTGGTGTTTGAAGCCGCTTTTTGCGCACAATGGAGCTAAACTGGGTAAAGTTGCTTTCTGGGACAATGAAATGTGCTTGAATGAAATTGCCCGAGATGCAGATACCAGGGTTCGAACCCACGACCTGTTGGTCTACAGCCTAGCCTGCTTACCAACTGAGCTATAAGGAGGAACCCTCGGGAACCCTGGCTATCTACGCATTAAAAATCACCTTCAATTATGCTGAGTCCTTGACAAGTGGAGTCAATTGAGCTATAAGAAGTCACCCTCGGGAACTCCGGCTATATACGCATTAAAAATCACCTTCGATGATGCTGAATCCTTCACAAGTGGAGTCGAGCAGGAGATCGTCTTCACTGTCGGAGTCGCTGACGTAGGGGAAGATACTGGTTGGCCTCCAGTTGAGGAGCTCGGGCAAGAAGGCGTCGGGGCGATCGGACTTCGGCCAAAGGTCCTCGAAGTCGTCTGCGCCATCAACACATTAAATATTAACAATTCTGACACTATGTGTTAACGCTAGATATTGATAAATGTCAGCCTCCATTTGAGCAACCATCGATTTTCATTTTGACCAACAGGTGAGACCGTATTGAGAGTATATGCCATATTTGTTGCTACTAAGGTCATATCTTAAAGGAATATGACGTAAAACGACCCATTTTCAGCGTCCGTAGCTACGATGGAGGGAGATAATACAGCAATGAAATATTCAAATGGAAATAATGTGGTGGATTGTTCGATTCAGCAGGGCGCTTCTACTGCGCTCTTATAGATTTTTCAAAGGCCTTTGATTCCGTTCCACATTCTAAGCTATGGTATCGTTTGAACAAAGGTGTACATGGGAAGATATTAACAGTTTTAAAATAAACGAATAAGAACCTTAAATCATGCGTGAATACACCAGCGGGTCTTACTGAAGATTTGTTTGTCATAGAGGCACGCGACAGGGATCTATGCTCAGTCCTTTTTTAATTGACTTTTTATATCAATGATTATATCAATGATTTAGAAAACAAGTTTCGTGATGATAAATGCGATATACAATATATCAACGAAATATATCCTGGTGTATATATGCTGCTGTATGCAGATGATATTGCGTTAATGAAAGATACAGTAGGAGTATTGCAAAAAACACTGGATGTCCAACAGAGGTTCTGTAAAGATTATAACCTGAACATTATTCATCCAAAAAAGTAAAAGTATTGTATTTAGAAAAGGAGGACGGTTGAGATTTAACGAGAAATGGTATCTTGATGGGCAACCAATGGAGACTGTCACATATTACACGTATTTAGGGATATTATTTCCATCCTCATTAAGTTGGTCCCCGGCACTAACGCAAGCAGAAAGAAGTCTAATGTCATTAAAGAAAATCCCAAGTAAATATGGAGATTTCTCACTCGAGCTGGCATTTGATTTATTCGATAAAATGATACATCCTATATTATTGTATGGATCAGACATATGGGTACAGGGAAATTATTCAAAAATGTCATGTCAGGTTGTGTAAATATATTTATTGGAACTTCCGTCGCATACTCCTGATGTCGCCGCCTTAGGGGAGTGTGGTAGGAGGCCTTTACTTGTGCCTTATATGACACGATGTATTAAGTCCTGGCTCAAACTTAATCAATTAACTGCCGCCAGGTACCCAAAAGCTTGCTATGAAATTTTGTGTAATATGAGCGATAACGGTAAAGCCACTTAGGCTGCTAGAGTTGAAGAGCTGTTATTTAAGTGTGGATTTGGACATGTTTGGCTCGCTCGCACAAGGAGTAGTAGATGTAAATAGTTTTTTTATCTGAATTCAGACGTTTATGTGACATTGCAAGTCAAGATTGGGCATCTGTGATCACGAGTATTTCAAAGCTTGATAGCTACGCACGATACAAGTTAGTGGTAAAACAGGAGCCTTACCTAACCTTAGTTTCCATACCAAAGCACAGGGTAGCCTTAGGTAGACTTCGGTGTTCGACTCATAAGCTTAAGGTAGAATGACTGAGAGGAGTAGTAGATAGAAACAGAAGATTGTGTAGTTATTGTTTGAATCGCGAAAAGGAAGTTGTGAAAGACGAATTTCATTTTATAATGGTGTGTCCTCTTTAGGATAACATAAAACTCGGTATTTGAATTTGTCAAGCTGTCCAACGGAACAGGAGTTTATAAATTTAATGTCAAGTCAGGAGAAAACCGTCTTAAGCAGTCTTGCTGCTCAGGTTTACACCGCAATGAATGTACATTCCACCAGTATTTGAAGAGCGTTCGAAATCGAAATGTTTTTGTTACTTTTACTGTACCATGGGCTTGAGGCCTGAAGTAACCAAGCTATGAATTATCAATACGTTATTCCGTGTATATGCCATATCGTGACAATGGGAAGAGTCAAGGAAGAGAGAAGTAACCCTATACTCTTTGTGAGGAAAAACATGGGATCTTTATACTGCACAGGCATAAACATTTGCACAGGTAGAATTCGAACCCCGCAACGGTCGTTCAGGCTGGCCTAGGAGAGCCATCGACAATAGCTTAACGCGTTACCTAAGAGGCCACTGGATGACCCCTTGGACGTAATAATCGCAATTAATTGTTCCTGTTCAACAGGAAGTGGACGATTTACATACCATCAGAGTCTTCGTGCAGGTCCATGAACTCGATGTCGGCTACCCTGGGACCGGGAGTTTTTGTCTGGACGGCGACCCGAGCAGTTACTCCAGTCAATACCTCGCTCTTCTACAATATAAAGGCTTGCCTAACCATTGTCTTCATAGAGGGATACCGCTGCTGTTTTCGTTTTAACCTTTATAAAAAGTAAATTGTCAGGCTGATGATTTGATATCAACACATCAATGAATGTATTCGACTATTATGAACAAATCTCTTTTCATTCCAGATAAGAGGTATAGGTAAACTTATTTATCTACTTTTACTATATGACATGACAGCAACATATTATTTTTGATCAAATTTGCGGTATAACTACCGATATTGCTAATAATTTTATCCATGACCAAGGAAAATTGGGGGAAAAAAGCCAATATGATATACCGGTAACCTTGCTGAATGTCTTATTTATGTTATGTTAAGCTGATTTTTAATCTGACAAGACCAAATGACTTACTGGTTTTGATGCATGTTTCCCACTTGGTGGTTTGGAGGCTGGCATTGGCGGCTTCAGGAAACTTGATGGCACCTTCTGTATGTTGAGGCAGTCTGACTTCTGGTTTGTCTGAGCTGGCACGTCTGATTTGAGACCACCTAAACAATTATGGATTTTGAAGAATATAAAACGTTATTTACCGGTAGTCAATATCTTGAGTTGCAAATACATGTACTGTATTACTTTCTCATGTTGCTAGAATATGTATGAATTTAGTATTATAGTACACACAAAAACATCAGAAAAGAATATCATATAAACAATAGCACCAGGTTCCTTACATCATATGCCATTTAGTTCTATGACTTCTTTCATGATCCAAATTATCATGATTGTTATCATGAGATTAAATTACCCCAGTTGAGGAAATATCATTTTGTTATGGAGCAAAATAATACAACTTTGATATATACTGGAGCACATTAAGTTACCTCACCTGGTATATCAGATGGCTTAAGTCTGGTCGCCTGAACAGAGTTAACATCACCGAGAGGTCGCCTGGCTATGGGTGTCACAGCAGACTGCTGGGCACCTGCTTGAAAGCTCTTGCCAACTGCCAAACCCAATATACCGGTAAGCTGAATATATCAGACAGTATCTACAGTTATGCTTATGCTAGACACAAGTTACGTGATGAATTACAATGCTTGATATCTTGGTTTTTTGCTTCAATTTTTTCATACTTGCACATTTAATATTTGGTATTGTTTTTATATTTTAACCTTTAGTAGAGTATGCATTGCAGAGGTATTCATATCAAAGACTCACAGGGAAATATATATAACAATGGCAGATTGCATAGCTTTACACTTACTTTGACCCACTAATCAGAACATAGCCATGATGATGCTTACCTGGGGCACTCAATGGCCCAACAGACCTTGACCTGGCCATAAAAGCAAGTTGGGAGGCATTCTCTCCATCAAGAAAGGGTTGGAAAGCCATTTTCCTACTGCAATTTGGACAGTAACAGAAATGTCACTGAAGTTAGGTATGCTCTGCTCTAAACTGATGAAGAGTCTCAAATTGAAGAAAAAGGTATATACAGGTTACTATATTATTATGAAAATAATAATCTGGCTAATACCCTGATTATGTAACATTTTCAATACCGAATCCAGTTAATTGTCAGCAATATGGCAGAGGTGCAACAGTGTATTGAACATATGGCATAACATGATATAGATGTACACACTTTGCAGTTACATGATATATCATTAATGCATTACTTTTTATCAGGGCTGACGTGAAATTGTGAATACATATTCTTGTCAGGTTTGGAAGGATCCTAGACATTCGCATTTTATACAAGGTTTTATACATTGATTATATATGATATTCTCCACTTAAAGCTGTTCTTCTAGTATTTCTAGTAGTTCATGAATCACCTTAAAAATCAATGCTGATACCCATATAATATTTATCATCATTGGCGAGTGAGTCCCTTTCAATGCTATGCAGAATGGTTTAACGCTCTAACAGCAGTGTCGCTCTCACCAACCCCTAATATGGATAGAGGGGGGCAGATGGTCACCAGAATGACCCTGAGAGTGAGACCACCCCACTTAATTTACTTCTGCCGTTTTGCTGTTCGGCCATTATGTATATATGCACCATTCCCTCTTCAGCATTGATCAAATGTAATCAGATTTTGATATAGGTTGTCGCTGAATGTGAAATTGTGACAGCATCATTTAAGGCTAAAATAAGCTGTTCATATGTTTGCATTTTGGTTTGAGCCTCAGAACTTGCTTACCCTCTTGTTATATATAGCATATACACAGGCCATAGGACTTCCATCCCATGAACAGATGAACCAAGTGCCTGTGGTTTGGGGGGTTTGGTGGTTAATGTTTAAGGGGGTAAATTCATGCCCAGGTGAAGAGGGATTGAAATAGTTGGTTGTTATCATTAATCAACTGAAGCATGGCAGCTGGGGCGAGCAACAGGAGAGGGCGTCACTGGATGGCGGCATCAGCCAAATCATCCAGTGGCCAAAATCATTGAAAATGGGCTGTGGTCAAAGTGGGCATACACCAATTCCCTTCAGTGGCTTCACTCCCCTGGTGGTCAAATTGACCAGTGGTAAAAGAAGACAGTGGTCAAAGTGGGCGTGCACCATCTGAACAGTGGAAGTAGGCACAAGACTGTAAAGCAAGTGAACAGATAAAGACTGAGGACTGAAGTTGTCAATGTTCCACGCAAAGTTGGAATCTGCACAGATTCGGAATTGGTGCAGCAAATTTTTCAGAATTCCCATTCGGCGCAAATGGCAACTGCGCGATCCCAGGATATTTAATAAATTTCCACCAACCCAACAGTCAGTTGACCTGGAAGAAACAGGAAGAAGGAAACACTCAGCATATTCAGCCACTCTCTTTACTGCTACAGTCCCAACCATTACTGATCAAAGCTGAATTTAATGTGATTAAAGGCATTAGACCTTAGTCCACATTTCCTTTGGCAGCAAGCCAATAACAATTAAGTGGCAATTAAGGCTTGCTTTGGACTATCCAACCCTGTTATACTGAAGACCACAAAAACATTGGTTGGCGGGAAAGATTTAATATGATGCTAAATGTTATTTAAAATGCTGAACCGGTAAATGGGTTAGAATTTTGAATTCCCGCCAAAACTAAGCCCAGGCTAATTTTATATCAATATTTGCAGAAAACTTGATTGTTTCATTCCATATATTCAGAAACCTGACAGACATCGCCATTTCAGCTGTGATGTGGCAAACGCGTCTATCCCGGGATGCCACATAACTCTGTCTCGGCACTGCTACTTATAACAAAGCATCGCGAAGCACACAAACTGATGACGCTTACCACTAAAATGAAAACTTGTTGTAAATTGACATCTTGGTCAAGGCTAAGAGACTCCATTTGGCAGTCTGGCATGCAAGGAGTATAGACGAAAGAAATCTTGAATGATTCAAGGACTGATTCTTATTTGTATTCTGACCTCTTTAGTTTTGGTGAGAAAGAGCTCGATATATATGCAACTTTAACTTACCGTCATTTACGTATGTTTTGGAACACCAAAAATGTCCCTATGTTTTGGAAGACCCCCAATTTTGGAAAAAATTATTATTTTTTGTGGCTGTATGTTTTAGTACACCACAGATGGTGGGTAATTTTTTTGTATCAATGTTTTAGTACACCCTAATTTTCCGGAAATAGATCTATTAACTTAGGTCGCGGCCCTGAAGATATAAGACATATAACATTGAAATCGGTTTCAATAGGGCAATAGGGGAGTATCAACCTCCGATCCAGCACCCTCCCAACTTTTAGGCATCAGTTCCCGCCCATCCAATATCACTCAAGCTACTTAAATGGGCAATATTGTAAAGGAGTTGTGTTCGTTTCGGGGCATATCAAATATCAGTCAAACCTCGCGGTGGTACCCGCACGTTCATTGTATATATGTCTGCGCTGCCTGACTGGCCGCCTCTCCCTGCACCCACTTCCACCCCCCTCCCCCTGACTCGCATACATGTCTGCACCACCCTCCACCCCTGCCTAGCCATGTGACGCATATTTCTCCGCTTCTCTTCTCCCATCAGAGCTGGTTGACTGACAGTAACCCCATTCCAACCACTGCCCACCCCACCCCTGTCGTCAGAGGAGGGCCGTTCCTCTCAGCTCGCCAAGTGCCTGCGGTGACAAAGAGGCTAAGTTTGTGACACCTATCCCTTTACGCTCGTGCCAGGCTTTGTTTGACAGGAAGCAAGGAAGCCAAATACTGTGTGCTGACCTTACCCCACCCTGCCCCTTACACGCATCCTGTGGTGGCTATGGCTACGGAAGCTTAGGCTGACTGACCATACAAGCCCTCTACCCTTTACCACCCCCCCCCCCCCCCAAAAAGTATCAAAGTTTTGGAACAGCTGCAAAATTAATTAATTTTTTTGACTGTATGTTTTGGAACACCCAGGTTTGTAATTATTTTTCGGGTATTCCAAAACATACGTAAATGATGGTAGTTCCATAAAAAAATCTGAATTTCTATTTAGGCCAGAACTAGGCCTAGATCTATATCAGAATTATTTCAACTGAGCCGGTATTGTAACTTAAGCCTATTTGTTTATTTAATTGGGTGAGAACTGTGTGGGAATAAATCCAATTATTATTATTATTATTAAAATGCAGAAAGACTGATTCTACAGGATGGCCACGCAGCGCCATATATGAGAATATTCCCACATGGTGCGGATCATGACATGGCGCAAACCACAGGCACTGTAAAGCGACGGTGTCTGTTGTCTCCCTCCGTCGCTTTACGGTACCTGTGGCGCAGACCATCAACATCATCACAATCATCATTCATCAATCAATAGTTCCATCTCCGAAACCTAGTGGCTCCGCACGCTCCTAGCGTGCAGAGCCACTAGGTTCCGGAGATGGAACTATATAATCAATCAAGTGTATGAAGTGAAGACTCAAGTCAAGAAAAGAGGCTGAGCAGCGATCAGTGCCAAGAGTCGCAAGACTAATTTTAAGTCCACAGACATTAGAGGCAAACACCAGCCTGACGAGAAACACAACCCACTGAGGAAAGCTAAGATGTTACACGCCTTAATCAGTCAATCTCCAACCAACCAAGGTCAAGGAGTTTTCAGTTCACAGTTGTTCGTGTTGTTTGTTATCAGATCCTCAAATTTACCGCTCTCACTTGCGCCGCAGTCAATCGTAAACGTTACAAACGAATCAGAAAGCCACTTTTAAATGAGACGAAAACATAAACACAGAAATAACAAACGTAACCGTTTACCGTTAATCCCGCGTGCATCTCATGCATCGTGTCTGTGAAGCATTATGATAAACGGCATGGTTGGCATCCGTCCGTCTGCGAAAGACAATGGATTTTGCAGCTTTGTTAAATTTCAAGTGACAACGATTTGCGGCGAGTACGTAATAATAAAATGAACACACATTATTCATTTCTCAACACCTCAGTCTGAGTTTCGACAAATAACTGTGTCGGAATTTGAGGGCGAATGTCTGATGTTTATATTTTCAAGCATGAACAATTAGGTGTTGCCATATCTCATTGAACCTTTTGCTTTATTGAACGGCATTAATTCAGCTACTTACATATATTGCATAACACCAATATTACAAACCAATTATTCACACTAGCGCACTACAATAGCAATTAAGATGTGTAATACCTGGGGTAGGGGGGGGGGGGGGGGGGGGGAGTGGCACTACATATGTGCCGCCTAAATGTCTTTTTTCTTTCAATCCCCGAAGCAGGAATCTACAACTTCTCTCGATGTGCCCATATGAGCAGTTCTTCACTATATACTGATATAGTCAATTAATTGATATCGAAAGTGTTCAAATAATTAACCTCCAGACACTTTGTCATGAAAGTTCGTGTCTATTTTAGAGGCTTTTATTAACCACAAAGCTCTATATATGTGCCGCCGATATGCATAACCCCTTTTTTCGACTTCATTAAACACAAATTTCCGTCAGTGGCTTACTTCTTTAGATGCCTTTTTTAACCAAATAATTCTCTCAATGACCACAAAATCGCGCCCCTTTCTCTCGCGCTCCAGATGCTCTCTATGGTATGGGCGGCACACAACCACCACTGTGGTAATGCAGAGGCCCCCCCTCCCATCCCCTCAATGGGGTTCAATACGTATTTTCCGCAAGGCAAAATACTATATATGTGTTAACCCTTGCTATATAAAACACATGTGTGTTATGCAAATGAACGTAATATTAATATTAAAATCATCGGTATACCCCCTGACACTTTCCTTGTAACAAATAGATTTTGAGTCACAAAGTAAAGACCTGCCTTAGGGCTATCAGTTTTTTTCTTACCCAGAAATAAAAGCAGCTTGACTTATTTTCGTGCTGATTATATTTCATTCCAAACTTAGTTCAATAATTGTTCAGGTAGTTTTGCATATTTCAGCTTTTATATTTCCTAACTTACGCTGACTGCTATTGGCCACTTCTTGGAAGAAGTCATGCTTGACCTATTTTTGTCGATGTGCTGCAGGTCAAAGCCTTATTTTAAGTTAGATCTTGCGGTTGAGGACGAGTTAAGATTATTTCTACAGTTCATAAACTACTTAAACCTGTTTAAATAGTGTAATAGAGAACATGGCATCGCCGGTAAGTAATTGCATCGGTGACGCTTCATGCTGTGTTGTGCATCAGAATCGCTTTTCGTGGATGATGGCTGCGCTCCGATTTGGCATTTGCCGAACGTGATCAATGTTGTTGATAAACACTGACAGCTGTCATTTGTTGTTATAAACTTCGTGTTGCTCGGTCTAACAGCAACCCCCATGAAGAAGGGAGTCAGGGGAAAGAATATTTGCAACATTCACTCTTTTTTTTATGGCGTCTTCGACTTCGACAATGGACAATGTAAACACAGTCACATGGGCATGGCAAGGGATGTTTGAAAACAGTGCAATGCCACTGGCGCCATGGTTAAACCTGTTATGACTTGTCTCACATTGTGGCTAAAATGGTGGGAGTTTGGATCATAAGCCTGTAGTCCTTCAATGGGTACCCTTAAATGTATCAATACCAACTGCCCTGAATGTTCTGGTAGGTGGAAAATAAATCTCACTTGTTACATTATAATTATAAATAGATCTATATAGATTTAGATCTATGGATAGTATCAGATCGGACAGGTTTATATTTTCATTGTATGTGTGTATTCTAACCCTTTCACCAGTGTTCATATCTGTAAGGGGTGGGAGTATCCTATCCTATACAGCTTCACAATTATTAATATTAAATGTAGTTAAAAGTTTAATATACAATTATTGAGCTACTTATCAAATATTATAAATGATTAATTATATTGCAATCTTTTTGAAAACTTATTAAGTAGCAATCAGTTGGTATGTTAAATGTTGTCATGGTATCTATTTATTTCATTGCTCTGGCATTATATAATTTAGTTTTAGAATAAGGTATTCTCACACTCTGAAGAGATTAGATATTCAGTATATACAAATAAATTATCAAAGAAGAGGTTATATATATATACCGTAATTATGATTATATTGCAAAAATTTAGATATTTTATTGTGAAAGTGATATAACTTTTTCTAAAAAGTTGAAATTATTTATACTATCATAATGATTACTGTAAGTTCTGGTATATAAGTCACACCTTTTTCCTTGTATCTGAGGGATGCAACTTATACACTGGTACAATTTATATATGAACAAAGTCTTAGCCTCTCTCATGACCCCTCCCCCCCCCCCTTACTTTTAGTGTTACCACCTATCATAATCCCATCCAATGAATGAATCCAATTTCTCTAGTACTTCTTATTGAGACAAGCAGTTGCTATATAGCCCATTTAGTCCAAGACTGCAAGAACTGCGCCCATGTACACATCAAACAAACATCAGCACAGGAAGCCACACATGGGTGAATGTCATGCCCAACATAACCCAAACCTATTGCAATTTGTGGAAGAAAACTATTATATATTATATAGACATATATCTGTAATTAATCTGATTGTAATGCAGGTGGCTTTTATTTATTTTAGAAGGGTTTTAAACCCCTTCTGGCAGAAGATGACTCTGATTCAGAAGATTGGACTGGCAACAGTTCAGCTACCCCTTCCCAGTATTCATTAGCTCAGCATACAGAGGAGTTACAGCAAGAACGTGTAAGTCTTGGTGCTATTCAATATATATTCTTAATCATACTCAGACAATACTGTGAGAAGTAATCTGATACAAGTCTTCACAATTCTAAGCTTATCCTCTTTATCATGTTTATCTGTCATGGTGTAGGCCTGTCAAATTTCAGACATCTACACAAGAACTTTAACCTTTATGCTTTATGTCCCTGTAGCTTGCACCTATTGGCATTGATGGTCAACTCTCAGTGTCCTACATCCAGAGGGATATTCCAGGGCGAGAAACAGAAAGTAAGCAATTATCACACTAAGTAATCCTAGTTCACATGAAGCTGTTGTTTCCTTTTCCATCTGGATATATAGATACATTATAATTAATAATTCTGTTTGCTTAGTGAATGAATATTGTGTGCACCATAAAATAATACATCTTTTTTACTAATCTAATGTAAGTGATTTAATATAACTGATAACTGTATGTTCTCCAGATCCAGGTTTGGTCCATGGAGCCTTCCACCAAAGCGACGTGGCCCCCACAGAATGTGATCCAAGCGTGAACGACACGGAAGAGAGGGCGTCACGCCTCTCCCAGTATCCTCTGCCTGGGGACACCACCCCGACCCGCCTGCCAGGTCACCCACGCCGCCAACAGGGAGGCGACTCGGAGGAGAGGCCCGCCGTCTTGTCTCAACACCCGCTCGTCGATACCATCAATAGCATATCCCAGTACAGTCTCCATTCTCCGGACTCGCGCCTGAGCTTGTCCCAACACCACCTCAGCGGCTACACCCAGGGCTCGGTGGCGATGGAGTCGCGCCAGGCCGGAGACGTGGAAGCCGGATCAGCATCCAGAGAAGGTGGCGCATCCCGAGGGAGCGCGGAATCGGAATCGCTGTCCATGTTTGGGACCAGACCGAGCACTGTGGTAGAGCGCGGAGCCTCCAGCGGCCGAAGCTCCAGAAGCGGGTCCGGCACTCCCCAGGAGCGATCCAGTCATCGCGCGTCCCCGGATGCTGTTCATGGGAGAAATCCGCCCATCGCTGATCCAGACGCCAGCCGGGTAGCGGGATTGGGTGTGTCCGGACTTGATCCCCAGGCCACGTTTGACCATTCTATTCGCTACATGCACCATACGCGAGGCCCCAGTCTCGGGGATACGCTCATGTACAGCGCTAAAGAACCCGTCAAGTCGTCTACGCCGAACAGCCAGCGCAACGTCAGCCTGGAAGCCTCATCCCGCTCCGTGTCAGGATCCGCCCCCATCCTGGCCGGCCTGGACGCGGACAGCCGCCAGCAAGCAGCCGGAGGAGAAGCTGCATCCAAGGGTAACGACGTACTGGCTACCGGTGGTTTCGTTTATGTCGATCCCGAAGAAACGGAACTTAGATCCAGAAGTCGAGGAGGTGTCGATTCGGCCTCCGGAGCTCCCGCAGCGTTAAGGACATCTTCTTCGGGATCTGGATCGTCAGCTGGCGGAGGCAGTTCCCGTGCAGGTACTGAAGTGGTGGATCCACTTCCGACCGGATCGGGTAGATCGTCCGGATCAAGCTGGAAGGACGCTGTGGGGACGTTCGTGCCGGAGAAAGGCGAAGATTGGGTGGAGAGCAGATCCCGAGATGACACCGGCTCGGGGAGTGAGAAAGGTGGTATCCGGAAGCCAGGGAGTGGCAGGGGCAGTGAGTCGATGGCTCGGGCCTTAGACTCCCCTCGGACCCTCCAGGATAATAAACTAAGAGAGGATGCGAGAGAAAGCCAAGTGAGGCCAGAGAGCAATGGCTCAAGAGAGGTTCTGGGCTCGGAAAGAACTGAGGCAGTACACCATGAGACTACCCCCGAGCTCATCGAAGTAGAAGACAATAGACAACAACGCCGTGGTGATTATGCTCCCAGTGGGGCCAGGGATGAAGACTATGCTCCCAGGGGGGCCAGTGATGGAGGCTATGCTCCCAGGGGGGCCAGTGATGGAGGCTATGCTCCCAGTGGGGCCAGGGATGGAGACTATGCTCCCAGTGAGGCCAGAGATGGAGACTATGTTACGAGTGGGGCCAGGGATGGAGACTATGCTCCCAGTGAGGCCAGGGATGGAGACTATGCTCCCAGTGAGGCCAGAGATGGAGACTATGTTACGAGTGGGGCCAGTGATGGAGACTATGCTCCCAGGGGGGCCAGGGATGGAGACTATGCTCCCAGTGGGGCCAGGGATGCAGACTATGCTCCCAGGAGGGCCAGGGATGGAGACTATGCTCCCAGTGGGGCCAGGGATGGAGACTATGCTCCCAGGGGGGCCAGTGATGGAGGCTATGCTCCCAGTGGGGCCAGGGATGGAGACTATGCTCCCAGTGGGGCCAGGGATGGAGACTATGCTCCCAATGAGGCCAGAGATGGAGACTATGTTACGAGTGGGGCCAGGGATGGAGACTATGCTCCCAGGGGGGCCAGGGATGGAGACTATGCTCCCAGTGGGGCCAGGGATGGAGACTATGCTCCCAGGGGGACCAGGGATGGAGACTATGCTCCCAGTGGGGCCAGGGATGGAGACTATGCTCCCAGTGGGGCCAGGGATGGAGACTATGCTCTCAGGGGGGCCAGGGATGGAGACTCTGCTCCCAGGGGGGCCAGAGATGAAGACTATGCTCCCAGTGGGGCCAGGGATGGAGACTATGTTCTCAGGGGGGCCAGGGATGGAGACTCTGCTCCCAGTGGGGCCAGAGATGAAGACTATGCTCCCAGTGGGGCCAGAGATGGAGACTATGCTCCCAGTGGGGCCAGGGATGGAGACTCTGCTCCCAGGGGGGCCAGTGATGGAGACTATGCTCACAGTGGGGCCAGGGCTGGAGACTATGCTCCCATTGGGGCCAGGGTTGGAGACTATGCTCCCAGTGGGGCCAGGGATGGAGACGATGTTACGAGTGGGGTCAGGGATTTAGACTATGCTCCCAGTGATGCCAGGGATGGAGACTATGCTCCCAGTGGGGCCAGGGATGGAGACTATGCTCCCAGGGGGGCCAGGGATGGAGACTCTGTTACGAGTGGGGCCAGGGATGGAGACTATGCTCCCAGTGAGGCCAGGGATGGAGACTATGTTCCCATTGGAGACTATGTTCCCAGTGGGGCCAGGGATGGAGACTATGCTCCCAGTGGGGCCAGGGATGGAGACTATGCTCCCAGTGGGGCCATTGATAGTGAAAAGGCCTCTAGCTTAGCCTATGCTGACAACAAAACCGGCGAGAACCAAACTGAGAAGCATTCGCTTGCCTTGGCCGAAGATAAAATCCATATGGCAGAATTAGCGTCTGGATCTGGTGACTTGGAAGCATCCAGTAGTCTAAGATGGTCCCAAAGTGAACAGACTAGCAGTAGCTTGACCCAGATTACTGGCCTGGATATGGAGCGGCAATCGGACTCCAGTGTATCACCTGTTCCGGATCGACAACAATCCATGGATCCAGCCAGCCGTGGCGCCCTTAGAGCAGCGTCCGACCCGGAGAGAGGTGCGGAACGCCGGGACGTGTCCGGAGCGGCATGGGTTGATCCAGCGACCGACGTCCCCGTGGCGATGCCGAATGGAGTCACGGTGGACGAAAACGGGCGCTCGTCCCAGCAATCACAACAGTCTTCGTTATCGGATAAAGTTGCTGCCCTCTTGGCTTCGAAGTCATATGAGGGTAAATCCGGAGCGGAGAAGGTGCCGTCTGCGGCAGGTGAAAGCGCCGACACTTCCTTGCAGAGTGTCAATATGAATACCACGAAATCGGATTCGGACGTGGACGATATAAGCAGGATCACCGGGGAGTACCGCGCGATCCTAAAGGATCACTTGTCCGCGCTTAGCGACACCGAGTCCAACGCCTCCATCCGCGGGGTGATCCGGGACGGGCTGAGCGCCAACGGACGCGACGCCGATGTGGAGATCGTCATCTCCGAATCCGGAAGCAACGGGGTCGTCGACTATGACGTCAGGAGTTCCCGAAGGGACTCCACGGACTCGGACGACACCCTGGATCAGGACGTGCGGCGCATCCTGGCCAAGTACGGCCGGAGTATGTCCGACAGCGAGGAGGAGGGATCCAGAGGAGGGACGCGGACGCCGCCCGAGTCCGAAGACGAGCTGAGCCGGAGAGTCCATACCTTATTACGCGGGACGCCCCCTAGCGGGGAGATTGGCGCGGCGGGCGTGGATGTCAAGCTGGCGTCCTACCTGTTTGATGACCCCGCCCAGAGCATGAGTCTCCCCATGGATCTGCACTCAAACGCCAGTGAAGACCCCCCTCCACTTGAGAACCTGCAGATGGCTAAAGATAGTGGTATAGCCCGGAGCAGGGAGATCGTCGCGACGGGTGACCGCAGGGATGGGCAGGATGGTAGTAGGGTCGAATCTCGGAATCTCTCACCCCTTCAGGATCGGAGCAGCGGGCAGCCCGAGGGCGCTCACCAGCCCTCTAGAGGAGACAGCGGCCGGAGCAGCTCCGTGGATTACGCCCACCTGGAAAAGGATTTGGATGAGATCCGGGTCAGTCTGGAGTCCCTGAAGAGATCCGACTCGCAGGCCAGTCGAGGCAGCAGTGCGGCAGCGAATATGGACATGATCCAGAAGAGCCCCAGATCCAGGAGCGATGCGTCTTCGATCGGTCTAACTTCGGAGTTGTCACGTGGTTTGCAGGCGGATCCAGAGAGGAGTCGGGTTGAAGCGGAGCGCTACCCGTCGGGAATATCCGGCGGGAGGGGGCGCGGCGCTGGGCTTGGGATGCAATCGCTCCTGACCAGCGGGTTCATCCCACTGGACGTGGCTCTGGATATCGTCCACGGGCACGAGTACGGCGCGGCTGCCAGGATCCGGGAACCAGGCGCTGACGCTGACGAATCCGCGGACCGATCCCGACTCAGCGGCCAGAGCAAGGAGGACTCCCCGTATAATAGCGGCTACCCGGAGCGGGGGCGAGGTTCCTACACAGGGAGGCTCAGCGGGGAGGCCAAAGAAGAGGAAGACACCTATGTCGCCAGCAGGGATTCCTCAGATCTGGACCCATCCGGATTCCATAGAGGGAACGTGGGAGAATTATCCAGGGCGGGAGAGCGTAGTGGACAGATAGGGCGAGACGGCGGCGTGGGTGGAGACAGGCGGGATGGCCAGCAGAGCGGGCGGGAGGCCAGGGCGGCAGGGGGCCGAGAGGCATGGGGGGCAGTGGGTCGTGATGCGGACGTCCACGTACCCCACACAGACCCGTCACCCTCATCACCACCACGCGAGTCGAGACAAATGCACGGGAGCTTCACAGACCGCGTCCACGACATAATGGAGCGCGAATCCCCGACGAGACAGGCGTACGAATACCTGCAAGACGCCAGCGATACGACCGGGGTCGGCGAGGACCCGGGCTACGGGCGGAGACGACACGACGACACCACCGACCCCTCCACCACCTCCCTGGGCCTCAGCTTCAGCATCAGCCCGGAAGTCCCTACACATTTCAGCCCGTTCAGAAGCGTCCGATCCCTGTTCACCGACCACCTGACCAAAATAACTTCCTCGGCCTTCGACACCAGCGTCGAACTGAGGCTGCCGCCGTCGCGCCCTCTAACGGAGATTGCAAAAGAGGACATTCTCGGAGGTGGCGCCACCGTCCTGCGGATGGAGACTATGGACTCCGGGCGCGGGACGCTGTACAAGGCCCGGAGTGGCGGCGAATCCGGCGGGCTGGAGGTGGAGCTGTCTCTGGACAGTGGCATGGATACCCCGACAGAATCCAGGCTTGTCGATCGACTCAGGTGAGGCTACGGGATTATTGTGAACATTTAACGTATATAGCATTTATCTGTAATATAGTATATATCTAACTATATCGTATAGTATAGGTAATTGTGCAAAATGTCTTTCGAATTATATGGTATGATTTAACTATTATATTGACCTAACTATATCGTATTTAGGTAATTGTGTCAAATGTGTCTAATGGTATGGTATTGATCTGACTAATATATTGACCTAAATATATCGCTTTGATCAATGATATTTACACCAATTCATATTTTTATGCTTCACAACTGCTGCGTTTCAAAGAAATATTTCCGTTTAACTACTTCTATTTGGATCAACATTATCTGCCATACAGTTATGTATGTGCTTGTCCAAGCCAGTTAAAACGTTAAACACACCTTTATTGATTTATGTATTGAATGAAATTTGACTATACAGGTTGAGTTATTCCCAACCGACCAGACCAGTCGTAGTTACGAATTGCCGGTAATGACCATGTCTTACGATACAGGAGACCCACTGCGACTGACGTAAAAACCTCCAGCGAGGAATCTATTACTGCAGAACCAATAAATCAAACCAGGTTAGTGATACATAAAGGAATCTGTTTACATCACAGATAATATGCTCTTCTTAAACTAAAATTTTAGCGGAACTAAACTTGAAAGGTTTCGAAGTAATTTCGTTCTTTGACTTAATGACAATCATAAATCTATAATGTGGCGATGGAGCCTGAAAGCATGGGCTTAGTCAACACAGAGGCAAAAGAAATACAATGTTGTGCCTCGGTATTCCCGCAGGTAGGCCACACTAAAATACTGATGTCTCATGAGGCCTTTAATTGCAAACAATAGCATGTGTCTTATGGTTTCTCGTGTGGGTTCATCTGGATATGCGAACAGATATCGCGACTCCGTGAGATCAGCCACAGACAGAGCGTCCCAGGAACGTGCCGGCGTCCCAGAGAGAGCGTCTCGGCAAGGGGCTGGCGTGCCACCTGGCCCTGCTGCAAGCGCGGCGAACACCGACCGGACTCGGTCCATCTCCCCGCTGCCCAGCTCCTCGTCGCTCCAGCCTTACCGGTACGTCACTGACCTGCTTAACCTGGACCACGTGGCCGGGCGATAATAGAGTTGTTCATCGCATCGTGTGACACAAAGCTCGCCAACTCTGTTTTTTTTCTCATGCTGTGCGTTTCGATTACGGATTTAACAGGACAGAAAATGCGCGAGAATAATATCTTTCGATAAGTACACGCAACATTGTTATTAAAGTGAAATGATAATACGATCCACAATACGAGTAACAGTATCTTTCGGTAGGCATGTCTGGCATATCACGGTGTCTATTATGGGTCAAATCCACCAATACGTCCCGCATCCTTCACTGTAGACACTTGCGATCGTGTAATATATCGTAATTGTTACTCCCACGTGATAATCTTGATAATAAAAATATAATATGTATATATTTTAGCTGCGACAGCGATGAATGGTTCCTCGTGTAAGTGCTGGCCAAAGCTGTCACATATTAGCCTGTGTCTCCCTAGCGTCACTTCCTACACTGAGATTCATATCTTTGCCACACTCACTCATTTTCAATAGAAGCCACACGCTTGGTGGTCGTATTGTTCGTGCCACTAGTATCCCCGGTGTCATACATTTCAAATAGACCTTCTATTTTCCTACGCCACAGTCACTCGTTTCCGTGACATCAACTGACATCCCGATGGCATCGGACGCTTAGATATATCTGCGTAGTTTCACGGAAATGTGGGCTCCATGCCGTGGTGTTGTTGATAGCGCCTTCGACTCGTGTTAAGTGGGCTCAACTAGGCCGACCTAAGTGACCGGTGCGTCGTTCGAACCCCACCTGTGTATATGTCTCTTGGTGCGGTCGAGATCAAATCCCTGGCCCATTACTATCCTGACCGTCTCCATGGGTGCGCTTTGACCTTAGAGGTTATTGGTAGGTTGGTTGGTGATTGAGGACGCTTTAACCACCTTTGGTCATATCGCGTCAATGGGAGAAACAAGGGAGAATGGAGCCATGTCCCCGGGGCTAACTCCCTACTCTTTGCGAAGAAGGACATGGGATCTTTATCCTGCGACCACACAGGCATGGCCACAGCCGGGCGCGAACCATCGATCCACGTGCCGTTAGGCTCTCAGGTGACCAGAGCACTCAATGCGAGCGCTCTAGCCCACTGAGCTGTCACGCCGGCTCCTAGAGGTTACTGAACGCCAACGTTAAAGCAATCAAATGAGCACATATTTTCTTCGTCACAGTCCATTATTTCCATAGAAACCACTCATTCACAGTCACACCTGTCATATTTCTGTGCATATACTACGTGTTCAGATTTGTCACCTGTTTTCACCTCTTTCACCTGTCGCCACATTCGTGTTTTGTGTCATCCCGTCACTATTGCATATTCTTCTATTTTAATGTCGTAGTCACACAGGGGCGGATCTAGTAATTTGCCAAGGGGTGGGGGGGGGGGGGTTGCTCTCTGAAGACGTGACCGGGGGGGGGGTTCTGTGCTCTGAAAACTCGCGACCAGGGATGGTGGGGGGTTGGAGGACCCGACTTCAACAGTGTATGTTCAGTTTCCCAAGGGGGGGGGGGGGGTGCAACCCCTCTAATCTCTAACCCCCCCCCCCCCCCCTAGATCCGCCCCTTGTCACATGCTGTTGTAGAGTGGTGTTATATACGAATTCATCGCAGCCATGCTTGACACCGAATATTATACGCCTGGATAAAAATCACCCATTTCTTGCCAATCACAAAGGTGCATTCGAATTAGCCCCAGTTCTGTGGCTGTAGGACGGGCAAAAATATGACAGGAGCCGTGTACTGTTGGCGGGCCCTGTCAGATTTTGCCCGTCCTACAGCCAGAGAACTGGGGTTACATTGGAATAATTTCGGGGCAGAATGTTGTATGATTAAGTATATGAGATACAAGTTTCACAATCCTTTTTTAAAAAGATAACAATGCCTCATGAAGAAATAATAATGTTCATCATATCAAATAATCGAATATTCCCTGTAACGTACGATGAGTTTCTTTGCCATATATATTGTGCACGTTTAGTACACTTTTATTTATACGCTTCGAAAGACGTTTTTATTGAGATAAGATGTGGCTCTCCTTGCGCTGAATGACTGCCCGCCTCTCGCTATGGTAACGTTGTGGTACTGTTTTCCTCGGCAGACCGGCCGGCAGTCGCGAGGTGTATTACGTGGAGAGCGGCACGGACGACGGTCTGTCCGTGGCTATGAGTGAAACCACCGTGGAGAGCACACACCCTGGTAAGTGACGGTCCAGCTGCTCAACATTCCTGGTTCTGTAACCTCGTTATAGACGGGTCCGGCCGATGGGTGGTGCTACAAACAAAGTCTTTACCTCTGGATGCAGATAGAAAGCCTCTTCTACCGAATGTGGCTCATTGCTCGTATCACAACAAATTTACAAACCGAACATAGCATAGCATAGCAACATACTGACAGAAATCTTTAGACTTCTGTCAGTAACAAAAAAAGTGTTTGTACCATAATTGTACAGATAGATTAGGGCAGCGGTCCTTATCTTATTGCTGAAATCCAGGAGCAAACTGTCCCTGTGGGTTTGCCATGTAGCGCGGTAAGCTATAGCCTAACCTTACTTGGGGAATATTTATAAAGATAACAGAGAATCTTACACGGAATCGTTACGTGACCCACCCAGGTTCCGATGACGCCCGAGGGCCTCCGCTTCCGGCGCACGTGCTGGGCACGCGCGGTGACGTCACGGCCGCGCTGTCCGGGATCTACTCCAAGACGTCTAGCGGCGAACCCAGCGACGGTCCCGTGCTGAGCACCATTCACGAGAGTCAAAGCGTCGTAAGTCTGAGGAACTGCCCCGTAGTTCAGGCGCTAGGGATAGCACTGAGCGCTTAGATAGTCGGTTTGTTGTATATTCAAAACGCTTTAACCATTTTTGGTCATATCGCGTCAATGGGAGAAGGAAGGGAGAGTGGAGCCATGTCCCCGGGGCTAACTCCCTACTCTTTGCGAAGAAGGACATGGGATCTTTATCCTGCGACCACACAGGCATGGCCACAGCCGGGCTGGAACCACCGATTCTCGTGCCGTTAGGCTCGCAGGTGGCCAGAGCACTCTACGCGAGCGCTCTAGTCCACTGAGCTATCGGGCCGGCCCCGAGAGCTTTAGATAGAGAGACAGACAGATCCGGGGTTGATACTCGGCTTGCTGAATCATGGGATTGTTTGACGGGGATGTTATGCCATGCAATGTCAGGAGGTTTCCATAATGATCACTTGACGGACACATGCGCTAAGCTGGGCCAAGGAGTCTCCTCGGATAATGTCATAAATATATGATGGATGATTCAATGATGAAAAATCGACCAGATGCGGAGTGAAAATAATGTACTCCTACTGATATTTCTACGTAATTCTACGTAATACGTAATGTGAGTTTGTGCGGATATTAGTTTTATATACGTTATCTTATATGTGAATGTGTTTATAGAAGCAACATTTTTGGGGTTTATTGCAAGCATGAAACGAAAGTTAAAGCCATGATTCGTGATGTCTGTAGGACTCCAAAGAGGACAAAAAGTCAGATGCCTCGGATCGCTCTCGTCAGGAGGAGAAAGAGAGAGCGTTGTGTAAGACAGAGAGCTGGTTGAACGGGACCTTCCCCCGAGGGGAAGCCCTCCACACCCAGCGAGACCCCCGGGACACCCAGCGCGACCCCCGGGACACCCAGCGCGACCCCCGGGACACCCAGCGCGACCCCCGGGACACCCAGCGAGACCCCCTGAACACCCAGCGAGACCCCCGGGACAGCCAGCGAGACCCCCTGGACACCCAGCGAGACCCCAAGGACACCCCGCGAGACCCTCGGGACACCCAACGAGACCCCCGGGACACCCAGCGAGACCCCCGGGACACTCAGCGTGAACTCCGTGACACCCAGCGAGACCCCCGGAACTCCCAGCGAGACCCCCGGAACTCCCAGCGAAACACTCGGGACATCCAGCGAGACCCCCGGGACACTCAGCGAGACCTCCGGGACACCCAGCGCGACCCCCGGGACACCCAACGAGACCTCCGGGACACCCAGCGCGACCCCCGGGACACCCAGCGCGACCCCCGGGACACCCAGCGCGACCCCCGGGACACCCAGCGTGACCCTCACACGAGCTACGGGGAGGAGAGCGCCCGCCCCCAGGACCGGTCGCGGGATGGCGGGAATCGCGTCATCATGCTGAGTGACTTCATCAGCAGACCCGATGGCTCCTTCAGCGAGGATCCCACCAAGTCGCGGCGAGAAGGCGAGGCGGCGGGGAAGGCGTTTTACACCCCGAAGAGGATGAGTATAGATCGCCTGCCCAGCAGGGGAGCCGCTGCAGGGGGTGCGGGGGGTGCGGGGGGTGCCAGCGGAGCCGAGGCTTCGGCGGGGGAGACGTCGGCCCGGTGGTCGGGCGCCGACACCACGAGACTACGGGGTGACGACGCCCGCCGCTGGCCCCCTGGCTCCGACCCCCCCACGCTACCCCCCAGTGACCACCACCCCCTACCACCCGGCGGCTGGTCGAACCCCCACCACCCTGGCATCATCCGGGGAGCCCCCTCCGGACCCACCCCCGGGGAAGAATCGGTGATCGCCGTGTACAAAGACAGCATGAAGCGCCTGAACTTCAGCAGCCACAGCGCCCTGGATAGCACCCTGGATCCCACGCAATCCAGCCTACACGGCCACGACGACACCCACTACACGACGACCTCGGAACAGGACACGAGCCTGCTGCTGGATCCGACGCTGACGCACGACAACTTTGAGAGTATGATCAGCGCCATCTTGCAGCGCTACCGCCAGTCCGAGCACCAGGCGCGCGTGGCGGCCGGGGACCCCCCGCGAGGGCCGCTCGACTTCCTGATGAACGGCAGCACGCGCTCCCAGGCGGACGGCCTGACGGAGGACTTCCTCGCCAGGAGCAGGCTGTCCATGCACTCGGACGAGGAGGGCTTCCAGGCGCACAGGCCGCACGAGGTAATGGCTGCTGCTTCGAGATGCCTCATTCAATGGTCTTATATGTGTCAATGTGTCAGTTACGTAGCCGTGATTAATATTATTGATCTTTATGAAACATGAAGTATATTTATCAGATGAACTGTGCACATGATAAATTGTTTAATCGATGTTGGTTGTCAAAGTTTAAAAGTTTCTTAAACTTCCTGGTTGTCGACATGAGTTGGTAAGAACCTATGAGAATATAGCCAAATTGTTTTAGAAATTATTGTTATACTGAATTATTAAAGTTGTACAAATACTGACGTGAAGTTATTATAAAACTGCTGAATTTATTACGGTTATTAAAATCCTGAATTTATAAAAGTCATTTATATACTGAATTTATTACAATTAAAATACTGAATTTATTACAATTAAAATACTGAATGTATTACAGTCATTAAAATACCGAATTTATTACAGTCATTAAAATACTGAATTTATTGCAGTCATTAAAATACTGAATTTATTACAGTCATTAAAATACTGAATTTATCGAAATCATTAAAATACAGAATTTATCAAAGTCATAAGTTAAGCTTTCTTTGTTTGCAGGAGCCGTTAAGTGACGACGAGCATCCAAAACAGGCGTACCCCGTCACCCCGCACCCCCGGCAGGGTCAGAGTTCAGAGGCCCCGGCGGCCGCCAGCGTCCCGTTGCCGGCCCGCTACCACTTCTCAGACGGGACTGTTCGGGATCGGTCTCCGGACCGCTCCAGAGGCAGGGACGCTGAGGGCGAAGACGAGGGCGGCGCTAACCAGGGAAGGCGATCCAGGGCCGAGCGCGGGTTGGAACGGAAGACGGATGCTTTTCGACAGGAAGCCGGCGTCGCCAGGGCGACCTCCCCCACCAACTCCCGGGACGCCGCCGCACTCGACAAGAAGGCGCCGTTGCCTAGGAACTACTCCCCGACCAGGTTCCGGGAGAAGGGACAAGGAGGAGTTCCGAAGTCGCCGGAAATGACGCAGGAATCATTTGACAGCCAGCGGCGGTATGACGAGGAGAGGTTGCAGGCGCGCATGAAGGCGGTGATGGCCACGTTAGCTCCAGCGACGACCACCCCGGGACCGAACGTCCACGACGTATGGGAGAGTTTCGTGGAGTCCAGGAACAGCAGCGTCTCCGGCTCTCTGGATCAGTCGCTCAACAGGACGGGCGATCACACCGCGGCCAGCTCCGAGAGACTGGCCAGCCTTGTCAGGGACCCAGTTCAACACGTGATCGAGAGCTACAAGGACGCGCACGGGGCCTCTTTTCGTTCCGACTCCTCATTATCGCCCAATCGGCACGCGGATGATACAACGGATTCGCATGTTAGGGTAGGACGGCAAGTGCAAAGGGAGAGGAAATCCCCCGCAGAGAGGAAGCGAGCGTCGCCTGGGGGCAGGCGCCTTCACGCCGCAGACGACAGGCGGAAGCAACAACAGGAGAGAAGCGCGGAAATAAGTGAGCGTGTGAGCGAGACGAGAGCAGGTGAACAACCGCGAAATGTCCAGGACAGCAGCGATCATGCCGGAGAATCGCTCGAGAAATCTGGAAGCCATAGGTCTCAGCTTGAGCAGCCAAGCGATGGGATCCCGGATGTGTCTGACTCCAGGCGTGGGCGGGAGGCGTCCGGATCGGCGCTCGCATCGGAACAGGAGGCACTGGGGGAATCTAGGGCCAGAAGGCGGCTCCTGACGCCCGGAGAGGGTCAGCCAGGGTCAGGAAGACGCGAGCGTCCGGACAAATCCTCCATTAATCTGGACTCAGTCCACACCACACCGCGTGTGAGCTTCAGGCGAGAGCCGATAGAGGAAGAAGCTCGGGTTCCAGATCGAGAAGATAGAGCGCTAAGAGATCACAACGGCAGCGGGGCCCCGGTGACCAGCGGTCGCCATGGCAATGGGGAGGCGTCCGCTGCGCCCCTCGAGGGGGAGAGGCCCGTGAAGAGGATGGCGTGGGTCATCACTGACGAGACGCTGGCGTCTGTCCCCGAGGACAGCACCCTAGAGTCGTTCGCCTCTGACGTCACGGCTACCACGACGACGACGAGCAGCTTCGAGAGCGACGGACGCGTGGTTACCCGGACGACCAAGCGCCACCTGCCGGACGATCCCAAGCTGCTGCGCCTGCAGCACAAGATCCACAAGCAGAAGGAGAAGTACAAGAGGGAGCTCCTGCGTGAGAAACAACGAAAGGAGAAGATCGCTATTCTGGAGCGCATGTTGGTGGAGAGAAACCTGACCCCGCGCAAGGTCAAGACCATGCTGGACGAGCGATCCGGATCTTCCAGGCCCGCCATGAAGGCGACCAGCACCCCATCCCGAGCGTCCAGAGGACGGTCCGCCGGAAGCGAAACCTCCGAGTCGACGACGCTGACAGTGTCCGATATCAGTCTGTCGTCGACGATGACGCCCGTGTCGGAGATGTCCGTGGACCCCAGTTTGACGATGACGTCAGAGGCCAAGGACACGTCGCCGGAGAGGTCGCTGCGTCCGGTCCGGCGCGCGGGTCAGCGTGAAGCGCGCGCCGCGCCGCTCGAGTCTTCCAGACACCGCCAGGATCCATTCCCTGTCTCCTCCTCTTGGCGCGCGGGTCAGCGTGACGCGCGCGCCGCCCCGTCCGAGTCTTCCGGACACCGCCAGGATCCATTCCCCCCCTCCTCCTCTTCTTTCTCCGGATCGCCGACCAAGGCGTCTGGCGGCGGCGGGCGTCCCGAGTGCCTCAGGCTGCGGGAGAAGGACTACAGCGGGGAGATCCGGACTGCCGCGCGGAGCTCGGGCAGCCGCGGAGGGCTGTACATGGAGTACGACAAACCGGCCACGTCCAGGAGTCCCAG
The DNA here is from genome assembly GCA_964019135.1 of Arenicola marina. NCBI lineage: Eukaryota > Metazoa > Annelida > Polychaeta > Arenicolidae > Arenicola > Arenicola marina. The sequence continues at coordinate 20,237,613 of OZ025262.1, forward strand.
GAAGGAACGGAGCGCTTTACGCCAGTCTACGGGCCACCCGCCAGAGGGCGTCCCGAGGCGGAAGTCTACATCCGGTAAAAAAGCGGATGCGGGTGGCGGTGACAGTAACCGCGCCCAGCCCGCCTCGGGCAAAAGGGCGGGAGGCTCTAAGAATAAGAACCACAAAGAGCAGGCGAATCACTTGACCAAAACTCACACCGGACATGACGTCAGCGACAACCACAGGGACAACCACGTGTCAAGAAGTTCAACGAGAAAGGCCAAAACTGCAGACTTCGGTCAGACTTGCCCGACCCCAGTGCCTGGCTCGCCGCAAAAAGTGAATGGGGTTACCATGGTAACCCAGGGGGTACAGACGACGACCGCCTACCGGGAGGAGAAAGCAGCCCGGGAATCCAACAGAGCTGCGGCGGAGCGTGACGTCAGTGGTTTCGCCACCGTTCCGGTCAAGTCGATGAAAACCCAAAGACTGGTCTCCGAGAACACGGATCCAGGGCAGAGGGCTGAGAAACGGCGGAAGGAGAAGTTTGTCTTCCGCGCTGGCCAGTGTAAGTACGCGCCGATAATCACCTGGGGCCGTATTCATAATCCCCTCGTAAATTAAGCACGAAAAGTGCATTTTCGTCTTAGGCTCACCAGCTCGTTGTGATGGTGCTCATGGTTAAGAAATCCTCTTCAATATAATTTTAGCACCTTATTACTATTAAGAAAATCTACTTATTGTGTGACTATATATGCATTTTGAGCCCGATAATCGCTCGACAAATCTTCCACTGAGCCCTAAATCTAGTGGCAAAGCCCAAGTGGCGATTACGATTACGGCCCCATGCGTTTACTGTGGATGCAGGTAATAAAGTACTCAAGTATCATACATTTAAGCTTCAAGTATCCTACATTTAAGGTTCGACAACCGTTTTACTAGTAATAGTTACAGACTAGTACCAATCGCTGGTTTTAAGATATCTTCAAAAGGACCCCTTCCATCATAAAATGACATGGGCGGTAGACTTCCCATTGTTATATTGCAGCATGCCATCCATTTTCTGACTTACCAAGACGCCACGTGTCATTGAATGAACGCATTCCATATACCATGTATAAGGCTTCAAGTGTCATACGTGATGGGGTCTATGCCACTATTTCAGCGGGCATGGCCTGGTTTGTGTCGGGGGAGGATGTCCGGCCGTGGAGACGGCCACTGAAGGAGCTACAGTCCTACGCCGCGTCACGTGACACCTGGCCGCGCCCTAGCGACCCCGACATTATGACGTCATCCACGTGCAGCGAGCCCGGATGTGGACGGAGTGAGATCTCAAACCTGTCAACCACCAGCAAGGGAACTGAAAAATTAACCTTACAGGTAAGAACAAACGGATCTAAGCCCGCTCAGAACATGTATAAAAAAGGTTTGTATGGTCATCGTTGTACATTATACGTGTATGGCGAGTCTGAACACTGCATTAAAGTTGCAGACACTGTTTATCAGATAGCGATAGCTGAATAAATTAATAACTTGATAAATTGATTGGTATTATAATCATGTACAAGTATACAGACTTATGCAATGCACAGTGCCAAACACGACGTTAGACCTAAGTCCACGCCTGCAGGACTTATATAGGACTTGGGCAGGTAGAAAATTTAAATTTAGCGATTTTTTCTCTGGTATATTGTCATCAATGATAGCGAGAATACAGTTGCCAAACATAATGAATTTGTATCAGTTGTATCTTCAGTGGTAATTTCTTATACGAATGCTAACTACCTTTACATAGCAGGGCATTTTGGGCTTGCATGCTTTTAGTTTTCACTCATTCTCCGGATAATATCCACCAAGTGCTCTTTTTGTTCGAGCCTCACCTATGCAAATTTTGTGTATGTTTATGTAGAATTCCGTGAGATTTCATGTCTTTCTCCGCAAAGAGTAAGGGTTTACGCCCGGCGACACCGCCCCCTCCTCTACCTTGAACGTTCGCGATAGGACCCACTTATGTTAAACCGTTCTGCATTTTTCTCTTACGGCAATTCAACCTAACTTGCTCTTTGTCCACCAGGAGGCGTTCGCTCGTCGCCAGCAGAACTTCATTTCTCGCTGTCGCCAGAGACAGCGCCACCTACAGCTGCGGGCTGAGGAGCGCCGCACCCAGCAGCGCCACCTGATGGAGAGAGAACAGCTGTTCGCCTTCGGGCGTCCACGAGGGGGCGCGCACCACACCAAGGCACATCCGCTGGGCGGTACGTCACGTGACGGCTTTACATGTGATCACTAGCCACATCGTCACTAATGTTTGTTAATAGAATAATCACGGTACAACTTGCACGTGGATCGATTGTTCGAGCCCCGCTGTGGACATGTCTGTGTGGTCGCAGGATATAGATCCCATGTCTTCTTCGCGAAGAGTAGGGAGTTACCCTCGGTGACATGGCTCCACTCTCCCTTCCTTCTCCCATTAACGCGATGTGACCAAAAGTGTTAAAGCGCCCTGAATATACAACCAACAACCAAGCACGGTACAACTTGCACTTCTTAAATGTTCTATCACAATGCAAATCGATTGCGATTACGATCAATCGATTCTTTGTCCTTTCACAATGCACATTTGACACTTATATTCGATTACGATTCATCCATTATTAGTTTTATTTGCATGATTTTTCACGTGATTCACCCGCACTTTTTTCTATATTTTACTTCACGCAGACAAACTGTTTGAACCCAAGAAGCGAACATTTTCGAAAAAAGAGATGAAGACAATGACAGCAAAGTAAGTGCAGTTCATGTTTAGCTTGATAAACCTCAACGTCCGGTCACCTTGCTGGCAGTAGTGTCGTTGAGAACGTAGGAGGTTTAGGTAATGAAAGATGGAAATATGTAATTGTACGTGCAACATGAATAAGCTCAGTTCCTATATCTGCATGTATTTTAGAAGATAAGGTTCGTTAATCGGTAAGGGGCAAGTAGTTCCCTTAATTGTGAATTAAAATTACAGTAGGCAACCTTAAGACCATTCGGTGCCATATTGGAATACATCATTGACTGCAATGCTCACAGCTTGAGACCTGAATACACCCTGAATACATATAACAATGACTTGATCCTTAGTTTACATATGATATACAGTACAATTGTATTTATCGATAAGAGTACTCTTCTGATGGTGAAAGAAATTCATGGCGAAGTTTACTTTACTTTGAGGTCGACAACGTGCATTCTATGGTTGGCTGTGATCCACATTGTGTCATATTGAGGCCGAAATTTGCTTACTTTTCTAATGCCTTTGTCTGTTTTTTCCACTGAAGCACCTACAAACGCTTGCCGGAGGTTGTGCAGAAGATTGAAGAACAGAAGCGTCAGGACCGATACAAGACCAACAGACTAAGAGCAAAGATCTACAAACAGGTTGGCCTCTTCGTAAACAAAAGAAAACGGTATAAGGCGAAAGCAATATGCAAAAGGAACTGTGTCATAAAAGAGGAGGGAAAAGTATATTAGCATCATACTGTATGTGTAATTGGTTCATCATCTTTGAAATTGATAATAAGAAGTGAGGTTTTGCGAACTTTTTATCGAAAATAAGAGTCATGTTCAACCTTATGAGGTATCCGTCAGTATAACAAACGTGTTTTTATAAGTCACATACTCTAAAGACCTTATGTTTTTCTCTTTTTCGCAGAGAATACTAAACCATGTCCTCAACAAGAAGACGGCATGGCTGGAAGTGTGACATCATGATTTGAAGTGTGACGTCATGACTAGAACTGTGACGTCATGACTAGAACTGGGACGTCATGGCCGAAAGTGCGACTCAATCATTTTTACGTCATTGACCTGTTGCCCGCCGCTGACAGACAATCCGTCCATACTTACCTTCCAGACACATGCACAGGTGTCGAATGCTTATATGTGTACTATTTAGACATTGTATATGTGCGAATATTCACGAGGCCGTTACTGGACCAATGAACCAAGTGTTTTGATTGACACTATTGATAACTTACCCATATATATGGTAAATGTGTCTCAAACTCAAAGTGATTTGATTTTCTTTGGAATAAGCGCTTGATGTAGAATATTTAGATGTAGGATTTATTATATTATTTATTATATTACTGTAGATAGTATTTGTCGTAATTTGTTGTTTAGTGATTGAATCCAAGAGATATATTAACCTTTGAATTTGATTTTGTGTATGCATTGTAATTAATATTGCCTCTGCGATTATAAGAGACTTGTGTGGTCTCTGAACAATATATACCCGTCCAATACTCTTCACTATTTAAACACTACGGCCCCTGGTACATAATACAATAACACAGTGGTTCACGCAGCAAGATATTAAGTATTTACAAACTGGAGGTACATCTTTTCCGCCAAGTAGAGAAATTTAACCAGATGTAAAAGCTTATTTCTTTAATTTTATTCATTAGCGAAATGAGATCATTTACATAATATTTAATTGTTGTTGTGTATTGTTGTCGCAAATCTTCGAATATAAATCGTACTAAGTGGTATATTCAGTTCGTAAATCACTTTCCATTTGTCACCGCCCCCATGCGGTATTTACTGTCGCATTATATAGCGTTGGTCCTGGAAACTTTCGTTACATTACAGTATCTATGCAGCGATCTTCGGTCCAATGACAGTATTGAATAAACTTATATGTATTAAATACCACGGGACTTTGTGTATGGTTTTGTAGGGTTTCGCTTTGTGTCCGCCTAAAGCTTTGAACAGGTTCTCATATATCAAATCGCGGGACACCGTATCGACGACAAAAGTGGTTAAAGCGCCCTGAATATACAACCAACCAATGGTATCGACGACAAAAGTGGTTAAAGCGCCCTGAATATACAACCAACCAATGGTATCGACGACAAAAGTGGTTAAAGCGCCCTGAATATACAACCAACCAATGGTATCGACGACAAAAGTGGTTAAAGCGCCCTGAATATACAACCAACCAATGGTATCGACGACAAAAGTGGTTAAAGCGCCCTGAATATACAACCAACCAATGGTATCGACGACAAAAGTGGTTAAAGCGCCCTGAATATACAACCAACCAATGGTATCGACGACAAAAGTGGTTAAAGCGCCCTGAATATACAACCAACCAATGGTATCGACGACAAAAGTGGTTAAAGCGCCCTGAATATACAACCAACCAATGGTATCGACGACAAAAGTGGTTAAAGCGCCCTGAATATACAACCAACCAATGGTATCGACGACAAAAGTGGTTAAAGCGCCCTGAATATAAAACCAACCAATGGTATCGACGACAGAAGGCGTATAAGGTTCATTCCTCCAAAAACGAATACTGTTGGCTGCAAGAAGCGTTTGCTTAATTTCCAAACCAAACTCAACTAATCATTGTACACATGGTCGTCTGTAGATATGTATTATCTGTCGCTATTCGCTATCAACGTGGAACTCTATCGCCTCCAAGCCAGCCAACCCGGCCTGAATGACGTCACCCTTGGCAACGGTTGCCATGCCACCCGGGGTCCCCGTGATGATTAGATCGCCGCGCTCCAGCGTGAAGTAGCGGCTCATTATGCTAATGAGCTCGGGGACCGCCCACGTCATATCCGAGGTGTTACCCTCCTGCTTCATCTGGCCGTTGAGCTTCAACCAGAGGTCGACGTTGGTGGGGTCCGGTATCTCGTCCTTCGGGATTAAGTCCCCCACGGAACAGGCGGTGTCGAAGCTCTTGCTGATGTCCCACGCCAGACCGTCCTCCCGCGCCTGCCACAAGCGGCCCTTGTCCGTCATGTCCAGCGCCGCGCAGTACCCGCCCACGTGCTTCATGACGTCGCGCGCGGCCACGTTTTTCATTGGTTCACCGATGACGACGCCGAGTTCTACCTCGTAGAGGACTTCACCCGTGCTCCATTCTGGAATCTGAGAAGATCAACATTCATATATATATTATATCATACCAGGAACTGGGGGGGGGGTCCTGATGTCCGGACCTCCCTTTTTTGAGCGAGAGGATGCCCTCTTTGAATGCAAACCAGGGGCGGATCCAAGGGGGGGCCGACCCGGCCCCAGCCTCCCCTTTTAGGGCCGACATTTATACCATTTAACATATGAAAACCAAACCAGATTTTCTGGATCCGCCCCTGCAAACTGTTCCGTCATCGTCATCTTAGCCGCCCCCCCCCCCCTTTTTTTTTTTTAAAGTCCTGGGTCCGCGCATGATACGGTATGCGCGGCTACAGTATTTAAGTATCAGTATACTAGTATGGTATTTACTGATATTGTTATTATTTCCTTGAAAATACGGATTAGCTAGTGATATTACATGAAACGTGGATGCAGGATATATGAACTCGTGAAATTGATACCGAGTTAGTCACAATTAAGTGACACAGTAAACGTCATACGGGACTACATGCTCTAGGCCACGGGCGCTGGCCTCCGTTGATCATAATGAGAACTGCGGCCGTTAGCACACGGCTGCCAGCACACGGCGGCCCTATGCATAGTATAGCCGCCGTGTGCTGACGGACGCAGTATTGATTATGATTATGCCCTAGGTCTCACTTTAATCTTCTGTCCTTTTGTGATGTAAGAAGAGACCGCCTTGAGATAAATCCTTGGCTCGGCGACCTCCGGTATGTTCAGTTGCCGGATCAGCGATCTAAGATCAAAGTAATGCTTGATATCAAACCTTCGTATAATTAGCAAAACAGGTTTAAATTCGCATTCTATCGATATATTAATGCTCACCGCCATGACAGTCTTGTATCGCAATATCAAGGCTATAAGCCCTACTGCTACGCTTTTAATACGACCACATGTGGTGAAACAAACCTTAGACATGCCTATATTTGAACCTCGAATATATGTGTCCGAATTCAAGTCCTTCACCATTCATCTCTGTGAAAAAGGCTTCTTTAACAAGCCAATACTATACACAGACGTATTATAACATGAATTAAGAGGCAAACTAACCGATAATTAAATCCTACTCCGACAATCTTCCTGCCGAACTGGACGAAGTTCTTGAGTTCTCTGGCAGCCATGATTCCGGTCACGATTTCTACCACCTACAATAACGAAATCAATCTTTCAGTTCTACCCGCGTATCAGGGCCGACCCCTTTACCTATCCTGAGGTTTGAGTTTCCTTGGCGACACGCGCCTGAGTCGGGGTCGGTGGGGAGGGTGCTTGCCCGCATAATACAGGCCCAATTCACCCGGCCGTAGCTCTGATCAGTGCCGATCAGTGTAAAGCATTCACACTTTATTGTACTTCGGGACAATCGGCTAACGTCAACGGATGCGGGTTGGGGATGCATGGGGGTAAGATCCGTAACACATTTTTAGGCGGTTAATAGAGATGCTAAGCTTCTGTATATATATATATATGGCATATTTGTATGATACATAGGTATACGTGGGTCATATCTATAGTGTCATGCACTGCCTATAGTTAGAGTCTTGCCGTGGACTGTTCAACGGGAGTCTACAGATAAATATGGCCCTGTACTTTACGTATAAGGTTTGTTTTAAAGACACGACATTGGAGTGTGACAAGGATCCACGGCAAAGGAAACAAACTTGTAGTGTCTGAATATCTCGGTACCGGTCCGGTACAACATAAAGAAACCAAAAACAACCTGCGCCAACGGGATTATCCCTTTACGTGAACTTCATACATTATAGCGAGAGAACTTATGCCACACATGCCATTGTATAAGTATACAAGATCATGCCCATAATCATTTATATATTAGGATATTAATAACTATTTACATATTAGGATATTATTAACCATACATATTAGAATATTAATAACCATTTACATATTAGGATATTAATAACCATTTACATATTAGGATATTAATAACCATACATATTAGAATATTAATAACCATTTACATATTAGGATATTAATAACCATTTACATATTAGGATATTAAAGCAATATATTCCGTACTTTTTTGTATTACCAACCTCTTCTCCATGTCAAATAAGTACATTATGTCTTGAAGTTAAATCCTGAAAGCCTGCGGGCCATACGGAGAGAAGAATTTTGGTCAACGGAGCAGAAGTTGGTGGCCGGCTTTATATCCCTACGCGCCTGTTCGTTGTTAGCTATTTTGTGTGTGATGTCGACCGCGGCTCGCTATCACGTCCGCGCGCGATATAAATAGACCGCGCAGTTTTATGTTGAAATGTTTGTTTTACAGACTGAAAGAGATATAGAAACATATGCATCATAATTTTTTAGATACTTTTAGTCATGATTCTAACATGTAAAAAATCTAAGATGGCGCATGTCAGCATACAAGCTCCCCACACGGTGGCGCTACGCAAGCTCTGCTTTTACCGCTGCTGTCGGCCGGGGGCAAATTTCAAGATTCTTGAAAAACGGTCAAATCAGCTGTAATTTTCTGCAACGTTATAGTTTTCAACAATCAAACATAAAAATAACGAGCTTTGTGTATTTAATACAGCAAAACACATCTTGTAACCTTTCGAAAAAGTTATAATTGTGACAGAATGCTTTCTTTTCATCACCTGATTTCAGGCGTTATTAGGCTTAGGCTGGGTCCCAACACTAATTTGTAGAAATGCGCGACGCATTTTTCCTATCAATCTGCGCAGCGCCGCCCTGGCGAGCGAGTGTGAAAAGGCATTCAGGACGTAGGCGACAACAGAGATATAATGGAGCCCTAGCGGAGTGAGTCGAAGGCAGAGAGTGGTCAGCATATTGCTTTAATAACAATTTACATATTAGGATATTAATAACCATGTAAGGGAGGGAATTCTTAACCTTCGAGATATTAGTAATGGGATTGAACAGTTACCAAAATGTGATCTAGGCTTTTGAAATTCTCTGATTTTCCCCTGATTTTGCCTTGAAAATAAGATTCCCTGATTTTTCCCTGCACGGAGTTTTTTTCTCTCACCATTTTCCCTGTTTTCCCTGACCTGTGGGAACCCTGTGACAACGTTCCCACTACGTTAACTTAACGTGTGTAAGAAACGGTTGCATGATGAGGCAATATATATCAACGTTAAAATAACGTTAGATTGTGGTTTGCATGGTTCAATCCCCGACCTGGCGGGGATGCACTTTCGAAGTATTATGACTTCAACTACCACACTGGTGCCAATGGTTACCAACCTGGAGCCACTCTTTCGGGAAATACGCAGTTACGCAACGGCAGGAAGGCCGACCTTGGCCGATCGCTACCGTTTGAATTTTGTTTAAAAATAGTTTACTGTTAACGTTAAAATGCAAAAGTTAATTCAACGTTAAATCAATGAGCAAAATTACGTTAGAATTACGTTATAACGTATAACATATAACGTTAATTAAACGTAGCTGCTAACGTTCATCTAACGTTAATTAAACGTAGCTGCTAACGTTCATCTAACGTTAAGTTAACGTTGGCATGCTATCCGGGAAATTACTTGTTGCCTATATACATATGTCGTTATCCTTGTTAAGTAATTCTGCTGTACTCCACTAAAAATTTGGCCTGATAGAGCTAGCGGTATGCATTCCAATACGCCCGTTGTCCATATTTCAGAATGCCTGACAGAAATAGAAGAAAACCACAACTTAATCGCCGCGTACTAATTAACGTTGTGGTGATGGCGCGAAACCGTGCGGGGCCGGTCTTTGTACAGTTAATGATACAATGGCGTGCCATCATTTGTGCCGATAATAAGGAGCTTCGCCCTTCAGGTTACTCATCGTGGTGTAATCCAACAATTGCTTCATCCCGAGACAATTAAACAACGGGATGGACTGAACAACTGCTTCACAATGAACATGACTGACATGTGTGCGTAAAAATGTGAAAGAAGACCGTTTCAGTGCCACAAGCTCACCTGAAGCAGGTCGTATGGCCAGCCATGTCTGAAATAAATAGTGAAATGCAAATACGTGTTTATCACTAGCAATATTGAGGTAATGATAGCGTCAGTTGTTGAATTAACACTGATTCAACTCTTAAATACTGCTTCATAATATACATTCTTTTGTACATAGATACAAAAAAATAGAATGACACAATCGTCAGTGGTAGTCGCGTATGTACACTTATAATTAAGTACGCGTTAATTAGATCTGTGGTCCTATAGCTGTGGTTTTATATCACCAGGATATAATTTTGTCCAAATCCATGCGTCCCTCAAATGATACATCATCCTCATAAATACATACAATTAAGGGTATTTAGGGAGGATTTATAGGTTTTATAGTGTTCAAGTCATGTCCAAACGCTAGGGCCCCTGAAGGGGGGGGGGTGGGGGGTGGCCATGTCGCGTGTCGATTTTAAGAAAAGGTCCATGTCGCGTGTCGATTTTAAGAAAAGGTCCATGTCGCGTGTCGATTTTAAGAAAAGGTCCATGTCGCGTGTCGATTTTAAGAAAAGTTCCATGTCGTGTGTCGCTAAGTCTTATGTCGCATGTCGATTCTAAGACAACCCCAATGTCGCGTTGTCGATTTTAAAAATCGCCGTGTCGCCGTGTCGAAAAAGCCCCTATGGGGCCCTAACGCTGTCACAAGTTCATCAGCCAAATTATTCGGTAAGCAATTTTCATGCCGTTATGATCCCTTTCAGTTTAGGTTATTGCATATATTACAATAAGCTTGAACAAAAAGCTATATAATGTTATTTACATCATCTAGATCTATATATATCAGGAACTGCCACATTGCATTATTGCGACGAAGGTAACCAGCGTGGTTATACACCGCGATGCAGGCTCCCTCTCGTCGGAGAGATACGGTCTGCGAGCCACGTGACCCAGTCACATGATTGGGCACATGACTCCAGCCATCCGGAACAACAACAGAAGAAATTGACGGGACCTATTTAGGCCTACCTGTTTGTTTCTAGGATCACGGCAACGAATATGAGTCCCGAACGACTAGATCGAGAAGATTTGGCCCCTTTAGTGAACAGCGTGAATGATGAAGAGGACCCTGATTTGGTGGTCATAGGCCACGAAGTCCCAGGACCAGCGCTCTGGCCACAGATCCTGGCCACCCTGATCGTCTGCCTGGCACCGATTTCCATGGGGATGGTGCTCGGATTCTCATCTCCCACCTCGCTAGAGCTGGCAGAGGTCCTGGATAAAGACCAGATGTCCTGGTACGGCTCGCTCATCACTGTGGGGGCTATAGCAGGTGGACCTGTAGCTGCAGTGTTGATTGAAAAAACTGGACGGAAAACAACGATTATGTTGTGTAATCTACCGTATAGCCTTGGCTGGTTTCTGCTGATGTATGCTGATGGATACATTCTGTTGTATTGCGGGCGTCTCCTGACTGGACTCGGGATGGGAATGTGTTCGCTGGCAGCACCGGTCTACATAGCTGAGATCAGTACAAAAAATCTACGTGGAACTTTAGGAGCAACATTCCAGTTTGCTGTAGTTGTCGGAGTATTAGCAGTCTACGGAATAGGAATCCCGCTGGGAAGACGCTGGCTGGCTAATGCATGTGGCTGCATCCCTCTTGTCATGGTGGTTGCAATGTTACCACTGCCTGAAACCCCTCGGTGGTACTTGAGTAGAGAAGCCAGGGTGAATGCTTACAGCGCTATGACATGGCTACGAGGGGTCTCGTATGATATCGAAGCAGAATGTTTAGATATTGAAACAAATCTGGAGCAGCAGAGAAGTCAAAGCCTAAAACCAAAAGACCTTTTCACCAGTAAGAGTTTGCTCCGTCCCCTCATTGTCAGCCTTGGGATAATGGTCTTTCAGCAAGGAAGTGGCATTAACAATGTTATATTCTATTCAGAAAAGATAATGAAAACTGCTGGATTTGCCAATCCTACACTTCCAGCAATAATTCTTGGATCTGTACAAGTTGTGGCTACAGGAATCTCAGTTGCCTTGATGGATATTGCAGGAAGGCGTGCATTGTTGATAATTGCTGCTTCGTTTATGTCTTTGAGTAGTTGTGGTCTTGGATTATACTACTATCTAACTAATGTTTTACATCATGAAGGCCTTTCTTGGCTTGCTCTGACCAGCATTCTTGTTTTTATCATTTTTTTTTCACTTGGGTGGGGTCCAATTCCATGGCTTGTTATGTCTGAAATATTTCCAAGCAATGCCAAAGGATTAGCCAGTGGTATAGCTACATTTGTGAACTGGCTCTGTGCTTTTTTAGTTACTAAGGAATTCAATGCCATGGAGAGTGCAGTGCATGAGTATGGTACTTTCTGGGCTTATAGTTTGATGTCTTTCTTTAGCATTTTCTTTGTGGCGTTTCTCTTACCTGAAACAAAAGGAAAAAGTCTTGAAGAAATCACAGAGTACTTTGAGAATACAAGAGTATTGTGCATATAGGTTAGTAAGCTATTCCAGCTATTTGATTTTCCTGAATCAAAAGGACAAATGGCAGACATTACTGAGTACTTTCATAATAAAAACGCATGTTGCAAGAGTGCCTAATTAGAAATCTGTATCAATATTATAACAAATTTAACTACAAGGTTTTCCGAAGCAGGCACAGACAAATGTGTCACATATCCCAGTAGTTATAAAGCAGGGTTCAAATTTTATTATAAAATAGATGATCTATAGAAGTTCTATATAGAGTGAGTAATGTTAATGTTATAGCTATATCATGTATATTGAATTAAATGTTGATGAATAGCCAATGCAAGATATTTTCTGCACTTATCAGCTTACAATTCACTTTAAAATTAGTGGATTGTCTGGGCATACACCAACTTATTAAAGATTGAATAAAGGTCACTATAGTATGGTAGGATATGTAAGTACTAAACAGTGAGACACATATTAGGTTAATGTATAATCGTTCTAATCTAACAAATGAGTTTCAAACTGGCTTGAAACTTGGTTGCTTACCCCCTGAACATTACCTGCAAAGATAGCGATATAGACATTGTAGTATAATGAAGTGAACAAATATTCAAGTAGGGTACGTACATGTATTTGAGTAGGTAATTGATGTAAATCTCCATCTATTTGTACAGGTAATTGTGGTACTTTGTAACACCTGACTGCTTGTAAAATGGTGGTTACAATACTGTTTGATTCTGACTTTCGTCCCTAACATCGGCTGCATACTCAATATGATCTGCCATATGAGACCTATTATTTATGATGTGAGGAGCAGTGTGAATGACTTGTTTTATATTGGGTACAAAGGAGGATTACCTGTCTACTTTTTAATGGAGCACATGAGAGGTAGCGTGTGGAAGGTAGGGTGGTTATATATTATAGTGGCATTGTAAGATCTTCAGCAAAAATCACTCAAATGGTTCTCTCAAAAGTTGTGTGTGATTTATGTTTTGTTAACTTGACTTGTAAATACTGCTACTATTTCAATAAAATTTCAGTTCATATGCATCTACTAATATTGGACTTGTTAGTACTATTCTTGTCAGATCTTTTCATAATTACCGAATGAAATACTGGCTGGTAACAATATCAGAGCTACTGCATGGGGATTAACATATAGGTGAATGGCTAGGGTTAATGATGTATATTATCGGTGCGGAACCATGAATGTCTGATATCCGGGGTAGTAGACCGATCCAGTCTGTCAATCATTCATTGACGTCACTGGCTTTTTTCCTATCCTATGGGGAAAAATGTCTTCCGCGTGCGTTATGTCGGAAAAACAAGTCTGACAAACAAATCAACATGTCACTGTTTTGTCAGTTTCAGAGTTGAGTACTTATCACTTGGACCTACCATCAGCTATGATTGTCAATTCCATATTCACGATTAAGGCAAAAGGACTCAAGCGTAAAACTGGCAGCAAAGCGGCATGCTGCATTTATTTGTTTGTCCGCGTAAAGCGAGAATGCGCGAGGCGAGAAGGTGAGATCGCCGTAAGACGCGAAACGAGAACGCGCGATTGTGTGATTGATTGTTGTTGTTGTCATTCGTCCGTCTGCAAAAGACGATGGAATTGCAGCTTTGTTTTGGTTTAAGTAATACGATTTGCGTCGCGGCATTTGGGTATATGACTAAATAAGCCTATCTGTGAGCGACAGATTGGGTGAGTTCGGGTATGCGAGCTGTGTAGTCTGACTCCGCGGAGTGCATAACCGAACGCGGAGATTGTGTTCCGATAACGCGGTCACGTGGTATATTTTACTCCCGGACCTTACTCCCCACCCAGAGGAGGATCAAAAAATGATATTATAACAACTAGAATAAAATAATGAACACAACACGTATCAGTTTATTTATTTTATGATACTGTTTGACGATCTTAATGATTTTTGCAGCTCAGCAAGTAAAACATTCACGCGGACCGCGGATTTTGCGTTCGGTTTATCTTGATCCGCACATGAGCGAAAAGTATGAGTGCGCATGCTCCAAATATCTGCGCCGATTACTCCGGTCGCATATCCGAACTCAACCATTGATGTAGGACGCTTTAATCTATATAGCCTAATATCGCGAGAATGGAAAGGCCCGAAGAAGAGCGACGCCTTGTCTTTGGGACTAACTACCTGCTCTTTGCGACCAATAGGATCTTTTTCCTGCGCAAACAATTGAATAGGTGGGATTGGAACCCCGCGTCGACTGCCTAGCAGAGAACACTCGCCATCTCCGAGAACGCGCGCGAAGTGAGATGGCGAGGACGAGATTCTTCCCGCGATCTCGCCCCGCGCATTCGTGCACTTCAAGATATGGGAGGCGATAATTTTTTTTCATTTTCATTTTTTTATTGCCTCACAGCGATCTCATATACATAATATACAAAATGAAATACAGGATTCAAATTTAGCGACATACACAGCAACATTTAGAAAGGCAGAATATGAAGTAGCGTTTATAAGAAAAAATTCCATTGGCGGAGGAAGTCTATCATTCGATTATTCCTTGTGGCAATATGTTCCTCAAAGCGAAGTACACTCTTGAAGTGAAATTTAAAACCATACAAGCTTGGAAACGTTCTTTGAGTTGTATAGCTATAAATATATTCTCGAGCAATAAGGCATACAAAATCTAGGCTATATCCATATCCACCGAGAATTAACCTTGTTGGCTCATACGATACTTCTTGACCGGTTTTCTGACCATACCATAACAATAAACCCTTCCAAAACAGTTTAATAATCTCACATTCCATAAAGGCGTGTTGGATAGTGTCAATGCTTTCATCACAGAAATCACATATATCAGTATTCCTGATTTTGCAGATGAATGATTTCTCATTGGTAAACAGTATTCGATGTAGAAGATGAAATTGAAAACACTGATACTTTACGCATTTTGTAATAGTATATAGTCTCTTTAAAACTAGCAAAATATTCAGTTAGCGTGAGATTCCCACCTAAATCGCGTTTCCATTTCTCATAAGTAGATTCAGGTTCTGCGATTACATGAGTAATTACTTTCTTATAGACGTGTTGACAGATACGCGCGACTGTGGTATACATTTCGAAACGTGGCATAAACACCTTTACTCTTATATCAGTTTCTAACATTAATTTCCACGATTTCGGCCAACTTCTTATTATACCGTAGTACTGTAATATGTCAACATGAATATTAGACTTCCTGCATAACTCATCATACGATAAAAAGGAATTATCTGTTCCAACAAGGTATCTTACGGTCAATACACCTGCAGCATGCCAATCATCCTGCCCCAACTTTAATCCACGAGTTAAACCAAATGGTCTCATTGAGAACTTCAGTCTTTGAGTCTATATCGTGAAAGTGAAAAAGACACCATGCTTCAATCACTATAATAGTTCTCGTCGGCCGTCGGTAAGACTGACATGACATAGGTAAGCTTTGGCAAAATATACGTTTGACATTGACATTTCTACCAAAGAGAGATAGTTTCCTATTTTTCCAGAGATCAATAACGCTTGCAATTTGCTGTTTGGTGTTGTTGTAATTGACCATACATATATCCCTTTTGTTTGCGCAAACTGTAATGCCAAGCACCTTGACGGGGCCCTTCAGGTAGAATGATATCATAGCTATCCTTTGTTTTGCCAATAGGAACAATTACTGTCTTATCATAGTTAACTCGTAAACCAGAGAGTTCATAAACGTTATCGAATGTATCAATTATCCTTTGCAGAACTTGCTTTGAATACTTCAAGAATAAACCTGTATCATCGGCGTATTGGATAATTTTGAACTCCTGTTCTCCGCATTTTATGCCAATTATTTCTGGATCACTTCTTATCTTAATAGCTAGAATTTCTGCTGCTCCTAGAAGAAATAAAAAAGGAGATAAAGGGCACCCCTGTCGTAACCCCCTTGAGATAAGAAACATATTTGTTGTCCACCCATTATTTATTACGTAGCTACATATGTCTTTATAGAAAGTTTCTACGCATGTTAATATGGAATTCCCAAAGTTGAAGTAGTCAAGTGTCTTAGGAAGTTCCAATCAATGGTGTCGAAGGCTTTTTCAAAGTCCACAGACATAAATAAAGCTTCTCAATTTTGTTCTTCCGCAATATCCATCAGTGTTGTGTCACAATATTCTCTCTAATATATCGATCCTTCATAAAACTCGTTTGGTTGCGATGTATCAAGTTATCTAAGGTACTTTTCATCCGAGAAGCAATACTTTTAGTCATCAGTTTGTAATCAGAATTCATTAAGGAGATGGGACGCCAATTATTAAGATAAACACTATCCTTGCCCGGTTTGGGGATTACGGTGATGACTCCTTGTCGTTGAGATATGGACATGTGTCTCTTTCTGTATGCGAGATTGAATGAGTCAACGAGGAGTTCTTTGATATCGGTCCAGAAAACACTATAGAACTCGTAAGGAAGCCCCTTCCGGACCGGGTGATTTATTTTCTTGACACCTTTAAAGAGCATTAAAAACTTCTTCTATTGTTAATTCTCCTTCTATCGATTGTTTTGTTGGTGTGTTTAGCTTTGGATGTTGCTACACAAAAAAATCGGAATACGATTCTAGTATACGAGGGACCCTTGTGTACATTTTGCTATAAAAGTCTTCACATTTTGCGAGCACCTTGTCTTTACCACTTATGATTTCGTCATTGTTATCCCTGAACCGTTCTATGAGTTTTTGGTAATTGTAATTGCGATGCTCAAGTTTTAGAATATAGCTTGTTGGTTTTTCGCCTAGTTCATACGTTAACGATTTGCTTCTCAAGATTGGCCTTTCATTTCAATTTCAACTATTTCATCTATCTATTCTTTGACCAGACAAATGTCGCGTTCTATTTCACTGTCAGACGTAATTGCAAGTTTTTGTTCTAAACGTTTGAGACGCTTATCAAGAGCGCTCAGTTTATTTTTACCAGATATTTTCTTATGTGACGAAAATGCGAATGGGAGGCGATAATGCCAGAACGTAAAAATGCTCCAATCGAGAACGCGAAAAGGCTCGAGACGAGAACGCGAGACAGGGATGATCCTTGTCCGCTCTACGTGATGCAAAAAAGGAAAATGGCTTCGTGCGAGAATTACCCATTTTCGTTTTAAAGTTCACAAATAGGTCACACAATGTCATGCCGATGTTACTTATTTTCGCCTTCTAATTTACAAAAGTGTAAAAGCTATCGCACGCGTTTTTCATATTTTCGTTTTGCTCTTTCGAAAAAAACAAACGATTCCTGATGGCTATGACCGTTTTTCGTTTCTCATGTTTCAAAAAATGAATTGCCAAAACCTTATTCTGCTTTACCTTTTGCGCAACAGAAAATAGAAAAAGAAAAAGAAATGTTATTTTTTATAATGTCTAGAAGCAAACGGTAAAAAAAAGGTATATATCCCGGGATTACGTGGCCCTTGTACAAGTCTTTATGCTTGCCTTTCGTAGCCTACCTACAATATTTCGCTGCTTTTTATAGTTTGTCCAGTTGTGGCTACTCACATGATCATACTAGCGCTTCAGCATAGGTTTCATATTAATAGCTTGGCGAAGATTGCTATAGGGCCCGCGGTTGTTTTTAATTACGCGTTGCTTGGTTGGTGCGTTCCTGCTGACCACCTCTTTAATTGATGAAAGTAGCAACGGTACGTAACGTCAATATGCTCGAACATTTCACTGCAAATGAAAGGAACCGTCAGGAGACAATTGTAATAACAAGATCAACGAATCAATACAAATAATAAATAAAGTGGGTATATTACCATTAGAACCAGTTGGTGACTGAACGATGTGTTTTGCCCCGTGTGGCTGTAAAATAGTTCCGACAATTATCATGACTTAAACATATTTACGCTTACAGCTAGATAACATCCAATTAGTCAGCAGCGACTGCATTATTCATAAATATATAAGATCACGCATACAGCTCTTGAGACTATACGATGTCATAACGTGGCTGATACGTTTGTAACAACGAACAGCACTTTTTATGTTAATCTGCGTTGGAGTAATTATGTAACAGCATTTTGTTTAATTTACAGGTATTGCCTAAAGCACCGCTGGGCCTTGAGGAACAATCCCGCTAAAAGGCCATGCAGCTTTCGCAACACCGCCTTTCGCAGGATTGTGCCCCAGGGGGAGGCCCCATTCCAGCGGACGCTCAGGCTCACTGTGACCGGTAACTCTGTAACGAGAACTCTGCATTATATAAACATCGCTGCAGAGTAACCGCCATGGTATCATGTTGGAAAGCAACAAACATGGTAGAAATAGGATTATTAAAAGATTTTAACATACACGGGTTTACGTAGTGCCCCAGACAATATTATGAAAACAAACAAAATATTCATGATTTCAAACAAGAGTGATTGGTGCGACTGAGTTTTTGCATGTGTAGACGGTAGTAATAGTTAAAGGCAATAATTGGCAGCCTGATCATACAGGCGGCGAGACCCAACAGTCTGTCCGAAACTATATATAGCATATGAAATGTTTTCCCATCGCAAGGCACGCATCTGTAAGCAACTGTGGCCCATAGGTACAATGGTTGCGCTGAGGGTATTTCTCCGCTCCGGGCGGTGAAACGGCTCCGCAAAGGTTATTTCTCCGCTCCGCGCGGTACATTTCTCCGCTCTGTGCAGTGGATTTCTCCGCTCCGCGCAGTGGATTTCTCCGCTCCGCGCGGTACATTTCTCCGCCCCGCGCAGTACCTTTCTTTGCTCCTTGCGGTGCATGGTTTAACGTCGTTCATATTCCGCGAGAAATGCTTATCATACCGTGCGGAGTGGAGAAATATATTCCCTCGGCGCAACCGTTGTACCTATGGGCCACAGTAGCAACCTGAGGTAAAGTACGCCACGTTGAGACTGCGAAAATACCGTCACGGGGCCTGGGTCTCCATCACAAGGATAAAAATAACCTCACGTTTCTATACAAAAGTCCGCCCGAGTACGCAATTGAGCGTAACGCGCGGGCTGCATCCCCCGTGAAACCATGCAACCCTGGGACGCGTTATGGTGGTTCTTGGACCATTCGTATAGCCATCGCTATGCACTACAAACTCCGAGCTAAGCCCCGCCCACGCGTGACTCCTCTTTTGTTAATCATGAGTATGAAATTGACGATCAGCTGATTGGATTCTCGTGGGCTAAACATGTCGACGAGGAGACTTCTGCGGCTTGGAGGGGGTGGAGAGGGGGGGGGGGGGTGGCACCGCAGGAGATCCAATAAACCTCACAAACAGCGGTTCTACGGTCAGGGTGCAGTGCCAGACAGGAATACGGTTCTACGGCAGGGTGCAGTGTCAGGCAGAGGAATACGGTTCTACGGCAGGGCGCAGTGTCAGGCAGAGGAATACGGTTCTACAGCAGGGCGCAGTGTCAGGCAGAGGAATACGGTTCTACGGTTAGGGTGCCGCGCCAGGCAGAGGAATACGGTTCTACGGTCAGGGTGCAGCGCCAGGCGGAGGAATACGGTTCTACGGTCAGGGTGTAGCGTCAGGCGGAGCAATACGGTTATACGGTCAGGGTGCACCGCCAGACAGAGGAATACGGTTCTACGGTCAGGGTACAACGCCAGGCGGAGGAATGCGGTTCTACGGTTAGGGTGCAGCGCTTGGCGTAGGAATACGGTTCTACGGTCAGGGGGAATACATTACCTCTCAACGCTGATGTGGCAGTGTAATTTATACCTTTGGGAGAGCCGATCCAGGGCGGGGTGGCAACGGGTGAGACGGTGGGAGGGGGTGGGGAGGGTGTATAGAGGGTGGAGGGTATAATTAGTTACTGAGGAAAGGAAGTGGAATGCAGGGGGGGGGGGTGGAGGGGCTTGCATGCTGCTACGGCAATTCCTGGTGCATTTCATTGTCCAGAATTACTATTAGTAATTCTAGGTTATTAGGCCCCAGTCGCCTCTCTCCCTGACGCCACCTCCCTCTCGGGCTACAAGCCTCGCTGACCGCCGGCCCACCCGGCTGGGCCTTCTGGATCCGGCGCTCCCATTGGACGGTTCCCCTGTCACTGGTCAGCGCTCTGATTGGCCAGATCCCTGGTCACTAGCCAGCGCCTGGCCTATAACCCCAGCGGCACCCCTCGACCCGGCACTTGCAGGTCCTTGCCGTCATAGCGCAATTTGGCACCCCACCCACCCACCCTAAAGCCACATTATAATTACTATGCATGTCATCATATAACATTTTACTTTTTAATGTTTGCTTATGTCGGCGCCCAGTACGCCATGCTGGCCGCATCCTTTCACAGTTTGATTCACAGTTTGAATAAACTCGGTTAACGGCCACAACTTTGACTTCTCTTCTTCTGACAGGTTACCTAATTTACTTTTCCCGCTGACCGAAATTAATACAACATAAACTAAACATTACACATAGTAGCATTCAGGGTCTCTGGGCATTGATGATGACGTCAGGGCACTGATGATGACGTCACCGCAGATGGACCGATGGCGTAGGTTTAGACGACTACTACCAATGAAAGCTATCTTGGAACAGCTCCAGTCTTCTGCCTCAGCTTGATAGGTTCATTTAGTTCTCTGCATGTCTACGTATTTGGCATACAGTTCTTCCTCAAAGTGTTCTAACGTACGTAAACGAGTGTTTGGGGGGTTAATTAATTAATAATAATTCTCACGAGCAATATTGTGTAGCCATTGCCGCCAAATTGTCTCGTCGTCTAATCCACAGCATCTAGTCCTCTGTTTGGTGTCCGGTTTCTCACTTGAATTGTTACATCCAACAGCTAAACGGTACAACATTTTGTTCAAAAATCATCGACGTTTCAATTTATACATCTAATTCAATTGTCCTAAATACGCAGTTTCTCCTATGTGAACACATTTTCGGTTCAGCGGCAGTCTGACATCGGTGATGTCAACTCCTTGCGTGTGATGGGCTAACTCTGGTCACGTGTTCCGATTATGTCGGCCACCCGTCTTACGGTTGAAACTCAGTATTTAGAGTGTTGATCCCCGATTTTCTCGATAGGACTCTCTTTTAAAACAAAGTGATCAACAGCAAATAATTTCTATAAAGGTTAACGGCAAATACATTCTATATCAACAGAATTTTACTTCTGCGACGCCAAGCATTTTCTTTCAGCTATATTAATCACCTCATCTCCATCTCATCTGTTTTCCACCTAACTTGAAACTCCCCACGACTAAGGTAATACAATTACGTAACAGCTAGCGTGTATGTATGGATACTGTTTCGTCGCGTGGCGAGAGCTCAGAGATTAATGCAGTGAAACCATTAGCCACCACCGGGTGTCAACCGATCGCTCCAGACTGGCCAGCCTGACGGGAGATATCCAGCTGGGCGCCATCTGGCGGCAGTATGAGAGTGAACCCCGCCAATGTCAGACCCTTGCGCAACATGATAACCGAAGAAAATATGATGTTTATGGGGGGGTGGGGGGTGGGGAGGGATTGTTGCTCTAACCCTCTACTCTCATCGACCGCCATCGACATTTGATCATATGTTTGGCTGCAAAACAATTCCAAGAAATGTTCCCCGCCAAAGAACACAGAGACGTCAGGAAGGAATAAAACGCGACCGGTTTCTCCTTGGGTTGCCACGTCGGTCTGAATTTAGTCACGTGACCACCAGCTGACAAGGACAGAAAGAGCACCATACCATCTACACACTATACAGATTGCCTGTTGTCTCTCCACCCTATAGGGGGCAGCACCACGCATCGTTAATTGGTACGTACGCGTAAGCAGATTGTGAATGGCTTGGGGATTAACTAATATACCAGTTACACGGTTGGTTTCAACACCATTATAGTAAACGTGCTCGATACTTTTAAACCAGCTAACTGCATGACGAATGTATTCATTTTGTTGAGAGGGTGGACCTGGTGATAATTTACTGAAGAACATGAGAACGTCGGCGGCGGCGGAGGTGGGAGTGTGGGCGTCAAGGGTTTTCCAGCTAGAGGGGTGTAGAAAAGGGAAGGAAGGGGTGGGATTCTATTTTCTATTTTCACGTTTCAAATCCATGGCACGATGTAAATATACATTCAAGAAATGCACTTACAATGTGGGATTTTGCAAATGACAACGCTTGAAAACGAGTGAAAACCTTTGCAGATGAGTGCTTATCCACGTTCATTAGTGGAATATAATTACGGGAATTACGGGATTCACGACTACATTAAATTACTCTTCGGTATAAATCATGTGTGTTTTCATAGGCGGCCCTTTTTAAATTCAGGGTGAACACTCTGAATTAAGATGGCGCTACGGAGTTTATTATTGATATCAGGTATATAGGATATCGCATGTTTCTTCTCAGCTATTAGTATCCAAGTCACCTCGTGTGAAGATTGCCTACTCAGAAATATATTACTAGCGTAGAGTTTTCTGGGGTATTAATTAGCTGTTTGAAGAGACACCACCCCCCCCCTATCGTGTAGCGGAGCCCCCGCTATTTCTCTTAATACTAAAGTCCCTTCACTGTGATGGGGTAGGGCTGTCATCACTAGATCCCTTCACTGTAATGTGGGTGGGGTTATTATCACTAGATCCCTTCACTGTGATGGGGTAGGGCTGTCATCACTAGATCCCTTCAGTGTGATGGGGTAGGGCTGTCATCACTAGATCCCTTCACTGTAATGTGGGTGGGGTTATTATCACTAGATCCCTTCACTGTGATGTGGGTGGGGTTATTATCACTAGATCCCTTCACTGTGATGGGGTAGGGCTGTCATCACTAGATCCCTTCACTGTAATGTGGGTGGGTTGTTATCAGTGGATCCCTTCACTGGGATGGGAGTAGGGTTGTTATCACTGGACCTTTTCACTGGGGTGGGGGTAGGGTTATTACCACTGGATCCCTTCTCTGGGATGGGGTAGGGTTGTTATCACTGGATCGTTTCACTGGGGTGGGGGTAGGGTTATTACCACTGGATCCCTTCTCTGGGATGGGGTAGGGTTGTTATCACTGGACTACCAATGGATTGAATGGGGAGCCGGGGAGGGACAGCCCTGGGATGAGGTAAGTAGAATGGGGAGCCGGGGACCGACAGCTGTGGCCTGAGGTAAGTAGAATGGGGAGCCGTGGACTGACAGCCGGGGGCTGAGGCAAATGGAATGGGGAGCCGGAGACGGCCAACCGAAGGCTGTGGTAGGTAGAGTGGGGAGCCGGGGAAGGACAGTCGTGGACTGACGTATGTAGAAGGGGGAGCCCGGGACGGACAGCCGAAGGCTGTGGTAAGTAGTGTGGGGAGCCGGGGAAGGACAGCCGTGGACTGATGTAAGTAGTATGGGGAGCCAAAGACGGACAGCCTTGGGCTGAGGTAAGTAGAATGGAGAGCCGGGGACGGACAACCGATGACTGAGGTAAATAGTATGGGGAGCCGGGTAGGGACAGCCGTGGGCTGTGGTAAGTAGAACGGGGAGCCGGGGACGGACGGCCGTGGGCGAAGGTAAGTGGAATGGGGAGCCGGGGACGGACAGCCGTGGACTGAGGTAAGTGGACTGGGGAGCCCGGGACGGAGAGCCGAAGGCTGTGGTAAGTAGTGTGGGGAGCCGGGGAGGGACAGCCGTGGGCTGAGGTAAGTGGAAGGGGGAGCCGGGGACGGACAGCCGTGGACTGAGGTAAGTAGAATGGAGAGCCGGGGACGGACAACCGATGACTGAGGTAAATAGTATGGGGAGCCGGGGACCGACAGCCGTGGGCTGTGGTAAGTAGAATGGGGAGCCGGGGACGGACAGCCGTGGACTGAGGTAAGTAGAATGGGGAGCCGGGGACGGACAACCGTGGACTGAGGTAAATAGAATGGGGTGCCGGGGACGGAGATCCGTGGACTAACAGTAATATGCAGTTATTTTGTCACAAGTAAAATGTGTCTTTGCACTAATATGATTCTGAAAGATTTCTTAAGTAAACAACGAAAAGTTCATTATGGTTCGGTTACTTCGTTTCAGCGTGGAATCAACGCAGGAGACGGGGTTCTGTCCCAAACTGTGACTGGATCCGGAACGCGGCATGTTCTGGATCTGCGTCGCAAGTCAAACGTGGGGAAACCCGGATTGTTCGCCTACCGTTTGGACACTGAGGCATCGCATACGCCGTGTCATCGTAGGTGATCCATGGTATCCTATTAAAGTCCGGATCTGAGTGGATAGTCTAAAAAGTCCCATGCCGAACCCATGTCTTACCAAAGGATCCTGGATACCCGATGGAAATCCGGATGCCTGCGAATGATCTGATGATATGTCAATAATGACATACATACATAGGTATGCTAATAATTCAGATAATCATAATCCTGATAATAATAATAATGATTAGTACGAGTCTAAGTACATCTTTACTACTGTAACAGTCAATCATATCGATTTCCATAAATATTTGAACAAATACAGAGACAATCTGTAAAAAGAGCAGTTAGATTAGAGATCAAACTTACGATATATTAAATTAAGTGGCTTGAAAAACATAACAGTTTGGGATATGGCAATCTAGTGAGTATTTGCTAGTGATATGATTTTTGGCATATATTGCGAAGCCTTGTAAACTATGGGTGTGGAATGCAGCTAGATTCCGAGTTTATGATACTGATTAAACTATACCTTATACACTTGGTATAACTGGACTTGATCCCTTTGCTGGGATGTGGGTAGGGTTGTTATCATTAAATCCCTTCCCTGGGATGGGGGAAAGGGTTGTTAACACTGGATTCCTTTACTGGGATGGGGGTAAGGTTGTTATCACTGGATCCCTTCACTTGGCTTGGGGTAGGGTTGTTATCCCTGGGTCCCTTCACTGGGATCGGGTTAGGGTTGTTATCACTGGATTCTTTCACTGTGGCGGGGTGGGGTTGTTATCACTATATTTCTTCACTGGTGGGGTGGGGGTAGGGTTGTTATCATTGAAGCCTTTCACTGAGGTAGGGGTAGGGTTGTTGTTACCACTGTATCCCTTTGCTGCGGGGGGGGGGGGGCGGTGGTAGGGCTGTTATCACTGGATCTCTGCACTGGGGTGGGGGTAGGGTTGTTATCACTGGATCCCTTCACTGGAGATTGGGGTAGGGTTGTTATCACTGGACCCTTTCACTGTGATGAGGTAGGGTTGTTACACTGGATCCCTTCACTGTGATGGGGTAGGGTTGTTATCACTGGATCCCTTCACTGGGATGGGGTGGGGTTGTTATCACTGGATCCCTTCACTGGGCTGGGGTAGGGTTGTTATCACTGGATTCCTTCACTGGGGTGGAGGTAGGGTTGTTATCACTGGATCCGTTTACTGTGATGGGGGTCGGGTTATCACTGGATCTCTTCACTGTGATGGGGGTAGAGTTGTTATCACTGGATCCCTTCACTGTGATGGGGGTAGAGTTGTTATCACTGGATCCCTTCACTGTGATGGGGGTAGGGTTGTTATAACTGGATGCATTCTCTGGGATGTGACTAGGGTTGTTATCACTGTATCCATTTACTTGGATGTGATTAGGGTTGTTATAACTGGATGCATTCGCTAGGATGTGGGTAGGTTGCGGGGAATGCTGAATGGCATTGCCGTCGCCAGTGAACTCGTCAGTCGTCAGTCGCTCCGCTGGAAGACGCTTTCTTGTATAAGGGAGTATCTTCGCTCATCGCTGTGGATAGTGCCGCGGCAGTCCGTGAACGTCCATCGTCGTGGTCAGCATGAGTGTTTCCAGTGGACGTTGTCTTCACTGGAGTCTGGGGTCTGCCAGGGCGCATCGCAGTCCAGTCGCATTTGGAGAGTGACAATGACTTGAATCAATTAAATGAACTTGACATTATAAGAGCTTTGTTATATATTATACTCGTGCACGATATTAATATAATCCCTTTTGTGTGTGTGATATTCATTGCCTATATTATATTTCATATCAAACAAAACACATATAAATGATTTTGTTTATTATTATATGTCCATGAATTGTTATTTTCTGACAGGAAGGACCGAGGAAGACACGTTCTACGGATTCCGAACGTTGTCAGATCCCGTGGAGCTATTCATCCCTGTTCCGTTCTACGGACACATTATCAACGAATTGAGGGTACGTGATTTGTTTCGTGTCAACATGTTTTATTTATTACAATAAAGCTATATTTTGCTAACTCCGACTTTTATCAATGAAATTATGCTACAGGAACACAGAATGGGAGTTGGAATACGAATCAAGGGGTAAATTACATTAATTCGCGAAATTCTTAAGCCGTATCGGCATCTGGTAAAAAACGATATGCCTACGGAAAATGCTAGCATTGGTTGTAATGGAAATGTTATTCAAGCGAAAAGTAAACGCTATCATCAGCAGATAAATACCCATGTTTTCTATACAAGAAAAGGACGTACATGTACAACTATTTGACAATTGCGTTGTTTAATTAAGAAAAGTTTAAAACGATGGCGAACACGAGAATCGGATCAGTGCCCCATAATGCAACTCGGTACAAGACATTCCGCATATGCCATTCTTAATATTAAGAATAATATTTTGATGCCTCTGCTGGGGGCTACTATCACTAAAGAACATGTGCTAATGTTCGGCAATAGTAATAATGAAACTATGTTAAAGTTGCATGTCGAGCTCTTTCCCGCCACAACTAATGAGGTCAAAATACAAATAATAATCGGTCCTTGAATCTTTCAAGATTTCGTTTGTCTATACTCCACCCATGCCAGACTGCCAAATAATGTCTCTTAGCCTTGCCTGTGATATCAATTTACTACAGGTTTTCATTTTAATGGTAAACGTCAACAGTTTGTGTGTTTGGCGATACTTTGTTATAAGTATTGTTATTGTTAGCCATTTGATATATTTAATACTTTACCTTAAAATAGACGAACCGAAAAAATACGGTAATAATAAGTTTGACATGATTTTAATTTTTAACGATTGGCCCCCTTATTAGTCTCGTCATACTTCAAAGATATGTTTCAATGGAATGTTTGAATCAACCTTTACTCTATAGGGATAACATAAGTGCCATGTCACAGGATTAGATTGCAAACACGTCGCATAATCGATATTGATAATTAGATTACAAACACGTCGCAGGTGCGATAGGGATAATTAGATTACAAAAACGTCGCAGGATGGATAGAGATAATTAGATTACAAACACGTCGCAGAATCGATAGGGATAATAAGCTTAAAAACACGTCGCAGGATTGATAGTGATAATTAGATGAAAAACACGTTGCAGGATCGATAGGGATAATTAGATTAAAAACACGTCCAGAATTGATAGGGATAATTAGATTACAAACACGTCGCAGAATCGATAGGGTTAATTAGATTACAAACACGTCGCAGGATCGATAGGGATAATTAGATTGCAAACACGTCCAGGATTGATAGGAATAATTACATTACAAACACGTCGCAGGGTCGATAGGGATAAATATTATATTATATAAATAGATTAGAAACACGTTAGATAGTTATTACTTAGATCTAGATATATAGTCTTTTGTTGTTTTTTTGTTGTTGCGTTCAACAGAATAGGGAGCTGGGGATGTTGTTTTCAACAAAAAAAGACACGAATGAGCTCACAGAGGTAAATGTAGTCTATTTGCTATTATTCGTTTCACTGTTAGAGGTAAATACACTTCGTTACGGATAATTGCAAAGCACTTCTACTGCATCTCCAACACTCCCGTGACTTGGGTCTTTAAGGCCAAGTGGCACCAAGTACAGAGTCTTCCTAACGAAATTGACCACGAACTTTGCTACTACTATAGTGTGTATAGCATGATTTTCTACTACCACCTGCCCAGTTCCTTCACCACAACGACAAGTGGGGTCTACTGGGGATACATTTGCAATAGTGACGTAAGAAAATTATTGCAAATAGCCTCCACTTTCTAACTACATATTGGACAAGCTAGTTTTATAAACCTTGAAGTTGCGTTGCGGTTTATTACAGAACCACGATTCCAGTGTACTAGGCGAATCAATTATTCCATTTGAAGGTACTATTTCAATTAGATGTCAACAAGTGAACCCCCTAAACTAATTTTCTGAGGAGAACCACAAATTACGATCTAGGCTTGTTCTTTATAAAGTGAGAACCATGGGTTGGATCACATTTTGCAGATGCAAGAAAAGTACAACAATTCTGCATCGAAATTTGAACTATAAAAAGTCCAATATCAGAGTATATCAAGCTCAAGACTAAACCAAATATATGGAACGTCAGATTTAATTTCTTCAAATACACGAAACAGCCTGAAATAAGCTACTAAATAGTCTTCTCTTTTCTCTGTTTATTACAGCCCTCCAACACTTATGAAGTCACACTGGCTTCAAACGGAATACAAACTTTTCTTTTCTACAAGTACGAACGGATAGAATGGGGAGCCGGGGACGGACAGCCGTTGGCTGTGGTAAGTAGAAAGGGGAGCCGAGGACGGACAGCCGTGGGCTGAGGTAAGTAGAATGGGGAGCCGGGAAAGGGCAGGCGTAGGCTGAGGTATACATATATATAAGTAGAACGGGGAGCCGGGAACGGACAGCCGTGGTCTAACAGTAATATCTGTTATTTATGTAGAATGTGACGTCTTTACACTAATATGAAGGAGATTCTGGAATAAGTCTTAAGCAAACAACGAAAAGTCTATTTCCGTTCGGTTGCTATGTTTCAGTGTGGAATCAACGAGGGAAACGGGGTTCTGTCCCAAACTTTGTCGGGATCGGGAACGCCGCAAGTCATGGATCTGGCGTCCTCTTCTAACGTCAGGGAACCAGGACTGTTCGCATACCAGGTTTCAGACGGAATGAATTCATGTCAAAGTAGGTGATCCAGAGTATCTAATTGAACTGCGTGGAGGATCCAGAGAATATTATGCCAAGTCCGTGTCTTTGTAGTTGATCTAGAGAAAATCACATGCCCAACCTATGTCTAGGGTAGCTTTCCCAAGTCAACTAAATATGTGTGGATAGTCTATAAAATCCCATGCCTAGTCCATGTCTTAGTAAGTGATCCAGGGTGCCCGATTGAATTCAGGATGCCTGCAAATGATCTAGAAAATGCGATGTTGATGAACTGAAATGCCTATTTCAACTCTATGTCTGCATAGATCTGGGATTACCGAAGCCGGCCTGGGTTGAATGAAGTAAAGTCTAGCAAAAATGTAGATGACGTATTAATTATAAATATAGATTTTAAGCTTTTAATCAAAATAATAATTTAATAATTTTCCACCTGATACATGGTACAATTAAGCATTTAAATATTTCTGTGACTTATCAAGTGAGTCGAACTTCTCCCCATGCTGCAGCATGTGCCTGTCACGTGACAAACCGTATCGTGGCCTTCAACAAAACCGAATTCGCGCCAACATCGGACTTCGCTAAACAGAGAATAACGCTCGCAGAGAGTACCTTGGATGACGATGTGTGCCGACTACGTGTCGAGGTGGTGGTTTCAGCACAGGCCGGCAACTACCGCCTGAAGCGCGTCTTGTTCTTCTTCGGTCGTCATGTCAATGAGCCACGCCGGTACGGACTTCGGCTCAAGTTCGGCAATAACAAGCCCAGGATCACATTCTGGGTGAGAGCGTTGTTCACACTGGCGGGGAGCCAGCCTGCATTGACGTGGTGCACCCCGACTAGACGTTAATGTTACAGCAAAATGGGGGAGATGAATAGTTTGCGTAGTTTGCTGTTATACAGTTGCAGTCTGGGAAAGGTATTTAGCTTCTTTGTAGCATGGAAGGTATTTATAAATGTTCTAGCTGTGCTCACAGCAGAGCTGCGTTTTAATATTGGAAAATTATTATTTATGAGAAATGTTGATAAATTTACTTATTGATCAATAGCTGAAAATTTATTTCCGTATTCAAAAGCTGGTTTCATATCCACTTATTCATATCTGGTTTTAGATTTACTTAATACTAAGCTTTATCAATAATTAAAAGCATCTGTTATAAGGACTGTTCACAAATTGAATTATGTTGTAACTGGTTACATTAAGTCATTGATTTAAATAATGCTTTCATATCATGCAACTTGATTTTTTCAATAGTGTTTCAAAATGACCTCAATAACATTAAATTAGGTAATATTCATACTTAAATTACTTTAAAAACATTACGCAATAGTCTATTTTAATATCAATAATGACATTATTTGTTTAATATCAATACGTATAAATTTCTAATTATTTGTTATTATAATTATAACAATCAAAAATAAATTAAAGGGATCTAGCATTCCTTTCTATCACACTGGTTATCCAGGACGGCACACAGCAACTCCTGAACCTGGACTCCCCATTCGAGTACACTGATCCCGAAGGGCCTGGGCCAGACATACGGGTATCTCTGGCCGGTGACGTGTACTACTTGGAGTCGCCATCTTGTTTGTGGGGCCTGCGTTACTACCCAACAGCCGACTACGCCTCATTTCTACCCGGGGACCCGGGTTCTTATGACAACATGTGCGGAGATTGTGACAACGACATTGTGCAGTCCCTGCATGCGGCGACCATTCAACGGAACACGAAACAGACACCATAATATGCTAGCTGTTTGTCGTACATTCCTGAAACGTGAATTTCGGAGGATTATATTGCAAAGGCGTAAATTCATTCAGTGTCTGGTTCTGAAATTCTGTAATCCTGAAATTTGCATTTAATCTCTAAGGGAAATAAATAAATGCAAAAATTATAATATTGTTTTGATCTGCGTGTGTTATAGTTACTGTTTCAGCGGAAGCGAAGCCGATATGGTTTGATACACTGTCAGGAAGAATCCTGGAATATGGCAAGATAAATCAGCTAATTAATGTAATTAGTGTCCCTTCTTGAAAAAACGGGCGAATTTATATTGATATGGTCCGCCATAGATATGTGTTCGTCATAAATATAGAGATGGCCCGCCATAGATGTGTTATGTGGTGAAGGGTACAAGATGGCATGGCACGGGGTGCGATCAACAGAAAACGTTCGTCTGGGACGTTGGCCGATTGGTGAAGAACGCAAACTATTGCTAACGGTAAGTGGATTAGGTTTGCGGCGAAACAATCCTTGTACTCGACTGGACCAAAATGTACTTACTGCGGCGGAACTAGGATTTTGGAAAGGAGGTGGGGGGGGGGGGCGTTGCGACCGGGGGCAGGAGGCTCTCTAAAAAAACATGTGACCGGCGGGGGAGGGTAGAAAAATGTTCGACTTTAACAGTCCTTAGCGTCCCCATACAACATACCCCCCCCCCTCCCCACCTAGATCCGCACCTGTCAAAAAACGGCACCGAGCCTAAAAGCGACACAAACCGTCGTGAAAAATCGACACTGAGAATTTTGAGAATTCGGCACTGGATACTGGACCCCTTTTCCAGACCCCCTAAGTATGAAGTGGTAATAACCAAATGTCGATGCGCAATATTTTATCTCAACACTGTATTCCGCACTGATCGAAAAACATCAGCAAACCGGGAATATGACCGCTTTCCTGCTACGGACAGCGTAGTGATGGTCAGTACATTCGCTGGTTGGCATTTATATCAGCTGTTTTTCGGCTTATTTGCTTCTATCTCGTTCTTAAAAGGCAGGGGCGGATCTAGGAGTTTGCAAAGGGGGGAGTGGGGGGGGGGGGGGGCGGGGCGGGTGCAACCCCCTAACCCCCCCTCCCCTAGATCCGCCCCTGAAATGGTATCCTTTATTAGTTAAGATACGTATCTGTGCAAGTGGATTTTTATTTTAAGAAAACACCTATGATAAATGGCGATAATTATTATGCAGCTGTAAGTCGCTACTCGCCCTATTTTGCGTGCTATGCAGCGCAGAGCGAGCGAGAGTTACCCGACCAACCCCGCCCCCCCTCCACTGGAACAATCTAAAGCGGGTACATGTTAGGGCGGACGCTCGCCGTTCGCCGTGGTACGTGGCGTTGGCCATAGGAAGCTGTGGTCCCAGTATCGTCATAACGCGTCCCGATGCATATTGTATAGAGGGCCCATAGTGTGAAGAGGGCGCATAGTGTGAAGAGGGCGCCAAGTGTGAAGAGGACCCATAGTGTGAAGAGGGCGCATAGTGTGAAGAGGGCCCATAGTGTGAAGAGGGCGCATAGTGTGAAGAGGGCCCATAGTGTGAAGAGGGCGCATAGTGTGAAGAGGGCGCCTAGTGTGAAGAGGGCGCCTAGTGTGAAGAGGGCGCATAGTGTGAAGAGGGCGCATAGTGTGAAGAGGGCGCATAGTGTGAAGAGGGCGCATGCAGATTCGCACGTCACACCGGGTCAATTGAGCACTGACTGACAGATAACAGCTTGAGGTGATGACCCCGACCGGGTGTCGGATTTATCGTATTACCTGCTCTCTGATCAGGCTGGCAATCATTGTCTTTAATCATTACTACCGTCTACACATGAATAAGCTAAGTCAAATTAATCACTGATTTTGAACAATCAATTTTTGGTCCGTTTTCATTATATTGTCTGACGCACTACGTAAACCCGTATGCGTTACAATCTTTCAATAATACACCGCAGTGTTCTGTTCGTACAGTCACCGGTCACAGCGAGCCTAAGCGTCCGCTGGCACGAGGCCGCGTTTTGGGGAACGTCTGTCTACGGACGGCGCGTTAAGCAAGTTGGTTAGCGGGCTGCAGCCGTCGGCAGGTAAGCCCCCAAAGCCGCGGGGGCGCTTTTGGCAATACCTGTAAATTAAACTAAATTAAAGAGGCTAGTATTTTATATGAATCGCATGATATAAATTTATTTAATATTTATATATTCATGTACCAGACACGATATCGGCGGATCGCGTTAATGCACCCCCCCCCCCCCCAAGTTCTTTAGACTGGTTGGTTATTCAGAACGCTTTAACCACTTTTGGTCATATCGCGTCAATGGAAGAAGGAAGAAAGAGTGGAGCCATGTCCCCGGGGGTTACGAAGAAAGACGTGGGATCTTTATCTTGCGACCACACAGACACGGCCACAGCAGGGCTCAAACCACCGATCCACGCGCTGTAGGCTCTCAGTGGGCTAGAGCACTCAAGGCCAGCGCTCTAGCCCACTGAGCTATCGCGCCGGCCCATGTACTTAAGGCTGATGTTTAAACATAAACGGCCGAAGGATTGTTTCAATTTTGATAAAACAAAGTTAATAAAAAAACGTTTTCGCCCCAGTATTCAAGCTATGTTTCTTTAAAGAAACACATTTCAACGGAAAGCCTCCTTATCAATTTCGCCATATTTTAAACATGTGTTTCAAGGCGATTTTGATGCGGTTAACGGCCAAAACGAGCTGTAAGGAGACCTACATGTCCGTAATTTTTATATATTTTGTAGGTATATGTTAATGAAACAAAACAATGTAAAAGAAAACATTGTGGCTCTTCAAATGGTGTGAGAATTGTAAAAAATCGAGGAAAAGAGAAGTGTATGATACATCGTTAAGGCAAAGGGTTGCTACCCGTTGGGGGTACTAGGAATCCATTACTGCAATGGTGGGGTGGGGGGTCGCTCAAACCACGAAGGGCATATGGAGAGTAAGAGAAAAGTACGCGCTTTTGTGGTCCTAGAGAGGGAATATTTTGGTGCAAAATGGCATTCAAATCAAACACTGAGGGTCATGCAACGTATGCACGGGAAGGGGCCAGCTGATTGAAATCTCTTAACACGGGAATCATGGGAATATGCGATGAAACTGTTGTCCATTTCTTTTCCTTGAGATTAGAGAGACATTTTGTTGTTGACCGCACGTCGTCTCATGATATCTTAATTGATTAGGACATTAATTACCCTTGTTATATGCAAATGTACTTATTTATCAATGGTTGAATAAGCATTCCCGCCTTTAAAGACTGGTTTCATATTCCCTTTATGACCACAAAACCGCGTACTTTTATCTTACTCTCCCAATTAAAAGTAATGGATCTCAGAGCTAAACGCGTAGCTCTGCTGTGATCACAGCTAGAACATTAATAAATACCTTCAATGCTACAAAGAAGCTAAATACCTTTCCCTTACTACAACTGTAAACCAGCAATGACTACGTAAACTATTCGTCTACCCATATTACTGTAACATTAATGTCTAGTCTGGGGCGCCACGTCAATGCAGGCTGGCTCCCTGCCAGTATGAACAGACAACACTCTCACCCGGAATGTGATCTTCGCCTTGTGATATTGTGTTTTTGCCGAATTGATAACCGATATGTGATATTGCCGAACTTGAGCCGAAGTCCGTACCGGCGTGGCTCATTGACATGACGACCGAAGAAGAACAAGACGCGCTTCAGGCGGTAGTTTACGGCCTGCGCTGAAACCACCAAATCGACACGCACTCGGCAGAACTCTTCATAGTAGATCCATAGCTGTCCTTCCGCGAGCGTTATTCTCCGTTTAGCGAAGTCCGATGTTGTCGCAAATTCGGTTTTGTTGAAGGCCACACTACGATTTGTCACGTGACAAGGACACCCTGCAGCATAGGAAACATTTCGACTCACTTGATTTGTCAGATGAATATCATCGTGTTCTTCAGTGGAATATTAATATATTATTTATTTGATTACAAATTTTTATTTACAATTAATATATGATTTGTGCCAGACCTCACTTCGTGTCTGTAAATTATCCGCATTTCGTTCAACCCAGGCGGGCTTGGATAATCCCGGATCTATACAGACAGCAAGTTGAAATAGGCATTACATAGATACGAAGTAGACATCGCATTCTTTAGATCATTCGCAGGCATCTTGATTTCCATCAGGTACCCTGGATCACTTACTAAGACATGGTTTAATCATGGAATTTTATAGGCTATCCACACATATTGTGAGTTGACTTGGACAAGCTACCCTAGACATAGGTTGGGCATGTGATTTTCTCTAGATCAACTCCACAGACACGGACTTGGCATAAGAGTCTCTGGATCCACCACGCAGATCCTAGTGGAGTTCAATTGGATACTCTGGATCACCTGGCAGACACGGCGTTTTCAATTCGCCGTCGCTGACGGCGTAGGCGAACAGGCCGTGTTTCTCCACGTTGGACCAGGACGTCAAATCCATGACATGCGGCGATCCGGACCCAAACACAGTATGGGACCAACGCCCGTCACCTTGGTTGTATCCACTCTGGAACAAAGCAAGCATAAACAGAATAAACTGATCGTTGTTGTTGAGACTAATACAAGGATCTCCAGCATATTAGCGTAAAAGGTCAGATTTTACATCTTATAAAATAACCTCTGACATATTACTGTCAGTCCACGGCTGTCCGACCCCGGCCCCCCATTCTACTTAAATCATCCCACGGCTGTCCGTCCCCGGCTAATCATTCTACTTTCCACAACCCACGGCTGTCCCTCCCCGGCTCCCCATTCTACTTACCTCAGCCCACGGCTGTCCGTTCCCAACTCCCCATTCTCCTTACCTCACTCGATATCTACGGTTATCCGTTCCCGGTTCCCCATTCTACTTACCACAGCCTGCAGCCGTCCGTCCCCGGCTCCCCATTCTGCTTGCCTCAGTCCACGGCTGTCCCTCCCCATCTCCCCATTCTACTTACCACAGCCCACGGCTGTCCGTCCCCGGCTCCCCATTCTACTTACCACAGCCCACGGCTGTTCCTCCCCGGTTCCCCATTCTGCTTGCCTCAGTCCACGGCTGTCCCTCCCCATGTCCCCATTCTACTTACCACAGCCCACGGCTGTCCGTCCCCGGCTCCCCATTCTACTTACCACAGCCTGCAGCCGTCCGTCCCCGGCTCCCCATTCTGCTTGCCTCAGTCCACGGCTGTCCCTCCCCATCTCCCCATTCTACTTACCACAGCCCACGGCTGTCCGTCCCCGGCTCCCCATTCTACTTACCACAGCCCACGGCTGTTCCTCCCCGGTTCCCCATTCTGCTTGCCTCAGTCCACGGCTGTCCCTCCCCATGTCCCCATTCTACTTACCACAGCCCACGGCTGTCCGTCCCCGGCTCCCCATTCTACTTACCACAGCCTGCAGCCGTCCGTCCCCGGCTCCCCATTCTGCTTGCCTCAGTCCACGGCTGTCCCTCCCCATCTCCCCATTCTACTTACCACAGCCCACGGCTGTCCCTCCCCGGCTCCCCATTCTACTTACCTCAGTCCACGGCTGTCCGTCCCCGGCTCCCCATTCTACTTACCACAGCCCACGGCTGTTCCTCCCCGGATCCCCATTCTACTTACCTCAGCCCACGGCTGTCCCTCCCCATCTCCCCATTCTACTTACCACAGCCCACGGCTGTCCCTCCCCGGATCCCCATTCTACTTACCACAGCCCACGGCTGTCCCTCCCCGGCTCCCCATTCTACTTACCACAGCCCACGGCTGTTCCTCCCCGGCTCCCCATTCTACTTACATCAGCCCACGGCTGTCCCTCCCCATCTCCCCATTCTACTTACCACAGCCCACGGCTGTCCCTCCCCGGCTCCCCATTCTACTTACCTCAGCCCACGGCTGTGTGCCCCCTGCTCCCCATTCTACTTGCCACAACCCACGGTTGTCCCTCCCTGGCTCCCCATTCTGCTTGCCACAGCCCACGGCTGTCCGTTCCCGGCCCCCCATTCTATCTGTTCGTACTTGTATAAAAAAAGAAAAGTTTTAATTCCGTTTGTAGCCAGTGTGACTTCATAAGTGTTGGAGGGCTGTAATAAACAGATGGAACGGGGAAGATATTCAGTGGCCTATTTCGGCTGTTCCGTGTATTTAAGAAAATCTAATCTGGCGCCGCTTTACAAAGAAACTTAAACAAAGATAATAGTTGCTATAGTCCGAACACAAAAAGCAAACATTGAACCGGCTTGGCCAGAGAAACTTGGCGCAGGACTTCTTACAGTAGGATTTTGCCTTCAATTCTGGATGCAGAAATGTTCTTGTTTTCCTACATTTGCTAAATGGCAATAACCCCTATTTTCTCCGGAAAAATGTGGTCCACCCCACGCTCCTCACTTTATAAAGTACGACCCTAGATCTTAATCTGTGGTTCTATTCAGATTAGTTGAGGCAGTTACCTCGTTTACATCTAATTGAAATAATACCTTAAAATGTAATGATTTATTCGTACACTGGAATCGTGGTTCTGTAATGAACTGCGGAATCCAACCGCAACGCAACTTCAAGATTCATAAAACTAGTTTCTCCATAAAGGGGCGGCAATCTGCAATGTGTTTCTTACTTCGTTATCGCAGATGTATCCGTAGAAGTCCGCAACTAACGCTTGGTAGTATTAACTTGGCAGGTGTTCGTAGTAATACAGGGCATACAACATCCTGTAGTAGCAAGGATCGTAGTTAAACTCGTCAGGAAGACTCTGGTGCCACTTGGCCTTAAAGACCCAAAGCGCCTGAGTGTTCGGATCACAGTAGTGTAACTACTTGGCGATCTCCTGGCTGACTTGATCCAAAACATGTGGATCTGTGGTTTGTTCGTAGGTGACCTTGTTCGTCACAGCCTGGTACTTGGTCCAGAAGAAGGCCAGAACTCCGCCTCTGGTGACGTCGCGAAGGGTAGAGTCTGGGAGGTTTCCTGGGCGTTACTTCCGCCAAGGCTGATGAGTCCGTGCTGGGAGATCTGAGAGGGGGGGGGGGGGGGCATGTAATATGCAATTATCCTTAAAATATCTCTCTGCACCAAGTTTATTTACCTCTAACAGTGGAATTAATAGTAAATAGACTGCATATATCGTTGTGAGCAAATCTATGTCTTTTTATATAGCTAGTATATATCTAGATCTATTTAATAGTGTGAAATTAAATTTCAAAGCGATTCTTATCTAACGATGAACAATACAATGTTGGAGGCTAAACTAGGCCAAGAAATGTCCTGGGACAATAACAATCAATGAGCGTGTTTGTTTATTCTCAACAAGTTTATTTTTTATACAAACCTCAAACATAAACCTTCTGTGGCGCATTTGTTTATCCTCAACAAATGGGAAACCTCAACAATTTTACTTCAATTTCTTCAACAGAAACCTCTGCAAAAGCAGAAGCGCGTTTCTTTATCCTCAACAGGTTTACGTTGAAGATTCGTCAACAAAGGTAGATGTAAACAGTAAACCTTCAACAGGATAAGAATAAACAAACGCGCTAATAATTCTTTACAACCAATGCAGTCATTTTTCACATCCATATACAACTGTTTACCAGATGCCTATACGGTTTACGAGCTTTATAACTTACCCTTTTATTCGTATTTCAACACCCATCCTGTGTGGTCCTGTAGCACTATTTCACTAATGAAATTGGTATAGAGCAAAAT
The DNA here is from genome assembly GCA_964019135.1 of Arenicola marina. Classification (NCBI taxonomy): domain Eukaryota; kingdom Metazoa; phylum Annelida; class Polychaeta; family Arenicolidae; genus Arenicola; species Arenicola marina. The sequence goes on from OZ025262.1 coordinate 20,276,184, forward strand.
AGAGCTCTCTTGTAATAAATAACACGGAAGAATAACGTACCCTCAATTCGGTGATAGGGTGCCCGAAGAACATAGCAGGTTAGGATAGCTCCACGGTATATGACAAAGTCTCGAATCCATAGAAATCGGTCGCGTAGGCTCCAAAGAGGATACCTTGAAATGAAAGCTTAATTAATATGGATAGGTGCTACCTAAAAAATGCGAGCGTATGTTTATTAATTCAGACATTCCGAGGGGATACATGTAAATTAATATTCAAAAGTAATCTCACTTCGGCTTGCCATAAAGAATATCTTTGGCGGGATGACGTATACCATTCACGTGCTTCTGGCATATCATTCGGTTCCTTATGAACTCCCATTGTGACGTCATATTTATTACATTTTGACGTCACAACTACTCACTATGACAGCAGCCGATGGACGGTGACAAAGAGCGCTCTGCTTGGCAACAGACATTTAGCCCATCGCTTATAAATTAACATTAATTTGAAGTATACATCCAGTGTTAACGTTGATTCGTAAATGTTGTGGGGCAGCTGATTTAATTATTAAAGACATGACATAATAGGCTTCGACCTCTCTTTGCCTGAATATATTTATGTACAGCTGATATTTACTCCGAATCCGAAAACGTCTCATGGGGGTTGTTACGCGAAATGAAAGCCCCAAGCCTATGCTTGAAATGGACTTTGAATATGCATGTTACATTAAGAGCTCGCTTGCGCTCGCTATAATAAATGATAATCGAAACTTACATATCACTGGCGGATCCAGTGATAGCAACCATATCGCCATCATAGTGAAGGATCCAGTGATAACAACTCTACCCTGTCACAGTGAAGGGATCCAGTGATAACAACCCTACCTCCGTCAAAGTGAAGGGATCCAGTGATAACAAACCCACCTCCATCAAAGTGAACGGATCCAGTGATAACAACCCTACCTGCATACCAGTGAAGGGATCCATTGATAACAACCCCACTCCCATCCCAGTTTAAGGAACCAGTGATAACAACCCTACCCCCATCGAAGAGAAGGGATCTAGTGATAACAACCCTACCTCCATCAAATTGAACGGATCCAGTGATAACAACCCAACCTCCATCCCGGCTAAGAAATCCAGTGATAACAACCCCACTCCCATCCCGGTTAAGGAATCCAGTGATAACAACCCTACCACCATCCCAGAGAAGGGATCCAGTGATAACAACCCTACCTCCATCAAATTGAACGGATCCAGTGATAACAACCCCACTTCCATGCCAGTGATGGGATTCAGTGATAACAACCCCACTTCCATCCCGGTTAAGTGATCCAGTGATAACAACCCTACCTCCATCAAAGTGAAGGGATCCAGTGATAACAAACCTACCTCCATCAAAGTGAACGGATCCAGTGATAACAACCCTACCTGCATACCAGTGAAGGGATCCATTGATAACAACCCCACTCCCATCCCAGTTTAAGGAACCAGTGATAACAACCCTACCCCCATCGAAGAGAAGGGATCTAGTGATAACAACCCTACCTCCATCAAATTGAACGGATCCAGTGATAACAACCCAACCTCCATCCCGGCTAAGAAATCCAGTGATAACAACCCCACTCCCATCCCGGTTAAGGAATCCAGTGATAACAACCCTACCACCATCCCAGAGAAGGGATCCAGTGATAACAACCCTACCTCCATCAAATTGAACGGATCCAGTGATAACAACCCTACTCCCATGCCAGTGATGGGATTCAGTGATAACAACCCCACTTCCATCCCGGTTAAGTGATCCAGTGATAACAACCCTACCACCATCCCAGAGAAGGGATCCAGTGATAACAACCCTACCCCCACCCCAGTGAATGGATCCAGTGATAACAACCCTACCCCACCCCAGGGAAGGGATCCAGTGATAACGACCCCACCCCACCCCAGGGAAGGGATCCAGTGATAACAACCCCACCCCACCCCAGGGAAGGGATCCAGTGATAACAACCCCACCCCACCCCAGTTAATGGATCCAGTGATAACAACCCTACCTCATCCCAGTTAAGGGATCCAGTGATAACAACCCTACCTCATCCCAGTTAAGGGATCCAGTGATAACAATCCTACCTCATCCCAGTTAAGGGATCCAGTGATAACAATTCTACTCCCATCCAAGTGAAGGGATCCAGTCATAACAACACTACTTCATCCCAGTTAAGGGGTCCAGTGATAACAACCTTGGTCCCATCCCAGTGAAGGTATCCAGTGATAACAACCCTTCCCCATCACAGTGAAGAAACTTTAGTATTTAGAGAAATGGCGGGGGGTCCGCTACACTAAGTGACTACTAATAATACCCCAGAACATTCTACGTTAATAATATATTTCTGAGTAGGCAATTTTCACACGTTGTGACTTGGATACTAATAACTGACAAAAAACAAGCGATATCCTATTTACCTGATATTAATAATAACGCCATCTGGATTCAAAGTGTTCACCCCTGAATTTTAAAAAGGCCGCCTTTGAAAACAAAGCATGATTTATACCGAAGATTAATTTAATGTCGTCGGTGATCCAGTAACTCCCGTAATTATATTTCACTAATGGACGTGGATAAGCACTCATCTAAAAAGGTTTTCACGCGTTTTCAAGCGTTGTCATTTGCAAAATCCCACATTGTAAGCGCATTTCTTGAATGTATATTTACATCGTGCCATGGATTTGAAACGTGAAAATAGAAAATAGAATCCCACCCCTTCCTTCCCTTTTCTACACCCCTCTAGCTGGAGAACCCTTGACGCCCACACCCCCACCGCCACCTCCGCCGCCGCCGGTCTCATGTTGTTCAGTAAAGTGTCACCAGCTCCACCCTCTCAACATTCGTCATGCAGTTAGTAATTGGTTTAAATGTATCGAGCACGTTCATTATAATGGTGTTTGAACCAACCGTGTAACTGGTATATTAGTTAATCCCCAAGCCATTCACAATATGCTTACGCGTACGTACCAATTAACGGCGGGTGGTGCTGCCCCCTATAGGGTGGAGAGACAACAGGCAATCTGTATGGTATGTAGATGGTATGGTGCTATTACTCTCCTTGTCAGCTGGTGGTCACGTGACTAAATTCAGACCGACGTGGCAACCGAAGGACACACCAGTCGCGTTTTATTCCTTCCTGACTTCTTTGTGTTCTTTGGCGGGGACGATTTCTAGGAATTGTTTTGCAGCCAAACATATGATCAAATGTCGATGGCGGTCGATGAGAGTAGAAGGCTAGAGCGACAACCCCCCCCCCCCCCCCAACCCATAAACATCATATTTTCTTCGGTTTTCATGTTTCTCAAGGGTCTGACGTTGGCGGGGTTCACTCTCATACTGCCGCCAGATGGCGCTCAGCTGGATATCTCCCGCCAGGGTGGCCGGTCTGGAGCGATCGGTCGACACTGGGTGGTGGCTAATGGTTTCACTGCATTAATCTCTGAGCTCTCACCACGCAGCGAGACAGTATCCATACATACACGCTAGCTGTTACGTATAATGTCCAATTGTATTACCTTAGTCGTGGAGAGTTTCAAGTTAGGTGGAAAACAGATGAGATGGAGATGAGGTGATTAATATAGCTGAAAGAAAATGCTTGGGGTCGCAATATAATATAGAAGTAAAACTTCTATATCTTTCAGTGGTAGTAGTCGTCTGAACCTACTCCATAGCTCCATCTGCGGTGACGTCATCGTCAGTGCCCTGACGTCATCATCAATGCCATGAGACCCTGAATGCTACTATGTGTAATGTTTAGCTTATTTTGTATTAATTTCGGTCAGCGGGAAAATTAAATGATTTGCCCCAGGAATTGCCGTAGCAGCATGCAACCGCCTGACACTGCACCCTGACCATAAAACCGTATTCTTCCGCCTGGCACTGCACCCGGACAGTAGAACCGTATTCCTCCGCCTGACGCTGCACCCTGACCATAAAACCGTATTCCTCCTCCCGGCGCTGCACCCTGAAAGTAGAACTGCCGTTAGTGAGGTTTATCGGACCTCTTGCGGATGGGTAGAGATGGGGGTGGCCATGAAAAGTGTACCAGAGTGTATCCAGCGCGTATCGAGGGTATAGCCTGCGTACACCCTTGGTCCATTCGGTGTACATCATATGTATCCAGTGCATATATCCAGGGAGTATCCAGCATGTATCCAGGGTGTATCCGGCATGTATCGGGCATGTATCTAGGGTGTATCCGGCATGTATCCATGATATGTCCAGGATGTGTGGTATGGTGCTATACGAATAACCCTGTTGCGGTTTTCTAACAAGTTTGCGTATCCTCCATGTATCGAACCCACATGACATATTCTCCCATGAATCCGGATAATCCACTCCAGTAACACAAGAAAGAAATGACGAACAAGCTCAATCATTGGTCATATCCTCAATGATTCGGGGTTGTATTTGGCTTCTATCCGGGGATGTTGAGCTGCACTAATGTCGACGGGCTTTTCACAAACAAAGACCACAGTAGTGTCATTCGATCATCCGCAATAACGAGTCAATGTCGTCTCAAGGTGATATGTATTGAAGAAATGTTGGAGCTCAAGAAACGTATTATATTTGTAGTTAGACGTGAGTAATACGTGAGCTATGCGGAACCAATTTTTCGCCTTTACATGGAACAACGACTGTAAAAATGAACTCGTATGGACTTGATGGCACTATTATGACTGAGACATGTGAACTGATGGGAAGTCCAAAATAGACCGATGCACACTCCAACACTAATACCCATGATACATCTAGCGAAGTTTCGGAAACTTTGTGACCAAAACTTTGTTTCAGAAACTTTTCAATGGCATATCCTGGAAAGAAAGTGACCGAAACTTTGTGTCCGAAGTTTCAGCATGTCTGAATTTGGGACACAAAGTGTCCACATCATTATGGCCATGATACATCTAAGTTTCGGTTACTAATTCGTGTCCGAGTTTCGGACACAAAGTAACCGAAACTTTTAGATGTATCATAGCCATAAGCCCCACCCACGCTTGACTCCATTTTCTTTAATCGTGAGTATGACATTGACAATCATAGCTCATGGTAGGTACAAGTGAGAAGTACTCATCTCTGAAACTGACAACAAAGTGACATGATGCGTTTTTATTCATCCACTCGGCTAACGCCTCGTGTATTCTGGTAAGGAGAATGCCCATGTAACAGTACATTCTTGAAAAAGAATGTACGAGGCGCAAGCCGAGTACATATCGTTTCAAGAATGAACTGTTATACGGGTATTCTCTGACTTAAAGTACGGTCGGTGAGCCTCACCTGGTGAATGTAGCGTGAAGAAGAGAGTTCTTCGAAGATGTAAATTGCATCTCGATCCCGCTTCCGAAACCAATAAAATAGCTCACTTAAGTCGGTCCATATTCTATCTGAGAACCCACGAAATGTAGTGTTGTGGCAATGGTAAACTTGAGTCATTTTTGAGCTAAGCGGAAACAGTGGTTTGCCCTGACATGGAAGAACGTCGGACGCTGCAGCCACAAGTCAGTTTAGTTCATCTTCAGATTGCATGAATGAAGTCGTTGTAAGCGCCAAACAGTTGTGTGGGTGTGAGTGGTAGCTATTGGTGGTGTCGCCGTCTGTTGTACGGGTGTGAGGTGTGAGAGCCACCTAGTGTGAGAGTGAAAGGTGCTATGCCGTTACATTTAAACAAAGCAAACGTAAACAGTCAAAAGAAGAATAAGCGAGTGATGTTTATGAAGAAAAGAAGGACAAATTGATGGATGGACGCATAGATGGTATGAATGTGTAATAATGAGAGTGATAAACATGAGTGTTATGCAAGTAAAGTATAAATAACGATGTAAATGTAGTTTTGGTTATAAATTTGTGTTAAGCAAGCTCATGTAACACTTCGGTGGTGATTAATGGCCAAATAAGAGTAACTGCAATTTAGAATATTTATTTGTTCATTTTATAGTTTACGGATAATCAAAGATGGATAATCACAGAAAACGACACTGAGCATGTAAACGTATACGGATATCTGGACTATATAAGAAGACGAATGACAGCTCAAGAAAGCTTCATATCAGACAGAATGACTGGAATATGTGTCTGTGAACATTCATAAATGAAATCTCTTATATGACCATATGGTTAAGAAACCAAACTGCAGAATGTGTCAAACCAATAATTATTAGAAAATAAATCCATTCCAGTAAACACTATCGAACATGTCCTTCGCTAATTTCTTTATATTTTGAACAATAAGATATGTTACAGTCGTGTTTCGCATTAAGGCGCGCAGGCTACTTTGCATGGATTATGTGTCATTATACAGACGATTATGGTCATTTGAATGTGGAATATGATAGCCTACAATCGTTCAAATTATTGGATACTGAAAGGATATGATACGCAGTGATGTTGCGATGGTGTTTGAAACAAGAAACACCCAGTGCTTTGTTGATGCATAGGATGCGCTTTGCAAAGTGAATTTCGTGAGATTCACGAGAAAGAAAATGATTTCTAGTGTGATTATAGGATATAAGGAAATGTCGGTATGTATTTTGCATATGAATTACATATGATTTCAAATTCAGTTTCTAAAAGTGGATTTTGTGATCTACGCTTGTTTTGATGAGAAATTTGGATCTGTTTTTGCTGGGGCTTTCCATCGGGCGTCAAGCTTCCAGTTCATCATCCATTGTGGTTGTGACCTGTTTTAGACAAGCTCACTTATTGCTCATGATTGGCATTGCCTGCGATTGTCGATTTCGTAACAGAAGGACGATTGTTCAACAGAAAAATTGTTTGGTCTCCTTGAGTCAATCGCAATTTATCAGCTCGCTAAAACAGTACATTCGTAAAAATTAATGTACAGTTTAGACAATAGAATGACGTCATATCAGTACTTTAAGAACGACGAATCAACAATTTCTCGTGCTTTCTCTTTACCAGAATCCAATCAGCTGATCGTCAATTTCATATTCAGGATTAACGAAAAAGGACTCACGCGTGGGCGGGGCTTAGCTCGGAGTGTGTAGTGCATAGCCAAGCTCCCCGCACGGTGGCGCTACGCAAGCTAGCTTTTACCGCTGTTGTCGGCCGGTGGCAAATTTCAAGATTCTTGAAAAACGGTCAAATCAGCTGTAATTTCTTGCAACATTATAGTTTTAAAGAATTAAATGTAAAAATAACGAGCTTTATGCATTTAATACATCAAAAAACATCTTGTACCCTTTCTAGAAAGTTATAATTGTGACAGAACTCTTTCTTTTCATCACCTGGTTTCATGTGTTATTAGGCTTAGGCTGGGTCCCAGCACTAATTTGTAGAAATGCTCGACCCAGTTTTCCTATCGATTTGCGCAGCGCCGCCCTGGCGAGCGAGTGTGAAAATGCATTGAGGACGTAGGCGACAACAGAGATATAGTGGAGCCCTAGCGGAGTGAGTCAAAGGCAGAGAGTGGTGAATAGCTTGTACATTTCGCGGCGGACGTTCGCGTTTCGCCCAGCGATGGCCATAGGGCTATAAAGTCACGTTCGCTTAGACTTCCGGTTTACTCATCCTGACTAGCTGTGACGTAGGCGTGACGTGTATGTTACGCAAAGAGAGAGACTGGGAACCAGACTACCTGCGCAAAAGCCAGGCGCCGACGGGTGGGTCCATTGCGGAATGCCTAGCCATATAATTAAGAATATTTAAGAAATATAGCTTCACAAAACGGATAGACGACATATTTTTTATTTGTTTGCGCCATCACAATGACGAATATTTTTTAACGTTTTTTTGCATTTCAAACGAAAACTAGGCATTATGACGTCGAATTCTCCCCGGTGACAACTTTGGCGCAACGCTTCAAACAGAAAACTTACAAAAATGAAGAAACTTGGTCTTTTCGTGATCCAAAAGTAATGCGAAAACATCCAGCTGGTCTCATTTTATCTTTACCATGTGGTTTAATGACGCATCCGTGTGCTGTTACTTCATGCACTGCACATTTAACAGCGGAATGGTTAAGTCGATCACTTGCTCTCGCCATTTTTGTTACCGCGGAGGCAATCGAAACTCTGTGACCTCACTCATTGTTTGAGGAACTTGCGAAAGCCCCGGTGCAGGGCTAAAATTGGAACGTTATTTTTAACTTTCCAGTGTTTTGAAGACGGATTTTTCTTTGTATATTCCCAAAGTTCTGCGCTTCATCGCCTCCAAATATTTTAACGTATATCTCCCATAGCCCCGTTTAGTGGAAATGCTACTCATAGTCTTTAGAATAAACCTGGAAAGAAATTGACTTATAGCTGCCTATACTTCAACATGGTGCACGTGTATTTGTTTGTCCCTAAAACTGAAGTCTCGCGGCCCGATCGCCCTGTATAGCCTTATACGGACCTATGGCCCCAGTACCATCATAACGCGTCCCAGAGTGCATGGTTTCATGGGGGACGCAGCTCGCACGTCATACTCATTTGAGTACTGGGCTGACTTTTATACAGCAGCGTGAGGTTATTTTTATCCTTATGATGGTGACGGTATTTTTGCAGTCTCAACGGGGCGTACTTTACCTCAGGTTGCTACTGTGGCCCATAGTTACAACGGTTGCGCCGAAGGAATATATTTCTCCACTCCGCACGGTATGATAAGCATTTCTGTGCTCTGCGCGGTATATGAACGACGTGTCAAAACATTTGTTAAATATAATAATATCTAGCATCATTACTCATCATCACACTGGTTATCCAGAACGGCACCAAGGAGGTCCTGAACCTGGACTCCACATTCGAGTACACCGATCCCGAAGGGCCCGGACCGGAGATACGGCTAAGTCTCGCTGGTGGCGTGTACTACCTGGAGTCGCGAAATTGTATGTGGGCCCTGCGTGACTACCCAGCAGCCGACTACGCCACGTTTTTACCCTGCCATGGTTCTTATGAACACATGTGCGGAGATTGTGAGTGACAACGACATTGTGCAGTCCCTGCATGGGGCGACCATTCAACGGAACAGGAAACAGATGCCATAATATGCTACTTGCACATTCCTGAAATGTGAATTTCGAAGGATTATATTGCGAAAGCGTACATTTAATCAATTCTTAAATTTGTATTAAATATATTAGGGAAATAAATATATTTAAAAATTGTCATAATACCCACTTCGATCCGCGTTGTTATTGTTATTGTTTCATACTAGCAAAGTCAATAGGGTTTGATACAGGAAGAATCCGGAAATGGCATATGGCAAGTTAACCGGGTAATTAATGTCTTAATTAACTAAGATCTCTTGAAACGACTTGCAATCAACAACAAAATGTCTCTCTAATCTCAAGGAAAAGAAATGCACCACAGTTTCATCGCATATTCCCGTGATTCCTGTGTTAGGAGATTTCAATCAGCTGGCCCCTTCCCGAGCATACGTTGCATGACTGTCAGTGTTTGATTTGAATGCCATTTTGCACTAAAATATTCCCTCTCGATGACCACAAAACCGTGTACTTTTCTCGTACTCTCCATATGCCCTTCGTGGTTTGAGCGACCCCCCACCCCACCATTGCAGTAAGGTATTCCTAGTGCCCCCAACGGCTATCGACGATTGCATTAAGGACGTTTAATACACTCTTTTGTTTCCTAGTTTTTTTTACAATTCTCACACCATTTGAAGAGCCACAATGTTTTCTTTTACATTGTTTCATAAACATATATACCTACGAAATATATAAAAAATACAGATATGTAGATCTCCTAACAGCTCGTTTTGGCCGTTAACCGCATCAAAATCCCCTTAAAGCACATGTTAAAAATATGGCGAAATTGATAAGGAGGCCTCTCGTTGAAATGTGTATCTTTAAAGAGCATGGTGACATAATTCTTCTTAGCTCAGTATATACTGCTCTTCACATGGTGTAAAATTTATGAAAATCTAGGAACAAACAAAAAAAAACAAAATATCTCATGTATCCGTAATGCTTTATAATCAGAAATAAAATAATCATTTAAACTTTATTTATAATGTTTATAATGTCGCAAAAGTGCCATAAAAAGAGACAGTGACTAAAATGAGAAATTACGAAAGAAAGAAATAGCTTGAATACGGGGGCGAGAACGTTTTTTTTATTAACTTTGTTTTATCAAAATTGAAACGTCAACCCTTCTGCCATTTTTGTTTAAACATCAGCCTTAATTACCTGGGCCGGCCCGGTAGCTTAGTGGGCTAGAGCGCGCGCATTGGTTCGAGCCCCGCTGTGACCAGGTCTGTGTGGTCGCAGGATAAAGATCCCATGTCCTTCGCATATTCCCCCGGGGATATGGCTCCACTCTCCCTTCCTCCTCCCATTGACGCGATATGACCAAAAGTGGTTAAAGCGTTCTGAATAACCAACCAACCAGTCTAAAGTACTTGGGGAGTTTGCATTAACACGATCCACCGATATAAATAAATATATTTATATTATGCCATTTTGATTTTGTTTAATTTACAGGTATTGCCAAAAGCGCCGCCGCGGCTTTGGCGGCTTACCTGCCTCCGGCTGCAGCAAGTAACCTGTTAACCTGGTTAACGGGCCGTCCGTCGGCAGGCGTCCGCCAAAGCGAGGCCTCGTGCCAGCGGACGCTTAGGCTCACTGTGACCGGTGACTGTACGACGGTATATGGCAGGGGGTGGGGGGGGGGGTGCAGGAAAATTTTGACTATCGTTCGAAAGGTGGGGAGAGGGGTGAGTCAGTATCAGGTACTGGGGCGCAAGGACCCAGACCTCTTCAGACCCTCGATTTTGTGAGTGGTGATGGGAGTTAACTTATGCGCCCGCGGCCGCGTCCAGGGGGGATCGGTGGCTTCATGGGCCTTCTCTTATGGTTAGTGAGAGCGCAGGAGGAGTGAAAATAAAAGTGTTTAAAAAGTTATGCACCCAGCATAACGTGCCGTTCCTATTGCTTTGCATAGAAAGCGGTAATTCGGAGCCACAGCATCAACATCCACATGGCGCCGAAGCAGGTTTATGGGCCTTCTCCTATGGTTGATGTGAGCGCAGGAGGAGTAAAAATAGGAGTGTTTAAAACGTTATGCACACAGCATAACGTGTCGTTCCTTCTGCCTTGGATAGAAAGCGGTTTTTGACCAAGCACACCGGTAGCGAGCAGCAACGAGCAGAGCGGTTTTGACCAAGCACACCACAACCAAGCAGGGCGTTAATTGCCCCCCACACAACGGTTCTTTTTCCCTTGAATAAAAATGGTAGAGTTAGACATAAAAACTGCAGCGTGCTGCAGATGACTGACTTAGTCTGTATCAATGAGTATGTAATATACAATTGGCATTTTGTCGGTGCTTAATCAAGTGAGTCTAAAAAACAGATTCACTTGATCAATCACGGACAAAATACCAACTGTAACTGTACGACACGAACACTGCGGTATATAAACATTGCAGCGGAGTGACCGCCATGGTGTCATAATGGTAAGTTGCAATCACGGTAGAAATATGATTATTGAAAGATTTTAACGCATGTGGGTTTACGTAGTGAGTCAGACAATATAATCAAAACGGACCAAAAATTGATTGTTCAAATTCAGAGTAATTAATTTGACGGAGTTTATTCATGTGTAGACGGTAGTAATGGTTAAAGACAATAATTGCCAGCCTGACCAAAGGTAATACGATAAACCCGACACCCGGTCAGGGTCACCACCTCAAGCTGCTATCAGTCAGCCCCGAGTGCTCAATTGACCCGGTGTGACGTGCGAATCTGCATGCGCCCTCCTCACACCATGCGCCATCTTCACACTATGCGCCCTCTTCGTACTATGCACCCGGGGACGCGTTATGACGGTACTGGGGCCACAGCTCCGTATGGCCAACGCCACTTACCACGGCCAACGCCACTTACCACGGCCAACGTCTGCCGTACCATGTACGCGCTTTATTATGACGGAAAATCTTCGATTTTTCCGTCATCTATTAGTACGTTGGTATGTCTGTGTGTTTGTGTGTATGTGTATGGGTGTGTGTGTATGTGCGTGTGTGTGTCTGTGTGTGTGCGCGCGCTCTGTAGGTCGCAAAACGCAACATTTCGTTCTGTGACTTTGCCCATCGATAGGTATCTGCCATGGCTCGGTCAAGGTCGTTAGCTGGGTATGTACGTCAAAGGTCAAGGTCATAGGAATCTTCTACAAAAAATTCCCAATCTGTAACATGGGACCCTACCAGAGCTATCTATACTATTACTATTAATTAAAGACACATCGTTTACGGGATCGCATTGTATGGCACCAGGATGCACTATAGTTGGTATTATAAATGTCCGTGGAAAAGTTTTCACACATTACCGAATGATCTGAAGCTCAGAAAAGGGTGGCTGCAGGCCACGAAACTTGCTAATCCCCCACTTCGCTTGAGACTGTGCAGCGACCACTTTCTGGATTCTGACTTTATAACTAAAGGCAGTTTCGGCAATGATGGTCGGTTTGTTTTTGACAAAACAAACAAACTAAAACCTACAGCAGTGCCTTCAGTTTTAGACTTCTCAACTTATCAACTGGGAGAAACGGACCGGCCAGCAACGTCTGCTAGGAAACGGGAATTATTAACGCAGAGGGAGACCAGACGAAAAGTTCGAGAAGCCACAAAACAGGTTGCCATTGCTATGTTTATTTTCAATAATAGCTTCGAATTGCGATTTTTTTGTGGGGTCGTATATCAACCATATAAGTTGTAATTCTTTGTATTTATAGAATTATACATTATCTGCTAACTTCTGGCTCCACAAAAATAACATGGGGGTGGGGGGGGGGGGGGTAGGTGTTTTGAAAACTCTTGACTGGCATACTAAAATATTGGAGGGGGGTGGGCCGAGGGTCACAAGATAAGATTGCATTAAAAATTCCTTATGTACTTTGTAACAAAATATTAAATGAAGTATAATTTTCTTAATAATAGTAATAGATAATATAGATAATAATATCTATAAGGTAACACAGTTCTTCCTGTCATGATAATATTACTGTTATAAGCATGACTTAAATTATCTTCATCTGTCAATACATGTATTTATATATTAATTAACATATGCCAATTTTGGATAATCATATGTAGCTTGATAAATGTAGTTTGATTTCAATATGTCAAATATAAATCTAATTGCTGTAATGAAGGTTAAATATTAGTAACATTTTTCTTAGATAGCTAGCCTAACCAATATTGTATAATGTTGCCATGTAAAATGGATAGACACATGTGTCAGTACATTTTTGATTCAGTATATTACATACATAACTAACTGTTGAAATTTCTTGAGAAAGCCATCTGCTGTTATATAGGTTAAATATTAGTAACATATTGCTTAGAGAGCTAGCCTTATGCACTCCTGTTTTTGTTCGTACCCTCTACTGACCTAACGACAACAGCTATCGTTCGCCAACTTTTATGGACATGTGGCATGTCCGAGCCTCTACAATTTTCAAGTATTATTGTATACAGTACAGAATACGCAAATTGCAGCTAAAGCACGCTGACAAAAATGTGTATATGGCGTATATGTATCTCAGTTGGAATAACAACAACATGTCTAGATGCAATCTGTACCAATATAGTACCGGAAGCGTGACTTTAAAGACCGATGTATATAAACAATTCTAATTATCGTATAGGTTGAAATTATAACATTCATTTGTAATCAACAAACATGCGCAAAATAACTGAGCGGACGCGTGTCGTTAAAGACCGACGTACAGAAACAATTCTAATTATCATATATGTTGACATTATAACATTCATTTGTAATCAACAAACATGCGCAAAATAACTGACCGGACGCGTGTCGGTAAAGACCGACGTACAGAAACAATTCTAATTATCATATATGTTGAAATTATCCTTAACATTTATGTCCCGTTATTCAGTAGCTCCCGGTCAATATTATTATCGATATTATTTCCGCCTCCCTCCTACCGCCTCGCCATCCCTGTTTTCGTGTCAACCCTCCCCACGCCGCTCTACATCGTCCCGACTCTATCTCGAGATCAACAACGCCTTCGCTTACCTGACGGTCCCACTCATTACCGTGTATCACTCCCCTGCCCAACTCTTCTTTGTCGGCCCTGATAAACCTGTTCACATCCCGGCCCTCAAACACTCTTGTTTCCACAGCTCCTTGTCCTTAGCTTGGACTACCTTGTATGTGTCTGTTTCGGACACCGATATTATTCCCATCGCCCTGCCTCCCAAAATCTCACTGACCCCCGCCCATGGACGCCTCTGTCGGGAACTCCTGAATACGGTTTACTCCACTCGCGTCCTGGTTGGGAACTCACACGTTTGTACCGTGGTTCCCAACCGCCCCTCCCCTGTATCCCTCACCGCTTCCCCCGTGCCCATGACCCTATCCGACTAATTGCACTTGTGGGACGCATAGAGCGAACTGCCGTCTCCCATGTTGCTTCTTATGGTTATATATAATCCTACTCTTGATGTTAAATTATATGTCATTCTTTACGTATGCCGTGAGCTGTTAATATTGTACCTAATGAATTTTGTCTCTCATTATAATTCTGTTAATATTGTACCTAATGAATTTTGTCTCTCATTATAATCCATGCTACTTATGCATAGTCTTAACTACTCGCGTTGTATACCTCGCGCTGTATTTTATGCGCGTGCTTCCCAGTCTGTTATCTATTTCTGGGTCAATATTTTCTGTGAATTTCTGCCCTGCCTCGCCTCCGCTGTATTATATATGCCTTGTTTTTGTCTCTCATTATTTCAGTCGTGATGTCCCCGCGGTCTACCCGGCCCGATTTTTTATTTTATTGTTTAATCTTTTGCGAACTCGACTCGTTCGATAACGATCGAGTTACGCGTGAACTGGTAGAGATCCCGTTCGAGCCCCTCCCTCGCGGTTCCCTCTGGGAGCGTACCGTGTACGCTCTCTTACGGCACTTGGAGGAGGCCGGACGGGACCCCTCGGACCTTGCGGGAGTGCTCCCACCATTTATGGTGCGGACACTCTCATATTATCTGGACCTGGCCGAGTACTGGTCTCGGCTTGGTAACAGGCAGATTCCCGACCGTCTGTTCTCTTGACCCTCTCTTGTCTCGCCTCCTTTTGGCCTTTTTTTTTTCTTCCTTTTTTTCCCCTCTCCCCTCGCCGCTCCTTGTTTTCGTCCTGCTTTGCCTCTCTCTGTCGTTCTTTTCTCTCTTTACCTCCCTTCTCGTCGTTTTCTGTTTCTTACCTCTTCCGTTCTCTCTAAATGTGGGGTCCACATTTTCCCACGGCGCCCCCTTGTGTCGTGTAGTATAAATTGTCGTGCACTTATATATCGCTGTTTTATATTTCGATAGTATGTATAACCTTATATTTTGATTTTAGTAACCACAAAAGAGTTCTGCCACTGCCTCTCGCCCACGGCTGGTCGCCGATCGATATTCATCCAGGCGGCCAGCGGCGCAGCCAACCCACATAATTTATGATCATTAGGTTGGCCTGCGCCTGAGACCCTGCCGGCATCGTAGTATATATAGAGGGTAGCCGGCGGGGCTCGGGGCCGGCCTGCTTTGTCTGCTGCTTCACGGGCTTCAGTAGATCCGCTTGTATATATCTCGTGATGCCGATGGATGTGAAAATAAAGAAGTGGTGGAACTCAACTATCGTGTGTTGTCTTTAGCGCAGTAAAACGCTACACAACATCTACATTCTGCCTGCTACTATTTGACGTATAAACCTAAATACTGTCATACTGTTATTTCTTTCGCTTATTACTACGAACGCTAGAGGTCGGCTGGTTAACTATTAAAAACAGCTGGCCGACGTCGTTGCGTGGTGACAGTCAGCCCCCCCCCCCCCCCACTACCACACACACACACACAACAGCATGCCTTATCATATAATAACAAAACGTGACGGCTCACTAATCTGCAAATCAACACAGAGAGCGATAGCAAGCGGGGACGACTGGCGCGGTACGAGTTTGTGTGTGTGTGTGTGTGGGGGGGGGGGGGGGGGCAAGCTGGGGTGGTGAGATAATTGAGTTGGTCAAGTCAATTGTTAAGGTCAAGGTCATTGTAGATGACCGAAGACTTAATCCGGATTTTACATTTTACGCCATTCTAACCTTACGGGTGACGCAATCTCGAATTGTTCCAGGGTAAAGTCTGGCAGGCGCGTATTTCGGGTAACTCTCGCTCCCTCTGCGCTGCATAGCACGCGAAAGGCGGGTACTGACTTACAGCTGCATATTTTTCAACAGTTTATGATAGGTTAACAGGGTGTTTTCTTAAAATAAAACCCACTTGTACGGATAAATGTCTTCATTATTAAAGGATGCCATTTTAAGTGCGGACTTGGCCGAGAAAACAGCTGATATTAATGCCACCAGCGAATGTAATGCCTTTCACTACGCTGTCCGTAGCAGGAAAGCGTCATATTTCCGGTTTGCTGATGTTCTTCGATCAGTGCGGAAATAACGATCTTTATAGCGTTTATTTGTCTAGAGATATTAAAAATCTAATTCAGGGGTATCTGGAACGTTCTAAGGACTTCGGTCACCGCCAACTATTTTTCGTCCCACAATGCAGCAGCAGGACATTGGCTTGGGGCATATCCACTAAATAATAAAAACAAAATTGGAAATAGTAGCAATCCGAATAGTTTAAAATATTGAGAGAAAAAAAAGTGACAAATATTGCGCATCAATATTTGGTTATTACCATTTCATACTTAGGGGGTCTGGAAGAGGGATCCAGTGTCCAGTGTTCAGCACGACATGAAATTAAGATTTCATCCACCAAAATACTCCGTACTTTAGGTACTTCCGGTAGCCAAGATGGAGAAGAACCTAAACTACGGAGAATGCATTAATATCAGATCTAGTTTCGGTTTATGAGATGAAATCGGCCAAGTCGGTCCCAGACGAACGTTTTCTGCTGATCGCACCCTGTCCCATGAGATATTGTCCCCTGCAACTCAAAACACAGCTATGGCGGAACATCCCTATATTTATGACGAATACATATCTATGACAGGCCATTCCAATATTGTCGGGTTTTTTAACGACATTAGTTACACTAATTAGTTGTCATATTCCCGGATTCCTGTATCAAACCATCTTTGCTTCACTTCCATAAAACAGTAACAATAACAAACACGGATCGAAATAACGTTATTATTGCATTTATTTATTTCCCTTATAAATTTAATGTAAATTTGACAATTACAGAATTTCAGGACCAGATGCTGAATGAATTTACGCCTTTGCAATATAATCTTCCGAAATTTACATTTCATGAATGTACGACAAGTGGCATATTATGGTGTCTGTTTCGTGTTCCGTTCAATGGTCGCCCCATGCAAGGACTGCACAATGTCGTTGTTAGTCGCAATCTCCGCACATGTTGCCATAAGGACCCGGGTCCCCGGGTATAAACGTGGCCTAGACGGCTGTTGGGTAGTAACGCAGACCCCACAAACAAGATGGCGACTCCACGTACTACACGCCACCGGCCAGATATACCCGTATGTCTGGCCCAGGCCCTTCGGGATCAGTGTACTCGAATGGGGAGTCCAAGTCCAGGAACTCCTTGGTGCCGTCCTGGATAACCAGTGTGATGGTCAGAAATGATGCTAGATCCCTTTAACTCTATTTTGATTAAATTATTACATACATACTGATTATTACATACTTATAACAACAAAATTTTTAATATTTCTAGGTATTAATATCATACAAATACTTTCATTATTGATATTTAAATAGAGTATTGAACGATATTTAAAAAGTAATTTAAACATTAATATTACATAATTAGATTTAATTCGGGTCATTTTGAAATACTATTGAAAAATCAATTTGCATGATATCAAAGCATTATCTAAATCAGTGACTCATTGTAGCCAGTGGCAACATAATTCAATTTGTGAACAGTCCTTCTAAGAAATGCTATTAATTATTGATAAAACCCTATATGAATAAGTGGATATGAAGCCAGACTTTAGATACGAGAATAAATCTTCAGCTGTTGATAAATAAGTAAATTTGTCAACATTTCTCATAGATAATGGTTTTCAAAGATAAAAACGTAAGCACATTGAACATAACTTCAAGGCTACAAAGAGATATATACCTTTTCCTAACTACAACTGTATTAGAGCAATAAATACGTAAACTATTTGTCTGTTCATATTATTGTAACATCAACGTCTAGTCAGGGTGCGCCACGTCAATGCAGGCTGGCTCCCTGCCAGTGTGAACAGACAACACTCTCACCCGGAATGTGATCTTGGGCTTGTTATTGCCGAACTTGAGCCGAAGTCCGTACCGGCGTGGCTCATTGACATGACGACCGAAGAAGAACAAGACGCGCTTCAGGCGGTAGTTTCCGGCCTGTGCTGAAACCACCACCTCGACACGTAGTCGGCACACACCGTCATCCAAGGTACTCTCTGCGAG
This sequence comes from Arenicola marina, assembly GCA_964019135.1. Taxonomy (NCBI): domain Eukaryota; kingdom Metazoa; phylum Annelida; class Polychaeta; family Arenicolidae; genus Arenicola; species Arenicola marina. The sequence continues at coordinate 20,294,603 of OZ025262.1, forward strand.
CGTTATTCTCTGTTTAGCGAAGTCCGATGTTGGCGCGAATTCGGCTTTGTTGAAGGCCACGATATGGTTTGTCACGTGACAGGCACATGCTGCAGCGTGGAGAAAAGTTTGGCTCACTTGAATGGTCAGATTTAAATTTAAATACTTAATTGTATCCTGTTCATCGATGGAAAATTATTATATGATATTTTTTATATTGATATTTATAATTAATATGTCATCTACATTTGTGCTAGACTTTACTTCATTCAACACAGACCGGCTTCGATAATCCCAGATCTATGCAGACATGGAGTTGAAATAGGCATTTGAGATCATCAACATAGATACGGAGTAGACATCGCATTCTCTGGATCATTCGCAGACATCCTGATTTCCATCGGGCACCCTGGATCGCTTACTAAGACATGGATTAAGCATGGGATTTTCTAGACTATCCACACATATTGAGTTGACTTGGGCAAGCCACCCTAGACATAGGTTGGGCATGTGATTTTCTCTAGATCAACTGCACAAACACGGACTTGGCATACTATTCCCTGGATCCTCTACACAGTTCAATTAGATACCGTGGATCACCTACTCTGACATGTCGAATCCATTCCGTCTGGAACCTGGTAGGCGAACAGTCCGGGTTCCCCGACGTTAGAAGAGGACGCCAGATCCATGACTTGCGGCGTTCCCGATCCCGACAAAGTTTGGGACAGAACCCCGTTTCCTTCGTTGATTCCACACTGAAACAAAGCAACCGAACGGAAATAAATTGTTCTTTTTTTTGCTTAAGATTTATTCGAGAATCTCCAGCATGTTAGTGTAGAGACATTTTACATGTCACAAAAAACAGTATATTACTGTAATATACGGCTCTCCGTCCCCGGCTCCCCATTCTACTTACCTCATTCCACGGTTGACCGCCCCCGCCTCCCAATTCTACTTACCTCAGACCACGGCTGTCCGTCCCCGGCTCCCCATTCTACTTAGCACAGCACACGGCTCTCCATCCCCGGGTCCCCATTCTATTTACCATATCCCACGGCTGTCCGTCCTCGTCTCCCAATTCTACTTACCTCAGCCCACGGCTGTCCGTCCCCGGCTTCCCATTCTATTTACCTTAGCCCACGGCTGTCCGTTCCCGGCTCCCCATACTACTTACCTCAACCCACGGTTGTCTGTCTCCGGCTCCCCATTCTACTTACGTCAGTTCACGGCTTTCCGTCCCCGGCTATCCACTCTGTTTACTTCAGCCCTCCGCTGTCCATCCCCGGCTCTCCATTTTTATTACCTCATCCCACGGCTGTTCGTCCCTGGCTCCCCATTCTAATTACCTCAGTCTACGGCTGTCCGTCCCCGGCTCAACATTCTACTAACCTCAGCCCACGGCTATCCGTCCCCGGCTCCCCATTCTACTTACCACAACCCACGGCTGTCCCTCCCTGGCTCCCCATTCTACTAACCTCAGCCCACGGCTGTCCGTCCCCGGCTCCCTATTCTACTTACCTCAGCCCACGGCTGTCCGTCCCCGGCTCCCTATTCTACTGGGGGCCTCCCTGGTGTAGTGGTTAGCGCACTAGACCGCAGATCAATAGGTCCTGGGTTCGAATCCGGGCTCGGGCACCTAATCTGGGGCATGTTTCATTCCTTCATCCTTCATCGTCTCGGGAGGTTCCTTGGCCCAATTTAGCCTGTATGAGCACAAAAGTGGCCTAAAACACCAACATTCCATTCCCTATTCTACTTACCACAACCCACGGCTGTCCGTCCCCGGCTCTCCATTCTACTTACCTCAGCCCACGGCTGTCTGTTCCCGGCTCGACATTCTACTTACCACAACCCACGGCTGTCCGTTCCCGGCTCTCCATTCTACTTACCTCAGCCCACGGCTGTCTGTTCCCGGCTCTCCATTTTACTTACCTCAGTCCACGGCTGTCCGTCCCCGGCTCCCCATTTTACTTACCTCAGCCCACGGCTGTCCGTCCCCGGCTCCCCATTCTACTTACCTCAGTCCACGGCTGTCCGTCCCCGGCTCCCCATTTTACTTACCTCAGCCCACGGCTGTCCGTCCCCGGCTCCCCATTCTACTTACCTCAGTCCACGGCTGTCCGTCCCCGGCTCCCCATTTTACTTACCTCAGCCCACGGCTGTCCGCCTCGGCCTACCATTCTACTAACCTCGGCCCATGGCTGTCCTTCCCCGGCTCCCCATTCTATCCGTTCGTATTTGTAGAAGAGAAAAGTTTGAATTCCATTTGAAGCCAGTGTGACTTTATAAATGTTCAAGGGCTGTAATAAACAGGTAAAAAGAAAAGACCGTTTATTAGCTTATTTCGGGCCGTTTCGTGTATTTGAGGAAAGCTAATCCGACACTGCTTTAAAGAAGCTCTAACAAGGATTGTATATAGTTGGTGGAGTCTGGGGCTTGGTGTAGGACCCCTTATAGTAGTATTTTGCCTTCAAATCTCGATGCAGAATTGTTGTTCCTTTCTTATATGAGCAAAATGTGGTCCACCCTACCGTCCTCACTTTAAACAGTACGACCCTAGATCATAATCTGTGGTTTAGGATTAGTTCAGGCGATTCGCTTGTTTACATCTAATTGAAATAGTACATTACCATGTAATGATTTATTCGCTAAGTACACTTGAATCGTGGTTCTGTAATGAACTTCCGACCCCAATCTCAACGCAACTTCATGATTCATAAAACTAGCTTGTGAAATATGTAATTAAAAAGTGGTGGCTATCTGCAATACTTTCCTTACTCCACTATTGCAGATGTATCCGAAGAAGTCCCTAATCTCGAGTTGGTAGTAGGAACTGGGCAGGTGGTAGTAGTAATACACAGCATACGCAACAGTATAGTAGCAATATTTGTAGCTATAGTCGTCAGGAAAACTCTGTACTTGGTTCCACTTGGCCTTAAAGACCCAAGTCACCGGAGTGCTCGGAATGCAGTAGAAGTACTTTGCAATATCCTGGTTGACTTGATCCAATACATATGGATCCGTGGTTTGTTCGTAGGTGACCGTGTTCACCACAGCCTGATGCTTGGTCCAGAAGACGGCCAGAACTCTGCCCTCCGCCTCTGGTGACGTCACGAAGGGTAGAGTCTGGGGGGTATCCTGGTAGTTACTTCCGCCCAGGCTGATGAGTCCGTGCTGGGAGACCTGAGAGGGGGCGGGGGGGGGGGCGAGATTGAATATATGCAAATGCAATTATCCGTAACGAAGTGTATTTACGTCTGACAGTGAAATGAACAATAGCAAATAGATTACATTTACCTCTGCGAGTTGATTCATGTCTAAACAAAAACAAAAAGACTGTATATGTAGATCTAAGTAATGACAATCTAACGCGTTTGAAATCTAATTATCCCTATCGATCCTGCGACACGTTTGAAATCTAATTATCTCCATCAGTCATGCGATGTGTAATCTAATTATCCCTATCTATCCTGCGACACGTTTGCAATCTAATTATCCCTATCGATCCTGCGACACGTTTGAAATCTAATTATCCATATCGATCCTGCGACACGTTTGCAATCTAATTATCCCTATCGATCCTGCGACGTATCTGTAATCTAATTATCCCTATCGATCTTACGACATGTTTGTATTCTAATTATCCCTATCGATCCTGCGACGGGTTTGCAATCTAACTATCCCTATCGATCTTACGACATGTTTGTATTCTAACTATCCCTATCTATCCTGCAACGTGGCACTTATGGCTGAACAAGACAACTTGCGACTGGCGAGGCTGGCCGACATCGCCGCTTGGGCTGCTGTCCTTTGGTCCCGATTATGCCTAGGCCTCCCAACCCTGTATAAACTCTTGTAGAATTACCCGAGAAGGCAGCCTTCTCGGCGGCCCATCCATCTGGCGTATGACTTCCCTCCTCCCCTATAGGTCGTCAAAGCTACCAACCAATCATGATCGATATCTCAAACGTTCATATCGCGTTGCCAAACGTCCTTGAACTTGAGCTTTTGTTCGTCTTTCTGTTGTGGTAATTGGGCTTTTCCCGACAGGCAAGTCTCGCGTAGAGCTGAGCGTGCATACATCAGAGGTACCCAAGACAGCGAAACGATTGCTTTTGCTTGAATGAATGCATGGTGGCTGGCCTTGCTTATACTTGAGCAATGTGGTCTTCTTTGCACAAGTATTTAAATTTAAATAGAATGATGCGTAGGCAACGAAGATGGAAAACCATTCAGTGTCTCTTCTTTCTCATTGTAGGTTATCTAATATTAGTTCCCGCAAATCAGGATGATAACATGATATGCCATGTAGATGAGCATTTTTGCGGCAATTGTCATAAGCCAGCTTCTGGCTAAATTAATTCGTAAATTTACGTAACATCAATACAGAAGAGTAAAGGTTGATTCAAAGGTTCCGTTAAAACATATCTTAAAAATATGACGAGATTGATAAGGAGGCCCATCATTAATTTTGTTAGCTCTTTAACGAACATAATGACATGTTTGATATATCCTTAACTCGAATACTTGTCATAAACTTATAATAATCTAATTTTCCATAAATGCAGCAAAGGTCAAACTTTTACATTACCGTAGTTTTTCAGCTCATCTATTTGAAGGTAAAGTATTAAAATATATCCAATAGCTATCAATACTTATTAACATAGGTTCATTACTACCATTTCCGAACATTAGCACCTGTTCTGTAGTAATAGTAGCCCCAAGTAGAGGTCTCAAAGTATTATTTACAAAACAATGGCATATGCGGAATGCCATGTACCATGTTGCATTATGGGGCACTGATCCGACTCTCGTATTCGCCATCGTTTTAAACTTTTCATAATTAAACAACGCAATTGTCAAATACTTGTACATGTACGTCCTTTCCTGGTATAGAAATCATGGGTATCTATAATATTCATATCACATTAACTTATAACATTCAGGTTTGTCCTCTTTAGGATTTGATAATCGGTTGATGCTTGTGGTTACTTGAACAACATTTTCATCATAACCAATGCTAGCATTTTCCGCAGGCATATCGCTTTTTACCAGATGCCGATACGGTTTAACAGCTTCGCGAAGTAATGTAATTTACCCCTTGATTCGTATTCCAACTCCCATCCTGTGTTCCTGTAGCATAATTTTACTAATGGGAGTCGGAGTTTGCAAAATAAAGCTTTCTGATAATAAATAAAACATGTTGACACGAAACAAATCACGTACCCTCATTGAATATCACACACACACAAAGGGATTATGTTAATATCGTGCACGAGTATAATATATATCAGAGCTCTTATAATGTGAAGTTCATTTGATGGATTCAAGTCATTGTCACTCTCCAAATGCAACTGGACTACAACGATGCGCCCAGGCAGACCCCAGACTCCAGTGAAGACGACGTCCACCGGAAACAGGGCAACTCCTGCTGACCACGACGATGGGCGCTCACGGACTGCCGCGGCACTATCCACAGCGATGAGCGAAGATACTCCCTTATACAAGGAAGCGTCTCCCAGCGGGGCGACTGACGACTCCAGTTCACTACCGACGGCAATGCCATTTAGCATTACCAGCAACCTACCCACATCCTAGCGAATGCATCCAGTGATAACAACCCTAATCACATCCGAGGGAATGGATCCAGTGATAACAACCCTCGGCCCACCCCAGTGAAGGGATCCAGTGACAACAACCCTACTCTCACCCCAGTGAAGAATACAGCGATGATAAGCCTACCCCCACCCCAGTGAAGAGATCCAGTGATAACTACCCACCCCCAATGCAGTGACAGGATCCAGTGATAACTACCCACCCCCAATGCAGTGAAGGGATCCAGTGATAACTACCCACCCCCAATGCAGTGACGGGATCCAGTGATAACTACCCACCCCCAATGCAGTGAAGGGATCCAGTGATAACTACCCACCTCCAATGCAGTGAAGGGATCCAGTGATAACTACCCACCCCCAATGCAGTGAAGGGATCCAGTGATAACTACCCACCCCCAATGCAGTGACGGGATCCAGTGATAACTACCCATCCCCAATGCAGTGAAGGGATCCAGTGATAACTACCTACCCCCAATTGAGTGAAGGAATCAAGTGATAACAACCCACCCTCAATAGAGTGAAAGGATCCAGTGATAAAACCCTAGTCGCATCCCAGTGAAGGGATCCAGGGATAACAGCCCCACAGCAATCACGGTGAAAGTTCTAGTGATAACAACCCTACCCCATCACGGTGAAGGGATCCAGTGATAACAGCCCTACCCCCATTCCAGTGAAGGGATCGAGTGATAACAACCCTACACCCATCACTGTCAAGGAATCCAGTGATAACAACCCACCCCACCCCAGTGAGCGGATCCAGTGATAACAACCCTACCCCATCCCAGTGAAGGGATCCAGTGATAACAACCCTACCCTATCCGAGTGAAGGGATCCAGGGATAACAACCTTATCCCAGCGCTGTGAAGGGATCCAGTGATAACAACCCTACTCCCACCCCAGTGAAGGGATCCAGTGATAACAACCCTACCCTATCCGAGTGAAGGGATCCAGTGATAACAACCCTACCCCATCCCAGTGAGCGGATCCAATAATAACAACCATACCCCACCCCAGTGAATGGATCCAGTATAACAACCCAACCCAACCCAGTGAATGGATCCAGTGATTACAACCCTATCCCTACCCCAGCGAAGTGATCCAGTGATAACAACCCTACCCTATCCCAGTGAAGGGATCCGTTGATAACAACCCTATACCTACACCAGTAAAAGGATCCAGTGATTACAACTGTTCCCCCACACCAGTGAAGAGATCCATTGAAACAACTCTACTCCCATCCTTATTGAGGGAATGAGGGTATCGCGTTGTCGAAACCGGAGGAGGGGGAGAGGGTTTCAGGAATTTGAAAGAGGGTAGAACTTTGGGTAGGTAGTGCGAGGAGCTCCCTCCTCCCGCCCCCCCCCCCCCCCACACCAAAACAAAAAACATTTGTCAGCAACTGCACCTTTGGTACAAAGCCACAGTGTAGTTGACATATGCAGCCATCAGTATTCAAACATGACAATGGACATTCTAGAATTAATATGATATAATAATGCCATGTATTATTAATAAATAATGAATTCAGTATTGTTTTCGTTAAAATAGTGGTGGCAGCTAATGAATATCTAAGAGCATTCTTCCTTTAGTTATTATATTGCAGAATCTTTGGCTGATTAAGCAATCCTCACGCGAAGCAACTTGGATACTTATACCAGGGAAGAAACATGCGACATCCTACTTACCTGACAGGAATAACAAACTCCGCAGCGCCATCTTGATTCAGAGTGTTCACCCTGAATAAAAATGATTGATACCGAAAATGAATTTGTTGCTGAAAACCCATTCAATCTCATTCAACCCCCAGTTCCAACCCCACCCACAACCTACCTCGTCCGCCGCCTTTCTCATACTCTTCAGTAAAGTGTCACCGCACCCTACCCAGGGGCGGATCCAGGAATTTGAAAAGAGGGGAGGGGGGGGGTCCAAAATTTGCGACCGGGGGGTGGGGATCCACTGGAAATTGCGACCGGGAAAGGGGGGATCCACGCCGCGCAGATAGCGTTCTTTCTAAAAAACAAGAGTGGGGGTCCACGCCTCAGATGGCCTAAATTTTGCATTGAAAAACTGCATACTTCCTAAGAAAAGGGGGGGGGGGTCCTGACCCACTGGATCGGCCCTTGATACCCCATCCTTCCATTTCCTACATCCCTCTAGCTGGAAAAACCATGGCGCCCACACCGCCACCGTTCTCATGTTCTGCAGTAAACTGTCACCAGCTCCACCCTCCCAACAAAGTGAATACATTAATTCGTCATGCAGTTAGTAATTGGTTTAAATGTATCGAGCACGTTTATGATAATGGTGTTTGAACCAACCGTGCAACTGGTATATTAGTTAATCCCCAAGCCATTCACAATATGCTTACGTGTACGTACCAATTAACGGCGGGTGGTGCTGCCCCCAATAGGGTGGAGAGGCAACAGGCAGTCAGTATGGTTTGTAGATGGTATGATGTTCTTTCTGTCCTTGTCAGCAGGTGTTCCCGTGACTAAATTCAGACCTACGTGGCAACCCGAGGACAAAACAATCGCATTTTATTCCTTCCCGACTTCTTTGTGTTTATTTGCAGGGACGATTTCTTGGAATTATTTTGCAGCCAAACATATGAACAAATGTCGATGGCGGTCGATGAGCGTAGAGGGCTAGAACGACCCCCTCCCCCTCCCCACCACCCACCCCACCCCTTATACACCCATGAACATCATACCTTCTTCGGTTATCGTGTTGCAGAAGGGTCTGACGTTGGCGGGATTCATTCTCATGCTCGCGCCAGATGGCGCCCGGCTGGATATCTCCCGCCAGGGTGGCCAGTCCGGAGCGATCTGTCGACACTCAGTGGTGTCTAATGGTTTCGCTGCATCAATCTCTGAGCTTTCACCACGCAGCGAAACAGTATCCATACATACACGCCGGCTGTTACGTAGACCTGCTATGTTCAAAGATTGTGTTCCCTCAGTCAAGGAGAATTTCAATTTGTCCACGACTGGAAAAAACCTGTAATATGATATATAGCCCCCCTCCCCACACTCCACTCCACGTCCTTCCATAAATAACTAATGATACCCTCCATCCCCTATGCACCCCATACATACATGCTTTCAGGAAGAACTGTATGCTAAATACGTAGACAGAGGACCAAACCAACCTATCAAGTTGAGGCTGAGGCCTAGAGCTGTTCCGACATAGCTTTCAGTGGTAGTAGTCGTCTAAACCTACTCCTTCGGTCCATCGGCGGTGACGTCATCATCAATGCCCTGACGTCATCATCAATGCCCTGACGTCATCATCAATGCCCTGAGACCTTGAATGCTACTATGTGTAAGCTTATTTCGTATTAATTTTGGTCAACTGGAAAAGTAAATGAGATGCCGTAACAGCATGCATGCCCTGCCCCCCCCCCCCACCCGCAATTCATTTCCTTTCCTCGGTAACTAATTATACCCTCCACCCCACCCCCCAAAATAAATCACCACCCCGTGTTCCCCGTTGCCACCCCGCCCTGGATCCGCTCTACGTGCGAATTTCACTGCCACATCAGCCTTGAGATGTAATGTATTCCTCCGCCTGGCGCTGCACCCTGGCCGTAGAACTGTATTCCTCCGCCTGGCGCTGCACCCTGATCGTAGAACCGTATTCCTCCGCCTGGCGCTGCACCCTGACCGTAGAACTGTATTCCTCTGCCTGGCGCTGCACCCTGGCCGTAAAACCGTATTCCTCCGCCTGGCGCTGCACCCTGATCGTAGAACCGTATTCCTCCGCCTGGCGCTGCAGCCTGACCGTAAAACCGTATTCCTCCGCCTGGCACTGCACCCTGACCGTAGAATCGTATTCCTCCGCCTGGCGCTGCACCCTGACCGTAGAACTGTATTTCTCCGCCTGGCACTGCACCCTGACCGTAGAACCGTATTGCTCCGCCTGGCGCTGCACCCTGACCGTAGAACTGTATTCCTCTGCCTGGCGCTGCACCCTGACCGTAGAACCATATTCCTCCGCCTGGCGCTGCACCCTAACCGTAAAACCGTATTCCTCCGCCTGGCGCTGCACCCTGACCGTAGAACCGTATTCCTCCGCCTGGCACTGTACCCTGACTGTAAAACCGTATTCCTCCGCTTGTCGCTGCACCCTAACCGTAAAACCGTATTCCTCCGCCTGGCGCTGCACCCTGACCGTAGAACCGTATTCCTCCGCCTGACGCTACACCCTGACCGTAGAACCGTATTCCTCCGCCAGACACTGCACCCTGACCGTAGAACCGTATTCCTCCGCCTGACGCCGTTTGTGAGAATGATTTATCGGACCGCTGGTCGGCACTCCAGCTCATCTGGCTGATGCAGAGTGGGGTTGATTTTAAGTGAGGAAAACGCTCGACTAAACGTTGTTGAGAATTCATTCGGCTTACGCCTAGTGTATTCTGAACAACGAATTGCAATGTGTTAGGCTTTTACCAGCATCTTCATTCGAAATGATGAGATAGATTAAACGTACAATGCACGCTAGCTTTAACAACCCAAGGGTCTGTGGGATCTTGATATATATTATCTAGAACCCAACCAGCACCAAATCTCCTTACCCCCCCCCCCCCGCCCCTACACCGCACACCCCGACCCCTCATGCTGGCTGGTTACTCATGTGTGGGCCAACCTGTCTGCCACCAGCTGAAATAGGGGGTCAAGGCATGACCTGGTGTGTTAATAGGTCAAGATGGCGTCCTCGTGTTGACCAGTCGGCGGGCCGTGGCTTGATATAAATCACAAGCGAAGGACGCAGCCGTACGGACCCAGAATATATTGCGTGTTCTAATGGGCTCCAAGCGAAGGCTTTAAGTCGAAATAATTGGCTTGTTGTTGAACTTGCCGCTTCCGAATCCATTGATGATCTATCGCTCCAGTGAGGATCTTGTGGGGACCAGGTCTGTGTATATATATTACAGTGTATGGTAGCTCTGACATCACAACTACCACCAAGGTGAAGGTTTCGACTAGCACAGCATTCTTCGATGTAGAATCCCTTTTGAAAGCTCCCGTCGCAAAATGTCTTAACTAATTTTTAGAATGTTTTACCTTTATGTAACCGACAAACTGTATTCTTACTCCCGGCACCTTTCCTGAAGTCGAACGCCGGCCACATATACACTAACATATGAAAGATAAGCCATTTACGAGTTTAGTTCGCGTCCGAACGATCCGAACGATCTTTGTTCTAGTTATTGAAATGTGTAGCTATTCTTGTCAAATTATGTAAGTCTATATATAAATATTAAAAAAAAGGAACATGATAGAGAGAGGTGTGTGAGGGTGACAGGCGACGGAAGTGTGTGTGTGTGTGTGGGGGGGGGGGGGACATATAGGAGTCAAATATGTTTTCTTAAAATGTCATGTTAAAAGTGCAAAGTCATAGTTCGAGTATAATTAAGCTATTTGGTTTATTCTGTTTTGAAAGCAGGGACGCACTCTAAAAAAGTGGGCATGTTATTATGACGGAATCTTCGATTTCCGGAATCTATCACTTTGTCCGTTTGTCAGTGTGTGTGTGTGTGTATTTGTCCGCGCTCTGCAGGTCGCAAATCGCAACAGATCGTTCTGTAACTTGGTGAAAATTTGGCGAAATTGATAAGGATGCCTCTCTTTGAAATGTGTATAACAAAGCACGAATAAAACACAGCAAAAGAAGTGGTGACATAGGTATAATAAATAGAACATCGTATAATAAGCTTCGGCGATTTAGAGAAGACCTCGGTAAACATCGACAAACATCGGCGGGTATCAGGTGTCATTTCCCCGAGAATGGCTCTTCGTGACAAATTCCGAATATTCAAGAAAAAAACATGGAGAAAACGTGTAAATAATTCAGAAAACATTCGTGTAGATTATAATTATATCCGAGACCATTATTTATAACCAGATTTATAAAAATGTGAGCACAAGGCGTAAATTACTGATGATTGGTGTGAAATAAGCTGCTCCAAAAAATATTTCTGAAATAACATTTTCAAGTTTCAGGACGTGTTTCTCGGGAAAGTTGCACGGTTACCTATATTTTTCTTTATTTTTATTACAAGAACTATGTTTTTAGAAGTTCTTAAACGTGGTTTGGTGTCAAGATTTTTATTTTTGACGAAATTAAAGCCAATTTTGTGAAGGTGGTAATTTCGAATTTTGGCAAAAACGGTCCTGTTTTTGTATAACTGCACTTTATTATTGCCATTCTGCTATTTTTTGTGGCAACTATTTACATTGTTGAATATCATTCCTGTATTACACTAGGTTTAAGCTTTCCAAAGAGCTATTACTGATGATAATGACTTAATATTCAGCTGAATCGTAGCAAAAATTACATATTCGTGGTAGGTGTCAAGTTTTGGTCATTTTGTGAAATGGGGGTATACTTGGAAAATGGAGAATATTTTTTTAACGGGACGGTAAAGTATCTTAAAAATACACCAGAAGGTGTGTAATTGGGTATACTTTCATGAAATAATCACAAATATAGAGTTCTTTTACCTTGCTATTATGGGTGGCTTACCTTAAAGAGCATGGTGACATAATTCTTTTTAGCTCAGTATATACTGCTCTTCAAATGGTGTAAAATTTATAAAAGTCTAGGAACAAAAAAAAAACCCCAAAACGTCTCATGCATCCGTAATGCTTTATAATGAGAAATAAAATAATCATTTAAACTTTATTTTTAATGTTTATAATGTCGCAAAAGTGCCATAAAACGAGACAGTGACTAAAATGAGAAATTCCGAAAGAATGAAATAGCTTGAACACGGGGGCGAGAACGTTTTTTTTATTAACTTTGTTTTATCAAAATTGAAACGTCAACCCTTCTGCCGTTCTTGTTTAAACAACAGCCTTAATTACTTGGGCCGGCCCGGTAGCTTAGTGGTCTAGAGCCCTCGCATTGGTTCGAGCCCCGCTGTGAACCTGAGACTCTTAACGGCACGGGGATCGGTGGTTCGAGCCCCGCTGCGGCCATGTCTGTGTGGTCGCAGGATAAAGATCCCATGTCTTTCTTCGTAAAGAGTAGGGGGTTACCCCCGGGGACATGGCTCCACTCTCCCTTCCTTCTCCCACTGACGCGATATGATCAAAAGTGGTTAAAGCGTTCTAAATAACCATGCAACCAACCAACCAGATTAAAGTAGGCCTACTTGGGGAGTTTGCATCAACACGATCCACCGATATAAATAAATATATTTATATTATGCCATTTTGATATTGTTTAATTTACAGGTATTGCCAAAAGCGCCGCCGCCAGTGTTTGACTTGGATGCAATTTTGCATCAAAATATTCCCTCTCGATGACCACAAAACCGCGATCTTTTCTCTTACTGTCCATATGCCCTTCGTGGTTTGCGCGACCCCCACCCCACCATTGCAGTAAGGTAGTGTCCCCAATGGGTATTGACCCTTTGCCTTAAGGACGTATGATACACTCTTTTTTTCCTATTTTTTTTTACAATTCTCACATTATTTGAAGAGCCACAAAGTTTTCTTTTACATTGTTTTGTTTTATTAACTTATACCTACGAAATATATAACAATTACGGACATGTAGATCTCCTAACAGCTCGTTTTGGCCGTTACCCGTAGCAAAATCCCCTTGAAACACATGTTAAAAATATGGTGAAATTGATAAGGATGTCTCTCGTTGAAATGTGTTTCTTTAAAGAGCATGGTGACATATACTGCTCTCCAAATGCAGTAAAATTTATAAAAATCTAGAAACAAAAAAACCTCAAAAATGTCTCATATATCGTTAATGCTTTATAATCAGAAATAAAATAATCATTTTAACTTACGCGATTTTTCCACTTTGCGCATGTTAATGATGTAGCAAAAGGGCCATAAAACGAGACAGTAACTAAAATGAGAAATGACGAAACAATGAAAAAGCTTGAATATTGGGGCGAGAACGTTTTTATTTATTAATGTTGTTTTATAAAAAACATCGCATTGAGAGCTCTGGTCACCTGAGACTCTTAATGGCACGTGGATCGGTGGTTCGAGCCCCGCTGTGGCCATGTCTGTGTGGTCGCAGGATAAAGATCCTATGTCTTTCTTCGTAAAGAGTAGGGGTTACCCCGGGACATGGCTCTACTCTCCCTTCCTTCTTCCATTGACGCGATATGACAAAAAGTGGTTAAAGCGTCCTGAATAACAAACCAACCAGCCTAAATTATTTGGGGAATTTGCATTAACACGATATGGTACACAAATACATAAATACGAATTTATATTACGAGATTCATATAAAGTGATACCCGCTTTAATTTCGTTTAATTTACAGGTATTGCCAAAAGCGCCGCCGCAGCCTTGGGGTATACCTGCCGTCGGATGCAGCACTGCGCCAACCTCGGTTAAGGTTAACGCGCCGCCGTTCATAGGCAGGTGTCCCCCATAGCGAGGCCTCATGCCAGCGGACGCTTAGGCTCACTGTGACCGGTAACTATACCTCGCGAACACTGCGGTATATAAACATTGCAGAGGGAGAAACCGCCATGGTGTCATAGTGGCAAGTTACAAGCACAGTAGAAATACGATTATTGAAAGCTTTTAACGCATACTGGTTTACGTAGTGCGTGAGATAATATAATAAAAACTGCCCAAAGATTCATTGTTCAAAATCAGAATGATTAATTTGAATGATTAATTAAATCAAATGAAATGAAATCAAATCAAATGAATTAATTTAAATGATTAATTTGACTGAGTTTATTCATGTGTAGACGGTAATAATGGTTAAAGACAATAATTGCCAGTCTGATCAGAGAGCAGGTAATACGATAAATCCGCCGGCTTGTCGGGGTCACCACCTCAAGCCGTTATCGGTCAGCCCAAGTACTCAATTTACATGGTGTGACGTGCGAATCTGCATGCGCCCTCTTCACACTATGCAGGCGGGGACGCGTTATGACCAAGGCGTTATGACGGTACTGGGACCACAGCTCCCTTTGGCCCTACCACGGCAAACGACGAGCGCCCGCCGTAACATGTACTCGCTTTAGATTATTGCAATGGAAAGTCTGACAGGTGCGTGTTTCGGGCAACTCTTGCTCGCTCAGCGCTGCATAGGACGCATAGCTGCATAATTTTCAACAGTTGATCATAGGTTAACAGGGTGTTTTCTTAAAATAAAAACCCACTTGTACAGATAAATATCTTAACTATTAAAGGATACCATTTCAGGGGCGGAACTAGGGGGAGGGCGTGGTTAGGGGTTGCACCCCCATCCTTGGGAACTTGAACATAATACACTGTAAAATTCGGGTTCTTTTCTTCGAGGACGGCACCCCCCCCCCCGGTAGTAAGTTTTCAGAGAGCAACCCCCCCTTTGCAAAATCCTAGATACGCCCCTGCATTCTAAAAACGAGATGCAAGCATATATAAGCCGAGAAAACAGCTGATATAAATGCCAATCGGCGAACGTCATGACTTTCACTACGCTGTCCGTAGCAGGAAAGCGGTCATATTCCCGGTTTGCTGATGTTCTTCGATCAGTGCGATCTGATAACGATCTGGCATAAAAGTCGTCAGTTCTTTGGAGAACCCCCCCAGCCGTATGCATAACACCAGGAAAAACAACAAATAGCCATTTCTTTTTAAGGGATGGACCATTTAGTTAGAAATCCAGGGAGGGATCAAAAAACAGGTTTAACAAAAACAATTTAATCCCCTCTCGGCCCTACAAATCTTCCTTTCATTTCAACAAAAAGTATGTCATACCGCCCATACCGATAACGATCTTTCTGGCAGAAAAGTCGTCAGTTCTTTTGAGAACAAAATATAGTCTTATATTTTCAACGAAAAACAAGTTTAACAAAGAATTCTTCATCCCCTCTCGGCCCTACAAATCTTCCTTTCATTTCAATCAACAAAAAGTATACCATACCACCCCCCTCCCCCACCTGATAATCAAATAGTCCGTCCCTAAGTAGGCCTATGCCAGCTACAACCGTATGGCAGCCACCATGCTTCATTCGAACACAGTTACATTTGGCTTCGCTTCCATGAAACAGAATATATAACATATATGTAATATAATATATAACAGACGCAGATCGAGACAACATTATCATTTTTGCATTTATTTATTTCCCTTACAGAATTAATTTAAAATTTCAGAATTATAAAATTTCAGAACCAGATACTGAATGAATTTACACATTGGCAATATAATCCTCCGCGATTTACATTTCATGAATGTACGACAAGTAGCTTATTATGGTGTCTGTTTCGTGTTCCGTTGAATGGTCGCCCCATGCAGGGACTGCACAATGTCGTTGTCAGTCACAATCTCCGCACATGTTGTCATAAGGACCCGGGTCCCCGGGTATAAACGTGGCGTAGTCGGCTGTTGGGTAGTAACGCAGGCCCCAGAGGCAAGATGGCGACTCCAGGTAGTACACGCCACCGGCGAGAGATACCCGAATGTCTGGCCCAGGCCCTTGGGGATCGGTGTACTCGAATGGGAAGTCCAGGTTCAGGAACTCCTTGGTGCCGTCCTGGATATCCAGGGTGAGAAATGATGCTAGATCCCTTTAACTTTATTTTGATTATTACATACATATTTATTATTACATACTTATCACAACAATTTTTTTTTTATATTTATAGGTATTGATATCATACAAATAATTTCATTATTGATATTTAAATAGAGTATTGAACGATATTTAGTAAAAAAGTAATTTAAACATTAATATTACATAATTAGATTTAATTCGGGTCATTTTGAAATACTATTGAAAGATCAATTTGCATGATATCAAAGCATTATCTAAATCAGTGACTTATTGTAACCAGTGACAACATAATTAAATTTGTGAATAGTCCTTCTAACAAATGCTTTTAGTTATTGATAAAACCATATATGAATAAGTGGATATGAAACCAGACTTCAGATACGAGAATAAATCTTCAGCTGTTGATAAATAAGTAAATTTGTCAACATTTCTCATACATAATGGTTTTAAATATAAAAACGTAAGAACATTGAAAATAACTTCAAGGCTACAAAGAAGATATATACATTTTCCTAACTACAACTGTATTAGAGCAATAAATATATAAGCTATTTGTCTGTTCATATTACTGTAACATTAACGTCTAGTCAGGGTGCACCACGTCAATGCAGGCTGGCTTCCTGCCAGTGTGAACAGACAACACTCTCACCCGGAATGTGATCTTGGGCTTGTTATTGCCGAACTTGAGCCGAAGTCCGTACCGGCGTGGCTCATTGACATGACGACCGAAGAAGAACAAGACGCGCTTCAGGCGGTAGTTTCCGGCCTGTGCTGAAACCACCACCTCGACACGTAGTCGGCACACATCGTCATCCAAGGTACTCTCTGCGAGCGTTACTCTCTGTTTAGCGAAGTCCGATGTTGGCGCGAATTCGGTTTTGTTGAAGGCCACGATACGGTTTGTCACGTGACAGGCACATGCTGCAGGATGGAGAGAAGTTCGACTCACTTGATAAGTCAGAGAAATATTTAAATACTTAATTGTGGAAAATTATTATATTATTTTTTTTATATTGATATTTATAATGAATATGTCATCTACATTTGTGCTAGACTTTACTTCATTCAACCCAGGCCGGCTTCGGTAATCCCAGATCTATGCAGACATGGAGTTGAAATAGGCATTTGAGATCATCAACATAGATACGGAGTAGATATCGCATTCTCTAGATCATTTGCAGACATCCTGATTTCCATCGGGTACCCTGAATTCCTTACTAAGACATGGGTTAAGCATCGGATTTTCTAGACTATCCACACATATATTGAGTTGACTTGGACAAGCTACCCTAGACAAAGATTGGGCATGTAATTTTCACTAGATCAACTACACAGACACGGCATAGTACTCTCTGGATCCTCCACGCAGTTCAATTAGATACCCTGGATCACCTACTCTGACATGTCGAATCCATTCCATCTGGAACCTGGTAGGCGAACAGTCCGGGTTCCCCGACGTTAGAAGAGGACGCCAGATCCATGACTTGCGGCGTTCCCGATCCCGACAAAGTTTGGGAGAGAACCCCGTTTCCTTCGTTGATTCCACACTGTAACGAAGCAACCGAACGGAAACAAACCGTTCCTTGTTGGCTTAAGATTTATTCCAGAATCTCCTGCATATTAGTGTAAAGACGTCACATTTTACATAAATATTTTGCCTCCGCCCACGGCTGTCCGTCCTGGGCTCCCCATTCTAAATACCTCAGCCCACGGCTGTCCGTCCCCTGCTCCCCATTCTACCTACCTCAGCCCACGGCTGTCCGTCCCCGGCTCTTCATTCTATTTACCACAGCCCACAGCTGTCCGTCCCCGGCTCCCTATTCTACCTACCTCAGCCCACGGCTGTCCGTCCCCGTCACCCCATTCCACTTACCTCAGCCCATGGCTGTCCGTCCCCGTCACCCCATTCTACTTACCACAGCCCACAGCTCTCCGTCCCCTGCTCCCTATTCTACCTACCTCAGCCCACGGCTGTCCGTCCCCGTCACCCCATTCCACTTACCTCAGCCCATGGCTGTCCGTCCCCGTCACCCCATTCTACTTACCACAGCCCACAGCTCTCCGTCCCCTGCTCCCTATTCTACTTACCACAGCCCACAGCTGTCAGTCCCCGGCTCCCCATTCTACTTACCTCAGCCCACGGCTGTCCGTCCCCGGCTCCCCATTCCACTTACCTCAGCCCACGGCTGTCCGTCCCCGGCTCCCTATTCTACTTACCTCAGCCCACAGCTGTCCGTCCCCGGCTCCCTATTCTAATTACCACAACCCACGGCTGTCCGTCCCCGGCTCCTCATTCTACTCACCACAGCCCACGGCTGTCTGTTCCCTGCTCCCCATTCTATCCGTTCGTACTTGTAGAAGAGAAAAGTTTGAATTCCGTTTGAAGCCAGTGTAACTTCATAAGTGTTGGAGGGCTGTAATAAACAGAGAAAAGAAAA
Source organism: Arenicola marina (assembly GCA_964019135.1). Lineage (NCBI taxonomy): Eukaryota > Metazoa > Annelida > Polychaeta > Arenicolidae > Arenicola > Arenicola marina. The sequence continues at coordinate 20,313,166 of OZ025262.1, forward strand.
GACTACTTAGTAGCTTATTACGGGCTGTTTCGTGTATTTGAAAAATAAAATCTGACGCTCTATATATCTGGTTTAGTCTTGGGCCAGGGGAACTTGATGTAGGACTTTTTATAGTAGGGTTTTGCCTTCAAATCTCGATGTCGAATTTTCGTTCTTTTCTTGCATCTGCAAAATGTGGTCCAACCCACGGTCCTCACTTTATAAAGAACGACCATAGATCGTAATATGTGGTTCTACTTAGATTGGTTGAGGCCGTTACCTTGTTTACATCTAATTGAAATAGTACCTTAAAATGTAATAAGCGATGATCTGCAATAAACTGCTGACTCCAACCGCAACGCAACTTCAAGATTCATAAAACTCGCTTGTCCAATATGTAGTTAGAAAGTGGTGACAGTCTGCAATAATTTTCTTACTTCACTATTGCAGAAGTGTCCGAAGTAGTCCGCAATTATCGTTTCGAAGTAGGAACTGGGCAGGTGGTAATAGTAAGTCATGGCATACAACCCAATGAAGTAGCAAGGATCGTAGTCAAACTCGTCAGGAAAACTCTGGACTTGGTGCCACTTGGCCTTAAAGACCCAAGTCACCGGAGTGCTCGGAATGCAGTAGAAGTACTGGGCGATATCCTGGCTGACTTGATCCAGAACATCTGGATCCGTGGTTTGTTCGTAGGTGATCGTGTTCGCAACAGCCTGGTGCTTGGTCTAGAAGACGGCCAGAACTCTGCCCTCCGCTCCTGGTGACGCCACGAAGGGTAGAGTCTGGGGGTAATCCTGGGAGTTACTTCCACCCAGACTGATGAGTCCGTGCTGGGAGACCTGAGAGGGGACGTGGGGGGGGGGGGGGGGGGGCGAGATTTAATATATGCAAATGCAATTATCCATAACGAAGTGTATTTGCCTCTGACAGTGAAATGAACAATAGCAAATAGACTACATTTACCTCTGTGAGTTGATTCATATCTAAACAAAAACAAAAAAGACTGTATATGTAGATCTAAGTAATGACAATCTAACGTGTTTGTAATCTAATTTTTCCTATCGATTCTGCGACGTATCTGTAATCTAATTATCCCTATCGATCTTACGACATGTTTGTATTCTAATTATCCCTATCGATCCTGCGACGCGTTTGCAATCTAATTTTTCCTATCGATCCTGCGACGTATCTGTAATCTAATTATCCCTATCGATCTTACGACATGTTTGCATTCTAATTATCCCTATCTATCCTGCAACGTGGCACTTATGGCTGAACAAGACAACTTGCGACTGCCGAGGCTGGCCGACATCGCCGCTTGGGCTGCTGTCCTTTGGTCCCGATTATGCCTAGGCCTCCCAACCCTGTATAAACTCTTGTAGAATTACCCGACAAGGCGGCCTTCTCGGCGGCCCATCCATCTGGCGTATGACTTCCCTCCTCCCCTATAGGTCGTCAAAGCTACCAACCAATCATGATCGATATCGCAAACGTTCATATCGCGTTGCCAAACGTCCTTGAACTTGAGCTTTTGTTCGTCTTTCTGTTGTGGTAATTGGGCTTTTCCCGGCGGGCAAGTCTCGCGTAGAGCTGAGCGTGCATACATCAGAGGTACCCAAGACAGCGAAACGATTGCTTTTGCTTGAATGAATGCATGGTGGCTGGCCTTGCTTATACTTGAGCAATGTAGTCTTCTTTGCACAAGTATTTAAATTTAAATAGAATGATGCGTAGGCAACGAAGATGGAAAACCATTCAGTGTCTCTTCTTTCTCATTGTAGGTTATCTAATATTAGTTCCCGCAAATCAGGATGATAACATGATATGCCATGTAGATGAGCAGATGAAGAGTAAAGGTTGATTCAAAGGTTCCGTTAAAACATATCTTAAAAATATGACGAGATTGATAAGGAGGCCCATCATTAATTTTGTTAGCTCTTTAACGAACATAATGACATGTTTGATATATCCTTAACTCGAATACTTGTCATAAACTTATAATAATCTAATTTTCCATAAATGCAGCAAAGGTCAAACTTTTACATTACCGTAGTTTTTCAGCTCATCTATTTGAAGGTAAAGTATTAAAATATATCCAATAGCTATCAATACTTATTAACATAGGTTCATTACTACCATTTCCGAACATTAGCACCTGTTCTGTAGTAATAGTAGCCCCAAGTAGAGGTCTCAAAGTATTATTTACAAAACAATGGCATATGCGGAATGCCATGTACCATGTTGCATTATGGGGCACTGATCCGACTCTCGTATTCGCCATCGTTTTAAACTTTTCATAATTAAACAACGCAATTGTCAAATACTTGTACATGTACGTCCTTTCCTGGTATAGAAATCATGGGTATCTATAATATTCATATCACATTAACTTATAACATTCAGGTTTGTCCTCTTTAGGATTTGATAATCGGTTGATGCTTGTGGTTACTTGAACAACATTATCACTATAACCAATGCTAGCATTTTCCGCAGGCATATCGCTTTTTACCAGATGCCGATACGGTTTAACAGCTTCGCGAAGTAATGTAATTTACCCCTTGATTCGTATTCCAACTCCCATCCTGTGTTCCTGTAGCATAATTTTACTAATGGGAGTCGGAGTTTGCAAAATAAAGCTTTCTGATAATAAATAAAACATGTTGACACGAAACAAATCACGTACCCTCATTGAATATCACACACACACAAAGGGATTATGTTAATATCGTGCACGAGTATAATATATATCAGAGCTCTTATAATGTGAAGTTCATTTGATGGATTCAAGTCATTGTCACTCTCCAAATGCAACTGGACTGCAACGATGCGCCCAGGCAGACCCCAGACTCCAGTGAAGACGACGTCCACCGGAAACAGGGCAACTCCTGCTGACCATGACGATGGCGGTTCACGGACTGTCGCGGCACTATCCACAGCGATGAGCGAAGATACTCCCTTATACAAGGAAGCGTCTCCCAGCGGGGCGACTGAGGGCTCAAGTTCACTAGCGACGGCAATGCCATTCAGCATTACCCGCAACCTAACCACATCCTAGCGAATGCATCCAGTGATAACAACCCTAATCACATCCCAGTGAATGGATCCAGTGATAACAACCCTCCCCCCACCCCAGTGAAGGGATCCAGTGACAACAACCCCACTGCCACCCCAGTGAAAGGATCCAGTGGTAACTACCCACCCCTAATACAGTGAAGGGATCCAGTGATAACAACCCTACTCCCACCCCAGTGAAGCATACAGCGATAACACCCCTATCCCCACACCAGTGAAGGAATCCAGTGATAACAACCCCACCGCAATCACAGTGAAAGGTTCTAGTGATAACAGTCCTAGCCCATCACAGTGAAGGGGTCCAGTGATAACAACACTACCCCCATTCCAGTGAAGGGATCGAGTGATAAAAACCCTACCCCTACCTCAATGAAGGGATGCAGTGATAACAACACTACCCCCATCCTAGTGAAGTGATCCGGTGATAACAACCCTACCCCTTCCCAGTGAAGGGATCCAGTGATAAAACCCTACAACCCTACCTCCACCTCAGTAAAGGAATCCCATGATAACAACCCACCTTGATCACAGTGAAGGGATCCAGTGATAACAACCCTAGTCGCATCCCAGTGAAGGGATCCAGTGATAACAACCCTACCCCCACCCCAGTGAAATGATTCAGTGATAACAAGGCTACCCCCTTCCCAGTGAAGGAATATCCAAATGTATAGTGATAATTAATGTGTATTTTGTGTCAATAATATTTGTAATTGATCGGATGAACCACATTTCATTCCACCCAGACCGGCTTTGGTAATGACGGATCTATATCGACAACGAGTTGAATTAGGCATTCTGGATGTGGTCATAGATACGGGGTCGACATCGCATTCTCTGGATCATTCGCAGTCCTCCTGATATCCATCGTGTACCCTGGATCCTTTGGTAAGACATGGGTTCGGCATGGGATTTTCTTGACTGTCCACTCAGATCCGGACATTAAAAGGATGCTCTGGATCACCTACCATGGCACGGCGTATCGGATGCGTCAGAGTCCACCCGGTAGACGAACAATCCGGATTTCCCCACGTTGGACTTGTCCGGCAGATCCAGAACATGCCACGTTCCGGATCCAGTTACAGTTTGGGACAGAACCCCGTTTCCTTCGTTGATTCCACACTGAAATAAGAAGCAATCGAACGGAAATAGACTGTCGTTCTTTGCTTCAGACTTATTAGAGAATCTACAGCATATTAGTGTAAAAGCACATCTTACATGTCACAAAATAACTGTATATTACTGTTAGTCCACGGCTGGTCGTCCCGGTTGCCCAGTCTACTTACCTCAGCCTACGGCTGTCCTTCCCCGGCTCCCCATTCTACTTACCTCAGCCCACGGCTGTCCTTCCCCGGCTCCCCATTCTACTTACCTCAGCCCACGGCTTTCGGTTGCAGGCTCCCCATTCTACTTATATCAGTCATCTGCTGTTCCCGGCTCCCCATTCTAATTACCTCAGCCCACGGCTGTCCGTCCCCGGCTCCCCATTCTACTTACCTCAGTTCCCGGCTGTCCGTCCCCGGCTCCCCATTCTACTTACCTCAGTTCCCGGCTGTCCGTCCTCGGCTCCCCATTCTACTTACCTCAGCCAACCGCTGTCCGTCCCCGCCTCCCCATTCTATCCGTTCGTACTTGTAGAAAAGAAACGTGTGAATTCCGTTTGAAGCCAGTGTGACTTCATAAGTGTTGGAGGGCTGTAATAAACAGAGAAAAGAGAAAGACTAGTTAGTAGGTGATTTCGGGCTGTCTCGTGTATTTGAGGAAATCTAATCCGACACTGCTTTAAAGAAGCTCTAACAAGGATTGTATATAGTTGGTGGAGTCTGGGGCTTGGCGTAGGACTCCTTATAGTAGTATTTTGCCTTCAAATCTCGATGTAGAATTGTTGTTCCTTTCTTATATGAGCCAAATGTGGTCCACTTTAAACAGTACCACCCTAGATCGTAAGCTGTGGGTTAAGATTAGTTCAGGCGATTCGCTTGTTTACATCTAATTGAAATAGTACATTAACATGTAATGATTTATTCGCTAAGTACACTTGAATCGTGGTCCTGTAATGAACTTCCGACCCCAATCTCAACGTAACTTCATGATTCATAAAACTAGCTTGTCCAATATGTAATTAAATAGTGTTGGTTATCTGCAATAATTTTCTTACTTCCCTATTGCAGATGTATCCGAAGAAGTCCCCAATCTCGAGTTGGTAGTAGGAACTGGGCAGGTGGTAGTAGTAATACACAGCATACACAACAGTATAGTAGCAAAGGTTGTAGCTAAAGTCGTCAGGAGGACTCTGGACTTGGTGCCACTTGGCCTTAAAGACCCAAGTCACCGGAGTGCTCGGAATGCAGTAGTAGTACTGGGCGATATCTTGGTTGACTTGATCCAGAACATCTGGATCCGTGGTTTGTTCGTAGGTGACCTTGTTCGCCACAGCCTGATGCTTGGTCCAGAAGACAGCCAGAACTCTGCCCTCCGCCCCTGGTGACGTCACGAAGGGTAGAGTCTGGGGGGTATCCTGGTAGTTACTTCCGCCCAGGCTGATGAGTCCGTGCTGGGAGACCTAAGAGGGAGGGGGGGGGGGGGGGAGATATAATAAATTACCCTATGATATCCTTCCGTGCGAAGTGTATTTACATCTAAGAGTGTAACTGACAATAGAAAATAGACTTCACATGCTTCTGTAAGCTCCTTCATGTCTCTTTTTTGTTGAAAACAATAAAAAAAAGCCATAACACTATATATCTAGATCTAAGTAATAGCATGAAATTTAATAATAGTTAAAGAGATTCTAATCTCACGCTGAACAATACATGATGGAGGATAAGTTTGGCCAAGAAATCCACCCGGGACAATCAGTCACTGTACACAAACGGCGGCCCGTAACTGCAGATACGGTCAACTAAAGATGGCCGCCGTTTGAGTACAGTGATCAATGGGCTTTAGGTGAAGAACTTTAGGTTAGAGTTTAACGTCGAAAAACCATGTTTATCGACCGAAAAACCGGGTTTTTCGTTGAAAAACTCAGTTCATCAATCGCCAAGAAGCTCAGCTTTTCGAGTGGAACCCCGATAAACCCGGTTTACTAGGTTTATCGACCGAAAAACCGTATTTATCACCGAAAAACTCAGTATATCGACCGAAAAACCGAGTTTTTCGCATCATGTAGCGATATTGTCTTTCTTTCGACCTGATAATGCGATAAACTGAGTTTATCGATTGAAACCGAGCTTTTCGAGTTGTGGCGCCATCATGCGGAGGTAGTCGCATCGATATGCTCCTGGCCGCCAATGTCGATCGAGAACTGCTGTTATGCACGAGCCGTACATTATCAATTACAACACATAAATGTTATTTCCTCCTGTCTAATCCGTACAAAACACCAACTCGTTTGATTTCAGGCAATCAGTTTAGGTTATGATGCTCATTCCCCTCCGTGTATCGGGGCCGCCCCGATAGCTCAGTGGGTCAGAGCGCTCGGATTGAGTGCTCCAGCCACCTGAGAGCCTAACGGCACGTAGATCGATGGTTTGCGCCCTGCTGTGGCCATGTCTGTGTGGTCGCAGGGTCAAGATCCCATGTCCTTCTTCGCAAAGAGTAGGGGGTTACCCCCGGGGACATGGCTCCACTCTCCCGCCCTTCTTACATTGACGCGATATGACCAAAAGTGGTTAAAGCGTTCTGAATAACCAACCAACCCCTCCGTGTATCAAGCTTTACACGATGAGAGTAATTCGATATTATACAACTTGTCCCTGTTCATTAGACACACAATAGCGGCCCCTGGCAGTATGCGTAATATAACAGCTTTCAGTTGTGTATTGTCGCATATTTGTGCCAGTCGCTATATCGCATTCTCGCTTTGCACAAAAAGGGCGCGCACGCAAGGGCGTGAAGGCAAGGATCGTGAAGGCAAAGATCGCGAAGGCGAAAACGCGATATGGATGTCGCCCTCATATTCTGGCCTTCGAGTTATCGCCCTCGAGTTCTCCGCCCACTGCTATAGCCACATGGCTAGAACGGCTTTACAACCTACTTTGCAATAGCTAATACTGCAACACGCAACACTCAGATGCAAACTTTCTAGTAAAAATCCTCCATAGAATCATAACTAATTGTAATTACAGCCTGATGAAATACCGCATAAAAGACAAAGCAACCTGCGATGTAGTTATGGAAACCGACACAATGAAGCACTGTATGTATTACTGCCCCTCTGGCAGAAAGATCTGGCAAAATATTGATCGATGGATTACAAGCTTACACAATGTTCACGTGAGTCTATCAGTAGTAGACGTCTTGTGTGGTATTTCTGGTGATAAGGGATCTATTGTACTGAGTATAAATTTCATTGTGGTAATGGCTAAATGGTACATCTACAAAAGTAGATTATCGGAGAGTAAGCTCTTAAGTTCACAAATTATGTAAACATTTCATAGAGAAACAGGTCCAGATGGAGCATGGAGCATCATGCTGACATCCTTACAGCAACACATATATCCAGATATATTGCATCACATAAAAAGAAATAGAACCTTGTAATGTAATATATATCATTATCCATAATATTCCATCACATGCAATAATATTCACAGACCTTATTCTAATATTGGCCTATTCTCTTATTCGCCATCTTTTAAAACTGTTCATACACGATAGTAGATGATGCAACATTTCATAATTAAACTGCGAAAGTCGGAGTTTGCAAAATAAAGCTTTCTGGTAATAAATAAAATAGCTCGACACGAAAAAAACTACGTACCTTCAATTCGTTGATAATTTGCCCATAGAACGTAACGGGTATGGATAGCTCCACGGGATTTGACAACGTTCGGAATCCGTAGAACGTTTCTTGCTCGCAGCATGCCAAGAAGAAACCTTAAAATGAAACCAAACTTAATTATATCCAGTGGTAAATGAAACATAAATGTCACTAGCGGATCGAGTGATAGCAACGATATCGCCATCCCAGTTAAGGGATAAAGTGATGAAAACCTCACCCAACACCAACCCACCCCAGTGAAGGGATCCACTGATAACAACCCTACCCCCATCACAGGGAAGGGATCCAGTAATAACAACCCTATCCCATCCCAGTGAAGGGATCCACTGATAACAACCCTACCCCCATCACAGGGAAGGGATCCACTGATAACAACCCTACCCCCATCACAGGGAAGGGATCCAGTGATAACAACCCTACCCCACCCCAGTGGAGGGATGCAGTAATAACAACCTTATCCCACCCCAGTGAAGGGATCCAGTGATAACAACCCTACCCCATCCCAGAGAAGGGATCCACTGATAACAACCCCACCCCCATCACAGTGAAGGAATCCAGTGATAACAACCCTAAACCACCCCAGTGGAGGGATGCAGTAATAACAACCCTATCCCATCCCAGTGAAGGGATCCAGTGGTATCAACAATACTCCCACCCCGGTGAAGGGATCCAGTGATAACAACAATACTCCCACCCCGGTGAAGGGATCCAGTGATAACAACAATACTCCCACCCCGGTGAAGGGATCCAGTGGTATCAACAATACTCCCACCCTAGTGAAGGGATCCAGTGGTATCAACAATACTCCCACCCCAGTGAAGGGATCCAGTGGTATCAACAATACTCCCACCCCAGTGAAGGGATCCAGTGATAACAACAATACTCCCACCCCAATGAAGGGATCCAGTGATAACAACAATACTCCCACCCCAGTGAAGGGATCCAGTGATAACAACAATACTCCCACCCCAGTGAAGGGATCCAGTGATAACAACAATACTCCCACCCCGGTGAAGGGATCCAGTGGTATCAACAATACTCCCACCCCAGTGAAGGGATCCAGTGGTATCAACAATACTCCCACCCCAGTGAAGGGATCCAGTGGTATCAACAATACTCCCACCCCAGTGAAGGGATCCAGTGAAAACAACAATACTCCCACCCCAGTGAAGGGATCCAGTGATATCAACAATACTCCCACCCCGGTGAAGGGATCCAGTGGTATCAACAATACTCCCACCCCAGTGAAGGGATCCAGTGATATCAACAATACTCCCACCCCGGTGAAGGGATCCAGTGGTATCAACAATACTCTCACCCCAGTGAAGGGATCCAGTGATATCAACAATACTCCCACCCCGGTGAAGGGATCCAGTGGTATCAACAATACTCTCACCCCAGTGAAGGGATCCAGTGATAACAACAATACTCCCACCCCAGTGAAGGGATCCAGTGGTATCAACAATACTCTCACCCCAGTGAAGGGATCCAGTGATATCAACAATACTCCCACCCCGGTGAAGGGATCCAGTGGTATCAACAATACTCTCACCCCAGTGAAGGGATCCAGTGATATCAACAATACTCCCACCCCGGTGAAGGGATCCAGTGGTATCAACAATACTCCCACCCCAGTGAAGGGATCCAGTGGTATCAACAATACTCTCACCCCAGTGAAGGGATCCAGTGATATCAACAATACTCCCACCCCGGTGAAGGGATCCAGTGGTATCAACAATACTCCCACCCCAGTGAAGGGATCCAGTGGTATCAACAATACTCCCACCCCAGTGAAGGGATCCAGTGGTATCAACAATACTCCCACCCCGGTGAAGGGATCCAGTGGTATCAACAATACTCCCACCCCGGTGAAGGGATCCAGTGGTATCAACAATACTCCCACCCCGGTGAAGGGATCCAGTGGTATCAACAATACTCCCACCCCAGTGAAGGATCCAGTGGTATCAACAATACTCCCACCCCAGTGAAGGGATCCAGTGGTATCAACAATACTCCCACCCCGGTGAAGGGATCCAGTGGTATCAACAATACTCCCACCCCGGTGAAGGGATCCAGTGGTATCAACAATACTCCCACCCCGGTGAAGGGATCCAGTGGTATCAACAATACTCCCACCCCGGTGAAGGGATCCAGTGATAACAACAATACTCCCACCCCGGTGAAGGGATCCAGTGGTATCAACAATACTCCCACCCCGGTGAAGGGATCCAGTGATATCAACAATACTCCCACCCCAGTGAAGGGATCCAGTGGTATCAACAATACTCCCACCCCAGTGAAGGGATCCAGTGGTATCAACAATACTCCCCCCCCGGTGAAGGGATCCAGTGGTATCAACAATACTCCCACCCCAGTGAAGGGATCCAGTGGTATCAACAATACTCCCACCCCAGTGAAGGGATCCAGTGGTATCAACAATACTCCCACCCCAGTGAAGGGATCCAGTGGTATCAACAATACTCCCACCCCGGTGAAGGGATCCAGTGATATCAACAATACTCCCACCCCAGTGAAGGGATCCAGTGGTATCAACAATACTCCCACCCCGGTGAAGGGATCCAGTGATATCAACAATACTCCCACCCCAGTGAAGGGATCCAGTGGTATCAACAATACTCCCACCCCAGTGAAGGGATCCAGTGGTATCAACAATACTCCCACCCCAGTGAAGGGATCCAGTGGTATCAACAATACTCCCACCCCAGTGAAGGGATCCAGTGGTATCAACAATACTCTCACCCCAGTGAAGGGATCCAGTGGTATCAACAATACTCCCACCCCGGTGAAGGGATCCAGTGGTATCAACAATACTCCCACCCCAGTGAAGGGATCCAGTGGTATCAACAATACTCCCACCCCAGTGAAGGGATCCAGTGATATCAACAATACTCCCACCCCAGTGAAGGGATCCAGTGGTATCAACAATACTCCCACCCCGGTGAAGGGATCCAGTGGTATCAACAATACTCCCACCCCGGTGAAGGGATCCAGTGGTATCAACAATACTCCCACCCCAGTGAGGGGATCCAGTGATAACAACAATACTCCCACCCCAGTGAAGGGATCCAGTGATATCAACAATACTCCCACCCCAGTGAAGGGATCCAGTCATAACAACAATACTCCCACCCCAGTGAAGGGATCCAGTGATATCAACAATACTCCCACCCCAGTGAAGGGATCCAGTGATAACAACAATACTCCCACCCCAGTGAAGGGATCCAGTGATATCAACAATACTCCCATCCCAGTGAAGGGATCCAGTGATATCAACAATACTCCCACCCCAGTGAAGGGATCCAGTGATATCAACAATACTCCCACCCCAGTGAAGGGATCCAGTGGTATCAACAATACTCCCACCCCAGTGAAGGGATCCAGTGATAACAACAATACTCCCACCCCAGTGAAGGGATCCAGTGATATCAACAATACTCCCACCCCAGTGAAGGGATCCAGTGATAACAACAATACTCCCACCCCAATGAAGGGATCCAGTGATATCAACAATACTCCCACCCCAGTGAAGGGATCCAGTGATATCAACAATACTCCCACCCCAGTGAAGGGATCCAGTGATAACAACAATACTCCCACCCCAGTGAAGGGATCCAGTGATATCAACAATACTCCCACCCCAGTGAAGGGATCCAGTGATAACAACAATACTCCTACCCCAGTGAAGGGATCCAGTGATATCAACAATACTCCCACCCCAGTGAAGGGATCCAGTGATATCAACAATACTCCCACCCCAGTGAAGGGATCCAGTGGTATCAACAATACTCCCACCCCGGTGAAGGGATCCAGTGGTATCAACAATACTCCCACCCCAGTGAAGGGATCCAGTGGTATCAACAATACTCCCACCCCAGTGAAGGGATCCAGTGATATCAACAATACTCCCACCCCAGTGAAGGGATCCAGTGATAACAACAATACTCCCACCCCAGTGAAGGGATCCAGTGGTATCAACAATACTCCCACCCCAGTGAAGGGATCCAGTGGTATCAACAATACTCCCATCCCAGTGAAGGGATCCAGTGATATCAACAATACTCCCACCCCAGTGAAGGGATCCAGTGATAACAACAATACTCCCACCCCGGTGAAGGGATCCAGTGGTATCAACAATACTCCCACCCCAGTGAAGGGATCCAGTGGTATCAACAATACTCCCATCCCAGTGAAGGGATCCAGTGGTATCAACAATACTCCCACCCCAGTGAAGGGATCCAGTGGTATCAACAATACTCCCACCCCAGTGAAGGGATCCAGTGATAACAACAATACTCCCACCCCAGTGAAGGGATCCATTGATAACAACAATACTCCCACCCCAGTGAAGGGATCCAGTGATAACAACAATACTCCCACCCCAGTGAAGGGATCCAGTGGTATCACCAATACTCCCACCCCAGTGAAGGGATCCAGTGGTATCAACAATACTCCCACCCCAGTGAAGGGATCCAGTGGTATCAACAATACTCCCCCCCCAGTGAAGGAATCCAGTGATAACAACCCTACCCCACCCCAGTGGAGGGATGCAGTAATAACAACCCTACCCCATCCCAGTGAAGGGATCCAGTGGTATCAACAATACTCCCACCCCAGTGAAGGGATCCAGTGATAACAAACCCACCCCACCCCAGTGAAAGGATCCATTGATAACAACCCTACCCCCATCCTAGTGAAGGGATCCAGTGATAACAACCCTACCCCATCCCAGTGAAGGGATCCAGTGATAACAACTCTACCCCATCAGAGTGTAGGGTTCCAGTGATAATAACCCTACCCTGTCGCAGTGAAGGGATCCAGTCATAACAAACCTATCCCATCCCAGTGAAGAGATCCAGTGATAACAACCCTACCCCCACCAGTGAAGAGATCCAGTAATAACAACCCTATCCTCACCCCAGTGAAGGGATCCAGTGATAACAACCCTACCCCATCCCAGTGGAGGGATGCAGTAATAACAACCCTACCCCATCCGAGGAAAGGGATCCAGTAATAACAACCCTACTCCCACGCCAGTGAAAGGATCCAGTGATAACAACCCACCCCACCCCAGTGAGCGGATCCAGTGATAACAACCCTAACCCCACCCCAGTGAAGGGATCCAGTGATAACAACAATACTCCCACCCCAGTGAAGGGATCCAGTGATAACAACAATACTCCCACCCCAGTGAAGGGATCCAGTGGTATCAACAATACTCCCACCCCAGTGAAGGGATCTAGTGGTATCAACAATACTCCCACCTCAGTGAAGGGATCCATTGATAACAACAATACTCCCACCCCAGTGAAGGGATCCAGTGATATCAACAATACTCCCACCCCAGTGAAGGGATCCAGTGATAACAACAATACTCCCACCCCAGTGAAGGGATCCAGTGGTATCAACAATACTCCCACCCCAGTGAAGGGATCCAGTGGTATCAACAATACTCCCACCCCAGTGAAGGGATCCAGTGATAACAACAATACTCCCACCCCAGTGAAGGGATCCAGTGATATCAACAATACTCCCACCCCAGTGAAGGGATCCAGTGATAACAACAATACTCCCACCCCGGTGAAGGGATCCTGTGGTAACAACAATACTCCCACCCCGGTGAAGGGATCCAGTGGTATCAACAATACTCCCACCCCAGTGAAGGGATCCAGTGGTATCAACAATACTCCCACCCCAGTGAAGGGATCCAGTGGTATCAACAATACTCCCATCCCAGTGAAGGGACCCAGTGGTATCAACAATACTCCCATCCCAGTGAAGGGATCCAGTGGTATCAACAATACTCCCACCCCAGTGAAGGGATCCAGTGGTATCAACAATACTCCCACCCCAGTGAAGGGATCCAGTGGTATCAACAATACTCCCACCCCAGTGAAGGGATCCAGTGGTATCAACAATACTCCCACCCCAGTGAAGGGATCCAGTGGTATCAACAATACTCCCACCCCAGTGAAGGGATCCAGTGGTATCAACAATACTCCCACCCCAGTGAAGGGATCCAGTGGTATGAACAATACACCCACCCCAGTGAAGGGATCCAGTGGTATCAACAATACTCCCACCCCAGTGAAGGGATCCATTGATAACAACAATACTCCCACCCCAGTGAAGGGATCCAGTGGTATCACCAATACTCCCACCCCAGTGAAGGGATCCAGTGATAACAACAATACTCCCACCCCAGTGAAGGGATCCAGTGATAACAACAATACTCCCACCCCAGTGAAGGGATCCAGTGGTATCAACAATACTCCCACCCCAGTGAAGGGATCCAGTGGTAACAACAATACTCCCACCCCAGTGAAGGGATCCAGTGATAACAACAATACTCCCACCCCAGTGAAGGGATCCAGTGGTATCAACAATACTCCCACCCCAGTGAAGGGATTCAGTGGTAACAACAATACTCCCACCCCAGTGAAAGGATCCATTGATAACAAAAATACTCCCACCCCAGTGAAGGGATCCAGTGATAACAACAATACTCCCACCCCAGTGAAGGGATCCAGTGGTATCAACAATACTCCCACCCCAGTGAAGGGATCCAGTGGTATCAACAATACTCCCACCCCAGTGAAGGGATCCAGTGGTATCAACAATACTCCCACCCCAGTGAAGGGATCCAGTGATAACAACCCTACCCCACCCCAGTGGAGGGATGCAGTAATAACAACCCTACCCCATCCCAGTGAAGGGATCCAGTGGTATCAACAATACTCCCACCCCAGTGAAGGGATCCAGTGATAACAAACCCACCCCACCCCAGTGAAAGGATCCATTGATAACAACCCTACCCCCATCCCAGTGAAGGGATCCAGTGATAACAACCCTACCCCATCCCAGTGAAGGGATCCAGTGATAACAACTCTACCCCATCAGAGTGTAGGGATCCAGTGATAACAAACCCACCCCACCCCAGTGAAAGGATCCATTGATAACAACCCTACCCCCATCCCAGTGAAGGGATCCAGTCATAACAAACCTATCCCATCCCAGTGAAGGGATCCAATGATAACAACCCTACTCCACCACAGTGGAAGAATCCAGGAATAACAACCCTACCCCCACCAGTGAAGAGATCCAGTAATAACAACCCTATCCTCACCCCAGTGAAGGGATCCAGTGATAACAACCCTACCCCATCCCAGTGGAGGGATGCAGTAATAACAACCCTACCCCATCCGAGTAAAGGGATCCAGTAATAACAACCCTACTCCCACCCCAGTGAAAGGATCCAGTGATAACAACCCACCCCACCCCAGTGAGCGGATCCAGTGATAACAACCTTATCCCATCGCAGTAAAGGGATCCAGTGATAACAACCCTACCCCATCCCACTGAAGGGATCCAGTATAACAACCCACCCCACCCCAGTGAGCGGATCCAGTGATAACAACCCTACGCCATCCCAGTGAAGGGACCTAGTGATAACAACCCTACCCCATCCCATTGGAGCGACCCAGTAATAACAACCCTACTCCACCCCACTGAAGGGATCCAGTATAACAACCCAACCCAACCCAGAGAATGGATCCAGTGATAACAACCCTAACCCCACCCCAGTAAAGGGATCAAGTGATAACAACCCTACGCCCACCCCAGTGAAGGGATCCAGTGATAACAACCCTAACCCCACCCCAGTAAAGGGATCAAGTGATAACAACCCTACCCCACATCAGTGAAGGGTTCCAGTGATTACAACCCTACCCCCACATCAGTGAAGGGATCCAGTGATAACAATCCTAACCCCACCCCAGTAAAGGTTTCAAGTGATAACAACCCCACCCCCACACCAGTGAAGAGATGCATTGAAACAACTCTACTCCCATCCTTATTGAGGGAATGAGGGTATCCCGTTGTCGAACCCGGAGGAGGGGGGGGGGGGGAGGGAGGGGAGGGAGGGTTCCAGGAATTTGAAAGAGGGTAGAACTGCACCTTTGGTACAAAGCCACAGTGTAGTTGACATATGCAGCCATCAGTATTCAAACATGACAATGGACATTCTAGAATTAATATGATATAATAATGCCATGTATTATTAATAAATAATGAATTCAGTATTGTTTTTGTTAAAATAGTGGTGGCAGCTAATGAATATCTAAGAGCATTCTTCCTTTAGTTATTATATTGCAGAATCTTTGGCTGATTAAGCAATCCTCACACGAAGCAACTTGGATACTTATACCAGGGAAGAAACATGCGACATCCTACTTACCTGACAGGAATAACAAACTCCGCAGCGCCATCTTGATTCAGAGTGTTCACCCTGAATAAAAATGATTGATACCGAAAATGAATTTGTTGCTGAAAACCCATTCAATCTCATTCCACCCCCAGTCCCAACCCCACCCACAACCTACCTCGTCCGCCGCCTTTCTCATACTCTTCAGTAAAGTGTCACCGCACCCTACCCAGGGGCGGATCCAGGAAGTTGAAAAGAGGGGGATTTGTGACCGGGGGGTGGGGATTCACTGGAAAAATGCGACTGGAAAAGGGGGGATCCACGCCGCGCAGATAGCGTTCTTTCTAAAAAAAAAGAGGGGGGTC
The DNA here is from genome assembly GCA_964019135.1 of Arenicola marina. Classification (NCBI taxonomy): domain Eukaryota; kingdom Metazoa; phylum Annelida; class Polychaeta; family Arenicolidae; genus Arenicola; species Arenicola marina. The sequence goes on from OZ025262.1 coordinate 20,329,586, forward strand.
CACGCCTCAGATGGCCTAAATTTTGCATTGAAAAACGGCATAAGAAAAGGGGGGGGGGGTCTCCTGACCCACTGGATCGGCCCTTGATACCCCATCCTTCCATTTCCTACATCCGTCTAGCTGGAAAAACCATGGCGCCCACACCGCCACCGTTCTCATGTTCTGCAGTAAACTGTCACCAGCTCCACCCTCTCAACAAAGTGAATGCATTAATTCGTCAGGCAGTTAGTAATTGGTTTAAATGTATCGAGCACGTTTATTATAATGGTGTTTGAACCAACCGTGCAACTGGTATATTAGTTAATCCCCAAGCCATTCACAATATGCTTACGTGTACGTACCAATTAACGGCGAGTGGTGCTGCCCCCTATAGGGTGGAGAGACAACAGGCAATATGTATAGTATGTAGATGGTATGGTGCTTTACTGTTCTTGTCAGCTGGTGTTCACGTGACTAAATTCAGACCTACGTGGCAACCCGAGGACAAAACAATCGCATTTTATTCCTTCCCGACGTGTTTGTGTTTATTTGCAGAGACGATTTCTTGGAATTATTTTGCAGCCAAACATATGAACAAATGTCGATGGCGGTCGATGAGCGTAGAGGGCTAGAACGACCCCCTCCCCCTCCCCACCACCCACCCCACCCCTTATACACCCATGAACATCATACCTTCTTCGGTTATCGTGTTGCAGAAGGGTCTGACGTTGGCGGGATTCATTCTCATGCTCGCGCCAGATGGCGCCCGGCTGGATATCTCCCGCCAGGTTGGCCAGTCCGGAGCGATCTGTCGACACTCAGTGGTGTCTAATGGTTTCACTGCATCAATCTCTGAGCTTTCACCACGCAGCGAAACAGTATCCATACATACACGCCGGCTGTTACGTAGACCTGCTATGTTCAAAGATTGTGTTCCCTCAGTCAAGGAGAATTTCAATTTCTCCACAACTGGAAAAAACCTGTGGTATGATGTATAGCCCCCCTCCCCACGCTCGACTCCACGTCCTTCCATAAATAACTAATGATACACTCCATCCCCTGTACACCCCATACCAGGGGGGATCTGGGGGGGTGGGGGGGTTAGAGGCTTACAACCCCCCCTCCCTCTTGGGAACCAGAACATACAACATACATGTTACTATACATATTAAAGTCCTAAGTCTTCAGAGAGCAAACCCCCCCCCCTTGGGAAACTGAACATACACTGTTAAAGTCGGGTTCTCCAAGTGCTCCCCCCCCCCCGTCGCAACTTTTCAGAGAGCAGCACCCCCTTTGGGAACCTGAACATACACTGTTAAAGTCGGCTTCTCCAAACACCCCCCCCCCCCCCCACCCCGCGGTCGCAAGTTTTTCAGAGAGCACATGTCCCGATCGGAAGTTTTCAGAGAGCACCCCCCCCCTCCCCCCGCTTGGCAAATTCCTAGATCCGACCTCTGCATACATACATGCTTTCAGGAAGAACTGTATGTTAAATACGTAGACAGAGGACCAAACCAACCTATCAAGCTGGGACTGAGGCCTAGAGCTGTTCCGACATAGCTTTCAGTGGTAGTAGTCGTCTAAACCTACTTGTCGCTCCATCGGCAGTGACGTCATCATCAATGCCCTGACGTCATCATCAATGCCCTGACGTCATCATCAATGCCCTGACGTCATCATCAATGCCCTGACGTCATCATCAATGCCCCGGGACCCTGAATGCTACTATGTGTAAGTTTATTTCGTACTAATTTAAAATTTTTGTCAACTGGAAATGTAAATGAGATGCCGTAGCAGCATGCATGCCTTCTCTCCCCCCCCCCCCATCCGCAATTCATTTCCTTTCCTCAGTAACTAATTATACCCTCCACCCCCCCCCCCCCCAATAAATCACCACCCCGTGTTCCCCGTTGCCACCCCGCCCTGGATCCGCTCTACGTGCGAATTTCACTGCCACATCAGCCTTGAGATGTGATGTATTCCTCCGCCTGACGCTGCACCCTGATCGTAGAACCATATTCCTCCGCCTGGCACTGCACCCTGACCGTAAAACCGTATTCCTCCGCTTGTCGCTGCACCCTGACCGTAGAACTGTATTCCTCCGCCTGGCGCTGCACCCTGACCGTAGAACCGCATTCCTCCGCCTGGCGCTGCACCCTGACCGTAGAACCGCATTCCTCCGCCTGGCGCTGCACCCTGACCGTAGAACCGCATTCCTCCGCCTGGCACTGCACCCTGACCGTAAAACCGTATTCCTCCGCCTGGCGCTGCACCCTGACCGTAGAACCGTATTCCTCCGCCTGACGCTACACCCTGACCGTAGAACCGTATTCCTCCGCCAGACACTGTGTGATATCTCGGCCCAAGCCCGGTGGATGAAAGACACCAAGCGCCTCGGGCCAAATGGGAAGTTCCCTTTGGCCTAACGTGTAAGGTGTTCGCTCGGGATGCGGAAGGTCGCCGGTTCGAAACCCGCCTCTGCGGGTAGAACTTTCGGCGTCCATTCGGGCCTGGGACAGAAATACTACAACTGCACCCTGACCGTAGAACAGTATTCCTCCGCCTGACGCCGTTTGTGAGAATGATTTATCGGACCGCTGGTCGGCACTCCAGCTCATCTGGCTGATCCAGAGTGGGGTTGATTTTAAGTGAGGAAAACGCTCGACTAAACGTTGTTGAGAATTCATTCGGCTTACGCCTAGTGTATTCTGAACAACGAATTGCAATGTGTTACGCTTTTACCAGAATCTTCATTCGAAATGATGCCATAGATTAAAGGTACAATGCACGCTAGCTTTAACAACCCAAGGGTCTGTGGGATCTTGATATATATTATCTAGAACCCAACCAGCACCAAATCTCCTTACCCCCCCCCCCTACACCGCACACCCCCACCCCTCATGCTGGCTGGTTACTCATGTGTGGGCCAACCTGTCTGCCACCAGCTGAAATAGGGGGTCAAGGCATGACCTGGTGTGTTAATAGGTCAAGATGGCGTCCTCGTGTTGACCAGTCGGCGGCCGTGGCTTGATATAAATCACAAGCCAAGGACGCAGCCGTACGGACCCAGAATATATTGCGTGTTCTAATGGGCTCCAAGCGAAGGCTTTAAGTCGAAATAATTGGCTTGTTGTTGAACTTGCCGCTTCCGAATCGATTGATGATCTATCGCTCCAGTGAGGATCTTGTGGGGACCAGGTGTGTGTATATATATTACAGTGTATCATAGCTCTGACATCACAACCACCACCAAGGTGAAGGTCTTGACTAGCACAGCACTTTTCGATGTAAAATCCCTTTCAAAAGCTCCCGTCGCAAAATGTCTTAACTAATTTTTTTAATGTTTTACCTTTTTGTAATCTACAAACTGTATTCTTACTCCCGGCAACTTTTCTGAAGTTGAACGCCGGCCACATATATATACTAACATGAGAAACAAAAGCCACTTACGAGTTCAGTTCGCGTCCGAACTTTTTTTTTATCCTTGTTCTAGATGTTTAAATATGTAGCTATTCTTGTCAAATTATGTAAGTCTAGATATAAATATATCAAAGGAATATGATAGAGAGAGGTTTGTGAGGGTGTCAGGCGGCAGAAGTGGGGGGGGGGGGGGCTTCGACGATTACAAAAAAATACATTCTCCACAACACGAGTCAAATATCCTTTTCATACTAAAAGGGCAAAATCATAGTTCGAATTTAATTTACTTTATTCGGGGTTGAAAGCAGGGATACACTCAAATTGGACATGAACGTATGTCACGGACTGAAGGACTGGGGTGGCGGGGTTTATTCTGCCACCCCCCCCCCCCTCCGCCGCCAAGCCACCCAACCCCATGCCACCCCACCCCACACTCGATCTGTATGTTATCATTGCTCTCGCTCGTCCTACATGTTCGATTTGTATGTTAACATTGCTCTCGCTCGTCCTACAGATTCGATCTGTATGTTATCATTGCTCTCGCTCGCCCTACAGGTTCAATCTTTATGTTATCATTGCTCTGGCTCGCCCTACAGGTTCGATTTGTATGTTATCATTGCTCTCGCTCGTCCTACAGGTTCGATTTGTATGTTATCATTGCTCTCACTCGTCCTACAAGTTCAATTTGTATGTTATCATTGCTCTCGCTCGTCCTACAGGTTCAAACTGTATGTTATCATTGCTCTCGCTCGTCCTAGAGGTTCGATCTGTATGTTATCATTGCTCCCGCTCGCCCTACAGGTTCAAACTGTATGTTATCATTGCTCTCACTCGTCCTACAAGTTCAATTTGTATGTTATCATTGCTCTCGCTCGTCCTACAGGTTCAAACTGTATGTTATCATTGCTCTCGCTCGTCCTAGAGGTTCGATCTGTATGTTATCTTTGCTCTCGCTCGTCCTACAGGTTCGATTTGTATGTTATCATTGCTCTCACTCGTCCTACAAGTTCAATTTGTATGTTATCATTGCTCTCGCTCGTCCTACAGGTTCAAACTGTATGTTATCATTGCTCTCGCTCGTCCTAGAGGTTCGATCTGTATGTTATCATTGCTCTCGCTCGCCCTACAGGTTCGATCTGTATGTTATCTTTGCTCTCGCTCGTCCTACAGGTTCGATTTGTATGTTATCATTGCTCCCCTCGACCTACAGGTTTGATCTGTATGTTATCATTGCTATCGCTCGACCTCCAGGTTCAATCTGTATGTTATCATTGCTCTCGCTCGTCCTACAGGTTCAATCTGTATGTTATCATTGCTCTCGCTCGCCTTACAGGTTCAATCTGTATGTTATCATTGCTCTCGCTCGTCCTACAGGTTCAATCTGTATGTTATCATTGCTCTCGCTCGCCCTACAGGTTCAATTTGTATGTTATCATTGCTCTCGCTCGCCCTACAGGTTCAATCTGTATGTTATCATTGCTCTCGCTCGTCATAGTTTCAATCTGTATGTTATCATTGCTCTCGCTCGCCCTACAGGTTCAATCTGTATGTTATCATTGCTCTCGCTCGTCCTACAAATTCAATTTGTATGTTATCATTGCTCTCGCTCGTCCTACAGGTTCAAACTGTATGTTATCATTGCTCTCGCTCGTCCTAGAGGTTCGATCTGTATGTTATCATTGCTCTCGCTCGCCCTACAGGTTCGATCTGTATGTTATCTTTGCTCTCGCTCGTCCTACAGGTTCGATTTGTATGTTATCATTGCTCCCCTCGACCTACAGGTTCGATCTGTATGTTATCATTGCTATCGCTCGTCCTACAGGTTTAATCTATATGTTATCATTGCTCTCGCTTGCCCTACCGGCTCAATCTGTATGTTATCATTGCTCTCGCTCGCCCTACAGGTTCAATTTGTATGTTATCATTGCTCTCGCTCGTCCTACAGGTTCGATCTGTATGTTATCATTGCTCTCGCTCGTCCTACAGGTTCAATCTGTATGTTATCATTGCTCTCGCTCGTCCTACAGGTTCGATCTGTATGTTATCATTGCTCTCGCTCGTCCTACAGGTTCAATTTGTATGTTATCATTGCTCTCGCTCGTCCTACAGGTTCGATCTGTATGTTATCATTGCTCTCGCTCGTCCTACAGGTTCAATCTGTATGTTATCATTGTCCTCGCTCGTCCTACAAGTTTGATCTGTATGTTATCATTGCTCTCGCTCGTCCTACAGGTTCAATCTATATGTTATCATTGCTCTCGCTCGTCCTACAGGTTCAATTTGTATGTTATCATTGCTCTCGCTTGCCCTACCGGCTCAATCTGTATGTTATCATTGCTATCGCTCGTCATAGTTTCAATCTGTATGTTATCATTGCTCTCGCTCGCCCTACAGGTTCAATCTGTATGTTATCATTGCTCTCGCTCGTCCGACAGGTTCGATTTGTATGTTATCATTGCTCCCCTCGACCTACAGGTTCGATCTGTATGTTATCATTGCTCTCACTCGCCCTACAGGTTCAATCTGTATGTTATCATTGCTCTCGCTCGTCCTACAGTTTCGATCTGTATGTTATCATTGCTCCCCTCGACCTACAGGTTCGATCTGTATATTATCATTGCTCTCGCTCGTCCTACAGGTTCGATCTGTATGTTATCATTGCTCTCGGTCGCCTTACAGGTTCGATCTGTATGTTAACATTGCTCTCGCTCGCCCTACAGGTTCGATCTGTATGTTATCATTGCTCTCGCTCGTCCTACAGGATCAATCTGTATGTTATCATTGCTCTCGCTCGTCCTACAGTTTCGATCTGTATGTTATCATTGCTCCCCTCGACCTACAGGTTCATTCTGTATGTTATTATTGCTCTCGCTCGTCCTACAGGTTCAATCTGTATGTTATCATTGCTCTCGCTCGGCCTACAAGTTGGATCAGTATGTTATCATTGCTCTCGCTCGTCCTACAGGTTCGATCTGTATGTTATCATTGCTCTCGCTCGTCCTACAGGTTCAATCTGTATGTTATCATTGCTCTCGCTCGTCCGACAGGTTCGATTTGTATGTTATCATTGCTCCCCTCGACCTACAGGTTCGATCTGTATGTTATCATTGCTCTCGCTCGCATTACAGGTTCAATCTGTATGTTAACATTGCTCTCGTTCGCCCTACAGGTTCAATCTGTATGTTATCATTGCTCTCACTCGCCCTACAGGATTGATCTGTATGTTATCATTGCTCTCGCTCGTCCTACAGGTTCAATCTGTATGTTATCATTGCTCTCGCTCGTCATAGTTTCAATCTGTATGTTATCATTGCTCTCACTCGCCCTACAGGTTCAATCTGCATGTTATCATTGCTCTCGCTCGTCCTACAGGTTCGATCTGTATGTTATCATTGCTCTCGCTCGTCCTACAGGTTCGATCTGTATGTTATCATTGCTCTCGCTCGCCCTACAGGTTCAATCTTTATGTTATCATTGCTCTGGCTCGCCCTACAGGTTCGATTTGTATGTTATCATTGCTCTCGCTCGTCCTACAGGTTCGATTTGTATGTTATCATTGCTCTCACTCGTCCTACAAGTTCAATTTGTATGTTATCATTGCTCTCGCTCGTCCTACAGGTTCAAACTGTATGTTATCATTGCTCTCGCTCGTCCTAGAGGTTCGATCTGTATGTTATCATTGCTCCCGCTCGCCCTACAGGTTCAAACTGTATGTTATCATTGCTCTCACTCGTCCTACAAGTTCAATTTGTATGTTATCATTGCTCTCGCTCGTCCTACAGGTTCAAACTGTATGTTATCATTGCTCTCGCTCGTCCTAGAGGTTCGATCTGTATGTTATCTTTGCTCTCGCTCGTCCTACAGGTTCGATTTGTATGTTATCATTGCTCTCACTCGTCCTACAAGTTCAATTTGCATGTTATCATTGCTCTCGCTCGTCCTACAGGTTCAAACTGTATGTTATCATTGCTCTCGCTCGTCCTAGAGGTTCGATCTGTATGTTATCATTGCTCTCGCTCGCCCTACAGGTTCGATCTGTATGTTATCTTTGCTCTCGCTCGTCCTACAGGTTCGATTTGTATGTTATCATTGCTCCCCTCGACCTACAGGTTTGATCTGTATGTTATCATTGCTATCGCTCGACCTCCAGGTTCAATCTGTATGTTATCATTGCTCTCGCTCGTCCTACAGGTTCAATCTGTATGTTATCATTGCTCTCGCTCGCCTTACAGGTTCAATCTGTATGTTATCATTGCTCTCGCTCGTCCTACAGGTTCAATCTGTATGTTATCATTGCTCTCGCTCGCCCTACAGGTTCAATTTGTATGTTATCATTGCTCTCGCTCGCCCTACAGGTTCAATCTGTATGTTATCATTGCTCTCGCTCGTCATAGTTTCAATCTGTATGTTATCATTGCTCTCGCTCGCCCTACAGGTTCAATCTGTATGTTATCATTGCTCTCGCTCGTCCTACAAGTTCAATTTGTATGTTATCATTGCTCTCGCTCGTCCTACAGGTTCAAACTGTATGTTATCATTGCTCTCGCTCGTCCTACAGGTTCGATTTGTATGTTATCATTGCTCTCGCTCGTCCTACAGGTTCAAACTGTATGTTATCATTGCTCTCGCTCGTCCTAGAGGTTCGATCTGTATGTTATCATTGCTCCCGCTCGCCCTACAGGTTCAAACTGTATGTTATCATTGCTCTCACTCGTCCTACAAGTTCAATTTGTATGTTATCATTGCTCTCGCTCGTCCTACAGGTTCAAACTGTATGTTATCATTGCTCTCGCTCGTCCTAGAGGTTCGATCTGTATGTTATCTTTGCTCTCGCTCGTCCTACAGGTTCGATTTGTATGTTATCATTGCTCTCACTCGTCCTACAAGTTCAATTTGCATGTTATCATTGCTCTCGCTCGTCCTACAGGTTCAAACTGTATGTTATCATTGCTCTCGCTCGTCCTAGAGGTTCGATCTGTATGTTATCATTGCTCTCGCTCGCCCTACAGGTTCGATCTGTATGTTATCTTTGCTCTCGCTCGTCCTACAGGTTCGATTTGTATGTTATCATTGCTCCCCTCGACCTACAGGTTTGATCTGTATGTTATCATTGCTATCGCTCGACCTCCAGGTTCAATCTGTATGTTATCATTGCTCTCGCTCGTCCTACAGGTTCAATCTGTATGTTATCATTGCTCTCGCTCGCCTTACAGGTTCAATCTGTATGTTATCATTGCTCTCGCTCGTCCTACAGGTTCAATCTGTATGTTATCATTGCTCTCGCTCGCCCTACAGGTTCAATTTGTATGTTATCATTGCTCTCGCTCGCCCTACAGGTTCAATCTGTATGTTATCATTGCTCTCGCTCGTCATAGTTTCAATCTGTATGTTATCATTGCTCTCGCTCGCCCTACAGGTTCAATCTGTATGTTATCATTGCTCTCGCTCGTCCTACAAGTTCAATTTGTATGTTATCATTGCTCTCGCTCGTCCTACAGGTTCAAACTGTATGTTATCATTGCTCTCGCTCGTCCTAGAGGTTCGATCTGTATGTTATCATTGCTCTCGCTCGCCCTACAGGTTCGATCTGTATGTTATCTTTGCTCTCGCTCGTCCTACAGGTTCGATTTGTATGTTATCATTGCTCCCCTCGACCTACAGGTTCGATCTGTATGTTATCATTGCTATCGCTCGTCCTACAGGTTTAATCTATATGTTATCATTGCTCTCGCTTGCCCTACGGGCTCAATCTGTATGTTATCATTGCTCTCGCTCGCCCTACAGGTTCAATTTGTATGTTATCATTGCTCTCGCTCGTCCTACAGGTTCGATCTGTATGTTATCATTGCTCTCGCTCGTCCTACAGGTTCAATCTGTATGTTATCATTGCTCTAGCTCGTCCTACAGGTTCGATCTGTATGTTATCATTGCTCTCGCTCGTCCTACAGGTTCAATTTGTATGTTATCATTGCTCTCGCTCGTCCTACAGGTTCGATCTGTATGTTATCATTGCTCTCGCTCGTCCTACAGGTTCAATCTGTATGTTATCATTGTCCTCGCTCGTCCTACAAGTTTGATCTGTATGTTATCATTGCTCTCGCTCGTCCTACAGGTTCAATCTATATGTTATCATTGCTCTCGCTCGTCCTACAGGTTCAATTTGTATGTTATCATTGCTCTCGCTTGCCCTACCGGCTCAATCTGTATGTTATCATTGCTATCGCTCGTCATAGTTTCAATCTGTATGTTATCATTGCTCTCGCTCGCCCTACAGGTTCAATCTGTATGTTATCATTGCTCTCGCTCGTCCGACAGGTTCGATTTGTATGTTATCATTGCTCCCCTCGACCTACAGGTTCGATCTGTATGTTATCATTGCTCTCACTCGCCCTACAGGTTCAATCTGTATGTTATCATTGCTCTCGCTCGTCCTACAGTTTCGATCTGTATGTTATCATTGCTCCCCTCGACCTACAGGTTCGATCTGTATATTATCATTGCTCTCGCTCGTCCTACAGGTTCGATCTGTATGTTATCATTGCTCTCGGTCGCCCTACAGGTTCGATCTGTATGTTAACATTGCTCTCGCTCGCCCTACAGGTTCGATCTGTATGTTATCATTGCTCTCGCTCGTCCTACAGGTTCAATCTGTATGTTATCATTGCTCTCGCTCGTCCTACAGGTTCGATCTGTATGTTATCATTGCTCTCGCTCGTCCTACAGGTTCAATCTGTATGTTATCATTGCTCTCGCTCGTCCTACAGGTTCGATCTGTATGTTATCATTGCTCTCGCTCGTCCTACAGGTTCAATCTGTATGTTATCATTGCTCTCGCTCGTCCTACAGGTTCGATCTGTATGTTATCATTGCTCTCGCTCGTCCTACAGGTTCGATCTGTATGTTATCATTGCTCTCGCTCGTCCTACAGGTTCAATCTGTATGTTATCATTGCTCCCCTCGACCTACAGGTTTGATCTGTATGTTATCATTGCTCTCGCTCGTCCTACAGGTTCAATTTGTATGTTATCATTGCTCTCGCTCGTCCTACAGGTTCGATCTGTATGTTATCATTGCTCTCGCTCGTCCTACAGGTTCAATCTGTATGTTATCATTGCTCTCGCTCGTCCTACAGGTTCGATCTGTATGTTATCATTGCTCTCGCTCGTCCTACAGGTTCAATTTGTATGTTATCATTGCTCTCGCTCGTCCTACAGGTTCGATCTGTATGTTATCATTGCTCTCGCTCGTCCTACAGGTTCAATCTGTATGTTATCATTGTCCTCGCTCGTCCTACAAGTTTGATCTGTATGTTATCATTGCTCTCGCTCGTCCTACAGGTTCAATCTATATGTTATCATTGCTCTCGCTCGTCCTACAGGTTCAATTTGTATGTTATCATTGCTCTCGCTTGCCCTACCGGCTCAATCTGTATGTTATCATTGCTATCGCTCGTCATAGTTTCAATCTGTATGTTATCATTGCTCTCGCTCGCCCTACAGGTTCAATCTGTATGTTATCATTGCTCTCGCTCGTCCGACAGGTTCGATTTGTATGTTATCATTGCTCCCCTCGACCTACAGGTTCGATCTGTATGTTATCATTGCTCTCACTCGCCCTACAGGTTCAATCTGTATGTTATCATTGCTCTCGCTCGTCCTACAGTTTCGATCTGTATGTTATCATTGCTCCCCTCGACCTACAGGTTCGATCTGTATATTATCATTGCTCTCGCTCGTCCTACAGGTTCGATCTGTATGTTATCATTGCTCTCGGTCGCCTTACAGGTTCGATCTGTATGTTAACATTGCTCTCGCTCGCCCTACAGGTTCGATCTGTATGTTATCATTGCTCTCGCTCGTCCTACAGGTTCAATCTGTATGTTATCATTGCTCTCGCTCGTCCTACAGTTTCGATCTGTATGTTATCATTGCTCCCCTCGACCTACAGGTTCATTCTGTATGTTATTATTGCTCTCGCTCGTCCTACAGGTTCAATCTGTATGTTATCATTGCTCTCGCTCGGCCTACAAGTTGGATCTGTATGTTATCATTGCTCTCGCTCGTCCTACAGGTTCGATCTGTATGTTATCATTGCTCTCGCTCGTCCTACAGGTTCAATCTGTATGTTATCATTGCTCTCGCTCGTCCGACAGGTTCGATTTGTATGTTATCATTGCTCCCCTCGACCTACAGGTTCGATCTGTATGTTATCATTGCTCTCGCTCGCATTACAGGTTCAATCTGTATGTTAACATTGCTCTCGTTCGCCCTACAGGTTCAATCTGTATGTTATCATTGCTCTCACTCGCCCTACAGGATTGATCTGTATGTTATCATTGCTCTCGCTCGTCCTACAGGTTCAATCTGTATGTTATCATTGCTCTCGCTCGTCATAGTTTCAATCTGTATGTTATCATTGCTCTCACTCGCCCTACAGGTTCAATCTGCATGTTATCATTGCTCTCGCTCGTCCTACAGGTTCGATCTGTATGTTATCATTGCTCTCGCTCGTCCTACAGGTTCGATCTGTATGTTATCAATGCTCTCGCTCGCCCTACAGGTTCAATCTTTATGTTATCATTGCTCTGGCTCGCCCTACAGGTTCGATTTGTATGTTATCATTGCTCTCGCTCGTCCTACAGGTTCGATTTGTATGTTATCATTGCTCTCACTCGTCCTACAAGTTCAATTTTATGTTATCATTGCTCTCGCTCGTCCTACAGGTTCAAACTGTATGTTATCATTGCTCTCGCTCGTCCTAGAGGTTCGATCTGTATGTTATCATTGCTCCCGCTCGCCCTACAGGTTCAAACTGTATGTTATCATTGCTCTCACTCGTCCTACAAGTTCAATTTGTATGTTATCATTGCTCTCGCTCGTCCTACAGGTTCAAACTGTATGTTATCATTGCTCTCGCTCGTCCTAGAGGTTCGATCTGTATGTTATCTTTGCTCTCGCTCGTCCTACAGGTTCGATTTGTATGTTATCATTGCTCTCACTCGTCCTACAAGTTCAATTTGCATGTTATCATTGCTCTCGCTCGTCCTACAGGTTCAAACTGTATGTTATCATTGCTCTCGCTCGTCCTAGAGGTTCGATCTGTATGTTATCATTGCTCTCGCTCGCCCTACAGGTTCGATCTGTATGTTATCTTTGCTCTCGCTCGTCCTACAGGTTCGATTTGTATGTTATCATTGCTCCCCTCGACCTACAGGTTTGATCTGTATGTTATCATTGCTATCGCTCGACCTCCAGGTTCAATCTGTATGTTATCATTGCTCTCGCTCGTCCTACAGGTTCAATCTGTATGTTATCATTGCTCTCGCTCGCCTTACAGGTTCAATCTGTATGTTATCATTGCTCTCGCTCGTCCTACAGGTTCAATCTGTATGTTATCATTGCTCTCGCTCGCCCTACAGGTTCAATTTGTATGTTATCATTGCTCTCGCTCGCCCTACAGGTTCAATCTGTATGTTATCATTGCTCTCGCTCGTCATAGTTTCAATCTGTATGTTATCATTGCTCTCGCTCGCCCTACAGGTTCAATCTGTATGTTATCATTGCTCTCGCTCGTCCTACAAGTTCAATTTGTATGTTATCATTGCTCTCGCTCGTCCTACAGGTTCAAACTGTATGTTATCATTGCTCTCGCTCGTCCTAGAGGTTCGATCTGTATGTTATCATTGCTCTCGCTCGCCCTACAGGTTCGATCTGTATGTTATCTTTGCTCTCGCTCGTCCTACAGGTTCGATTTGTATGTTATCATTGCTCCCCTCGACCTACAGGTTCGATCTGTATGTTATCATTGCTATCGCTCGTCCTACAGGTTTAATCTATATGTTATCATTGCTCTCGCTTGCCCTACCGGCTCAATCTGTATGTTATCATTGCTCTCGCTCGCCCTACAGGTTCAATTTGTATGTTATCATTGCTCTCGCTCGTCCTACAGGTTCGATCTGTATGTTATCATTGCTCTCGCTCGTCCTACAGGTTCAATCTGTATGTTATCATTGCTCTAGCTCGTCCTACAGGTTCGATCTGTATGTTATCATTGCTCTCGCTCGTCCTACAGGTTCAATTTGTATGTTATCATTGCTCTCGCTCGTCCTACAGGTTCGATCTGTATGTTATCATTGCTCTCGCTCGCCCTACAGGTTCAATCTGTATGTTATCATTGTCCTCGCTCGTCCTACAAGTTTGATCTGTATGTTATCATTGCTCTCGCTCGTCCTACAGGTTCAATCTATATGTTATCATTGCTCTCGCTCGTCCTACAGGTTCAATTTGTATGTTATCATTGCTCTCGCTTGCCCTACCGGCTCAATCTGTATGTTATCATTGCTATCGCTCGTCATAGTTTCAATCTGTATGTTATCATTGCTCTCGCTCGCCCTACAGGTTCAATCTGTATGTTATCATTGCTCTCGCTCGTCCGACAGGTTCGATTTGTATGTTATCATTGCTCCCCTCGACCTACAGGTTCGATCTGTATGTTATCATTGCTCTCACTCGCCCTACAGGTTCAATCTGTATGTTATCATTGCTCTCGCTCGTCCTACAGTTTCGATCTGTATGTTATCATTGCTCCCCTCGACCTACAGGTTCGATCTGTATATTATCATTGCTCTCGCTCGTCCTACAGGTTCGATCTGTATGTTATCATTGCTCTCGGTCGCCCTACAGGTTCGATCTGTATGTTAACATTGCTCTCGCTCGCCCTACAGGTTCGATCTGTATGTTATCATTGCTCTCGCTCGTCCTACAGGTTCAATCTGTATGTTATCATTGCTCTCGCTCGTCCTACAGTTTCGATCTGTATGTTATCATTGCTCCCCTCGACATACAGGTTCATTCTGTATGTTATTATTGCTCTCGCTCGTCCTACATGTTCAATCTGTATGTTATCATTGCTCTCGCTCGGCCTACAAGTTGGATCTGTATGTTATCATTGCTCTCGCTCGTCCTACAGGTTCGATCTGTATGTTATCATTGCTCTCGCTCGTCCTACAGGTTCAATCTGTATGTTATCATTGCTCTCGCTCGTCCGACAGGTTCGATTTGTATGTTATCATTGCTCCCCTCGACCTACAGGTTCGATCTGTATGTTATCATTGCTCTCGCTCGCCCTACAGGTTCAATCTGTATGTTAACATTGCTCTCGTTCGCCCTACAGGTTCAATCTGTATGTTATCATTGCTCTCACTCGCCCTACAGGATTGATCTGTATGTTATCATTGCTCTCGCTCGTCCTACAGGTTCAATCTGTATGTTATCATTGCTCTCGCTCGTCATAGTTTCAATCTGTATGTTATCATTGCTCTCACTCGCCCTACAGGTTCAATCTGTATGTTATCATTGCTCTCGCTCGTCCTACAGGTTCGATCTGTATGTTATCATTGCTCTCGCTCGTCCTACAGGTTCGATCTGTATGTTATCATTGCTCTCGCTCGTCATAGTTTCAATCTGTATGTTATCATTGCTCTCACTCGCCCTACAGGTTCAATCTGTATGTTATCATTGCTCTCGCTCGTCCTACAGGTTCGATCTGTATGTTATCATTGCTCTCGCTCGTCCTACAGGTTCGATCTGTATGTTATCATTGCTCTCGCTCGTCCTACAGGTTCGATCTGTATGTTATCATTGCTCTCGCTCGTCCTACAGGTTCAATCTGTATGTTATCATTGCTCTCGCTCGGCCTACAAGTTCGATCTGTATGTTATCATTGCTCTCGCTCGTCCTACAGGTTCGATCTGTATGTTATCATTGCTCTCGCTCGTCCTACAGGTTCATTCTGTATGTTATCATTGCTCTCGCTCGTCCTACAGGTTTGATCTGTATGTTATCATTGCTCTCGCTCGTCATAGTTTCAATCTGTATGTTATCATTGCTCTCACTCGCCCTACAGGTTCAATCTGTATGTTATCATTCCTCTCGCTCGTCCTACAGGTTCGATCTGTATGTTATCATTGTTCTCGCTCGCCCTACAGGTTCGATCTGTATGTTATCATTGCTCTCGCTCGCCCTACAGGTTAGATCTGTATGTTATCATTGCTCTCGCTCGTCCTAAGGTTCAATCTTTATGTTATTATTGCTCTCGCTCGTCCTACAGGTTTAGTCTGTATGTTATCATTGCTCTCACGCGTCCTACAAGTTCAATTTGTATGTTATCATTGCTCTCGCTCGTCCTACAGGTTCGATCTGTATGTTATCATTGCTCTCGCTCGTCCTACATGTTCATTCTGTATGTTATCATTGCTCTCGCTCGTCCTACAGGTTCGATCTATATGTTATCATTGCTCTCGCTCGTCATAGTTTCAATCTGTATGTTATCATTGCTCTCGCTCGTCCTACAGGTTCTATCTGTATGTTATCATTGCTCTCGCTCGCCCTACAGGTTCAGTCTGTATGTTATCATTGCTCTCGCTTGCCCTACAGGTTCAATCTGTATGTTATCATTGCTCTCGCTCGTCCTACAGGTTCTATCTGTATGTTATCATTGCTCTCGCTCGCCCTACAGGTTCAGTCTGTTTGTTATCATTGCTCTCGCTCGCCCTACAGGTTCAGTCTGTATGTTATCATTGCTCTCGCTCGCCCTACAGGTTCAGTCTGTATGTTATCATTGCTCTCGCTCGCCCTACAGGTTCTATCTGTATGTTATCATTGCTCTCGCTCGTCCTACAGGCTCTATCTGTATGTTATCATTGCTCTCGCTCGCCCTACAGGTGCAATCTGTATGTTATCATTGCTCTCGCTCGTCCTACAGGTTCAATCTGTATGTTATTATTGCTCTCGCTCGCCCTACATGTTCGATCTGTATGTTATCATTGCTCTCGCTCGTCCTACAGGTTCGATCTGTATGTTAGCATTGCTCTCGCTCGCCCTACAGGTTCAATCTGTATGTTATCATTGCTCTCGCTCGTCATAGTTTCAATCTGTATGTTATCATTGCTCTCGCTCGCCCTACAGGTTCGATATGTATGTTATCATTGCTCTCGCTTGCCCTACCGGCTCAATCTGTATGTTATCATTGCTCTCGCTCGCCCTACAGGTTCAATCTGTATGTTATCATTGCTCTCGCTTGCTCTACAGGTTCAATCTGTATGTTATCATTGCTCTCGCTCGTCCTACCGGCTCAATCTGTATGTTATCCATGCTCTCGCTCGCCCTACAGGTTCAATCTGTATGTTATCATTGCTCTCGCTTGCCCTACAGGTTCAATCTGTATGTTATCATTGCTCTCGCTCGTCCTACAGGTTCAATCTGTATGTTATCATTGCTCTCGCTCGTCATAGTTTCAATCTGTATGTTATCATTGCTCTCGCTCGCCCTACAGGTTCGATATGTATGTTATCATTGCTCTCGCTTGCCCTACCGGCTCAATCTGTATGTTATCATTGCTCTCGCTTGCCCTACAGGTTCAATCTGTATGTTATCGTTGCTCTCGCTCGTCCTACAGGTTCGATCTGTATGTTATCATTGCTCTCGCTCGTCCTACAGGTTCAATGTGTATGTTATCATTGCTCTGGCTCGCCCTACAGGTTCGATCTGTATGTTATCATTGCTCTCACTCGCCCTACAGGTTCGATCTGTATGTTATCATTGCTTTGGCTCGCCCTACAGGCTCAATCTGTATGTTATCATTGCTCTCGCTCGTCCTACAGGTTCAATGTGTATGTTATCATTGCTCCCCTCGACCTACAGGTTCGATCTGTATGTTATCATTGCTCTCGCTCGCCCTACAGGTTCTATCTGTATGTTATCATTGCTCTCGCTCGTCATAGTTTCAATCTGTATGTTATCATTGCTCTCGCTCGTCCTACAGGTTCGATCTGTATGTTATCATTGCTCTCGCTCGTCATAGTTTCAATCTGTATGTTATCGTTGCTCTCTCTCGTCCTACAGGTTGAATCTGTATGTTATCATTGCTCTCGCTCGTCCTACAGGTTCAATGTGTATGTTATCATTGCTCTCGCTCGTCCTACAGGTTTGATCTGTATGTTATCATTGCTCTCGCTCGCCCTACAGGTTCGATCTGTATGTTATCATTGCTCTCGCTCGTCCTACAGGTTTGATCTGTATGTTATCATTGCTCTCGCTCGCCCTACAGGTTCGATCTGTATGTTATCATTGCTCTCGCTCGTCCTACAGGTTTGATCTGTATGTTATCATTGCTCTCGCACGTCCTACAGGTTCGATCTGTATGTTATCATTGCTCTCGCTCGTCATAGTTTCAATCTGTATGTTATCATTGCTCTCGCTCGTCCTACCGGTTGAATCTGTATGTTATCATTGCTCTCGCTCGCCCTACAGGTTCGATCTGTATGTTATCATTGCTCTCGCTCGTCCTACCGGTTGAATCTGTATGTTATCATTGCTCTCGCTCGTCCTACAGGTTCAATGTGTATGTTATCATTGCTCTCGCTCGTCCTACAGGTTCAATCTGTATGTTATCATTGCTCTCGCTCGTCCTACAGGTTCGATCTGTATGTTATCATTGCTCTCACTTGTCATAGTTTCAATCTGTATGTTATCATTGCTCTCGCTCGCCCTACAAGTTCTATCTGTATGTTATCATTGCTCTCGCTCGTCATAGTTTCAATCTGTATGTTATCATTGCTCTCGCTCGCCCTACAAGTTCTATCTGTATGTTATCATTGCTCTCGCTCGCCCTACAGGTTCGATCTGTATGTTATCATTGCTCTCGCTCGTCCTACAGGTTCTATCTGTATGTTATCATTGCTCTCGCTCGCCCTACAGGTTCGATCTGTATGTTATCATTGCTCTCGCTCGCCCTACAGGTTCGATCTGTATGTTATCATTGCTCTCGCTCGCCCTACAGGTTCTATTTGTATGTTATCATTGCTCTCGCTCGTCCTACAGGTTCTATCTGTATGTTATCATTGCTCTCGCTCGCCCTACAGGTTCTATCTGTATGTTATCATTGCTCTCGCTCGTCCTACAGGTTCGATCTGTATGTTATCATTGCTCTCGCTCGTCCTACAGGTTGAATATGTATGTTATCATTGCTCTCGCTCGTCATAGTTTCAATCTGTATGTTATCATTGCTCTCGCTCGGCCTACAAGTTCGATCTGTATGTTATCTTTGCTCTCGCTCGTCCTACAGGTTCAATCTGTATGTTATCATTGCTCTCGCTCGTCATAGTTTCAATCTGTATGTTATCATTGCTCTCGCTCGTCCTACAGGTTGAATATGTATGTTATCATTGCTCTCGCTCGTCATAGTTTCAATCTGTATGTTATCATTGCTCTCGCTCGTCATAGTTTCAATCTGTATGTTATCATTGCTCTCGCTCGGCCTACAAGTTCGATCTGTATGTTATCTTTGCTCTCGCTCGGCCTACAAGTTCGATCTGTATGTTATCATTGCTCTCGCTCGTCCTACAGGTTCAATCTGTATGTTATCATTGCTCTCGCTCGTCCTACAGGTTCAATCTGTATGTTATCATTGCTCTCGCTCGCCCTACAGGTTCGATCTGTATGTTATCATTGCTCTCGCTCGCCCTACAGGTTCGATCTGTATGTTATCATTGCTCTCGCTCGTCCTACAGGTTCAATCTGTATGTTATCATTGCTCTCGCTCGCCCTACAGGTTCGATCTGTATGTTATCATTGCTCTCGCTCGTCCTACAGGTTCAATCTGTATGTTATCATTGCTCTCGCTCGCCCTACAAGTCTGTATGGTATTATACTGCGTGGGATGCAGCAGCCGTGGTGTGAGAACGGGGCGCGGCGATACAGTTGTCGACTCAGCTTCCTCCATCACGTACGTCCCTTTCTTTGTCTTGCGCAACACAATAAATAACCAGGAATCACCGTCCTCCATCCATCCAGGGTACCACGTCTTTTTCGGCTTTCCAGTCCTGCTTCTCGGAGCGGCGGCCCGCATCAAAGGAAGGTCTTTGATATCATGACGCGCCTCGGGAACTCTCGCCGCAGTCACGCGGGGAAACGAGGCGACATCCATGGCAGCGGATGTCGGCGGCACTACTGACGTGCCATCACCATGGTGACGCTACGGCGCGGGGCGCGGGATCACCATGACGACGTCACCTCTCGTGATGCTTGCCTCTGTGTGTCTCGTCTGCTAGCCCAGACCGCTTGGCAGAGATTCAGTCCCCCCTCCCCCCCTCGGCGAAAGCGAGCTCTCTCGGCTCGTCCAAAATAGCTTTTGGGAATATGCGTGGGCAATCTCTAGCTTTTGTCTGCCAAAGACTTCTTCGCTTGTTGTCCGCCAGGAAAAGAGAAAAGTCGTGTACTACATATTGTTTTGAAAAAGACTTCTCGCTGAATCTTAAGCAGAAACAGAAACCGTTTTTTCCTGGATAAGGAATGTAGTTTGTCGACCAGAGAAATTGCCTTTGTGTCAGGAAATCAATTGACTTTAAATTTGATACAAATGGCTTATCATTGACCTGCTTAAAAGTTGGCCTTGTTATCAAATAGCCCACAAGAAGCGCCATTCATCAGCTAACTACATAAAGGATCACTAGATGGCGGCACTATATATGCATATACGTGCTGTGCTGGAGAGTACCTGTCAGTATTCAGCGGCAGCAACGAGAGATATCGTGGTAGCAAGCGATCTGCTATGTTCAAAACAGGCTAGGTGACTTTAAATGACACTTTTTACTGCTATATCGAAATATCTGGTTGTACTCACTACATGGCGAATAACATACGGTAGTGGATTCAAATTCAAATGAGAACCATTTGCCACCCATAACCCGGAGCTTGGAGCCTTAGTCCAGTGCACGGAGATATAGTCCAGTCCACGGAGATATTGTTCAGTGCACGGAGCATAGTCCAGCGTACCGAACCGTAGCCCGCACCCGGGAGCCAAACCCCGCACCCGGGAGCCAAAGCCCGCACCCGGGAGCCATAGCCCGCACCCGGGAGCCAAAGCCCGCACCCGGGAGCCAAAGCCCGCACCCGGGAGCCAAAGCCCGCACCCGGGAGCCAAAGCCCGCACCCGGGAGCCAAAGCCCGCACCCGGGAGCCAAAGCCAGCACCCGGGAGCCATAGCCCGCACCCGGAAGCCAAAGCCCGCACCCGGGAGCCATAGCCCGCACCCGGGAGCCATAGCCCGCACCCGGAAGCCATAGCCCGCACCCGGGAGCCATAGCCCGCACCCGGGAGCCATAGCCCGCACCCGGGAGCCATAGCCCGCACCCGGAAGCCATAGCCCGCGCACGGAGCCGTAGCCCGAGTACGGAGCCATAGCCAGCGCCAGATACGTGTGTCAGTCACCACATTGAAATAAAACAACAGGAAGTGGTTTCGTGTTTCCATTTTTTATTTGCCCATTTGATACAGGTGAGAGGAAATAGGAACACATGTTCTTTTCCCATTTTCCATGGTAAATTAACATGTTAATTTTTCAATTTCCCATTTGCAATGAATGGCAGATACAAACACCCCCCCCGCCGGGGGGCCGGGGGGGGGGGGGTGGGGGGGAGGGCACTACATTACACTACAGTACTGTCGTGGAGATCTGCCGCCCAGGCCACGGAGGGAATGTGGAGAGCGAGAGAAAAGTGCAAGTTTTTGTGGTCTTTAAAAGAGAAATCTTTGGTTTAGAGAGGCATCCAAAATAGACACTGACAGTCATGGGAACATATATGGAGGTTAACACTTTTGATATCAACTAAAATATATAGTCACGAGCTGAACTTTTATTGGAACAATTTCGATATCAACTGGAATATAGCAAAGAGCTCTAATTTTGCTAAAACTTCAGTCTCAGATGGGCACATCGAGAGAAATTGATTTCTGCTGCGAGGATTGAGAGAAAAAAGGGGTCATTTGGGCGGCACATATGTATATACCTATCTACATGTGGTGCCCTCCACCCCCCATCTGGGGACATACACGGACCCACCGCCGCACCCACCTACTCATTTGATGGAGTCATGGCAATGAAAGAAGGCCGGTTGCCGCGTATATGTGGCTGGCGTTCCACCCGCCATCCACCGCAGGCTGCAGGCGGAGTGATCGTTCACGGGTTACCTGGTTACAGCAATTCTGAGAGAGCAGTAATCGAATTACAGTGTCGCCATCTGGTGAAGAGGGACGCGTAGAGAGTGCAGTGGGTGGATGAGTTCGGGTATGCGAGCGGAGTAGTCAGACTCAGCAGGGTGCATAAGGGAACGCGGAGATTGTAGTCCGATAGCGCGGTCACGTGGTACATTTTACTCGCGGACAGTACTCCCCACCCAGATGAGGATCACGAGGATTTCCAACATGGCGTCCAGGCCCCACAATCCGTTATATATATATATATATAAAGCGTAGTATCCCGACTTGCAAAAAATAGAAATAAAATAAATAACACAAAACGTATCCGTTGATTTATTGCTGAATTGTTGACATATGTCCGTCAGCTAAAGACGATGGATTTGCTTTTTCGTTTTGTTGGTTTAAGTAGTAAGATTTTTTTCACGGCATTTGCGCTTATGACTAAATACACTTATCTGTGCCCGAGAGAGCTTACTGCAGTCGTCGCATCGATGTGTAGGTGTAGGTGTGTACTCACTCGACGACTACATCGGTGTTTCAAATCAAGTTTCTCAAGCCAAATCCCGTCATGGTGGGCCATTCCGTCTCGCACGAGACGTGCCCATCCCCTCTTTCGGGATGGTAAATCCTCCCAAGAATCCGATTGATTTATTGCTATGGATCTGTTTAACGGTCTTCATTGTTTGCGCAGTTCAACAAGTGCGACACTCGCGAGGAACTGGGATTTTGCGTTTGGTTTATGTTGATCCGCACACGAGCGGAAAAAACCTGCGCCCATGCTCGACATATCTGCGCCGATTATTCCGCTCGATTACTCCGCTCGCACGCACCCAAACTCACCCAGCAAGGGGGGGGGGGGGAATAAATGTCTTTATTCCGAGGTAACGATGAATTAAATGGAGAACTCTCCGGATGCAATGGAATAAGAAGTTTTTGCAACGTTGAAACGTATTTAAGGGGGTAGTCGATTATCGGTCGTAGTTGTACGATCAGTTTTTGGTCCTAAATTGTACATGAACCAATCGGGGACTAGCTCTTCCCGTTTCCGGTCAGAGTCGGAACAAGGTGGATGTTTTTATTTTCCTGTTTTATTCCAATCTGTAATAATCAGTGATTTGCTTTTTCCCACCCGCCATCCCCGTAATCGCGATTTCATATATTCACTATTTGCCCATGAAATCTGCTGGTTGACGTGTATCTTGTTCATTGCATTTGGCTTACCACTATGCTGTGCGTGGCCTTTTGAACCCCACCTTTGATGATGGGGCCAATGTAATTTTTAACCGTCGACATTTTATTGGCCTTTCCTACCATACATGCTTGTAATTCTTTCCCTCATCAAACTAGCTACACACGGCAAGCCCACATAAAAGGACCTTTTCCTAAAGAAAGAGTTCGGGAAGTAAATTTCATAATTAAATCCGGTATTTCGCAGTGGACTACAAGCCTGGACAGACGGTAGGCGGGGTGTCGACACAGCTGTCATACTCAGCATGTGGCAACACGTCCACAAAGGAACAGTCACATGCACGCTGTGCCCTTGTCGATCGCCAGGAGAACGGGTGACACGGTACAGGACGTTCAATTCGACTGTGGACGGCCCTGGATTGGTCTCTCTTTGTGTCCTGTTCGATTGATTTCCGCCCATAATGAGCTCCGGGGTAATACACTGCCAGAGGCTGACACTATAGAGCTAGGGTGGGGTGGGGAGGGGAGGGAGGTGGGGGGATGTAGTAGGAGAGGGAGAGACAGAGGGGTGGGGGTGGACGATGGATGGGTGGAGGATTGGTGGGGTGGGAAGGAATCGGTTGGGAATGGAATAGTAAGGGAGAGGGAGAAATAGGGGGCAGGGCGAGAGAGGAAGAGAAAGAGGGTGGGGGGGGGGGTGAAGAAAGAAGGGTCCAGGGCGTTCTGCGCGATGGCACGTGGATACAGCTGGCGCTGCATTCTCTGCTCCTCTTGATACTAATCCGCCAATCAATGGTCTTTCCCTGTCCATCTCGGTCAAGTAGTTGGCAATGGCACATGTGATGCAGGTGACAACACGGCAACGATATGGGTGTTCACAAAGCACTCCCCCCTGACACCGCCCGGTCCAATTACACATCTTAATTCGATTCTGATAATAAATCAGTATATCCCCTTCGCCAGCCCATGTACCGTCCAACCTAGTTACCATACCTGATCGCGATATGCATTTATAAGGCCCATTGCGGGTTGAATTAAGTTGTGTGGCGCCCAGCTCGTCAAGCGAGGAAAACAGGGTAATGATTTTGAAAGGGTGTGGATTGAGCACCAGACCATGTGTCAGGGTGTACGGTGAAAATGACGTTGGAAGGCGCATGTTCATCTTTCAGCAAAACCAGATTGCCAAGAATTGGGGTATAATCATCTTTCAATATTCGCTTAAGCCAATAATGGTACATTTGTTATAAGTGGTTGAGAGATGGGTGATAGATATAAATGTTATATAGCGGTCAAGTGACATATTGATATAAGGCTATAGCGGTATCGTGTGCCACCTGGCGCATTTCTTTGGTAACACTGGTATGTCCTGAAGGTGGACCGAATACGCAGATTACGCATCGGTGTACCGCGCGACACTGCGCGGGTGCGCGCGCATTCATTCAGTATGCCGATGTGTCCCGTTCAAAACAACACGGGACATTCGGAATAAGATGGCGGCCGATTGAAAAGTGTCTTAAGTGAAAAGTGAAGTATGAATGCGCCCTTATGGTGCGACGGTCTGTTGGTAAAGTAGTAATATGCCCCCGCCCCACGGAGTAGGGCTAAAGCAGGGCTACAACAACCGAACTCGTATATATTGTTCGTATGTGTCTTAAATTGGGATTAGACGGTGCTGGAACTCAAGCAGGAAAGCATGAGTAAAGTCCATCGTCTCAAAACAAGCAAATGAACGCTAATCATAGGGATAAACGGAAGCGGAAATGGACTATGTATTTATATTAAGAAGAGCAAAAAGACTACTGTAACTATAGAATATTGAGAACTACACCAGCCACTAAACGACACCGCGTTACAGTAATAACACTGTGTTACAGTAATAACACCGGGTTACAGTAATAACACCGCGTTACATCAATAACACCGTCTTACAATAATAACACCTTGTTACAGTAATGACACATTGTTACAGTATTAACATCGTGTTACAATAATCACACCAGGTTACAGCGACAACACCGTGTTATAATAATAACACATTGTTACAGTAATAACACCGTGTTACAGTAATGACACATTGTTACAGTATTAACACCGTGTTACAATAATAAAACCGTGTTACAATAATAACACCGTGTTACAGTAATAACACCGTGGTACAGTAACAACACCGTGTTACAGAAATAACACCGTGTTACAGCGATAACACCGTGTTACAATAATCACACCGTGTTACAGTAATAACACCGTGTTCCAGTAATAACACCGTATTGCAGTAATCACACCGTATTGCAGTAATCACACCGTGTTACAGTTATAACACCTTGTTACAGTCATAACACAGTGTTACAATAATAACACCGTGTTACAATAATAACACTGTGTTACAACGATAACACCGCGTGACAATCATAACACTGTTTTACAGCAATAACACCGTGTTACAATAATAACACTGTGTTACAGCGATAACACGGCGTTACAGTAATAACACCGTGTTCCAGTAATAACACCGTGTTCCAGTAATAACACCGTGTTCCAGTAATAACACCGCGTTACAGTAATAACACCGTGTTACAATAATAACACTGTGTTACAATAATAACACTGTGTTACAACGATAACACCGCGTGACAATCATAACACGGTTTTACAGCAATAACACCGTGTTACAATAATAACACTGTGTTACAGCGATAACACGGCGCTACAGTAATAACACCGTGTTCCAGTAATAACACCGTGTTCCAGTAATAACACCGCGTTACAGTAATAACACCGTGTTACAGTAATAACACTGTTTTACAGCGATAACACAGTGTTACAACGATGACACCGTGTTATAGTAATAACACCGTGTTACAGTAATAACACCGTGTTACAGTAATAACACCGTATTAGCGAGCTCTAGCGAGCTATTATGGTAACGTATACGAAGAGAAAAATAAATAAATAAATAAATAAATAAATAAATAAATAAATAAATAAAAAAAATTTTTTGGCTTGCCATACATTGCCATACTATGCGATTCAAAAAACGTCGGCCGCGCGTCATGGCCGAGAATGAAGGCGATAATAGGAGCCATTTCAAGTTCCAGACTATATAACAGAATATACGCCTAAAATTATAATTTTATTGCTTTATTTGTCTGAATATTGAAGGAATATGATTATGAAAACTATAAAACATTAATTACATTTTTATTCACCATTTCTCCCGGCTACTAGCGGAACGCCCTCTGTTGGGACATTGATGCTAACATCCGGCAAATGCGAACCCTGGCGAACGCGTTCGAAACTCGACTCAAAGTTTTGTTTGTTTTTGCTGTTTGGCATAGGTCTAAGTGATAAGAAATTTAGACGAGGTGTGTATTATTTTTGAAAGTCATCTGTTTATTTCAACTGATTGCTATGACAGTTTTCATGAATATTTCAGCCCCTGGTTGTCAATTCTTTAAGTCAGATAAGTGACCAAGTCGAGTGTCGTCTTCGCGTCGGTCTGTCAAACTGTCGTGTCACTGTCAACCTTGGTCAAATTAGACAAATAACTGACTCAGTCGTTGATTTGTTCACGTCTACTTGTCAGTACGTTTTGTTGAGATTGAAGGTTGGTATTTTGATATAAAACCATCTAACTTGACAGCTTTGGCTAATTTTGATCTTGAACTAAAGTTTTAGTCCAAGCTAAAACAAGTCAGATCATCGATTAGCCTGAATGTTCAGACGGTACAGTCTTGACACTTGTTCTTGTGACTGTAACAGTAAGCATCAGACTGTCAAACTGTAACGTCTGAACATTCAGGCTAGCCATAGATATCATATGGATATGGTCAGGGAGACAGGAATGTCTGATGAAATCAATCTGGACTGGTTGAAAGAACAAGCATAGCTGTGGTCAACACCAGTGTCAGTGACCCTGACAGTAGCCTGAAAGTTCAGACGCTACAGTCCTGACACTTGTTCTTGGTGACTGCGCTACAGTCCTGACACTTGTTCTTGGTGACTACTTGTTCTTGGTGACTACAGTCACCAAGAACAAGTGTCAGGACTGTAGCGTCTGAACTTTCAGGCTACCCTGACAGAAGTAGGCCTATTGCTATTTGGAATGCAGATTTTACTTTGATGTTTTTGGAATCATGTTTATACCGAGTTATTTTGGGCCAATTGGGGCCTTTGGCTTTAAACCACTGTCTGTGACTGTAAAACTAAAAAGTAGGTAGGGTAAACACTAAATTTTCCATATGACATCAAATTTCAGCTGCAGTTTTTGCCTTTTTAAATATAACAATTTAATTCTGGTCTCAATTATGATTCCAAACCTATATTTTAGATGCCTCCACCCATGAAATATATATAGCTCTAATTTGAAGAGTTTATTTGAGACAGATTAAATAGGATTTGAAACAAAAACTGTAAATATTTTATTACCGGTATATATTGTTCATAGATCTATACTATTTCCTAACATTTGACACCTTTTGCCTAATTCTGACACATATATCTAGGACATCAAAATTTCAGCTGCAGTTTTTGTCTTTTTAAATATAACAATTTAATTCTGGTTTCTAGACTCCAAACCTATATTTCAAATGCCTCCACCCCTGAAATATATAATTTGAAGAGTTTAATTGAGAAAAAATAAACAGGAGTTAAAACCAAAACTGAAAATATTTTAAGAATATTTTATTAGATCTATATATCATTCACATGACTTACTATTTCCTTTTTTTGACACATTTTGCCTACTTTTGACACCCCAGGATAATTCAGATTTATTCACAACCATATCACTCATCTATGATTTGAAAAAATAGCTGTTTTTCAGTGCTATTTTTGTTAATTTTCAAATGATTTTAATCTATATAACTTATTTAAATTAATGCCATTATTACGATTTTTAATCAAATGCAGAATTATATATTTTATTCCCCTTAAAGCAACATTTTAAGTTTGAAATTGTCCCAATACAATCATTTTCCATGTCAAATGTCAAAAACTGGTTTCCCTGCCAGACACATATAGATCTAGATAACCATCACAAAACAATATAGGACATACAAATATTTTCACTTCCAGTCTATTTGGGCATGAAATTTAAACATATCACTGGCAAAAATATAGCTAGGATATCAACAGTTTAACAAATATTGAATGAAATCCCTTTTCCCGAAACTAAACAGCCCCTCTTAAAATGTCAAGCTTTGAGTATATTCACACAAAAAATGGTTGTACTTTGTATTGTCAACATCCCCTTGCTGACAAATAATTAAAATATTAATCAAAAAGGCAACAATTATTTAATAAAAAGTTTAATAAAAAAGGCAACAATTATTGAATTAAAAGTTTAATAAAAAAGGAAACAATAATTGGATTTAAAGTTTAATAGAAAAAAACAACAATTATTGAATTAAAAGTTTAATAAAAAAGGCAACAATTACTGAAACAACGGTTTTAGTAGTTCATATTGATAAGCAACACAAATGTGTACCATTTTGAGGATCAGAAAACTGTCTGGACTACTCCTACTCAAGCAGTATTACTTTCAAATAGAGATACCAAGTATACATAATAAACAGGGTTTAGCATGTAAAAGTGTCTACCAGTAAATAGGCAATAGGCAACATATGGTCAGTTTACTTCATTTTACTTATACACTGGTGCGACTTATCTATGGCTCAAGTCTAATAATTTCTCAAAATCGGTGGGTGTGACTTAAACACTGGAAATTTGGTAACATATGCCCAGTTTACTTATCTTTTTTTATGTTTACTTTCTAAAAACATTTTTTGTGAGAGATACCAATATTACATTGGTAGCAAATTGTATAGATCTAGGATGATAGAAGAAGACGGATGATGATAAAACATACATTGTACTTCTGACATGTGGTGAGTGTTCAAGAAACTTACTCGTGGTGTATTTAGCAACAGTTTAGTATATGTTCTCATGGACAGGTCACAACCGCATAAAGCCTGCTATAAAACATGTTATAGATTGCTAGAATGGTAGAAGAAGAAGGATGATGATAAAACATACTTCTGACATGGTGTGAGTGTTCAAGAAGCTTACTCATGGTGTATTTAGCAATTGTTCAGTATCTGTTCTCATGGATAGGTCACAACAGGCAATGAAAATATGTTTTTCATGAAGGAGTTACCTCCGAAAATAGTTTTAATAGAAATGATATAGATCTATTAAAGTCCTTCTAATATAAATAGAAATATTTATGGACATGTTGTCATCAATTTTTGTTGGCCATA
The DNA here is from genome assembly GCA_964019135.1 of Arenicola marina. NCBI lineage: Eukaryota > Metazoa > Annelida > Polychaeta > Arenicolidae > Arenicola > Arenicola marina. The sequence continues at coordinate 20,358,465 of OZ025262.1, forward strand.
TTGGGGCATATTTAGCTTTTTTATGAACATATACCTGGTACATAGATAGGTATAGATTGCTATAAATCTATGACCAGGTATAAACTTGACTTAAAAATATCTCATCAACCTATATATAATTTTAGCAAAAGGAAAAAAGGATAAAAAATGAATAAGATATTAATTATCATAAAATAGATCTAATATGATTAATTATAGACAAGCAACTACTTATTTTTGTATTTCTCTGCAGATATGACTTTAAGCCCAAATATTACCGTTAAACAACTAAGCCATCCATCTTATTTTTAATTAAAAGAAATAGATAAAAATATCAGTTCTATAACTTAAATAAGATATTTCAGTACAGGTAGTTTTAAGAATATAAACTACTTCAGCTAATACAGCAGATATAAGACAGCATCTAGTCAACTCGACCCACGACATGCCCGACCCATCACCTACTCAACCCTAAGCCAACTCGACCCCAAGCTAACTCAACCTCAAACCAACTATACCTGTGTTGGTTTTGAGTCTAGTTGTCTAGAAACCTATAAGATTAGGACAGCTGGCTGCTGCCGTTGATACAGCAGCTTTAAGAGCTAGGCCTTTATTATTTTTTTATTTGGGTGAGCTCGCAATTTAGGCAATGCCTATTCATATTATAGTAATAAAACCGTGTTACAGTAATAACACCGTGTTACAGCGATAACACCACGTTACAGTAATAACACCGTGTTACAGCCATAACACCGTGTTCTTACATCCGTAGCATTTTTTCTCTGCTATCCCGAGTGGCGATGGCAAATGTCATGGGGACTCACTAGAACCTGGACCCTCCCCTCCCCCTTGCCGTCGCCCTCAACCACTTACAGGGCTCTTGGCATTCAACCGGCCAACCTAAAGCTTAAAGACATCGGATGGACGGCGATCTCCAATCGAGATGTCTCACCGTTACACTTCCGGTTGCCATGAAAACCACTTAAAAGCGGTCAGTACCATAGTGACAACGTTAGCGGGGGTGAGACGTGGGGGGGGGGGGTCACCAGGCTGCAGACCGGAGCCAATGATTAGCCAGACATTTCTGTCGCCATCGGAAGCGATTGATCCGCAGTTTATTTGCCGTCCGTTATTTGCATTGCAAAATAGTCGCAGTGCCAAAGATTGAGAAAAACCGGTAAATCGGGCACTTTGGCGATCCCTCGTTTATCACTGTCGCACGGTCCACAAGTCATTGGCGAATCGCTGTCTTACAACCCAAACGCTGACGGTGGGGCAGCTCGATGGCTATGTTGGTCACTGTGGAACATCCCGATGGCTGTGTTGGTCTCTGTATCGCAGTCCGATGTCTATGTTGGTCACTATGTTACCGCCCGATGGCTGTTTGTTACTGTGTTACAGCCCGATGTGTATGTTTGTTACTGTGTCACAGCCCGATGTCTATGTTGTTCACTGTGTTACATCCCGATGGCTGTTTGTTACTGTGGTACAGCCCGATGGCTATGTTGGTCACTGTGTTACATCCCGATGGCTGTGTTGGTCTCTGTGACGCAGTCCGATGTCTATGTTGGTCACTGTGTTACATCCCGATGGCTGTTTGTTACTGTGTTACAGCCCGATGTCTATGTTGGTCACTGTGTTACAGCCGATGACTATGTTGCTCACTGTGTTACAGCCGATGGCTATGTTGGTCACTGTGTTACAGCCGATGGCTATGTTGGTCACTGTGTTACAGCCGATGGCTATGTTGGTCACTGTGTTACAGCCCGATGGCTATGTTGGTCACTGTGTTACAGCCGATGGCTATGTTGGTCACTGTGTTACAGCCGATGGCTATGTTGGTCACGGTGTTACAGCCGATGGCTATGTTGGTCACGGTGTTACAGCCGATGGCTATGTTGGTCACGGTGTTACATCCCGATGGCTGTGTTGGTCTCTGTGTCGCAGTCCGATGTCTATGTTGGTCACTGTGTTACAGCCGATGGCTATGTTGGTCACTGTGTTACAGCCGATGGCTATGTTGGTCACTGTGTTACATGGAAGGGGTTATGTTGGTGGAGGTGTCTCACGCGACTCTTGATGGCGGTGTCACGTGGTGTGCGTCCGTCTCTTTCAATGGCCAAGCTGGGGCAGTCCAAGAGCTGCAACGTGACTTATCGGCACTTATCGGTGGGGCGGTAAGAGTGGGTCACGCATGCCGGAAGCGAGGATTATGAACGGGATTAATTGGGTCAAGACACAAGGCAACCGAGGAAGGGTCGGGAGCGCATTACGACATACACCCCCCTGCGGCCTCCTCCCCGCCCCTCCCTCCCTCCTTCCCTCGCTCACTTCCTTCCCTCTCATTCACCCCCTCCCACCACCCACTTCCTCCCCGCCCCCCAACCCACCTCCTCCCCGTCATCCCTCACACCTCCTCCCCGCCCATCCACCTCCGTCCCCTACCCACTTGCTCCCTGCCCATTCACCCTCACCCACCTCCTTCCGACCCCCCACGCACCTCCTTCCCGCCCCCACCCACCTCCTTCCCGCCCCTCCCCCCTCACCCACCTTCTCTCCGCCCATACACCCCCTCCCTCACCCTCCAACCCCCCCCCCCCCCACCCACACACACACCTCCTCTCTAGCCCTACATTCCCGCCCCGTCTTAAAGGCAGAATGTTTATTCCTCATCCAAACTTTGTCACTCGTGTAAAAAATGGGCAAAAGCAAAAGCAAGGTTTTTCGACCGATAATCGACGGCGCCTCAGCACTATAATTTATATATATAAGGTGACTGACCTTTGGCGTTCGTGATTCTAATGCCGAACTTCCCCGCCGCCCGTGGATCACTTTGAGCAATTCTCAATTCTCAGCCCTCTCCCCAGGTGCCGGTTGACATCGCTTCTAATTGGGTCTGGCGGCGTCGGAAAGGCTTCCACTGTCTGATGGACGGGCAATTAGCCGCCGGGGGGCGCTCCGGAAAGGCACAAGCTATACCCGGAAGAGACGATGCGGCGGAGAGTTGAACTAAGCCGGTTTGGATGTATCATGCCATATGGCGTGTGTTTAAAAGTTCCGCCGTCTGAGAGCATGTGCCGCCCATTCAACGCTGGAGATGCGACAGTCGATCTGGCGGTGGTCCGCATTAAATTAGAAAGCTTTTATTCTTGTACCATCATTGTATGTGACCACACAGTTCTTATATATATGTAACTGGCGTCACTGCTGCAGCGGAAGGTTGTCAGCAGATGCCCATGATGATTCTTTGGCCTCCAGAACAATGCCCGGATGCAGCTATGTGCCCGTATGTACGGCAACTCGCATGAGTTTTCCATTAACAGCCATGACCAACACGCTACCACAGAACATACGAGGCTTGTTTCAAGACATATCGGAGACAATCAAAGATATCGCCTGGTGGCTGCTTGGAAAAGTAGTTATAACGGTACAAACAATCGTCTTAACGGTACATCAGCGAACAACATTCTGGTCCTGGTAAAACCACCTTCAGACCATTGAATGTAGGCTCCATTCAAGGCCAGCTTTTAGGCGGAATAATGTTGAGATTAAATATAATTTACGCACAGAAGGGTTAATATTGAAGCAATTTGGGTGGCTATATATATCTTTGCTACGGTCATTATTTTATTGTGTTATACCATAAATATCACGCAATCTGAAGAAATTCGGGCATCAAATATTCCTAACTATTCTCCAGAATACAATTGACAGGTACTCATTTTTAATGGAAATTCATACTGGGATGCTTTGACCCAGAAGGAGGCTCTTAAGCTCAGTAATTTCTCATATTATCTCACGAAAGATACGAAAATACGCACATGCCGATATCTTTCTACTCTACTGTCCTTTTAGAATTATTTCACATGCGCAGCCGATCGCCACTGGACAGGGGCCGCCTCGATAGCTCAGTGGGTTAGAGCGCTAGCATTCAGCGCTCTGGCAATCGGAGGGCCTAACGGCACGTGGATCGGTGGTTTGCGCTCCGCTGTGGCCATGTCTGTGTGGTCGCAGGATAAAGATCCCATGTCCTTCTTTCCAAAGAGTAGGCCGTTGCCCCCGGAGACATGGCTTCACGCTCCACACTCTCTGCCTTCGATTCACTCCGCTAGGGCTCCATTATATATCTGTTGTCGCCTACGTCCTCAATGCATTTTCACACTCATTCGCCAGGGCGGCGCTGCGCAAATCAATGGGAAAAATGTGTCGCGCATTTCTACAAATTGGTGCTGGGACCCAGCCTAAGCCTAATAACACATGAAATGAGGTGATGAAAAGAAAGAGTTCTGTCACAATTATAACTTTTTCGAAAGGGTACAAGATGTTTTTTCTGTATTAAATATACAAATTAAAAATCAATGTATTAAAAAATCGTTATTTTTATGTTTTATTCTTGAAAATTATATCATTGCAAGAAATTACAGCTGATTTGACCGTTTTTCAAGAATCTTGAAATTTGCCCCCGGCCGACAGCAGCGGTAAAAGCTAGCTTGCATAGCGCCACCGTGCTTGCAAGCTCCATTACTTCTCCCATTGACGGGATATGACCATAGGTAGTTGAAGCGTCCTGAATGAACAACCGGCCAACCGATTCCTTGGACAATAAATTAGCATGCATGATCTTCTCCGCTGATGTTCCATCCATCGAGAGACAGTGTCAGGTCCATATCACTATACAAAATAACAAGAGCATAAAAATTAAGAAATGATGATTCTCACATTTGACAGGATTTAATATCTGATATTTCACTGGAATTTGTCTTTTTAGTAATATGTAGGCATTTCTTTTTTCCCGTGTGTGGGCCGAGGGAGGGTGTGGGCCGAGGGAGGGTGCGGCGAGGGGAGAGCCGGGGCGGATCGAGGGCGCGGGAGGGGGGAGGGGGTCAAGTACGAATGCACCCAACTCTGTATGAGTGAGACAGATTCATTTAATCCGATATTCTCACCGCAGTCTCTTTGTAAGTTCGGAGTTGGGATGAAATGACGACGGTACCAAACTGCGTTAACATGGGCGGACGGTGGAGGATGGAGGTTAGGGGCGGGAGCGGCTTGCTAATATCGTGGACAGTACGGAAGATGTATCTGTTTCCGGCTGATCTTCATGGCTCTTTGGGTCGACGGTACGAGATGTCCTGTGAGCGACTCGCCGCAGATTGAGGCAGAATTTCGGTGTCATAGAGGGTGAGGTTTAAAAGTCCCTCCTCGCGTCCTATACCGCAGACACCGCATTGTGGAAGTGCCGGGCGATAATAGATGGCAGGGGGTCACGGCAAGCCACATTGGAGGCGCCAGAGGGTGGAGATAGAGGAGGCGGTGGGGGGAGGGGAGGGAGAAGGGAAGGAGTGGGTAGGAGGCGGACGATAAGTGGCCGGGGTGGGCGTTGATGAAACCGGAGGCAGGGGGCGGGCCGGGGCGGGGGCCGGGGCTGGGCGGGTGACGTGGCGGCGGGGGCGATCGCCGGGGCGGAGGCGGGACAGGGAGGCTGGGTTTGATGGAGGCTGGCTGTTATAAGACGCCTTGAGGCGGTTCTAATGCTGCCATCTCTACTGTCACTAGCTGGCTGGCTCCTAATACTTCAAATCAAGACAGATTGTCCCAAGGGAAGACGGATGACTTGATCTGGCGAGTTTTATCCAGATTCTCTCATGTCGATCAGTGGTGGGTGGGCCGACACCTTGATATGTTACTTTACCACCCCGGCGGCTCAATCAGGCTTTAATTAACAGGTAGATAGAGCAATGAGGCGTATATGATGGATCCAAGGAAACATCTCCTCCATCAGGATGACCAGACCAGAACTTGACCAAAAAGACGAATCGCGAAATCAGATAATTGCATTTGGACATAGTGGTTCCTGTTTTTGTTTTCAAGACTAATTTAATATATTTATAACGTGTATGCCACGTGGCATTGCTGTTGTTCATATACACGTCGTACATGGCAAGGTTTAAACATACCTAAGAGCAGCCTTCGCTGTAGCTTTAGCATAATCTCTGGGGTCTAGGTCGACGGAGTCTCATTGAAGATAAAGCCACGGAATTACAGGGATGCTTGTGGCTGCTCAGTTTGTAAAAGGAAGAAACTTCGAAGCCAGCGATTTTTGAGTCTTGTTGTAACACCTCGGAGCTTATGACCTAGTATGACGGGGATCAAGAGTCGCAACATTCAGGCGACAAGAGAAGCCTGATCGGGACAGCTGATACGGGTAGCTTTTGTTAGCCCCATAGCTTTTTTGTTTTATATATACACTTTATTTATTCGACGAGGTTCACAACAGCGAATTCATATCTTAATGTTCACCTCGGACCATAGCTCAGTGAGTCGGTGGTTCGAGCCCCGCTGTGGTCATGTCTGTGTGGTCGCAGGATAAAGATCAGTGGATGAAGATCACGTCCTTCTTTGCCAAGAGTTGGGGGTTCCCCCGGGGACATGGCTCCACTCTCCCTGTCTTCTCCCATTGCGATATGATCAAAAAGTGGTTAAAGCGTGCTGAATATACAACTATCTCCAGTGAACAATAAATTGGTATACAAGATCTTCGCAGCTGATGTTCCATTAACGGAGAGAGTGCATGACGAAGTGTTATGTCGATATCACTATATAAAATAGCAAGAACATGAACTTTAAGAAATGGGAATTCACATATTTGATAGGATTTATTATCTTATATTTCACTTGTATTTTTCTTTAATAATATATAGGTATTTCATTTTTTTTGAGTGTTGTGTAGAATTGGGGCGGGGGATGAGGCGGGCGGGGTCGAGGGTAGGATCAAGTACGAATGCGCCGAACTCTGTATGAGTGAGGCAGATTGATTTAATCCGATATTCTCACCGAGGACTTTTTGTGAGGTCAGGGGTTGAGGATATGACGACGGACGTGACATCCCCGCAGTCAAACATTCATTCCTTTCCAAAATACCAAAGCGCTTTAACATGGGCGGACGGTAGAGGGCGGACGGTAGAGGGTGGAGGGTGGAGGGTGGAGGGTGGAGGGTGGAGGGTGGAGGGTGGAGGGTGGAGGGTGGAGCGGACGGGTTGTTAATATCGTGAACAGTACAGAAGATGTATCTGTTTCCGGTTGATCTTCATGGCTCTTTGGGTCGGCGGTACGAGATGTCCTGTGAGCGACTCGCTGCAGTGTGAGGCAGAGTTCCGGTGTCACAGAGGGTGAGGTTTAAAAGTCCCTCCCCCTCGCGTCCTATACCGCAGACACGCCCTGCTGACACACTTCTAGCCATATTCTGGAAGTGCCGGGCGGTAATAGATGGCCAGGGGTCACGGAAAGCCACATTGGAGGCGTCAGAGAGTGAGATGGAGGAGTCGGAGGGGGAAAGGGGGGGGGGGGGGTTGTAGGGGGCGGCCGATAAGTGGCCAGGGCGGGCGTTGATGGAAGCGGAGTCAGGGGGCCGGTCGGGGCTGGGACCGGGGTGAGGGCCGGAGCGGGGCGGATTCTGAGGCGGCGGGGGCGGTCGCCGAGGCGGGGGCGGGACGGGGGGACTGGGTTCGATGATGTTTGGAATGATTTGAAAGGATGTTGGGGAAGGGGGGGGGGGTGGCGCCTGGCTGTTATAAGACGCATTTAGGCGGTTCTAATGCTGCCATATCTACTGTCACCAGCTGTCTGGCTGCTAATACTTCAAATTAAGACAGATTGTCGAAAGGGAAAACGGATGACTTGATCCGGCGAGTTTTATCCAGGGTTTCTCATGTCGATCAGTGGCGGGTGGGCCGACACCTTGATGCGTTACTTTACCACCCCGCCGGCTCAATCAGGCTTCAGTTAACAGGTAGTTAGAGCAATGAGGCGTACAGGACGGATCCAAGGAAACATCTCCTCCATCAAGATGACCAAACCAGAACTGCATTTGGATATAGTGGTTCCTGCATTTGTTTACAATTTGATGTATTTATAATGTGTGTGCCACGTGGCATTGCTGTTGTTCATATACACCTCGTACTTGGCAAGGTTTAAACACCCCATGTCCTTCTTCGCAAAGAGTAGGGGGTCATTCCCGGGGACATGGCTCAACTCTCCCTTCCTTCTCCCATAGACGCGATATGACCAAAAGTGGTTAAAGCGTCCAGAATAACCAACCAACCACAGACTGGGAATATGTACATGAACAACACAGTTTTTATTCTGTAGAATCTTAGTCATAGCTTTTCGGTGAAGATGTGCGTTCTCTGACTTTGGTAAGAGACTCCGCAAAATACTGTTAAAGCAGCAGTGATATAAGCGGACGAGTTCTAGATACTGAAAGTGATGCTATGGGGTTGGGGATTATTTTTGTTCTTTTGTTTTAATTTTTGTAACTCCGCCCCATCTTTTTCTTTCTTTTCTCCTTTTGTCGTAACTCATACTGTCCTCCCCCTCACCCCGTCATAACTTGTTTTATGATCTCGTCAGTGTTCACCCCACATATTTCAAGGTCTTGGATTTGCCATCGGATAGTCTACCTGAAACTCAAAATAAACGGTTCAAAAAAGGTGTAAAATTTAAATTCTACCGACCATAATTGCTGGATTAAAATTAATGTACCAGTGAATCAAATCATTCCTACTGACCTCGGCTAGAGGGATCGGACGACTCAAGTGTCTTGAGATCGTGAGATCGACTCCCACTGGGGACCAAGCCGCCCCCCCCCCCCGCCTTTACAAAATAAAGGATATATTTATTAATTACGCCTGACGTATCGGTGCATTTGTGATATGCCTATGTAAGACTTTTTTATCCCGATTCCGAGGACAAATGTTTATTTTTAACATTGAACCATAACGTGTATTTTTAACTTACACGTTGTCTGCCTCACCCGAGATGACTAACATTCGATCTGTTCTGTCGGCAAATATGACATTGACCTTTTCTTTCATGTCACGTGATCCTCAGTCAGAATATCGGTTCGCCAAACCACTTAATATCCGTCAAAGCTTATGCGTAGACTGCTCTGAAGGCAAACCGGTCTTTTCTTAAAGCTATGGTTAGAATGAATATAGAAAGCAATAATGAATAATTATAATTATATTCCTCCTTCAATTGTACCGTTATGAGGAAATGGGTAAAATTAATCTGATTTATTATAATAATAAAGCAGCTCGTCACTTGAAGACCTGAAGTATTTTTTAAGGAGCTTATGGCTACAGTGATCTGAGAAATAGATGGACGTAGTGTGATAACGCTATTCCAATGGGACGCCCCTCTTGTTATTTGTCTTTCATGAAATCTAGTATTGGTTGAAAAGATGACAGCCCAAACAATACGCGAACATAAAAAAGTAAACGAAATGCTGATGTCGGCTGAAAAAACATATATTGGATTTTCGACACGGCATCAAAAACATATTCTATGTAAGAATGACAATTCTGTGGGCGCAAGTCTGTTCGCTTTACGACATATTGAATCCAGCGTAGGTATTTCCTTACGCGAATGGCATGCAGAAAGGTTTGACTATTTTTCAGTTATCCAATGACGACTAAATAAAGTTGTTCATACTCAAATTTCCTGCAAAAGATACCACTTCCACTTCCTATTTTCAATATCATACATGATTCACTGCTTACTCATTGGTAGATGTCACAATTTATCAGATATATAACGGTTCTATGGCGGATACGTCACTCATTTCCATGCATAATATATATCCTTTGAATTGTTTTTCTTAAATATGCGATTTCACCTAATGGAAATGTGCAGCTTTCTTCTGGAAATCAGCGAACGAACCGGATGCCCTAGCTCCAGCCGCTCAGAAAGTGACGCAGTTGAAGGGACTCTCGGTAAATTCTTGAGGAATTATTTCAAGTGGGAGAATTCCCTCATACGCTGGCTTTCTGTAAGGAATGAGCTTGATTAGCGCCTGGTGTCTTTTGTTTTATCAAGAGACTGACCTGCAAATCACCAGGTCGTTCCTTCCCTCCCATTTAATTGTCCCGAGTTTCTCTGCCCAATTTACCCTTCATATACACAAAGTAGCATAAAGTCGTTATTTGATTCGGTATAGAATAATCCGGTGGCCGGGGCCGGGGTGGGGGCGGTCGCGGGGGCTGGGTTGGGACAGGGAGGCTGGGTTCTATGGTGTTTTGAATTAATTGAAAGGAGGTGGGGGGTGGAGGCTGGCTGTTATATGACGCCTTTCGGCGGTCCTAATGCTGCCATCTCTACTGTCACTAGCTGTCTGGCTGCTAATACTTCAAATCAAGACAGAATGTCCTAAGGGAAGACAGATGACTTGATCCGGCGAGTTTTATCCGGGGTTTCTCATGTCGATCAGTGGCGGGTGGGCCGATACCTTGATGCGTTACTTTACCACCCCGCCGGCTCAATCAGGCTTCGGTTAACAGGTAGATAGAGCAATGAGGCGTACATGACGGATCCAAGGAAACAGCGCCAACAGGATGACCAGACCAGAACTTGACCAAAAAGACGTATCGCAAAATCAGATAATGGCATTTGGACATAGTGGTTCCTGTTTTTCTTTACAAGACGAATTAGATGCATTTATAACGTGTATGTCACGTGGCATTGCTATTGTTCATAAACACCTGTGGGGTCTAAGTCGACTAGTCCCATTGAAGATAAAGCCACGGAAATACAGAGATGCCTGTAGCTCAGTTTGCAAAAAGAAGATACTTTGAAGCCAGCGATTTTCGGGTAATGTTGTGACAACTTGTTCTGCGCGTTGGCACGTGGATACAGCTGGCGCTAAATTATCTGCTCCCCTTGATACTAATCCGTCAATCAATGGTCTTTCCCTGTCCATGTCGGTCAAGTAGTTGGAAATGGCACATGTAATGCAGGTGACAACACGGCAACGATATGGGTGTTCACAAAGCATTTCCCCTGACACCCCCCGGTCCAATTTCACATCTTAATTGGCTTCAGTATATCCCCTTCGCCAACCCTTCTACCGTCAAACCAACCTAGGATACCTGGTCGCGAGATGCACATTTATAAGGCATGTGTGGCCCATTGCGGGGTTGAATTAAGTTACGTGGCGCCGAGCGTGTCCCGTTCAAAACAACACTGGACATTCGGGAGAAAATGGCGGCTGATCGAAAAGTGACTCTCCAAGCTGGGGCCATTTCCCCTAATTTAACCGGACATGACCGGCGTGAACATTTCATTAACATTCGGCGTAGCCCTACCGGCAGGTCCGGAAGAGTATACCGGGCGCCCCACCGGTCCTGGCCCAAAGAAATGCGCCCTGTGCCATACTCCAAAGAAGGCTGATCCGGGTCTTCGAACATGGGACGGGGGCGGATCCACTTTGGATGAGTAGAGTGAATTCTCCGAATTATCGGGGCGGGTGATGAACCCGAAAACAATGTAGGGAATCCATCCAATCGTGGAGGGGAGTAAGGGAGGGGGGGGGGGGGGGGGGTACAGGTGTACATTTGCGCTGAGAAATGGTTTATCCGGACTTGCAGGATTCCCTGGATCCGCCATTGCAGTCGACGATGGCGATGGCGTAGAATCCCGGCATAGCGGCTTTGTGGTTGGTTGGTTGTATATTCAGGACGCTTTAAAGCAATATATTCTGTCATTTTTTGTATTACCAACCTCTTCCCCATGTCATATAAGTAAATTCTGTTTCGAATTTCAATCCCGAAAGCCTGTGGAATATTCTGAGAGAAGCAATTTGGTCACCGGAGCAAAAGTGGGTGGCCGGCTTTATATCTCTGCGCGCCTGTTCGCTGTTGGGATTTTGTGTGTGATGTCGACCGCGGCTCGCCAACACGTCCGCGCGATATAAATAAACCGCGAAGTTTATGTTGAAATTGTTGTTTTACAGACTCTCAGAGATATAAAATCTATATGCATCATAATTTTGGGATACTTTTAGTCTTAATTCTAAAATGTAAAAAATCTAAGATGGCGCATGTAAGTTTATTGCTTTAGCCACTTTTGGTCATATCGCGTCAATGGGAAAAGGACGGGAGAGCGGAGCCATGTCCCCGGGGGTAACCTCCGACTCTTTGCGAAAAAAGACATGGGATCTTTATCCTGCGATCACACAGACATTTCCGCAGCGGGTCGTGAACCGCCGATCCCCGTGCCGTTGGGCTCTGAGGTGACCAGAGCACTCAATGCGAGCGCTCTAACCCACTGAGCTATCGAGCCGGACCCAGCGGCTTTGTGGTGCATGGCTGCTAACTTGTGCCTTTACCAGGTGCGATGGTCTTTTAGCGGGGGAGTGGGGCCACAGCGCTGCTACAACAACCAAAGTATATATTGTTCGTATGTGTCTTAAATTGGGATTAGACGGTGCTGAAACTCAAGCAGGAAAGCATGAGTAAGTCCATCGTCTCAAAACAAGCAAATGAACGCTACTCATAGGGATAAACAGAACCGGAAATGGACTATGTATTTATATTAAGAAGAGCAAAATAACTACTGTAACTACAGAATATTGAGAACTAAACCACCCAATAAACGACACCGCGTTACAATAATGACACCGTGTTACGGTAATAGTACCGTTTTACAGTAATAACACCGTGTTACAGTATTACCGTGTTACACTGACGACACCGTGTTACAGTAATGATATCGTGTTACAGCGATAACCCCGTGTTACAGCGATAACACTGTGTTACAGCGATAACGCCGCATTACAGTAATAACACCGGGTTACAATAACACCGTGTTACAGTAATAACACCGTGTTACAGTAATAACACCGTGTTACAGTAATAACACCGTGTTACAGTAATAGCACCGTGTTACAGCGATAACACCGTGTTACAGCAATAACACCGCGTTACAGCGATAACACTGTGTTACAGCGATAACACCGTGTTCTGGCTAAGTTGGTCACTGTGTTACAACCCGATGACCATGATGGTCACTGTGTTACAGGCGACGGCTATGTTGGTCACTGTGTTACAGCCGATGGCTATGTCGGTCACTATGTTACAGCCGATTGCTATGTTGGTCACTGTGTTACGGCCCGATGTCTATGTTGGTCACTGTGTTACAGCCCGATGGCTATGTTGGTCACTGTGTTGCAGCCCGATGGCTATGTTTGGTCACTGTTTTACAGCCGATGGCTATATGGGTCACTGTGTCACAGCTTATGGCTATGTTGGTCACTGTGTCACAGCCGATGGCTATGTTGGTCACTGTGTTACAGCCGATGCCATGTTGGTCACTGTGATACAGCTGATAGCTATGTTGGTCACTGTGTAACAGCCGATTGCTATGTTGCTCACTGTGTTACAGCCCGATGGCTATGTTTGGTTACTGTGTTACAGTCCGATGGCTATGTGTGGTTACTGTGTTACAGCCGATGGCTATGTTGGTCACTGCGTTACAGCCGATGGCTATGTTGGTCACTGTGTTACAGCCCGATGGCTATGTTGGTCAGTGTGTTACATCCTAGGGGTCATGCTGGTCACTGTGTCACCTCCTAGGGGTCATGCTGGTCACTGTGTCACCTCCCAGGGGTCATGCGGGTCACTGTATCACCTCCCATGGGTCATGCTGGTCACTGTATCACCTCCCAGGGGTCATGCTGGTCACTGTATCACCTCCCAGGAGTCATGCTGGTCACTGTGTCACCTCCCAGGGGTCATGCGGGTCACTGTATCACCTCCCAGGGGTCATGCGGGTCACTGTGTCACTTCCCAGGGGTCATGCGGGTCACTGTATCACCTCCCATGGGTCATGCTGGTCACTGTATCACCTCCCAGGAGTCATGCTGGTCACTGTGTCACCTCCCAGGGGTCATGCGGGTCACTGTGTCACCTCCCAGGGGTCATGCGGGTCACTGTGTCACTTCCCAGGGGTCATGCGGGTCACTGTGTCACCTCCCAAGAGTCATGCTGGTCACTGTGTCACCTCCCAGGGGTCATGCGGGTCACTGTATCACCTCCCATTGGTCATGCTGGTCACTGTATCACCTCCCAAGAGTCATGCTGGTCACTGTGTCACCTCCCATGGGTCATGCTGGTCACTGTATCACCTCCCAGGAGTCATGCTGGTCACTGTGTCACTTCTCAGGAGTCATGCTGGTCACTGTGTCACCTCCCAGGGGTCATGCGGGTCACTGTATCACCTCCCAGGGGTCATGCGGGTCACTATATCACCTCCCAGAGGTCATGCTGGTCACTGTATCACCTCCCAGGGGTCATGCTGGTCACTGTGTCACTTTACATGGGTCATGCGGGTCACTGTGTCACCTCCCAGGGGTCATGCTGGTCACTGTGTCACCTCCCAGGGGTCATGCTGGTCACTGTGTCACCTCCCAGGGGTCATGCGGGTCGCTCTCTTTGGGTCATTCTTATGTGTTGGAGGTGTCTCACCTGACTCTTGATGGTGGAGTCACGTGGTGCACGTCCATATCTTTCAATGGGCAAACTGGAGCAGCTCCAAAGCGGTCACGTGACTTAGCGGCATTCGCGGCGAATCACGCATGCCGGAAGCGACGCTCATGAACGAGATTAATTGCGTAGAGAAACAAGGCAACCGAGGAAGAGTCGGGGGCGCATCACGGAATACACCCCGGCCCCCTCCCGCTTCCTTCCCGCCCATACACCCCCGTGCCCCACCCATCTCCTCCCCGCCCATTCACTCCCTCCCCCTTCACCCGCCTTCTCCCCGCCCATACACCACATCCCCACACATATTTCCTCCCCGCCCGTACATCCTAGCCCCCCTCTTAAAGGTAGAATGTGTATTTCCCATCAAAAACTTTGTCACTCTGTAATAAATGGGGAAAAGCCAAAGTACGATTTGTGCAGCGAATTCGGGACCCCCCCCCCCCCCCCCGCTCTCCCCTGTGGGTCACTTTGAGCAATTCTCAATTCTCAGCCCTCTCCCCAGGTGCCGGTTGACATCGCTTCTAATTGGGTCTGGCGGCGTCGGAAAGGCTTCCACTGTCTGGTGGACGTGCAATTAGGCTGCCGGGGGGCGCTCCGGAAAGGCGCAAGCTATATACCCGGAAGAGACGATGCGGCGGAGAGTTGAACGAAGCCGGTTTGCAAGTCTCATGCCATATGGCGTGTGTTTAAAAGTTCCGCCGTCTGAGAGCATGTGCCGCTCATTCAACGCTGGGGATGCGACAGTCGATCTGGCGGTGGTCCGCATTAAATTAGAAAGCTTTTATTCCCGTGCCATCATTTTATGTGAACACACAATTCTTATGTATATATAACTGGCGTGTCCCGAGATGCCCGTGATGGCTCCCCAGAACAATGCCCGGATGCAGCCAGGTGCCCGTATGTAGGGTAATTCGCATGAGCTTTGCATTAAAAGGCATGACCAACACGCTAGGACAGAACATACTGGACCTGTTTCACTACATATTGGAGACAATCAAGAACGTCGCCTGGTGGCTGCTTGGAAAAGTAGTTATAACGGTACAAACAATTTTCATAACGGTACATTAGCGAACAACATTCTGGTCATGGTAAAACCACCTTCAGACCATTGAATGTAGGCTCCATTCAAGGCCAGCTTCTAGGCAGATTAATGTTGAGATTGAATATAATTTACCAACAGAAGGGTAAATATTGAAGCAATTTGGGTGGCTATATATATTTTTAATAGAGTCATTATTTTATCGTCTTATACCATAAATATCACGCAATCTGAAGAAATTCGGGCATCAAACTTTTCGCCAGAATATAATTGACCGGTACTCAATTTTAATGGAAAATCGCACTGGGATGCTTTGACAAAGAAGAGGATATTAAGCTCAGTAATTTCTCACATTATCTCACGACAGATACCCGTGGATCGGTGGTTCGCGCTCCGCTGTGGCCATGTCCGTGTGGTCGCAGGAAAAAAGATCCCATGTCCTTCTTCTAGGCGGTTACCCCCTGAAAGCATGGCTCCACTCTCCCTTCCTTTTCCAATTGACGCGATGTGACCAAAAGTGCTTAAAGCGTCCTGAATGTTCCGACTCTATTGGACAATAAATTTGCATGCATGATCTTCTCAGCTGATGTTCCATCAATCGAGAGAAAGTGTCAGGTCCATATCACTACACAAAATAACAAGAGCATGAAAATTAAGAAATGATGATTCTGACATTTGACAGGATTTGATATCTGATATTTCACTGGAATTTGTCTTTTTAGTAATATGTAGGCATTTCTTTTTCTCGAGGGATGTGGGCGGAGGGAGGGTGCGGGCGAGGGGAGAGCCTGGGCAGATCGAGGGGGCGGGAGGGGGCAGGGGGTCAAGTACGAATGTACCTAACTCTGTATGAGTGACACAGATTCATTTAATCCGATATTCTCACCGCAGTCTTTTTATAAGGTCGGAGGTGGGAGGAAATGAAGACGGTACCAAACTGCGTTGACATGGGCGGACGGTGGAGGAAGGAGGGTTAGGGGCGGGGCGGCGGTGGGGGGTGTGGAAGCGGGTTGCTAATATCGTGGACAGTACAGAAGATGTATCTGTTTCCGGTTGATCTTCATGGCTCTTTGGGTCGACGGTACGAGATGTCCTGTGAGCGACTCGCTGCAGATTGAGGCAGAAATTCGGTGTCACAGAGGGTGAGGTTTAGAAGTCCCCCCCCCTCCTCGCGTCCTATACCGCAAACCCGCCCTGCTGACACAATTCTAGCCATATTATGGAAGTGCCGGGCGATAATAGATGGCCAGGGGTCACGGAAAGCCACATTGAAGGCGCCAGAGGGTGAGATAGAGGAGGCGGTGGGGGGAGGGGAGGGTAACAGTTTCTGCAACCGATCGCACGCACGCTTAGCAAACGAGTTTTCGATTTACAACCGATTTTCGCTACGAATTGAACGAGTGTTCAAAAATATTTGACTACATAAGTTATAGGAATACTCCAGGAAGATATTTCTATACTCAAAACGACGGAAATTCTGCATTTATGGTGACTGTGAACCATATAAACTTTATACCTCAGGACCATTGAACAGGCAAGGCGACATATTTATTCTCGCACCTGCTGCCTGTTACGAGTTAAGCCTAGGTGCTAATCCCCTAACAGCAGGTATGAAGTGCGAAGGACTGCCCACCGGCTCGTGTCCTTTCAGCCGTGACGGGCTCGGCGTAGAGCTCACACAGGGCGACTTGACGCTGTGCGCCCATTGCCGCGACGTTTGCTTCCCAGCCTGCGGGGGAGCCCCACCCCCCTCCCAGCCGAACCCCGGCCTCTGTGTGGATGCCTGCCGGAAGACGGACTCCAAGTTGGACACCAAACGGGGCTTTCTCTGCCGGGTGTGGTTCCACCAGCTGTGCGTCGGGGCCACGGAGGCAGAGGCGGCGGGCGTGTGGACTTGCCCCACATGTCGGACGGTACCCAGTGTTGTCATGAGCCTCCACGCCATGGTGACAACACTGACGACCACCCTGACGGCAGTCAACAAGCGACTGACCAGACTGGAGGACCAAAACAGCGGCTTGCAGAAGGACGTAAAGGACAAGACCGACCGCTGCGACAAGCTCACGAAGGAGGTTTCAGACGTGAGACGGGAAAACGCCAAGCTGACTGCCAACATCCAGAAGACGACATGGACAACACTACGGGCCGGACAGCCAGACAAGACGCTCCTCATCGGGACAAGCCTCATCAGAGACGTTGACGAGAGGAAGCTGAAGGACACGAGCGTCATCAGCGTCTCTGGAGCGACGCTTCCGACCCTGACGGACCGACTGAAGGCAATCCCCAAGACGTTCAAGCGCATTGTCATCGTGGGAGGGGGCAACGACTGCTCCCATCGCGGCGCTTCCCTGGACACCATCGTGGAGCGCTTCAGCAAGCTCATCCGGGCTGCCAAGGACAAAGCTGCCTCCGTGATGGTGTCTGCCATCTGTCCACGACTTGGCACGGACATGAGGGAACGCATCGACATGGTTAACTCCGGCCTGCAAGGACTATGCGACGACATGGGATGCAACTTTACCGACAACTCTCCCCTGTTTAGGCTTAATGACGGATCCTTCAACGACGGATACATGACGAATGACGCGACACATCTGACGTGCAAGGGCCAGAACAGACTCTGCCAACTGCTCAAGTTGACACCAACAGACGATGCGGACAAGGACAAAGACGTCTTTACCCGATCCCGTAAGACCCCCAAGAACCACGACGGACGTGGACGCAGCCGGACGGATCAGGACGGACCGGCGACGGGACCAGGACGACGACATAACGCGACAGTAGACAAGAGACCTGCGTATCGCATCGCCGACCGCGGAGAACGGGACCGTGACGGAGACGACTGAACCCAGGTTCAGCGACGGCACCGTGACGGAGGCGAGTGGACGCGGGGACAGCGACGGCACTGTGACGGAGGCGAGAGGACGCAGGTAGAGGGACGGCACCGTGACGGAGGCGAGTGGACACATGTAGAGCGACGGCACCGAGCCCGACGAGAGACGACAGACAGATCCCGCGCGACAGAGAAGACGAAAGACCAGCCTAGGTGTTACTACTGCGCGGAGGAAGGACATGTGATCGATAACTGCCGACATGGACACTACGTCACTTGTTACACTTGTGGTCGCTCGGGCCACAAGGCCAAGTTTTGTAAATAGGTATTCGGCAATGGAGGAAGGGTCGATATGTTAAGTGATGGCTCCACTGACGATTTAATATTATGTAGCAAGTCTGATTTACGTTTTATGAATGAGGGGAGCTGTCAATGTGATTTTACTGGGCAACTAGGCAGTAAAGCCCATATTTTAAGCGATCTAACCGACACAGATGTTGTACATTGTAATGATGAGCTTTGTTTTATGGAAGAGGACATGTCACGTGATGTTATAAAGATACTATGCAAGGTAAAAGAGTCATAAGATATTTTAAGCCGTGCTGCAGATAGTGTAAGATACCAGCCTGATCAGCCTTTTATGATGAATAAGGATCATACATGTGCCCCTACCGACATAATAGCTACACCCAAGAATAATGAGGTAAGGTACGACCCCACATCTGTCCAGGACTGCCGCAATCATGAAAAGGTAAGCGAACGACAGGAGAATTTAGTGGCAGCGATCGAAGCTAACGAAGATGAAGAGTTATTTGGGCTCGCGCCATTTCATCAGAGAAATGTAAAAAATCTCAAGATAGCCCACATTAACATAAACAGCGTACGACATAAGTTTGGACCGCTTAGCCAAGCACTGCGAAAAGGCGCGTTAGATGTCTTATTCATTCAAGAGACTAAGTTAGACGATAGCTTTCCGGCAGGCCAATTTACTTTAAATGGGTACAAGGTCCACCGAAATGATAATGCAGACAGCTCTGGAGGCATAATGGTGCAGGTGCATATGGTACAAGGTCCACCGAAATGATAATGCAGACAGCTCTGGAGGCATAATGGTGCAGGTAAGAGACGATATACCACACCGGCGGCGCAAGGATATAGAAATTAATGAAGACGAGAAGGGGCGTATCGAATCTCTGGCAATAGAAGTGACGCTGAATGCTGAAAAGTGGCTCTTTCTCAGTGTATGCAAGCAGCCGAAGGTAAAAAACGCATCACTTGTGACAAAGATCGATAGCCTTCTGATTGCAATCGCTGCTGAACAGGTAAACCTTGTACTGTTGGGAGATTTAAATGTAAACATGTTAAACCATAAAAATTTTCTGAATGACGTATTAGAGGTCTATGGTACTAAAAATATCGTTAAGTCACCAACTTGTTTCAAAGGTAAAATACCGACCTTAATTGATGTTGTGATTACAAATGTGTCGAAGCGCTTACGAGATGTATCATGTATAGATACGGGCCTCAGCGATTTTCACCATATGGTTTGCGTAGCAACGAAAATAGAAGTTCCCATTAGGCAGCAGAAACGTGTCTATTATCGAAGCTTTAAACATTTTGATGAGATTAAATACAAAGACGATCTAGCATCGGTACTTTTCCATGTAGGTGAAGTCTTTGAAGATGTTGATGATTCATATTGGTTTTGTAGCACATTGATAAAAGAGGTCGTTGATAGACATGCACCAACCAAGCAACGGGTAGTTAAGAATAACTGTGTGCCCTATATGAATAGCCATCTTCGCAAAGCCATAACTGTAAAAAATATGCTGAGACGGAAGTACGAGCAATTGAGTAGCCAAGAGAATCGGGAAAAATACAGAAAGCAAAGGAATCTCATAGGACGTCTTCGGAATGTAAGCATGCAAAAGTACATAAAGGGGAAATGTAGCGAAGCTACGACTAACGGGAAGGAATTCTGGAAAGTTGTAAAACCACTGATATCAAGAAAAAACGCAAGCAGCGGAAACGTGTTACTGAAAGAGCGAGACGAAATAATATCAGATCCATCAAAGGTAAGTGACATATTTAATCAATATTTCATAGACGTTGCCAAAGACATAGGCCAACAAGATGACATACCAGATGATCAACCAATAGACGAAACCCTTCTTTATCACAAAGACCATAAATCCGTCATGGCTATAAAGGAAGGTAACCAAGGTATAACGGAAACTTTCAACTTTCGGGCAGTAAGTAGCCACGAAATATACAACGCACTTAAATGCAGTGACGTGTCAAAGGCTAGTGGCTACGACAAGATACCTCCGAAGCTTATCAAGCTGGGAACTGCCATCTTGTGTGAGCCAATAAGGTATGTGTTAAATATGACGATTACTTGTAATACGTTTCCAAAAGAACTAAAATACGCTGAAGTCACACCAATTTTCAAGAAGAAGGACAACTTAAATAAGGAAAACTACAGGCCAGTAAGTGGAAGGAGGGGCTAGGAGGCGGACGATAAGTGGCCGGGGTGGGCGTTGATGACACCGGAGGCAGGGGGCGGGCCGGGGCGGGGGCCGGGGCTGGGCGGGTGACGTGGCGGCGGGGGCGGTCGCGGGGGCGGAGGCGGGACAGGGAAGCTGGGTTCGATGGTGTTTTGGATGAATTGAAAGGAGTTGGGGGCTGGAGGCTGGCTGTTATAAGACGCCTTTAGGCGGTTCTAATGCTGCCATCTCTACTGTCACCAGCTGGCTGGCTCCTAATACTTCAAATCAAGACAGATTGTCCCAAGGGAAGACGGATGACTTGATCTGGCGAGTTTTATCCAGGGTCTCTCATGTCGATCAGTGGCGGGTGGGCCGACACCTTGATACGTACTTTACCACCCCGCCGGCTTAATCAGGCTTCAGTTAACAGGTAGATAGAGCAATGATGCGTACATGATGGATCCAAGGAAACATCTCCTCCATCAACATGACCAGACCAGAACTTGACCAAAAAAACGAATCGCGAAATCAGATAATTGCATTTGGACATAGTGGTTCCTGTTTTTGTTTTCAAGACTAATTTGAGGTATTTATAACGTGTATGCCACGTGGCATTGCTGTTGTCCATATACACGTCGTACTTGGCAAGGTTTAAACATACCTATGATCAGCCTTCGCTGTAGCCTTAGCATCACCTCTGGGGTCTAGTTCGACGGAGTCTCATTGAAGATAAAGCCACGGAAATACAGAGATGCCTGTAACCCAGTTTGTAAAAGGAAGAAACTTCGAAGCCAGCGATTTTCGAGTCTTGTTGTAACACCTCGCAGCTTATGACCTAGTATGACGGACATCAAGGTCGCAACATTCAGGCGACAAGACAAGCCTGATCGCGTCAACTGATACGTGTAGCTTTTGTTGGCCCCATAGCTTTTTTTTTGCATATACACTTTATTTATTTGACAAGGTTCACAACAGCGAATTCATATATTAATGTTCACCTCGTACCATAGCTCAGTGGATCGGTAATTCGATCCCCGCTGTTGTCATGTCTGTGTGGTCGCAGGATAAAGATCAGTGGATGAAGATCACGTCCCTCTTTGCCAAGTGTAGGGGGTTCCCCTGGGGACATGGCTCCACTCTCCCTTTTTTCTCCCATTGCGATATGACCAAAAGTGGTTGAAGCGTGCTGAATATACAACTATCTCCAGTGAACAATAAATTGGTATACAAGATCTTCTCAGCTGATGTTCCATTAACGGAGAGAGTGCATGACGAAGTGTTATGTCCATATCACTATATAAAATAGCAAGAACATGAACTTTATGAAATGGGGATTCACATATTTGATAGGATTTATTATCTTATATTTCACTTGTATTTTTCTTTAATAATATATAGGTATTTCATTTTTTTCGGGTGTTGTGTAGAATTGGGGCGGGGGATGATGCGGGCGGGGTCGGGGGTAGGGTCAAGTACGAATGCGCCGAACTCAGTATGAGTGAGACAGATTGATTTAATCCGATATTCTCACCGAGGACTTTTTGTGAGGTCAGGGGTTGAGGATAAGACGACGGAGGTGACATCCCCGCAGTCAAACATTCATTCCTTTCCAAAATACCAAAGCGCTTTAACATGGGCGGACGGTAGAGGGCGGACGGTAGAGGGTGGAGGGTGGAGGGCGGAGGGTAGAGGGTGGAGGGTGGAGGGTGGAGGGTAGAGGGTGGAGGGTGGAACGGGCGGGTCGCTAATATCGTGGACAGTACAGAAGATGTATCTGTTTCCAGTTGATCTTCATGGCTCTTTGGGTCGGCGGTACGAGATATCCTGGTTGCGACTCGCTGCAGATTGAGGCAGAGTTCCGGTGTCACAGAGGGTGAGGTTAAAATGTCCCCCCCCCCTCGAATTCTATACCGCAGACACGCCCTGCTGACACACTTCTAGCCATATTCTGGAAGTGCCGGGCGGTAATAGATGGCCGGGGATCACGGAAAGCCATATTGGAGGCGCCAGAGGGTGAGATAGAGGAGTCTAGGGGGTGGGGGGTGGGGGGCGGGGGGTTGTGGGCGGCGGCCGATAAGTGGCCAGGGCGGGCGCTGATGGAGGCAGAGGCAGGGGACCGGTCGGGGCTGGGACCGGGGTGGAGGCCGGAGCGGAGCGGATTCTGAGGCGGCGGGGGCGGTCGCCGAGGCGGGGGCGGGACGGGGAGACTGGGTTCGATGGTGTTTTGAATGATTTGAAAGGATGTTGGGCGGGAGGGGGGGGGGGGGGGTGGCGGCTGGCTGTTATAAGACGCCTTTAGGCGGTTCTAAGGCTGCCATCTCTACTGTCACCAGCTGTCTGGCTCCTAATACTTCAAATCAAGACAGATTGTGGAATGGGAAGACGGATGACTTGATCTGGCGAGTTTTATCCAGGGTCTCTCATGTCGATCAGTGGCGGGTGGGCCGACACCTTGATATGTTACTTTACCACGCATTTATAACGTGTATGTCACGTGGCATTGCTATTGTTCATAAACACCTGTGGGGTCTAAGTCGACTAGTCCCATTGAAGATACACCAACGGAAATACAGATATGCCTGTAGCCCAGTTTGCAAAAAGAAGAAACTTTGAAGCCACCGATTCTCGAGTCATGTTGTGACAACTCGTTCTGCGCGTTGGCACGTGGATACAGCTGGCGCTAAATTCTGTGCTCCCCTTGATACTAATCCGTCAATCAATGGTCTTTCCCTGCCCATGTCTGTCAAGTAGTTGTCAATGACACATGTAATGCAGGTGACAACACGGCAACGATATGGGTGTTCACAAAGCACTCACTCTGACACCCCCCGGGTCCAATTTCACATCTTAATTGGCTTCAGTATATCCCCTTCGCCAACCCTTCTACCGTCAAACCAACCTAGGATACCTGGTCGCGAGATGCACATTTATAAGGCATGTGTGGCCCATTGCGGGGTTGAATTAAGTTACGTGGCGCCGAGCGTGTCCCGTTCAAAACAACACTGGACATTCGGGAGAAAATGGCGGCTGATCGAAAAGTGACTCTCCAAGCTGGTTCCATTTCCCCTAATTTAACCGGACATGACCGGCGTGAACATTTCATTAACATTCGGCGTAACCCTACCGGCAGGTCCGGAAGAGTATACCGGGCGCCCCACCGGTCCTGGCCCAAAGAAATGCGCCCTGTGCCATACTCCAAAGAAGGCTGATCCGGGTCTTCGAACATGGGACGGGGGCGGATCCACTTTGGATGAGTAGAGTGAATTCTCCGAATTATCGGGGCGGGTGATGAACCCGAAAACAATGTAGGGAATCCATCCAATCGTGGAGGGGAGTAAGGGAGGTGGGGGGGGGGAGGGGTACAGGTGTACACTTGCGCTGAGAAATGGTTTATCCGGACTTGCAGGATTCCCTGGATCCGTCATTGCAGTCGACGATGGCGATGGCGTAGAATCCCGGCATAGCGGCTTTGTGGTTGGTTGGTTGTATATTCAGGACGCTTTACAGCAATATATTCTGTCATTTTTTGTATTACCAACATCTTCCCCATGTCATATAAGTAAATTCTGTTTCGAATTTAAATCCCGAAAGCCTGTGGAATATTCTGAGAGAAGCAATTTGGTCACCGGAGCAAAAGTGGGTGGCCGGCTTTATATCTCTGCGCGCCTGTTCGCTGTTGGGATTTTGTGTGTGGTGTCGACCGCGGCTCGCCAACACGTCCGCGCGATATAAATAAACCGCGAAGTTTATGTTGAAATTGTTGTTTTACAGACTCTCAGAGATATAAAATCTATATGCATCATAATTTTGGGATACTTTTAGTCTTAATTCTAAAATGTAAATAATCTAAAATGGCGCATGTAAGTTTATTGCTTTAGCCACTTTTGGTCATATCGCGTCAATGGGAAAAGGACGGGAGAGCGGAGCCATGTCCCCGGGGGTAACCTCCGACTCTTTGCGAAAAAAGACATGGGATCTTTATCCTGCGATCACACAGACATTTCCGCAGCGGGTCGTGAACCGCCGATCCCCGTGCCGTTGGGCTCTCAGGTGACCAGAGCACTCAATGCGAGCGCTCTAACCCACTGAGCTATCGAGCCGGACCTAGGGGCTTTGTGGTGCATGGCTGCTAACTTGTGCCTTTACCAGGTGCGATGGTCTTTTAGCGGGGGAGTGGGGCCACAGCGCTGCTACAACAACCAAAGTATATATTGTTCGTATGTGTCTTAAATTGGGATTAGACGGTGCTGAAACTCAAGCAGGAAAGCATGAGTAAGTCCATCGTCTCAAAACAAGCAAATGAACGCTACTCATAGGGATAAACAGAAGCGGAAATGGACTACGTATTCATATTAAGAAGAGCAAAAAGACTACTGTAACTACAGAATATTGAGAACTAAACCACCCAATAAACGACACCGCGTTACAATAATGACACCGTGTTACGGTAATAGCACCGTTTTACAGTAATAACACCGTGTTACAGTATTACCGTGTTACACTAACGACACCGTGTTACAGTAATGATATCGTGTTACAGCGATAACCCCGTGTTACAGCGATAACCCCGTGTTACAGCGATAACACCGCATTACAGTAATAACACCGGGTTACAATAACACCGTGTTACAGTAATGGCACCGTGTTACAGTAATAACACCGTGTTACAGTAATAACACCGTGTTACAGTAATAACACCGTGTTACAGCGATAACACCGTGTTACAGCAATAACACCGCGTTACAGCGATAACACTGTTACAACGATTACACTGTGTTACAGCGATAACACCGTGTTCTGGCTAAGTTGGTCACTGTGTTACCACCCGATGACAATGTTGGTCACTGTGTTACAGGCGATGGCTATGTTGGTCACAGTGGTACAGCCGATGGCTATGTCGGTCACTATGTTACAGCCGATGGCTATGTTGATCACTGTGTTACGGCCCGATGTCTATGTTGGTCACTGTGTTACAGCTTGATGGCTATGTTGGTCACTGTGTTGCAGCCCGATGGCTATGTTTGGTCACTGTTTTACAGCCGATGGCTATATTGGTCACTGTGTCACAGCCGATGGCTATGTTGGTCACTGTGTCACAGCCGATGGCTATGTTGGTCACTGTGTTACAGCCGATGCCATGTTGATCACTGTGATACAGCTGATAGCTATGTTGATCACTGTGTTACAGCCGATGGCTATGTTGGTCACTGTGTAACAGCCGATGGCTATGTTGGTCACTGTGTTACAGCCCGATGGCTATGTTTGGTTACTGTGTTACAGTCCGATGGCTATGTGTGGTTACTGTGTTACAGCCGATGGCTATGTTGGTCACTGTGTTACAGCCAATGGCTATGTTGGTCACTGTGTTACAGCCCGATGGCTATGTTGGTCACTGTGTTACAGCCCGATGGCTATGTTGGTCAGTGTGTTACATCCTAGGGGTCATGCTGGTCACTGTATAACCTCTCAGGAGTCATGCTGGTCACTGTATCACCTCCCAGGAGTCATGCTGGTCACTGTATAGCCTCCCAGGAGTCATGCTGGTCACTGTATAAACACCCAGGAGTCATGCTGGTCACTGTGTCACTTCCCAGGGGTCATGCGGGTCGCTCTCTCTGGGTCATTCTTATGTGTTGGAGGTGTCTCACGTGACTCTTGATGGTGGAGTCACGTGGTGTGCGTCCATATCTATCAATGGCCAAACTGGGGCAGTTCCAAAGCGGTTACGTGACTTTCGCGGCGAATCACGCATGCCGGAAGCGACGCTCATGAACGAGATTAATTGCGTAAAGAAACAAGGCAACCGAGGAAGAGTCGGGGGCGCATCACGGAATACACCCCGCCCCCCTCCCGCTTCCTTCCCGCCCATACACCCCCGTATCCCACCCACCTCCTCCCCGCCCATTCACTCCCTCCCCCTTCACCCGCCTTCTCCCCGCCCATACACCACATCCCCCCACATATCTCCTCCCCACTCGTACATCCTAGCCCCCCTCTTAAAGGTAGAATGTTTATTTCCCATCAAAAACTTTGCTACTCTGCAATAAATGGGGAAAAGCCAAAGTACGATTTGTGCAGCGAATTCGGGACCCCCCCCCCCCCCCCCGCTCTCCCCCGTGGGTCACTTTAAGCAATTCTCAATTATCAGCCCTCTCCCCAGGTGCCGGTTGACATCGCTTCTAATTGGGTCTGGCGGCGTCGGAAAGGCTTCCACTGTCTGGTGGACGTGCAATAAGGCTGCCGGGGGGCGCTCCGGAAAGGCGCAAGCTATATACCCGGAAGAGACGATGCGGCGGAGAGTTGAACGAAGCCGGTTTGCATGTCTCATGCCATATGGCGTGTGTTTAAAAGTTCCGCCGTCTGAGAGCATGTGCCGCTCATTCAACGCTGGGGATGCGACAGTCGATCTGGCGGTGGTCCGCATTAAATTAGAAAGCTTTTATTCCCGTGCCATCATTTTATGTGAACACACAATTCTTATGTATATGTAACTGGCGTGACTGCTGCAGCGGGAGGGGTGTCCCCAGATGCCCGTGATGGCTCCCCAGAACAATGCCCGGATGCAGCCAGGTGCCCGTATGTAGCGTAATTCGCATGAGCTTTGCATTAAAAGGCATGACCAACACGCTAGGACAGAACATACTGGACCTGTTTCTCTACATATTGGAGACAATCAAGAACGTCGCCTGGTGGCTGCTTGGAAAAGTAGTTATAACGGTACAAACAATTTTCATAACGGTACATTAGCGAACAACATTCTGGTCATGGTAAAACCACCTTCAGACCATTGAATGTAGGCTCCATTCAAGGCCAGCTTCTAGGCAGATTAATGTTGAGATTGAATATAATTTACCAACAGAAGGGTAAATATTGAAGCAATTTGGGTGGCTATATATATTTTTAATATTTTATCGTGTTATACCATAAATATCACGCAATCTGAAGAAATTCGGGCATCAAACTTTTCGCCAGAATATAATTGACAGGTACTCAATTTTAATGGAAAATCGCACTGGGATGCTTTGACAAAGAGGAGGATTTTAAGCTCAGTAATTTCTCACATTATCTCACGACAGATACCCGTGGATCGGTGGTTCGCGCTCCGCTGTGGCCATGTCCGTGTGGTCGCAGGAAAAAAGATCCCATGTCCTTCTTCTAGGCGGTTACCCCCTGAAAGCATGGCTCCACTCTCCCTTCCTTTTCCAATTGACGCGATGTGACCAAAAGTGCTTAAAGCGTCCTGAATGTTCCGACTCTATTGGACAATAAATTTGCATGCATGATCTTCTCAGCTGATGTTCCATCAATCGAGAGAAAGTGTCAGGTCCATATCACTATACAAAATAACAAGAGCATGAAAATTAAGAAATGATGATTCTGACATTTGACAGGATTTGATATCTGATATTTCACTGGAATTTGTCTTTTTAGTAATATGTAGGCATTTCTTTTTCTCGAGGGATGTGGGCGGAGGGAGGGTGCGGGCGAGGGGAGAGCCTGGGCAGATCGAGGGGACGGGAGGGGGCAGGGGGTCAAGTACGAATGTACCTAACTCTGTATGAGTGACACAGATTCATTTAATCCGATATTTTCACCGCAGTCTTTTTATAAGGTCGGAGGTGGGAGGAAATGAAGACGGTACCAAACTGGGCGGACGGTGGAGGAAGGAGGGTTAGGGGCGGGGCGGCGGTGGGGGGTGTGGAAGCGGGTTGCTAATATCGTGGACAGTACAGAAGATGTATCTGTTTCCGGTTGATCTTCATGGCTCTTTGGGTCGACGGTACGAGATGTCCTGTGAGCGACTCGCTGCAGATTGAGGCAGAAATTCGGTGTCACAGAGGGTGAGGTTTAGAAGTCCCCCCCCCCCCTCCTCGCGTCCTATACCGCAAACACGCCCTGCTGACACAATTCTAGCCATATTATGGAAGTGCCGGGCGATAATAGATGGCCAGGGGTCACGGAAAGCCACATTGAAGGCGCCAGAGGGTGAGATAGAGGAGGCGGGGGGGGGGAGGGGAGGGCAACAGTTTCTGCAACCGATCGCACGCACGCTTAGCAAACGAGTTTTCGATTTACAACCGATTTTCGCTACGAATTGAACGAGTGTTCAAAAATATTTGACTACATAAGTTATAGGAATACTCCAGGAAGATATTTCTATACTCAAAACGACGGAAATTCTGCATTTATGGTGACTGTGAACCATATAAACTTTATACCTCAGGACCATTGAACAGGCAAGGCGACATATTTATTCTCGCACCTGCTGCCTGTTACGAGTTAAGCCTAGGTGCTAATCCCCTAACAGCAGGTATGAAGTGCGAAGGACTGCCCACCGGCTCGTGTCCTTTCAGCCGTGACGGGCGCGACGTTCGCTTCCCAGCCTGCGGGGGAGCCCCACCCCCCTCCCAGCCGAACCCCGGCCTCTGTGTGGATGCCTGCCGGAAGACGGACTCCAAGTTGGACACCAAACGGGGCTTTCTCTGCCGGGTGTGGTTCAACCAGCTGTGCGTCGGGGCCACGGAGGCAGAGGCGGCGGGCGTGTGGACTTGCCCCACATGTCGGACGGTACCCAGTGTTGTCATGAGCCTCCACGCCATGGTGACAACACTGACGACCACCCTGACGGCAGTCAACAAGCGACTGACCAGACTGGAGGACCAAAACAGCGGCTTGCAGAAGGACGTAAAGGACAAGACCGACCGCTGCGACAAGCTCACGAAGGAGGTTTCAGACGTGAGACGGGAAAACGCCAAGCTGACTGCCAACATCCAGAAGACGACATGGACAACACTACGGGCCGGACAGCCAGACAAGACGCTCCTCATCGGGACAAGCCTCATCAGAGACGTTGACGAGAGGAAGCTGAAGGACACGAGCGTCATCAGCGTCTCTGGAGCGACGCTTCCGACCCTGACGGACCGACTGAAGGCAATCCCCAAGACGTTCAAGCGCATTGTCATCGTGGGAGGGGGCAACGACTGCTCCCATCGCGGCGCTTCCCTGGACACCATCGTGGAGCGCTTCAGCAAGCTCATCCGGGCTGCCAAGGACAAAGCTGCCTCCGTGATGGTGTCTGCCATCTGTCCACGACTTGGCACGGACATGAGGGAACGCATCGACATGGTTAACTCCGGCCTGCAAGGACTATGCGACGACATGGGATGCAACTTTACCGACAACTCCCCCCTGTTTAGGCTTAATGACGGATCCTTCAACGACGGATACATGACGAATGACGCGACACATCTGACGTGCAAGGGCCAGAACAGACTCTGCCAACTGCTCAAGTTGACACCAACAGACGATGCGGACAAGGACAAAGACGTCTTTACCCGATCCCGTAAGACCCCCAAGAACCACGACGGACGTGGACGCAGCCGGACGGATCAGGACGGACCGGCGACGGGGCCAGGACGACGACATAACGCGACAGTAGACAAGAGACCTGCGTATCGCATCGCCGACCGCGGAGAACGGGACCGTGACGGAGACGACTGAACCCAGGTTCAGCGACGGCACCGTGACGGAGGCGAGTGGACGCGGGGACAGCGACGGCACTGTGACGGAGGCGAGAGGACGCAGGTAGAGGGACGGCACCGTGACGGAGGCGAGTGGACACATGTAGAGCGACGGCACCGAGCCCGACGAGAGACGACAGACAGATCCCGCGCGACAGAGAAGACGAAAGACCAGCCTAGGTGTTACTACTGCG
Organism: Arenicola marina; assembly: GCA_964019135.1. Taxonomy (NCBI): domain Eukaryota; kingdom Metazoa; phylum Annelida; class Polychaeta; family Arenicolidae; genus Arenicola; species Arenicola marina. Next base: position 20,388,838 of record OZ025262.1, read on the forward strand.
CGGAGGAAGGACATGTGATCGATAACTGCCGACATGGACACTACGTCACTTGTTACACTTGTGGTCGCTCGGGCCACAAGGCCAAGTTTTGTAAATAGGTATTCGGCAATGGAGGAAGGGTCGATATGTTAAGTGATGGCTCCACTGACGATTTAATATTATGTAGCAAGTCTGATTTACGTTTTATGAATGAGGGGAGCTGTCAATGTGATTTTACTGGGCAACTAGGCAGTAAAGCCCATATTTTAAGCGATCTAACCGACACAGATGTTGTACATTGTAATGATGAGCTTTGTTTTATGGAAGAGGACATGTCACGTGATGTTATAAAGATACTATGCAAGGTAAAAGAGTCATAAGATATTTTAAGCCGTGCTGCAGATAGTGTAAGATACCAGCCTGATCAGCCTTTTATGATGAATAAGGATCATACATGTGCCCCTACCGACATAATAGCTACACCCAAGAATAATGAGGTAAGGTACATCTGTCCAGGACTGCCGCAATCATGAAAAGGTAAGCGAACGACAGGAGAATTTAGTGGCAGCGATCGAAGCCAACGAAGATGAAGAGTTATTTGGGCTCGCGCCATTTCATCAGAGAAATGTAAAAAATCTCAAGATAGCCCACATTAACATAAACAGCGTACGACATAAGTTTGGACCGCTTAGCCAAGCACTGGGAAAAGGCGCGTTAGATGTCTTGTTCATTCAAGAGACTAAGATAGACGATAGCTTTCCGTCAGGCCAATTTACTTTAAATGGGTACAAGGTCCACCGAAATGATAATGCAGACAGCTCTGGAGGCATAATGGTGCAGGTAAGAGACGATATACCACACCGGCGGCGCAAGGATATAGAAATTAATGAAGACGAGAAGGGGCGTATCGAATCTCTGGCAATAGAAGTGACGCTGAATGCTGAAAAGTGGCTCTTTCTCAGTGTATGCAAGCAGCCGAAGGTAAAAAACGCATCACTTGTGACAAAGATCGATAGCCTTCTGATTGCAATCGCTGCTGAACAGGTAAACCTTGTACTGTTGGGAGATTTAAATGTAAACATGTTAAACCATAAAAATTGTCTGAATGACGTATTAGAGGTCTATGGTACTAAAAATATCGTTAAGTCACCAACTTGTTTCAAAGGTAAAATACCGACCTTAATTGATGTTGTGATTACAAATGTGTCGAAGCGCTTACGAGATGTATCATGTATAGATACGGGCCTCAGCGATTTTCACCATATGGTTTGCGTAGCAACGAAAATAGAAGTTCCCATTAGGCAGCAGAAACGTGTCTATTATCGAAGCTTTAAACATTTTGATGAGATTAAATACAAAGACGATCTAGCATCGGTACTTTTTCATGTAGGTGAAGTCTTTGAAGATGTTGATGATTCATATTGGTTTTGTAGCACATTGATAAAAGAGGTCGTTGATAGACATGCACCAACCAAGCAACGGGTAGTTAAGAATAACTGTGTGCCCTATATGAATAGCCATCTTCGCAAAGTCATAACTGTAAAAAATATGCTGAGACGGAAGTACGAGCAATTGAGTAGCCAAGAGAATTGGGAAAAATACAGAAAGCAAAGGAATCTCATAGGACGTCTTCGGAAAGTAAGCATGCAAAAGTACATAAAGGGGAAATGTAGCGAAGCTACGACTAACGGGAAGGAATTCTGGAAAGTTGTAAAACCACTGATATCAAGAAAAAACGCAAGCAGCGGAAACGTGTTACTGAAAGAGCGAGACGAAATAATATCAGATCCATCAAAGGTAAGTGACATATTTAATCAATATTTCATAGACGTTGCCAAAGACATAGGCCAACAAGATGACATACCAGATGATCAACCAATAGACGAAACCCTTCTTTATCACAAAGACCATAAATCCGTCATGGCTATAAAGGAAGGTAACCAAGGTATAACGGAAACTTTCAACTTTCGGGCAGTAAGTAGCCACGAAATATACAACGCACTTAAATGCAGTGACGTGTCAAAGGCTAGTGGCTACGACAAGATACCTCCGAAGCTTATCAAGCTGGGAACTGCCATCTTGTGTGAGCCAATAAGGTATGTGTTAAATATGACGATTACTTGTAATACGTTTCCAAAAGAACTAAAATACGCTGAAGTCACACCAATTTTCAAGAAGAAGGACAACTTAAATAAGGAAAACTACAGGCCAGTAAGTGGAAGGAGGGGCTAGGAGGCGGACGATAAGTGGCCGGGGTGGGCGTTGATGACACCGGAGGCAGGGGGCGGGCCGGGGCGGGGGCCGGGGCTGGGCGGGTGACGTGGCGGCGGGGGCGGTCGCGGGGGCGGAGGCGGGACAGGGAAGCTGGGTTCGATGGTGTTTTGGATGAATTGAAAGGAGTTGGGGGCTGGAGGCTGGCTGTTATAAGACGCCTTTAGGCGGTTCTAATGCTGCCATCTCTACTGTCACCAGCTGGCTGGCTCCTAATACTTCAAATCAAGACAGATTGTCCCAAGGGAAGACGGATGACTTGATCTGGCGAGTTTTATCCAGGGTCTCTCATGTCGATCAGTGGCGGGTGGGCCGACACCTTGATACGTACTTTACCACCCCGCCGGCTTAATCAGGCTTCAGTTAACAGGTAGATAGAGCAATGATGCGTACATGATGGATCCAAGAAAACATCTCCTCCATCAAGATGACCAGACCAGAACTTGACCAAAAAAACGAATCGCGAAATCAGATAATTGCATTTGGACATAGTGGTTCCTGTTTTTGTTTTCAAGACTAATTTGAGGTATTTATAACGTGTATGCCACGTGGCATTGCTGTTGTCCATATACACGTCGTACTTGGCAAGGTTTAAACATACCTATGATCAGCCTTCGCTGTAGCCTTAGCATCACCTCTGGGGTCTAGTTCGACGGAGTCTCATTGAAGATAAAGCCACGGAAATACAGAGATGCCTGTAACCCAGTTTGTAAAAGGAAGAAACTTCGAAGCCAGCGATTTTCGAGTCTTGTTGTAACACCTCGCAGCTTATGACCTAGTATGACGGACATCAAGGTCGCAACATTCAGGCGACAAGACAAGCCTGATCGCGTCAACTGATACGTGTAGCTTTTGTTGGCCCCATAGCTTTTTTTTGCATATACACTTTATTTATTTGACAAGGTTCACAACAGCGAATTCATATATTAATGTTCACCTCGTACCATAGCTCAGTGGATCGGTAATTCGATCCCCGCTGTTGTCATGTCTGTGTAGTCGCAGGATAAAGATCAGTGGATGAAGATCACGTCCCTCTTTGCCAGGTGTAGGGGGTTCCCCTGGGGACATGGCTCCACTCTCCCTTTCTTCTCCCATTGCGATATGACCAAAAGTGGTTGAAGCGTGCTGAATATACAACTATCTCCAGTGAACAATAAATTGGTATACAAGATCTTCGCAGCTGATGTTCCATTAACGGAGAGAGTGCATAACGAAGTGTTATGTCGATATCACTATATAAAATAGCAAGAACATGAACTTTAAGAAATGGGGATTCACATATTTGATAGGATTTATTATCTTAAATTTCACTTGTATTTTTCTGTAATAATATATAGGTATTTCATTTTTTTCGAGTGTTGTGTAGAATTGGGGCGGGGGATGAGGCGGGCGGGGTCGAGGGTAGGATCAAGTACGAATGCGCCGAACTCAGTATGAGTGAGACAGATTGATTTAATCCGATATTCTCACCGAGGACTTTTTGTGAGGTCAGGGGTTGAGGATATGACGACGGACGTGACATCCCCGCAGTCAAACATTCATTCCTTTCCAAAATACCAAAGCGCTTTAACATGGGCGGACGGTAGAGGGCGGACGGTAGAGGGTGGACGGTAGAGGGTAGAGGGTGGAGGGTGGAGGGTAGAGGGTAGAGGGTGGAGGGTGGAGGGTGGAGGGTGGAGGGTGGAGGGTGGAGGGTGGAGGGTGGAGGGTGGAGGGTGGAGGGTGGAGGGTGGAGGGTAGAGGGTAGAGGGTGGAGGGTGGAGGGTGGAGGGTGGAGGGTGGAGGGTGGAGGGTGGAGGGTGGAGGGTGGAGGGTGGAGGGTGGAGGGTGGAGGGTAGAGGGTGGAGGGTGGAGGGTGGAGGGTGGACGGTAGAGGGCGGACGGTAGAGGGTGGAGGGTAGAGGGTGGAGGGTGGAGGGTGGAGGCTGGAGGGTGGAGGGTGGAGGGTGGAGGGTGGAGGGTGGAGGGTGGAGGGTAGAGGGTGGAGGGTGGAGGGTGGAGGGTGGAGGGTGGAGGGTAGAGGGGCGGACGGTAGAGGGCGGACGGTAGAGGGCGGACGGTAGAGGGTGGAGGGTAGAGGGTGGAGGGTAGAGGGTAGAGGGTAGAGGGTGGAGGGTGGAGGGTGGAGGGTGGAGGGTGGAGGGTGGAGGGTAGAGGGTGGAGGGTGGAGGGTGGAGGGTGGAGGGTGGACGGTAGAGGGCGGACGGTAGAGGGTGGAGGGTACAGGGTGGAGGGTAGAGGGTGGAGGGTGGAGGGTGGAGGGTGGAGGGTGGAGGGTGGAGGGTGGAGGGTGGAGGGTGGAGGGTGGACGGTAGAGGGCGGACGGTAGAGGGCGGACGGTAGAGGGCGGACGGTAGAGGGTGGAGGGTGGAGGGTGGAGGGTGGACGGTAGAGGGCGGACGGTAGAGGGTGGAGGGTGGAGGGTGGAGGGTGGACGGTAGAGGGCGGACGGTAGAGGGTGGAGGGTGGAGGGCGGACGGTGGAGGGTGGAGGGTGGAGGGTGGAGGGTGGACGGTAGAGGGCGGACGGTAGAGGGTGGAGGGTGGAGGGCGGAGGGTAGAGGGCGGACGGTAGAGGGTGGAGGGTGGAGGGCGGACGGTGGAGGGTAGAGGGTGGAGGGTGGAGGGTGGAGGGTGGAGGGTGGAGGGTGGAGGGTGGAGGGTGGAGGGTGGAGGGTGGAGGGCGGACGGTAGAGGGCGGACGGTAGAGGGCGGACGGTAGAGGGTGGAGGGTGGAGGGTGGAGGGTGGAGGGCGGACGGTAGAGGGCGGACGGTAGAGGGTGGAGGGTGGAGGGCGGACGGTAGAGGGTGGAGGGTGGAGGGTGGAGGGTGGAGGGTGGAGGGTGGAGGGTGGAGGGTGGAGGGTGAAGGGTGGAGGGTGGAGGGTGGAGGGTGGAGGGTGGAGGGTGGAGGGTGGAGGGTGGAGGGTGGAGGGTGGACGGTAGAGGGCGGACGGTAGAGGGCGGACGATAGAGGGTGGAGGGTAGAGGGTGGAGGGTGGAGGGTGGAGGGTGGAGGGTGGAGGGTGGAGGGTGGAGGGTGGAGGGTGGAACGGGCGGGTTGCTAATATCGTGGACAGTACAGAAGATGTATCTGTTTCCGGTTGATCTTCATGGCTCTTTGGGTCGGCGGTACGAGATGTCCTGGTTGCGACTCGCTGCAGATTGAGGCAGAGTTCCGGTGTCACAGAGGGTGAGGTTAAAAAGTCCCCCCCCCCCTCGAATTCTATACCGCAGACACGCCCTGCTGACACACTTCTAGCCATATTCTGGAAGTGCCGGGCGGTAATAGATGGCCGGGGATCACGGAAAGCCATATTGGAGGCGCCAGAGGGTGAGATAGAGGAGTCTAGGGGGTGGGGGGGGGGGGGGGGGGGGTTGTGGGCGGCGGCCGATAAGTGGCCAGGGCGGGCGCTGATGGAGGCAGGGGACCGGTCGGGGCTGGGACCGGGGCGGGGGCCGGAGCGCAGCGGATTCTGAGGCGGCGGGGGCGGTCGCCGAGGCGGGGGCGGGACGGGGAGACTGGGTTCGATGGTGTTTTGAATGATTTGAAAGGATATTGGGCGGGAGGGGGGGGAGGTGGCGGCTGGCTGTTATAAGACGCCTTTAGGCGGTTCTAAGGCTGCCATCTCTACTGTCACCAGCTGATGACTTGATTTGGCGAGTTTTATCCAGGGTCTCTCATGTCGATGAGTGGCGGGTGGGCCGACATCTTGATACGTACTTTACCACCCCGCCGGCTTAATCAGGCTTCAGTTAACAGGTAGATAGAGCAATGAGGCGTGCATAACGAATCCAAGGAAACAGCTCCGCCAACAGGATGACCAGACCAGAACTTGACCAAAAAGACGTATCGCAAAATCAGATAATTGCATTTGGACATAGTGGTTCCTGTTTTTCTTTTTTTTCTTTACAAGACGAATTAGATGCATTTATAACGTGTATGTCACGTGGCATTGCTATTGTTCATAAACACCTGTGGGGTCTAAGTCGACTAGTCCCATTGAAGATAAACCAACGGAAATACAGATATGCCTGTAGCCCAGTTTGCAAAAAGAAGAAACTTTGAAGCCAGGGATTCTCGAATCATGTTGTGACAACTCGTTCTGCGCGTTGGCACGTGGATACAGCTGGCGCTAAATTCTCTGCTCCCCTTGATACTAATCCGTCAATCAATGGTCTTTCCCTGCCCATGTCTGTCAAGTAGTTGTCAATGACACATGTAATGCAGGTGACAACACGGCAACGATATGGGTGTTCACAAAGCACTCACTCTGACACCCCCCGGGTCCAATTTCACATCTTAATTGGCTTCAGTATATCCCCTTCGCCAACCCTTCTACCGTCAAACCAACCTAGGATACCTGGTCGCGAGATGCACATTTATAAGGCATGTGTGGCCCATTGCGGGGTTGAATTAAGTTACGTGGCGCCGAGCGTGTCCCGTTCAAAACAACACTGGACATTCGGGAGAAGATGGCGGCTGATCGAAAAGTGACTCTCCAAGCTGGTTCCATTTCCCATAACTTAACCGGACATGATCGGCGTGAACATTTCACTGACATTCGGCGTAGCCCGACCGGCAGGTCCGGAAGAGCCTGAGTATACCGGCCGGCCCACCGGTCCTGGCCTAAAGAAATGCGCCCTGTGTCATACTCCAAAGGCGGATCCCGGGTCTTCGAACATGAGACAGGGGAGGATCCACTTTGGATGAGTAGAGTGAATTCTCCGAATTATCGGGGCGGGTTATGAACCTGAAAACAATGTAGGGAATCCATCCAATCGTGGAGGGGAGTAGGGGGGAGGGGGGTATAGGTGTACATCTTTCGCTGAGAAATTGTTTATCCGGACTAGCAGGATTCCCTGGATCCGCCACTGCAGTCGACGATGGCGATGGCGTGGAATCCCGGTATAGCGGCTTTGTGGTTGGTTGGTTGTATATTCAGGACGCTTTAAAGCAAAATATTCTGTAATTGTTTTGTATTACCAACCTCTTCCCCATGTCATATCAGTAAATTCCGTTTCGAATTTAAATCCCGAAAGCCTGTGGAATATTCTGAGAGAAGCAATTTGGTCACCGGAGCAAAAGTGGGTGGCCAGCTTTATATCTCTGCGCGCCTGTTCGCTGTTCGGATTTTGTGTGTGATGTCGACCGCGGCTCGCCAACACGTCCGCGCGATATAAATAAACCGCGAAGTTTATGTTGAAATTCTTGTTTTACAGACTCTCAGAGATATCAAATATATATGCATCATAATTTTGAGATACTTTTAGTCTTAATTCTAAAATGTAAACAATCTAAGATGGCGCATGTAAGTTTATTACTTTAGCCACTTTTGGTCATATCGCGTCAATGGGAGAAGGAAGGGAGAGCGGAGCCATGTCCCCGGGGGTAACCCACTACTCTTTGCGAAAAAAGACATGGGATCTTTATCATGCGATCTCACAGACATGGCCACAGCGGGTCGTGAACCACCGATCCCCGTGCCGTTGGGCTCTCAGGTGACCAGAGCACTCAATGCGAGCGCTCTAACCCACTGAGTTATCGAGCCGGACCCAGCGGCTTTGTGGTGCATTGCTGCTAACTTGTGCCCTCACCAGGTGCGATGGTCTGTTGGTAAAGTAGTAATATGCTCCCGCCCCACGGAGTGGGGCTACAGCGGGGCTACAACAACCGAACTCGTATATATTGTTCGTAAGAGTCTTAAATTGGGATTAGACGGTGCTGGAACTCAAGCAGGAAAGCATAAGTAAGTCCATCGTCTCAAAACAAGCAAATGAACGCTACTAATAGGGATAAACAGAAGCGGAAATGAACTACGTATTCATATTAAGAAGAGCAAAAAGACTACTGTAACTACAGAATATTGAGAACTACACCACCCAATAAACGACACCGCGTTACAATAATGACACGGTGTTACGGTAATAACACCGTGCTACAGTATTACTGTGTTACAGTAACGACACCGTGTTACAGTAATAACACCGTGTTACAGCGATAACACCGTGTGACAGCGATGACACCGTGTTACAGCGATAACGCCGCATTACAGTAATAACACCGGGTTACAATAACACCGTGTTACAGTAATAGCACCGTGTTACATTAATAACACCGTGCTACATTAATAACACCGGGTTACAGCAATAACACCGTGTTCTGGCTAAGTTGGTAACTGTGTTACAACCCGATGACAATGTTGGTCACTGTGTTACAGGCGATGGCTATGTTGGTCACAGTGCTACAGCCGATGGTTATGCTAGTCACTGTGTTACAGTCGATGGCTATGGTGGTCATTGTGTTACGGCCCGATGTCTATGTTGGTCACTGTGTTACAGCCCGATGGCTATGCTGGTCACTGTGTTACAGCAAGATGTCTATGTTGGTCACTGTGTTACAGCCGATGGCTATATTAGTCACTGTGTCACAGCCGATGGCTATGTTGGTCACTGTGTTACAGCCGATGGCTATGTTGGACACAGTGTTACAGTCCGATGGCTATGTTTGGTTACTGTGTTACAGCTGATGGCTATGTTGCTCACTGTGTTACAGCCGATGGCTATGTTGATCACTGTGTTACAGCCCGATGGCTTTGTTGGTCACTGCGTTACAGCCGATGGCTATGTTGGTCACTGTGTTACAGTCCGATGGCTATGTCTGGTCACTGTGGTACAGCTGTTGGCTATGTTGGTCACCGTGTTACAGCCCGATGCCTATGTTGGTCACTGTGTTACAGCCCGATGGCTTTGTTGGTCATTGTGATATAACCGAAGTCTGTGTTGGTCACTGTCTTACAGCCCGATGGCTCTGTTGGTCACCGTGTTACAGCCGATGGCTATATTGGTTACTGTTTTACAGGCGATGACTATGTTGGTCACTGTGTTACAGGCGATGACTATGTTGGTCACTGTGTTAGAGCCGATGGCTATGTTGGTCACTGTGTTACAGCCGATGGCTAAGTTGGTCACCGTGTTACAGCCGATGGTTATGTTTGTAACTGTGTTACAGCCGATGGCTATGTTGGTCACCGTGTTACAGCCGATGGCTCTGTTGGTCAGTGTGTTACAGCCCGATGGCTATGTTGCTCACTGTGTTACAGCCGATGGCTATGTTGGTCACTGTGTTACAGCCGATGGCTATGTTGGTCACTGTGTTACAGCCCGATGGCTATGTGGGTCAGTGTGTTACATCCTAGGGGTCATGCTGGTCAATGTGTCAATTTCCAGGGGTTATGCTGGTCACTGTATCACCTCCCAGGGCTCATGCTGGTCACCGTATCACGTCCCAGAGGTCATGTTAGTAATTACCACCTCTAAGGGGTCATGCGGGTCACTGTGTCACTTCTCAGGGGTCATGCTGGTCACTGTATAACCTCTCAGGAGTCATGCTGGTCACTGTGTCACCTCCCAGGGGTCATGCGGGTCGCTCTCTTTGGGTCATTCTCATGTGTTGGAGGTGTCTCACATGACTCTTGATGGTGGAGTCACGTGGTCTACGTCCATATCTTTCAATGGCCAAACTGGGGCAGCTCCAAAGCGGTTACGTGACTTTCGCGGCGAATCACGCATGCCGGAAGCGACGCTCATGAACGAGATTAATTGCGTAAAGAAACAAGGCAACCGAGGAAGAGTCGGGGGCGCATCACGGAATACACCCCGGCCCCCTCCCACAGCCTTCCCGCCCATACACCCCCGTATCCCACCCACCTCCTCCCCGCCCATTCACTCCCTCCCCCTTCACCCGCCTTCTCCCCGCCCATACACCACATCCCCACACATATCTCCTCCCCACTCGTACATCCTAGCCCCCCTCTTAAAGGTAGAATGTTTATTTCCCATCAAAAACTTTGTCACTCTGTAGTAAATGGGGGAAAGCCGAAGTACGATTTGTCGAGCGAATTCCGGACTCCCCCCCCCCCGCCCTCTCCCGTGGGTCACTTTGAGCAATTCTCAACTCTCCGCCCTCTTCCCAGGTGCCGGTTGACATTGCTTCTAATTGGGTCTGGCGGCGTCGGAAAGGCTTCCACTGTCTGATAGACGTGCAATTAGGCCGCCGGGGGGCGCTCCGGAAAGGCGCAAGCTATATACCAGGAGGAGACGATGCGGCGGAGAGTTGGACGAAGCCGGTTTGCATGTCTCATGCCATATGGGGTGTGTTTAAAAGTTCCGCCGTCTGAGAGCATGTGCCGCTCATTCAACGCTGGAGATGCGACAGTCGATCTGGCGGTGGTCCGCATTAAATTAGAAAGCTTTTATTCCCGTGCCATCATTTTATGTGAACACACAATTCTTATGTATATGTAACTGGCGTGACTGCTGCAGCCGAAGGGGTGTCCCCAGATGCCCGTGATGTCCCCCCAGAACAATGCCCGGATGCAGCCAGGTGCCCGTATGTAGGGTAAGTCGCATCAGCTTTGCATTAAAAGCCATGACCAACACGCTAGGACAGAACATTCTAGACCTGTTTCACTACATATTGGAGACAATCAAGAACGTCGCCTGGTGGCTGCTTGGAAAAGTAGTTATAACGGTACAAACAATTTTCATAACGGTACATTAGCGAACAACATTCTGGTCATGGTAAAACCACCTTCAGACCATTGAATGTAGGCTCAATTCAAGGCCAGCTTCTAGGCAGATTAATGTTGAGATTGAATATAATTTACCCACAGAAGGTTAAATATTGAAGCAATTTGGGTGGCTATATATATCTTTAATACAGTCATTATTTTATCGTGTTATACCATAAATATCACGCAATCTGAAGAAATTCGGGCATCAAATATTCCTAAATTTTGCCAGAATACAATTGACAGGTAATCAATTTTAATGGAAAATCATACTGGGATGCTTTGACAAAGAAGAGAATTTCAAGCTCAGTAATTTCTCACATTATCTCACGAAAGATACCCGTGGATCGGTGGTTCGCGCTCCGCTGTGGCCATGTCCGTGTGGTCGCAGGAAAAAAGATCCCATGTCCTTCTTCTAGGCGGTTACCCCCTGAAAGCATGGCTCCACTCTCCCTTCCTTTTCCAATTGACGCGATGTGACCAAAAGTGCTTAAAGCGTCCTGAATGTTCCGACTCCATTGGACAATAAATTTGCATGCATGATCTTCCCAGCTGATGTTCCATCCATCGAGAGAAAGTGTCAGGTCCATATCACTATATAAAATAACAAGAACATGAAAATAAAGAAATGGGCATTCTCACATTTGACAGGATTTAATATCTGATATTTCACTGGAATTTGTCTTTTTAGTAATATGTAGGCATTTCTTCTTTTTTTCGAGTGTTGTTATAGAACTGAGGCTGGGGGAGAAGGTGGGCGGAGGGAGGGTGCGGGGGAGACGAGGCCCAGGCGGGTTCAGGGCGCGGGCGGGGGCAGGGGGTCAAGTAAGAATGCACCCAACTATGTATGAGTGAGACAGATTAATTTAATCCGATATTCTCACCGCAGTCTCTTTGTACGTTCGGAGTTGGGATGAAATGACGACGGTACCAAACTGCGTTAACATGGGCGGACGGTGGAGGATGGAGGGTTAGGGGCGGGAGCGGCTTGCTAATATCGTGGACAGTACGGAAGATGTATCTGTTTCCGGCTGATCTTCATGGCTCTTTGGGTCGACGGTACGAGATGTCCTGTGAGCGACTCGCCGCAGATTGAGGCAGAGTTCCGGTGTCACAGAGGGTAAAGTTTAAAGTCTCTTCCCCCTCGCGTCTTATACCGCTGACACGCCCTGCTGACGCACTTCTAGCCATATTCTGGAAGTGCCGGGAGGGAATAGATGGCCAGGGGTCACGGAAAGCCACATTGGAAGCGCCAGCGGGCGGAATAGAGAAATCGGAGGGGGGGGGGGGGGGTTGTAGGGGGCGGCCGATAAGTGGCCAGGGCGGGCGTTGATGGAAGTGGAGGCAGGGGGCCGGTCGGGGCTGGGGCCGGGGCGGGGGCCAGGGCGGGGGCCGGAGCGGGGCGGATTCTGAGGCGGCGGGGGGCGGTCGCATAGGCCGGGGTGGGACGGGGAGACTGGGTTCGATAGAGTTTTGAATGAATTGAAAGGATGTGGGGAGGGGGGGGGGTTGTAGGGGGCGGCCGATAAGTGGCCAGGGCGGGCGTTGATGGAAGCGGAGGCAGGGGACCGGTCGGGGCTGGGACCGGGGCGGGGGCCGGAGCGGAGCGGATTCTGAGGCGGCGGGGGCGGTCGCCGAGGCGGGGGCGGGACGGGGAGACTGGGTTCGATGGTGTTTTGCATGATTTGAAAGGATGTTGGGGGGGGGGGGGGGTGGCGGGTGACTGTTATAAGACGCCTTTAGGCGGTTCTAATGCTGCCATCTCTACTGTCACCAGCTGTCTGGCTCCTAATACTTCAAATCAAGACAGATTGTCGAATGGGAAGACGGATGACTTGATCTGGCGAGTTTTATCCAGGGTTTCTCATGTCGATCAGTGGCTGGTGGGCCGACACCTTGATGCGTTACGTTACCACCTCGCCGGCTCAATCAGGCTTCAGTTAACAGGTAGATAGAGGCGTATGATGGATCCAAGGAAACATCTCCTACATCAGGATGACCAGACCAGAACTTAACCAAAAAGACGTATCACGAAATCAGATGATTGCATTTGGACATAGTGGTTCCTGTTTTTGTTTACCAGATGAATTTGATGTATTTATAACGTGTATGCCACGTGGCATTGCTGCTGTTCATATACACGTCGTACTTGGCAAGGTTTAAGCATCCCATGTCCTTCTTGGCGAAGAGTAAGGGGTTATCCCCGGGGACATGGCTCCACTCTCCCTTCCTTCTCATATTGACGCGATATGGCCAAAAGTGGTTAAAGCGTCCGGAATAACCAACCAACCAACCACAGACTGGGTGGAATATGGACACGAACAACACAGTTTTTTCCTATAGAGTCTTAGTCATAGTATTTCGGTGAAGATATGCGTTATCCGACTTTGGTAAGAGACTCCAGAAAATACCATTAAGACAGCAGTGATATAAGCGAACGAGTTCTGGACACTGAAAGTAATGCTCTGGGGTTTGAGATTATTTTTGTTCTTTTTTTTAATTTCTGTAACTCCGCCCAATCTCTTTCTTTCTTTTCCCCTTTTGTGGTAACCCATACTCCCCTCCCCCTCAGCCAGCCATAGCTTGTTTTACGATCTCGTCAGTGTTCACCCTACGTATGTCAAGGTCTTGGATTTGCCATCGGATAGTCTACTTGAAACTCAAAATAAACGGTTCGGAAAAGGTGTAACATTTAAATTTTACGGACCATAATCGCTGAATTAAAATTAATGTAGCAGTGAAACAAATCATTCCTACTGACCTCCACTAGAGGGATCGGCTGACTTAAGTGTCTTGAGATCGTGAGTGCGACTCCCACTGAGGACCAAACCGCCCCCCCCCCCCTTACAAAATAAAGGATATATTTATTAATTTAAGGCCTCACGTATCAGTGTATTTGTGATATGCCTACATAAGACTTTTTTTATCCCGATTCCGAGGACAAATGTTTATTTTTAACATTGAACCATAACGTGCGTTTATAACTTACACGTTGTCTGCCTCACCCGAGATGACTAACATGCGATCAGTTCTGTCCGCAAATATGGCAATGACCTTTACTTCATGTTACGTGATCCTTAATCAGAGTATCGGTTCGCCAAACCACTTAATATCCGTCGAAGCTTAGGCGTAGACTGCTCTGAAGACCAACCGGTCTTTTTTAAAGCTTTGGTCAGAATCAATATAGAAAACAATAATGAATAATTATAATGATATTTCTCCTTTAATTGTACCGTTATGAGCAAATAAAATGAATCTGATTTATTATAATAATAAAGTAGCACGTTATTTGGAGACATCAGGTAGTTTTTAAGGAGCTCATGTCTACAATGAGCTGAGAAGTAGATGGACGTGGTGTGATAAAGGTATTCCAGTGGGACGCCCCTCTTCTTTTTATCGTTTATGAAATCCGTCATTGATTGCACACATGACAGCCGTAACAATACGTGAAAGTAAAGGAACTTTTGATACCTGCTGAAGTAACATATATTGGATTTTAGACACTTTATTAAACATATTGTTTGTGCACGAATTGCACGATACGATGTTGTATGTGTAAATCTGTTGGGTTCAAAAACGAGCTGAATTGCAGCGTAAGCATTTTCTTACGCGAAAGGCATACCGAAAGGTTCGTCTATGTTTTAGTTGTCCAATGACGACTAATTAAAGTTTTTCATACTGACATTTTCTTCAAACGACATATCCACTTGCTATTTTCATTATCATATATGCTTCACTGTTTACTAATTGGTAGATGTTACAAGTTATCAGATATATAACAGTTCAATGGCGGATACGTCACTCATTGTCCATGCATAGTAAATTTTCTTTGAAATGTTTTTCTTAAATACGCGATTGCACCGCATAAAAATGTGCAGCTTTCTTCTGGAAATCAGTGAACGAACCGGATTCCCCAGTTCAGTCTGCTCGGAAAGTGACAGATATCAGTAATCGACAAATTTTGGAAGTGCAGAAAACATGTTCATATCAACACTACTCAAATCCGCAAATGGTTTGTGGAAAATGGGGGCTTGACGCAGTTGAAATGACTCTGGGTAATTTTTTGATGGATTATTGCAAGTGGGAGAATTCCCTCATACGCTGGCTTTCTGTAATGGATGAGTTCGATACGCGCTTCTTGTTTTTTGTTTTATCGGTAGTCTGACCTACAAATCGTCCGGTCGTTCCATCCCTTCCAGTTAATTGTCCGGAGTTTCTTTGCCAAATGTAGCCTTAAATATGCACAAAAATAGCTTTTATATAACAAACTTGTTTTATCAGGTATATAATAATAATAATACCAGATATTTATAATTGGTCACTTGCACTGCATCAAGACGTGAACAGTTCCTCTAGCCATTGTCATACAGGCACTCGTGAAATTGATCATTGTATTTTAAGCGCAGGCGGGAAAAGAAATAGATACATAAAAGGTAAATGCTTATATATAAAAGCATACGAAACATACCAGATTATAACGTTGCTATTGGCAGATTTCGCTGGCCTTGTTCACTTTCATATCGGGATAGTAAGTTGGTTGTAGGAAGCTTTCTATGGTTATGTCGACTTTCTATCACAGAAAGGTAAAACATATCTACATTCGGAGTTTATTGTAGGTAGATTTTTCACTGTCTATAAGTGCACTCGAAGAATACCATTTTGTCGGAGGAAGGATTCGCTGGCTTACCTCTGTTGTCTATACCAAGTCCCACTTTTACTATCGAAGATCACTTCATTCAAATATGCGATTAGATTTTTATCAACAGGCACAATACTAGCAGGGGCGGATCTATACCCCAGTCCTGTGGCTGTAGGACGGGCAAAAGTCGGACAGGGACCGTTTACAGCTACAGTGCCAACCAAGTATTTTACCCCTGAGCGCCCTGGGTTGCTCTCAAACAGCAGCTCTGTAAAACAAACTAAGTATCACTCACAGCCAAATCCATAGATGGTATGTTCCTAGGTAGCACAGTCGATATCTGTCAACAGACTCGATGTTTCATGACATGTCAACCTCTCCGCACACAACACATTTCGAACCGCCCGCCTCTCGCCTCTCGTCTTTCCGGAAGCTGTGAACTGCTCGCGTCGCGCACAGAGCCATACCGAATGTTTGTCAGCAATGACACGTGGACCGACTTCTCAGCCAGATGGGGCCGGCGCGATAGCTCAGTGGGCTAGAGAGCTCGAATTGAGCGCTCTGGTCACCCGAGAGCCTAACGGCGCGTGGATCGATGGTTCGAGCCCTGCTGTGGCCATGTCTGTGTGGTCGCAGGATAAAGACCTCATGTCTTTCTTCGTAAAGAGTAGGGGGTTACCCCCGGGGACATGGCCCCACTCTCCCTTCCTTCTCCCATTGACGCGATATGATCAAACGTGGTTAAAGCTACCTGAATAACCAACCAACCAATCTCAGCCAGATTCCGCATGTGCAGTTGCCATTTGAACAATGCGCACTTAGTAACGTTACTCACCTTCGTGTTTATATTGTGAAAATTCACATGTATGGACCCCCCTAAAAAATGACCGTTTGTTTTACAGAGTTGCTGTTAGACGGCAACCTAAGGCGTTCAGTGGTAAAATACTCGGGTGGCTCCGTGGCTGTAGACGGGCCCTGTCAGATTTTGCCCTACCTACAGCCACAGAACTGGGGCTATGGCGGATCCAGGAATTTGAAAATGGGGTGGGGTGTGTCCACTAAAAACTTGCGACCGTGTGATCCACGCCGCCTGCATCAGATAGCGCTCTTCCTGAAAGGGGGGGGGGGGGAGCGGGTCCAAGACTCAGATGGCTTAAATTTTGCATCAAAAAACGACATTCTTTCTCAGAAAAAAATGAGGGGGTCCGGACGCCCTGGATCCAGCCTTGACTAGTATGAACTGGCGGCTAGATCGTCTCCCCCCACCCCCCTCGCGGGGGGCGCACAGACAGATAGAGAGACGACACACAGACAGAGACAAACAGAGGGACGACACACAGACAGATAGAGAGACGACACACAGACACAGGCAGAGATACGACACACAGACAGACAGAGAGATGACACACAGACAGACAGAGAGACGACACACAGAGGGACAGAGAGACGACAGACAGACAGACAGAGATACGACACACAGACACAGGCAGAGGTACGACACACAGACAGACAGAGATGCGACACACAGACAGACAGAGAGACGACACACAGACAGAGATGCGACACACAGACAGACAGAGAGACGACAGACAGAGAGACGACACACAGACACAGGCAGAGATACGACACACAGACAGACAGAGAGACGCCACACAGACAGATAGAGAGACGACACACAGACACAGGCAGAGAGACGACACACAGACAGACAGACAGACGACACACAGACAGATAGAGATACGACACACAGACACATGCAGAGATACGACACACAGACAGACAGAGAGACGCCATAGCGACAGAGATACGACACACATAGAGAGAGACGACACACAGAGACAGAGATACGACACACAGAGACAGAGAGACGACACACAGACAGACAGAGAGACGACACACAGACTGACAGAGAGACGACACACAGACAGACAGAAACGACACACAGACAGAGAGAGAGACGTCACACAGACAGAGAGACGACACACAGACAGGCAGAGAGACGACACAGACACAGACAGAGAGACGCCACACAGACAGGCAGAGATACGACACACAGACAGACAGAGATACGACACACAGACAGACAGAGAGACGACACACAGACAGACAGAGAGACGACACACAGACAGATAGAGAGACGACACACAGACAGATAGAGAGACGACACACAGACAGACAGAGATAGGACACACACAGACAGACAGATAGAGAGACGACACACATACAGATAGAGAGACGACACACAGACAGACAGAGATATGACACACACAGACAGAGAGACGACACACAAGCAGAGATAGGACACACACACAATCAGTGATACGAAGCACAGACAGACAGTGGGACGACACACAGACAGAAAGAGATAGGACACAAAAAACAGAGAGAGAGACGACACACAGGCATAGATAGAATACAGATACAGACAGAGGGACGACCTGCAGACTGACAGTGAAACGCCACACAGACAGACAGAGAGACGACACACAGACAGACAGAGACACGACCTACCGACAGACAGAGAAACGACACGCAGACAGACAGTGAGACGACAGACAGACAGACAGAGATACGAAACACACAGGCAGAGAGAAGACACACAGACAGACAGAGAGATGACACACAGACAGACAGAGAGACGACCTACTGACAGAGATACGACACGACACACACACAGACAGAGAGACGACACACAGACAAACAGAGAGATGACACACAGACAGACAGACAGAGAGACGACACACACACCCAGACAGAGAGACGACACACAGACAAACAGAGAGACGACACACAGACAAACAGAGCGACGACACACAGACAGACAGAGATACGACACACACAGGCAGAGAGAAGACCCATAGACAGACAGAGAGATGACACACAGACAGATAGAGAGACGACACACAGACAGACAGAGAGACGACCTACTGACAGAGATACGACACAGAGACAGGCAGAGAGACGACACACACACAGACAGAGAGACGACACACAGACAGAGAGACGACACACAGACAGAGACAAACAGAGGGACGACACACAGACAGATAGAGAGACGACACACAGACACAGGCAGAGAGACGACACGCAGACAGACAGAGAGATGAAACAAAGACAGACAGAGAGACGACACACAGACAGACAGAGAGACGACACACAGACAGACAGAGAGACGACACACAGACAGAGATGCGGCACACAGACAGACAGAGAGACGACACACAAACAGACAGAGAGACGACACACAGACACAGGCGGAGATACGACACACACACAGACAGAGATGCGACACACAGACAGACAGAGAGACGCCACACAGACAGATAGAGAAACGACACACAGACACAGGCAGAGAGACGACACACAGACAGACAGAGAGACGACACACAGACAGATAGAGAGACGACATACAGACACAGGCAGAGATACAACACACAGACAGACAGAGAGACGCCATACCGACAGAGATACGACACACATAGAGAGAGACGACACACAGAGACAGACAGACGACACACACAAACAGACAGAGAGGCGACACACAGACGGACAGAGAGAAGACACACAGACAGACAGAGATACGACACACAGACAGAGAGAGAGACGTCACACAGACAGAGAGACGACACACAGACAGACAGAGAAACGCCACAAAGACAGACAGACATACGACACACAGACAGACAGAGATACGACACAGACAGAGATACGACTCAGACAGAGATACGACACCCAGAGAGACAGAGATACGACACACAGACAGACAGAGATACGACGGACAGAGAGACAGAGATACGACACACAGACGGAGAGAGAGACGGCACACAGACAGACAGAGATACGACACACACACAGACAGACAGACAGACAGACAGACAGAGATACGAAACACACAGGCAGAGAGAAGACACACAGACAGACAGGGAGATGACACACAGGCAGACAGAGAGACGCCACACAGACAGACAGAGAGACGACCTACTGACAGAGATACGACACGACACACACACAGACAGAGAGACGCCACACAGACAGACAGAGAGATGACACACAGACAGACAGAGAGACGCCACACAGACAGACAGAGAGACGACCAACTGACAGAGATACGACACGACACACACACAGACAGAGAGACGACACACAGACAAACAGAGAGATGACACACAGACAGACAGACAGAGAGACGACACACACACCCAGACAGAGAGACGACACACAGACAAACAGAGAGACGACACACAGACAAACAGAGCGACGACACACAGACAGACAGAGATACGACACACACAGGCAGAGAGAAGACCCATAGACAGACAGAGAGATGACACACAGACAGATAGAGAGACGACACACAGACAGACAGAGAGACGACCTACTGACAGAGATACGACACACAGACAGGCAGAGAGACGACACACACACAGACAGAGAGACGACACACAGACAGAGAGACGACACACAGACAGAGAGACGACACACAGGCAGAGACAAACAGAGGGACGACACACAGACAGATAGAGAGACGACACACAGACACAGGCAGAGAGACGACACGCAGACAGACAGAGAGATGAAACAACGACAGACAGAGAGACGACACACAGACAGACAGAGAGACGACACACAGACAGACAGAGATACGACACACAGACAGACAGAGATGCGACACACAGACAGACAGAGAGACGACACACAGACAGAGATGCGGCACACAGACAGACAGAGAGACGACACACAAACAGACAGAGAGACGACACACAGACACAGGCGGAGATACGACACACACACAGACAGAGATGCGACACACAGACAGACAGAGAGACGCCACACAGACAGATAGAGAAACGACACACAGACACAGGCAGAGAGACGACACACAGACAGACAGAGAGACGACACACAGACAGATAGAGAGACGACATACAGACACAGGCAGCGATACAACACACAGACAGACAGAGAGACGCCATACCGACAGAGATACGACACACATAGAGAGAAACGACACACAGAGACAGAGAGACGACACACACAAACAGACAGAGAGGCGACACACAGACGGACAGAGAGAATACACACAGACAGACAGAGATACGACATACAGACAGAGAGAGAGACGTCACACAGACAGAGAGACGACACACAGACAGACAGAGAAACGCCACAAAGACAGACAGACATACGACACACAGACAGACAGAGATACGACACAGACAGAGATACGACTCAGACAGAGATACGACACCCAGAGAGACAGAGATACGACACACAGACAGACAGAGATACGACGGACAGAGAGACAGAGATACGACACACAGACGGACGGAGAGACGGCACACAGACAGACAGAGATACGACACACACACAGACAGACAGACAGACAGATAGAGATACGACACACAGACAGACAGAGATACGACACACACACAGACAGAAGGACGACACACAGACAGAGTGAGAGACGACACAGACACAGACAGAGAGACGACACACAGACAGACAGAGAGGCGACACACAGACAGATAGAGAGACGACACACAGAGAGACGACACACAGACAGACAGAGATACGACACACACGCCCAGACAGAGAGACGACACACAGACAAACAGAGAGACGACACACAGACAAACAGAGCGACCACACACAGACAGACAGAGATACGACACACACAGCCAGAGAGAAGACCCATAGACAGACAGAGAGATGACACACAGACAGATAGAGAGACGACACACAGACAGACAGAGAGACGACCTACTGACAGAGATACGACACACAGACAGGCAGAGAGACGACACACACACAGACAGAGAGACGACACACAGACAGAGAGACGACACACAGGCAGAGACAAACAGAGGGACGACACACAGACAGATAGAGAGACGACACACAGACACAGGCAGAGAGACGACACGCAGACAGACAGAGAGATGAAACAAAGACAGACAGAGAGACGACACACAGACAGACAGAGAGACGACACACAGACAGACAGAGATACGACACACAGACAGACAGAGATGCGACACACAGACAGACAGAGAGACGACACACAGACAGAGATGCGGCACACAGACAGACAGAGAGACGACACACAAACAGACAGAGAGACGACACACAGACACAGGCGGAGATACGACACACACACAGACAGAGATGCGACACACAGACAGACAGAGAGACGCCACACAGACAGATAGAGAGACGACATACAGACACAGGCATAGATACAACACACAGACAGAGAGAGAGACGCCATACCGACAGAGATACGACACACATAGAGAGAGACGACACACAGAGACAGAGAGACGACACACACAAACAGACAGAGAGGCGACACACAGACGGACAGAGAGAATACACACAGACAGACAGAGATACGACACACAGACAGAGAGAGAGACGTCACACAGACAGAGAGACGACACACAGACAGACAGAGAAACGCCACAAAGACAGACAGACATACGACACACAGACAGACAGAGATACGACACAGACAGAGATACGACTCAGACAGAGATACGACACCCAGAGAGACAGAGATACGACACACAGACAGACAGAGATACGACGGACAGAGAGACAGAGATACGACACACAGACGGACGGAGAGACGGCACACAGACAGACAGAGATACGACACACACACAGACAGACAGACAGACAGATAGAGATACGACACACAGACAGACAGAGATACGACACACACACAGACAGAAGGACGACACACAGACAGAGTGAGAGACGACACAGACACAGACAGAGAGACGACACACAGACAGACAGAGAGGCGACACACAGACAGATAGAGAGACGACACACAGAGAGACGACACACAGACAGACAGAGATACGACACACACGCCCAGACAGAGAGACGACACACAGACAAACAGAGAGACGACACACAGACAAACAGAGCGACGACACACAGACAGACAGAGATACGACACACACAGCCAGAGAGAAGACCCATAGACAGACAGAGAGATGACACACAGACAGATAGAGAGACGACACACAGACAGACAGAGAGACGACCTACTGACAGAGATACGACACACAGACAGGCAGAGAGACGACACACACACAGACAGAGAGACGACACACAGACAGAGAGACGACACACAGGCAGAGACAAACAGAGGGACGACACACAGACAGATAGAGAGACGACACACAGACACAGGCAGAGAGACGACACGCAGACAGACAGAGAGATGAAACAAAGACAGACAGAGAGACGACACACAGACAGACAGAGAGACGACACACAGACAGACAGAGATACGACACACAGACAGACAGAGATGCGACACACAGACAGACAGAGAGACGACACACAGACAGAGATGCGGCACACAGACAGACAGAGAGACGACACACAAACAGACAGAGAGACGACACACAGACACAGGCGGAGATACGACACACACACAGACAGAGATGCGACACACAGACAGACAGAGAGACGCCACACAGACAGATAGAGAAACGACACACAGACACAGGCAGAGAGACGACACACAGACAGACAGAGAGACGACACACAGACAGATAGAGAGACGACATACAGACACAGGCAGAGATACAACACACAGACAGACAGAGAGACGCCATACCGACAGAGATACGACACACATAGAGAGAGACGACACACAGAGACACAGAGACGACACACACAAACATACAGAGAGGCGACACACAGACGGACAGAGAGAAGACACACAGACAGACAGAGATACGACACACAGACAGAGAGAGAGACGTCACACAGACAGAGAGACGACACACAGACAGACAGAGAAACGCCACAAAGACAGACAGACATACGACACACAGACAGACAGAGATACGACCAACTGACAGAGATACGACACGACACACACACAGACAGAGAGACGACACACAGACAAACAGAGAGATGACACACAGACAGACAGACAGAGAGACGACACACACACCCAGACAGAGAGACGACACACAGACAAACAGAGAGACGACACACAGACAAACAGAGCGACGACACACAGACAGACAGAGATACGACACACACAGCCAGAGAGAAGACCCATAGACAGACAGAGAGATGACACACAGACAGATAGAGAGACGACACACAGACAGACAGAGAGACGACCTACTGACAGAGATACGACACACAGACAGGCAGAGAGACGACACACACACAGACAGAGAGACGACACACAGACAGAGAGACGACACACAGACAGAGACAAACAGAGGGACGACACACAGACAGATAGAGAGACGACACACAGACACAGGCAGAGAGACGACACGCAGACAGACAGAGAGATGAAACAAAGACAGACAGAGAGACGACACACAGACAGACAGAGAGACGACACACAGACAGACAGAGATACGACACACAGACAGACAGAGATGCGACACACAGACAGACAGAGAGACGACACACAGACAGAAATGCGGCACACAGACAGACAGAGAGACGACACACAAACAGACAGAGAGACGACACACAGACACAGGCGGAGATACGACACACACACAGACAGAGATGCGACACACAGACAGACAGAGAGACGCCACACAGACAGATAGAGAAACGACACACAGACACAGGCAGAGAGACGACACACAGACAGACAGAGAGACGACACACAGACAGATAGAGAGACGACATACAGACACAGGCAGAGATACAACACACAGACAGACAGAGAGACGCCATACCGACAGAGATACGACACACATAGAGAGAGACGACACACAGAGACAGAGAGACGACACACACAAACAGACAGAGAGGCGACACACAGACGGACAGAGAGAAGACACACAGACAGACAGAGATACGACACACAGACAGAGAGAGAGACGTCACACAGACAGAGAGACGACACACAGACAGACAGAGAAACGCCACAAAGACAGACAGACATACGACACACAGACAGACAGAGATACGACACAGACAGAGATACGACTCAGACAGAGATACGACACCCAGAGAGACAGAGATACGACACACAGACAGACAGAGATACGACGGACATAGAGACAGAGATACGACACACAGACGGACGGAGAGACGGCACACAGACAGACAGAGATACGACACACACACAGAGAGACAGACAGACAGATAGAGATACGACACATAGACAGACAGAGATACGACACACACACAGACAGAAGGACGACACACAGACAGAGTGAGAGACGACACAGACACAGACAGAGAGACGACACACAGACAGACAGAGAGACGACACACAGACAGATAGAGAGACGACACACAGAGAGACGACACAGAGACAGACAGAGATACGACACACACACCCAGACAGAGAGACGACACACAGACAAACAGAGAGACGACACACAGACAAACAGAGCGACGACACACAGACAGACAGAGATACGACACACACAGCCAGAGAGAAGACCCATAGACAGACAGAGAGATGACACACAGACAGAAAGAGAGACGACACACAGACAGACAGAGAGACGACCTACTGACAGAGATACGACACACAGACAGGCAGAGAGACGACACACACACAGACAGAGAGACGACACACAGACAAACAGATAGACGACACACAGACAGACAGAGAGACGACACACAGACAGACAGAGAGACGCCTCACAGACAGACAGAGACACGACACACAGACAGACAGAGAGACGACACACACACACAGGCAGAAAGACGACACAAGGACAGACAGAGATACGACACACAGACAGACAGAGATACGACACACACAGACAGAGAGACGACATACAGACAAACAAAGAGACGACACACAGACAGACAGAGAGACGACACACAGACAAACAGACAGACGACACACAGACAGACAGAGAGACGACACACAGAAAGACAGAGAGACGACACACAGTGACAGAGATACGACACACGGAGACAGAGATACGAAACACAGAGAAACGGAGAGACGACACACAGGCAGACAGAGGGACGACCTACAGACAGACAGTGAAACACCACACAGCCAGTCAGCAGACGCTATTTGAAAAGTGACCGCTTCTCACTTGAATGGCTTCCCTCCTTGCCTGGCGCTGGCCGCTATGCTGGCGTTGCTGGGCCGCCCCGGACAGCAGGCGGCGATGGGTCCCACAGAGATTAAAGGGCTACCGATTCCCCACACCACTACAGGGGGTCCATGCCTCCCCGGTCGTCGCATAGACGGTGTCAAAATCTCTCTGACTTTTCATTGATTCCACTTCCATAGATGTGTAAAAAAGTGGGCCTGAGTGTTGGAGAGACACGGAGAGAGAGAAGCGGGGGAGGAAGGGGTGGATGGAGGAGACAGAGCCGGAGATTGTCATGGGAATTTTTTTTGGTTATATATGCCCTACGGCTAGCACCCAGATCTTGTACAAGGTCAATCTGTTCAGTCACCAACAGCGGACCACCCACGCCACCCGCATCGCCAGCAGAAAGCTGAAGGCTTGCAGTTACGTGTTTCAAGGCAGAGATCGACCCGACCATAAGAATGTGAAGTCAAGGGCAACCGCCATGTTGTTGTGTATCCCTATCTATGCCGTTACGAAAACAATTATGGATGTGATTGCCTTACCTGCAGTTATGTCTGACTTACAAGACGTTCATTAAATATGATATCATATATCTTACCAGGTAGCATGGCAATAGGTAATATATATTGCTTCTATCGCTTCTATTGCACCATGAAGCAATATGAGCATGCCAATCTATCACCAACGCTAAGTTGGTACGGTTCAGATTTAGGCTGACCTGCAATGGAGGAGGATTATTCATTTCAAACAATAACTGACATAAAATAAAGCAAAACTTTCAATCAAACATGTTACACGACTAAATAAAATACACTGCGTGAAGACTTTTTCCGAAGTAGTAATTATATTGCGTGACAGCGTTTCATAAAACTGCGGTTTTCCATGGTATAACTGCAATAATAAAATTGGGTTGCGAAGTAATAGCGAATTTCAAGCTTATGTTGTGGCAATGATTTCTCCAACAATATTCCTGGTAGTGCATATGCCTTTTTATGTATGGAAGCATAAACAAGATAAAGAGATTCAATAACATGGATATAGTTAAGAATGTGTATAGGCTCTGCCTGTTTTCCAATTGCCAAATAAAATAAGTTTAAACCAAAATGGGGGGGGGGGGGACACCGAAAACTTACGACCGGGGGTTGGACTCCGAAAACAATTCCCGACCGTCGACCGGGGGGCGGATCCACCAATGCTTTGAACCTTCTTCCTCAAAAGGGGGTTGGGGGAACGCCTCAGATGGCCTAAATTTTGCGTTGAAATACGGTATCCTTCCTTAAAAAGAAGGGTGGGATCCAGGGGGTCCGGACCCTGCTTATGATATAAACAAGAGACAGCTGACGCCATTGGTGGACCCACAGAGGTAGACGGTTGTCAGGTCACGACGCCGCCCCACACCCCCCCCCCCTCCCCAAGATCCCCGAAGAAGCCCGTTGAGAGTACGCCGTTGTACCGGGATCTAATTTAGGTGTGGACCCCCTATTTGTAATGAACCTCCTTACCTTTTTATGCCGCACTCTGCCTTTTTGTAGTACGACACATTATGGCTTGGGAGAAATCTTCGGATAGCTCGGGCCTCCTTCCTACGTCATGCGTTTGACTCCTGATCACCTATAGTGGACCCTCTAACGTGGAAGTGAGCTAATAAAACCCTGACTTCACCCTTGTTTTTGCATTTCCAATTCCCTTGAAATTACTCACATTAGGTACAGTACAGTACAGCACATAACCACTCTTATGATAACGAAAATATGACCAATATTCTGAAGCAAGTAGAAACAGGCGGTGGATGAAACAGTAGAAGCAAGGAGAAAGCTCAATAAATGCAAGTGAACGTCATATTACCGGACAATATAACTGAAACGCGCAAATGTGTGACAACGACAACCAGAGCTGGCTGAGGGATTCAGTGGGAGCCTTTGCCCTTCATCCTCCTGCCCCCTCATCCCAGAGGGAGCCTTTCACGTACACCCCCCCCCCCCCGCCCCCCCGCTCCTGTTTCCACTCTCTGTTATGTTGTAGTGCAAGCCCGAATGTCTTCGCTACGGCTTCCAATAGTAGGTCTCTATATGTGAGAGAGACGTGAGAAGTCGGTGAGCAGACGACATTTGAACGACACTCTGTTCTCCATCTCACCCAGAAACATCTGTCATCCGGGCTCTTACCCTTTGTATTTTGCTTCTCCGACAGTCTGGTGTACCACTCCAGCATACAGGGCAGTAAATCGGTTTTCCTGGTAATGTGACCGACATCGTGTCCTGCCCCGCCCCCCCCCCCCCCCGGACACACAGACAGACCCTCTCACAACATGCCCATATGTACATTGCCACTCTCTGTCATACCCATCCTGGCCAACCCACCATATATATATATATATATGTATATATTATATACAAGTTTGTAATATTTAGTACCACGCCCCAAGCTCTATCTCTCAACCGGCCTGTCTCGAGAATCCCTCAATGCTGACATCGATTTCTCGTCACCGTGCGGTTTTCTCATATCCACATCTTCTGTACTTCCACCGCTCCCAGGGCGATAAGGAGACCTACCGTTTGTTGTGGGATTGAAGTGGCACCTTTTTGCACGGCGGCGGGAGGCGAAATCTGAAAGACATTATTTGGCCGCGGGCGGAATGGCTCACTTCAGGAACAGCAGCTCGCCTTCTCCACTCGCAGGTGACGGCGGTGGCCTATGGTGGAGGAGGTCTCTCGTCTGCGGGAGAAAATGGCAAATGACGACCTGCGTGGCTGTATGCCACTGTCTCTGTTTTTGGTGATGATATTTTCAGTTCCAGGCGTGGTTTTGGCGTTCGCTGATGCCCTCGGCTGGGGCCAGGGACTAGAAAATACCCCCCGCCCCCTTCCCTGCTTAAAGAGATGGTTGGTTGTACATTCAGGACGCTTTAACCCCTTTTGGGCATATCGCGCCAATGAGAATAGGAAGGGAGAGTGGAGCCATGTCCCCGGGGTAACCCCCTACTCTTTGCAAAGAATAACATGAGATCTATATCCTGCGACCACACAGACATGGCCACAGCGGGGCTCGAACCACCGATCCACGTGCCGTTAGGCTCTCAAGTGGCCCGAGCATTCAAGGCGAGCGTTCTAACCCACTGAGCTACCGTGCTTAAAGAGAAAACAAGATAAAACAAAGTAGAGCAGGCATTTGTGGGGGACATGTGATCTAATTTCACCCTGATTTGATGGCTTCTGACGCTAGAGATGTCAACATGCTAACATAATACTTACGGTAAATGCATGTGCACACAGAAAAATTAACACGTATTTGTCGTGACGTCAGCACATTGACTCCACAGAAGAAACTTGGGGCGGTATCAGTGTACCTGTATAAACACAATCATTATGGCATAGGCGCGACAGCCATACTGATTGCCCCGGAACCAGACAATTCCATTTAAAGTGGTTGTAATTGGGCCTTTAAGTGCATATTAGAACCATTATCCTCTTGACACTGAGCAAGGTTTAATCGATCGTGTTTTTTCTCACACTACGCTATTACCTCCGGGTGCTTTAATATTTCTTCAATTTATAGTGATAATCGCAGGGTATATCTATCCCCCTTGATATGATCGAAAAAAAAACATGAGCTACTTATCTTGCATAAGCGTAGACATTCGCACTTACACAATCGATGTAACCGACCTGACAGAAGTCACTTCACCAAGTAAAACGCAATAACCCCAAAACAATCGATAGTGTAGTGAAAAAAAACCGCATCGTTCGCCATTCGCCAAAACGGCTGTGTTACATGTACATTTGGGGCACGAAATGGCGTATCATGTCATACAGAGCTGCACATATGTCAGAAGTCACAGTTTTACAGAATCCAGTTGACTGTCAGCTCATGGGTGGGTTTGGTTTACTGAATGGGATCACGTTACGTTGCTGCCTTACGGGATCGTTGTCTTCGATTCCCCGAATTGAGCTTATACATATAATTATCGAATAACGATAATTTTAACACATTTTGTTGGTGAATTTCCTTTTTATGATTACGTATTTTTGTTAAATATATGTTTATACAAAATACATTGGAAATAGCTCATTTATGATAAACATGTTATGTGCTTTCCTAAAGTGGATATTAAGCTATAAATTAATAATCAAATATAGAAAAATGTAGCAAGCATATTTCTGAGGCGAGTATAGCCATTCTTGTTAGAATAATTCTCGCTGTTGCACCGTCAATATTTCTGTTGGACTATTCATAATACAGTGTGTTCTATCTTTAAGACCCACAATGAACATTGCTGATACAAGTTGTAGATGTAGCATATAATGTGGATGGGGCTATTTTTGCGTCAAATGTCGCATCTTTGTTTTTTGATGGTTTGGGGGGAGAGAGGGTGTATGGCACGGATTGACACTCCAGACCGTGATGTAAGAGAACCGAAACTGCTGACGTCATAGTGGCCAAACTGCAACAGAGAGCACGCCAAGCTTCTAGTGGGAAGGATGATGTACCGCAACCGTTGCCAGAGGATATGAGCTCAGTACCTTATGTTACAACTAGAGTGTGTGTGTGGGAGGGGGGGGGGGGCACATAGTAGATAATTCGGTGCAGCAGAAAAAGGGTTGTTTGGAACCGATGGTTAAAAAAGTGGAAAGTAGGGGAGATAGTAGCACAATGTCGTCTCACCTAGCGTGAGACACAAGACAGACATGATTGTGTCATACTAAACAACATGCCAAGAATCAATACATAGATGCCTTTCATCTTCAATCACACGTGCTGCATACAGACCTGCCTGCGTCTTCTCCGATGGAACTTAGGTGTTGCGCATGCAAAATAACATCACCTTCTTCAGAAGCCTCAATACAATTCAGAGAGACCTGATAATAGTAGTAATACCAAAAAATATTGCTCAATGTTATAATATTTGTTCCCGTAATAGTATTTTATGTCGCAGTAATATTAGTTAATACGTGAGCTGTTATAATTCAATTATTACTGCTTATAATATACGAATCATTCTATGACTTATAAAAGGTAAATAACCTAGTTAATTGAATATTACTTTATGCTGGGCTCTATATATGTCTGGGCCTCTTTTCTACTGTGGCCAATGGTAGAAGCATTACTGCCAGGCGGCGTGAACACGGCAACGGTCATGATGACGTCAGAGCGACCATCGCGACCTAATTAGTGAGTCTGCCATTGGCCACTCAAGGACGGCGACGGTCACGTTGAGATCTCGCTGCGCCAAACTCCCGCGCGGCCTTCATTCCCATACTACGGTCGGCCGACGTGACCTATTGGGTCGGACCGGCCGGGTACCGTTGACCGACATCGCCAGGAAAAGTTGGCAGGTGGATATCGATTTTATGGCTACTCGGGACGATGATAATGACCAGGGGCGAAACCGTCATGGGGGACGCTTGGGAGGGAGGTACATGATAGCGCAAGAGGTAGGGTGAAGGTGGGGGGTGCCGGTGGGGAAGGTTGGGGGAGTGAAGGCGAGGGTGGGGTGTGGGTCGGGTGGGGAGGGTTGGGAAGTGAAGGCGAGGGCGGGTTGTGGGGAGGGTGGGAATGGGTCGTGTGGTCAGTCCCGGGAACGGGGCACAATAGCCCCCCTCTTATCTTATGTAAACCATTGACATTTTCTGTCGAGACATGTCCCAATTTGCTAGCAATGACACTTGAATTTATGCGCTCCACTCAACATTCTCAATCTCTCACCACCCCGCACAACCCCACCTCACCCTTCCCACCCCACCCGACCCCACCTCACCCACCCACCCCACCTCCTAACCCAGCCGCCGCCCATCTTGAATATTCCCAATGGCAGTGGTGAATCGATCATATGAGGTCTTTACTGTGAACGATTGCAACTCGTCTTCCGACCATTCCGTCTCTAAATGGCTTTTAAATGACATTATCAATGTTGTTCTTGCCATTTTGCGTGTGGCATATGGCAAAACGATTCTTCTGCATCGGGTCCAAACGTTACCAAAACAAAACTGCCAACGGACTTAAAGCTGCTCATGCACCACGTACTCCCCTATATATACATGGTTTTACTAGAAATGTCCATCTGGCATAATGTTGTTTACATGTGTTAATTATATTTTCTAATTCTAATTTTAATATTATTAATGGTAACCGATTAGGGGAAACTACAAATTATGCTCATATTTATTCGTAATCTTGTTACATGCGCATCCCTTGTTTTAGGATACCCGGTGTTGCATGCCCACCCCTGGTTAGGGTACACCCGCTGTTACCTGCGCATCCCTAGTTTTAGGAAACTCGTTGTTAAATGAGCAACCCTTGGTCTTGAACGCCGAATGTTACATGCGCATCGCTGGTTCTAGGACAACAGCTGTTACACGCGCATCCCTGGTTCAAGGAAACTCATTGTTAAATGAGCATCCCTGGGTCTTGGACCCCGCATGTTACATGCGCATCCCTGGTTCTAGAATGCCGAATGTTACATGCGCATCCCTGGTTCTAGAAAAGAGCGGACATTTAGAAAATGCCATTTTACATTTTGATTGCCACTTTTTCCTGTTGCACCCACTGGCACGTTCAATACCCGTACCCGTATTCTTTTCCAGCGTTTTGAGTTTCTGGTGTGGAAGAAGTCTTCGCAGTCCAATTATATGTATGGTGTCATTCATGGTTGTGGCACAATCAGACCAAAAATAACTCAGGGCGTGGGCATCTCATAAAGCTTCATCTTTATTTCTCTGCCCTTTTTCCTCCTGTACCCGTCCCTTTTCCTCCTCTCCCGCATTACGAATTACCGCACACTGTGCCCTTACGCACACGCAGCGAGCGGGCTTTGTGTCCGCTTATACGACATAACGCCAGGTATTTCCGACTCCTTCCGGCGCCGCCCGAGTTCCTTTTGTAGTCCGCGGAGGAGGAGACAGATTGGACGATGTCGTGACTTTATGTCAGAATGTTAGTACTGCTGAACTATATGGATGTTGGTGCCCAGCGTGTGACAGGACCGCAGTGTTGGCGGGGGCAAGGTGTGGTCAGCCTCGATGTCTCGATGGGACGCTCGCTTATTGGGTCCCTCAAGGTGGCAGCCTGCAGTAGGAAGACCAGCAAGTGGCAGCCTGCGGTAGGAAAACCAGCAAGTGGCAGCAGAGAAACAAAGCTCGCCATCTACGATACATGTTGCTTTACAGATACTACTTTAAAGATAATCCACTGCTGGAACAACATTTAGTATGAGGTATGGTTTCAAAGTACGTCATGCAAGTGTTCTATTCTGTGAATTTGTTTTCAATGAAACCCTTTAAATTGGTGGTAATCGCATTTGGTATCGTCCCACACACCAAGACTCCCACACGTTTTTTTTCCACAATATTATATATTATTTGCATTCCATCAAGATATGGATACTGAACGTTTCGAAGTTTCGTCGTTGTACCATGTTATATTTTGCTTATGGGTCAATACACCGGACTTAAGGCCGAAGTTTTCGGTCTCAAAACAAGTAACTTATTCTGCTTTGTTCAGGTTTGGATAGATAGCTATATCTCAGCGATATCATTATATACGGATAATACATGAGCTTTTGACCCCGAAAATTGATGTTGTGACATTTGTATTCCTTGCCAAGTTTACTGACATTTAATGAAGCTTTTATCTAGTTTATATTGTTTTAGATATATTGACAAATGCTATATTTTAGGGAAATCGTTAGAACAAAAACACTATACCAGCATGTAAAATATATCGGAGTATTTAGTAATATGCCTTTGCCTACCTGTCCTTGACCATGTCGATATCACGAACACAAACTTACGCATAATAAATGTTCATACTTGCATAATGAGATAAATGCAACGAATAATAACGTCAACAATATCATTTGCATTCTGAAATATGTCCATCTGTTTAGTAAATGACCTTGAACCTGTCCTCCACCAGCACGAGGCTTCCAATTCTATGTCTCTGGCTTCTTTTCTATATGATCAAATTACGTCCGTTTCTTCACAAGAGATATATATATGTTCCAATCCATGATTCAAAATTTCATTTGGAGTGTCAAAATCGTCTAGAAGTGAGGTGAAGCCTTCAGGCCTGGACCGGTTAACATGATAAAAGTCATAATTCTCCTTTAGTAGTGTATGACGTTGACGACCAGCAGCTCCCCCAAGTGAGGTCAAGTGGAGAAGGAGTACAATGGGAAGGTCATAATTCTCCCCTGGTATTGTATCGCGTTGACGACCACATGAGTCCGGGGCTGCAATGGTGTCACCTCTGCAGCCTATATCACAGATCACAATCGCCCAGTGGCGCACCGAGCGGACGAGGGCATGATATAGGGGCGGTGGAGGGGGTCATGAGTGAGAGAACATATGGAAATCCAACGACAAATTTCACCCTGAAACAGTATCTCAGTACTGGACTGCCCAAGCAACATCAACGGTATTACATTGTCCAGCCTGTGGTTGTCATTAGCCAATAAATCTGAGCAAAAACGGTCATGTTATCTTGCGAACACCTTGCCGTATTTTGGGCAGTCGACAGGTTTACTCCTGTCTGTATGAAATTACATATGCAAAATATTGACGTAAATGTAATATTCGACATTAACGTTACTTGTTACATATCAGAGACCGAATTAATTAATTGAAATAATTATCATATGGCTACACAACCTTGCGCTTTCGATGAGTCACATTCAAACGTATTCCACTTTCCGATGAGGCTGCGAGTGTGTATAATATATAATATATAATATATACGGTTCTGATGAACGTTTATTCCCCACAGTGACGCCTTGAAGTACTGACTCAGTAAGACAGATGGTCCCCGATGGAATAATCCTTACTGGCTAGTCGGCCACTTGCCATGATTACCTGGCGGCCCGGCTGTCAGCCGTCCGCAACGACCCCCCCCCCCCCCCCTCCTCCACTCTCCTCCTCACCCCTCGTCTGTCTCCCACGCCACCCTGTCACTCCCCACCTAGCCGGTGGCGCACACCGCTTGATTTGAAGGAAGTCACCGCCTTTCCCCTGGACGATTCTGTTTGTGGATAACGACTCGTGGTTTACAGGGTCCTTCAGGTGATCTTTTTGGAAGAGCGTATTATCACAGATGGGAACGGCACACCGCCTGCGTCATGTAGGCCGACTCCGCCATTGAATTTAAATGTGTCGGCTGAGCACTGGTCGTTCTCTCTGCTGCAATCATGTTGATTCATTTCCCTGTGTTTAAGTCTTCACAGCAGACGGGCATACACATACGGCGAATATAATTATCCACCACCACCCCTTGTTTTACAAGAGATATGACAGGACGGACACGATCCCTTGTATTGAATATTACAATCAGAAGAAGCCATGCTATCAACGTTAGACAGAAGCAAAGAGTTGGATGAGACGCAGCCGCTGACCCCAGCCAGAGCGATTTTATAGCCCAATCCTTTTTATTACGCCGCCTCTATGAAGTCCCGACCGACGTGTAAATAAGTAAAACAAAGATGGCGGCCATTAAACATGTCTCAAAACTCTCCTCGTTAAGGCGTCTCACTCTCTTCATGACTCTTCCCGTCGCATCAGGGCGCCATACGTCAAGCCTGAGGTCTTCGCCTCGTTAAAGATATTATTGCTTGCACCTTATCCCTCTCTATCATTTCTCTTTTTTAAATTCATGCCGTTTTGCTCAGTTCCTTTCTTTGGTGATCGCCTCTATGGTTACCGCTAGGGCGGGTGGGTTCGTTATTATTTTTTGGCACTTCATAGCTTTGATCCTCGAAGTGACACTGTCCACTCCACGTGCCGGTGAAAACGTTAAGGACCCCATGCGGATAAACATAAAACTATATATCACATCAAATATGACCTCATGTTGGTGTAAGTTGTCTGTATCAACTTTCGTTATAGACGTTTTATGACATTTCGGCCGTCTTAACAAGCTTATCGTAAGTTGCTTATGAAAATCATTTGCTTGTCACAGACTACGCAAACTGGTGGCACTAGTAATCATAATCAAAAGGAGATGCTTACTTACATTGTGGACCTTTCTGAATTAAGAACTTGCAGTTACGTGTTTCAAGGCAGAGATCGACCCGACAATGTGGCATCAAGAGCAACCGTCATGTTGCTTTATCTCCGTCTATGCCGTTATGAAAACAATTATGGAAGTGATTGCCTCACCTATAATTACGTCTGACTTAAAACACGTTCATTAAATAAGATACCATATATCTTATTAGGTACCATGGCAACAGATAAGCCGGACACAGGATAGCATGACAACGTGCATCTAAGACTAAATCGTGATATATATATATCATGAACTGATCTTTCATTAAACTTTGCTCACGGGTATCCGAGAGGAATGGAATGGTAGCGGTTCAGATTTAGACACCTGCATTGAAGGAGGAATATTCATTTCTAACAATAACAGACATATGATAGAGTAGCGAAAAGTTCCATCAAAGATGATATATAACCGAATCAAATGCACAACACGAAGCCGTATTCCTGGTTGTAAGTATACTGGGGGACAGCACTTCCTAAAACTGTTTTTTCTATGGTATAACTGAAATAGTGAAATTGCGTTGCGAAGTAATAGCGAATTTCAAATCTATGTTACGGGAACGATTTCTCCTACAATATTCTTGATAAGCTTAGTGCATATGATTTGATGAGCACAGGTTTTCATCAATATAAAACACACTTGTATGATATATTGCTAAAGTGACCAAACAATACGGTAAGCGGTAACCATCAAAGCAACAATGATTTTTCGATCATTGTGTCTCTTACGTCCACCCTGTAACAACATATCATTTCAGTATAACCATGCAATCTCTTGTTCTATTAATGGATATGTTAATGGGAATTGGACACCAATATGGCAGATCATACACAGGTTTAAGAGTAGGCCTATTACTATCTGTCCACATATCCTAACCCACAATAGGCCTGATTATATGAGGGGTGTTTAGTAACACTCCACATTACTTGGCATTCATTTTAGGAAAAGGCACTATGCAGTGGGCATTCCATTATAACATGAAACTGCTCCTAAGACAATT
The DNA here is from genome assembly GCA_964019135.1 of Arenicola marina. NCBI lineage: Eukaryota > Metazoa > Annelida > Polychaeta > Arenicolidae > Arenicola > Arenicola marina. The sequence goes on from OZ025262.1 coordinate 20,425,401, forward strand.
AGGCTTGCATACAACTTTCCAATTCTCAGAGCTATAGTACCTCATTGTTTTTCTACAGCGGTAGATATATACATAGTTTTCTACATAAACACGGTTATGAACTTGATATCTTGATGAGAATGTCACTCATATGGATAGGAGGTAAGTTGCAAAAACCGAGTTTTGCAACTCTTAGACAGTGTTCTAATACAAAAATTAAATCCTTAGGGGGTCTTTGAAAAGATTTGCGACCGGGGGGCGGATCCACCAATACTTTGAACCTTCTTCCTCAAAAAAAGTGGGTGGGGACACGCCTCAGATGGCCTAAAATTTGATGAAACTGCTCCTAAGACAATTAGACTTGCATACAACTTTCCAATTCTCAGAGCTATAGTCCTCCTTGTTTTTTTACAGTCGTCGATGTATACATATCTTTCTACATAAATCGATTATGAACTTGATAGCTTGATGAGAATGTCACTCATATGGAAGGGAGGTGAGTTACAAAAAGCGAGTTTTGCAACTCTTTGACCGTCTTCTAATACAACAATTAAATCCATAGGGGGTCTTTGAATATATTTGCGACCGGGGGGCCGATCCACCAATACTTTGAACCTTCTACCTCAAGAAAAGGGGGTGGGGACACGCCTCAGATGGCCTAAAATTTGCGTCGAAACAAGCTATTCTCCCTCAAAAGGGGGGGGGGAGGAGGGGCAGACGGGTCGGGACCCGGCCTATGATATGGACACTCGAAAGAGAGAGCTGGCAACACAGTCTGGTGGTTTACTGACGGACCCACAGAGGTAGGCCGCTGTCAGTTCACGATGCCCCCCCCCCCCCCCGGGGAAGCCAGTTTAGAGTACACCATTTTACTCTGATCTAATTTAGGTGTGGACCCCCTTTTGTACTGAACTTCCTTACTTTTTGTGCAGCACTCTGTCTTTTTGTGGATCGACACATTATGGCTTGGGAGAAATCTTCTCTTCTTCGGATAGCTGGGACCCCCTTCCTACGTCATGCCTTTGACTCCTGACCACCTAAAATGGACCCTCTAATGTAGAAGCGAACCTAAGAAATCTGAATTCGCCCTTGTTTTTGCATTTCCATTTCCCTTGAAGTTACTCACATTAGGTGCAGCACAGTACAGCACATAACGACTGTTATGATAACGAAAATATGACCAATATTTAGAAGAAATTGCAAACAGGCGGAGGACAAAACAGTGCAGATGCTGAATCCTATTCTACGGGTCCTTCCTCAGAAGAAACCTCTCGGTGTTAGTTATCATCCATGTGGACATCATATTACTGGGCAATAAAACAGAAACGCAAAAAACTTGTGACAACGTCAAACAGAGCTGCGGTACTCAGTGGGAGCCCCCCCCCCCGGAGGGAGCCCTTCACGTGCTTTTCCCCTCAACAACCCATGGGAAACCTTTCACGTACCCCCACCCCCCCCCGCCTCTTTTTTCCACCCTCTGTAATGTTGTAGTGCACTCCCGAATGTCTTCGCAGCAGCAGGTCTTTATATGTGAGACTGACGCGAGGAGTCGGTGAGCAGACAACATTTGAACGACACTTTGTTCTCCATCTCACCCAGACCCATCTGTCCTGCTATCATTTCTTATCATTTGTATTTTGTTTCCCCGACCGCCGGGGTGTATCATTCCAGCATTCTGCGCAGTAAATCGGTTTTCCTGGAAATGTGACCGACATTGTCCTACCGCCCCCGCCCCCCCCCCCCCCCCGGACACAGACCCTCTCACAACATGCCCATATGTACATTGCCACCATGTGGCCTACCTTTCCTGGCCAACCCACCATATATATATATGTATATATATGCATTTTATATGTTAGTCTGTAATATATAGTACCACGCCCCAAGCTCCATCTCTCAACCGACCTGCCTCAAGAATCCCTCAATGCTGATATTGATTTCTCGTCATCGCGTAGTTTTTTCATATCCACGTCTTCTGTACTTCCACCACTCCCAGGGGGTAATGAGGCCTACCGTTTGTGGTTGGGTTGAAGTGGCACCTTTTTGCAGGGCGGCGGGAGGCGCAATCTGAAAGACATTATTTGGCCGCGGGCGGAACGGCGCACCTCAGGAACAGCAGCTCGCCTTCTCCACTCGCAGGTGACGGCGGCGGCCTATGGTGAAGGAGGTCTCTCGTCTGAGGGAGAAAAAGGTGCAAGATGCCGGGGGTGGCTATATGCCACTGTCTCTGTTTTGGTGAGGATGTTGTAAGTTCCAGGCGTGGCTATGGCGCTTGCTGGCGCCCTGGGCTGGGGTCGGGGTCGAGCAGACTGGAAAATACCACCCCTCCTCCCCTCCACACCCGGAACCCTCCTTCCCTGCTTAAAGGAAAAACAAGAATAAAGATTTGAGAGACATGTGGTCGGATTTTATCCTGATTTGATGGCTGCTGACGCCAGGGATGTCAACATGCTAACATGATTATTACGGCAAATGTATTTGCGCACAGATAAAGGAATAGGTTTTCGCCATATTTGTCGTGACGTCAACACGTTGACTCCACTGAAGAAACATGGGGTCGGAGTCAGCGTACCGGCATAAACACAATCATTATGGCATAGGCGACAGCCACACTGATTGCCCCGGAACCAGACAATTCCGTTTAAAGTGGCTGTAATTGGACCTTAACGCGCATATTAGAACCATTATCCTCTTGAAACTGAGCTACGGTCAATCGATCGTGTTTTTCTCACAGTACGCTATGCTTTAATATTTCTTCGATTAAGAGTAATAATCCCAGGGTCTATCTATTCCCCTTGATATGATCGAAGAAAACCCATGCATTATTTATCTTTCATAAGCGTAGACATTTGCACTTACAAAACCGATGTAGCTAACCTCGTAGCAGTCACTTCACCAAGTCAAATGCAACAAACCCAAAGCAATCGATAGTATAGCGAAGACGAAGAACTCACCATTCGCCATTCGCCTATACAGCTGTGTTGCATTGCAATTTGCAAAAGGCACGAATTCCGATGTCATACGGAGCTGTCGGAATGTAAGAAGTCGCCGTTCTACAGATTACCACAGATTGTCAACAGCTCGTGGGTGGGTGTGGTTGACTGAATAGGATCCCGCTACATTGATACATTAACGGATCACTGTCTTGGATTCCTCGAATTGAGTTTACATATATAAGTATCGTATAACGAAAGTTTTAACACATGTTTTGGGCGAATTTCTCTTTCAATATTCAGAATTTGTGTTCAATATATTTTCATACATCATACAATAGAAATAGCAGATTTAAGATAATTAAGTTATGTATGTACCTTTCCTAAATTGGGAATTGGGCTATAAGTTGATAATAAAATTGAAAACAGTAGAAATTCGATTTCTGAATCAAATATACCCATGTTTTGGCAAATAATTATTGCCATTGCACTGTATCTCTCTTGGATGATTGATAATACATTATGTTCTATCTTTGAATAAACATTACAGATGCATGTTATTGGTGATATCATCATTTTCGATAAATAAATCATCGTAGATGTAGAATATTATGTGGATGTGGATATTTTATGCGCCAAATGTCATTTATGTTTTTCTGTGTTTGTTCGGTTGTGGTGGTGGAGAGGGGGTGGGGGTGTAAGACACGGGATGTAAGCTCCCCGCCGTGATGTATGGGTACCAATACCTCTGACGTCAGAGTGGCTGATGACAACCAAAATACAACAAAGAGCACGCCAAGCTTCTGGTGGGGAGGTTGATGTACCGCAATTTTGCGTCGAGATGATATGAACTCGGTATTGTATGTTACAACTAGGGTGTGTTTGTGTGTGGTGGGGAGGTGGGGGCGGGGGGGGGGGTAGGCTGGTGGTAGGTAATTCGGTGTTGCAAAAAGAGGGTTGTTTGGAACTGAGGGTGAAAAAAGTAGAAAGTGAGGGGGACAACAATGGCGTCCCACCTAGCGTGACATACAGGGCAGGCGTGATTACGTCATACTAAACAAGATGCCAAGAATCGATACATAGATACCTTCCATCTTCAATCACAGACCTGTCTGCGTCTTCTCCGATGGAATTTAGGTGTTACGCATGCAAAATAGCATCTTCTTCAGAAGACTCAATACATGTAATAAAGACCTAATAATAGTAGTAACAATAATAACAACGATACCCGCTCAATATTATCATAATTATTTCCGTAATAGTATTTTATATAGCAATAAAATTAGTTAATAAATGAGCTCTTATAATTCAGCTTATCCTGCTTATAATATACGAATCATCGTTATAAAGGAAATTACCTAGTTAATTGTATATTATTGTGGGCTGAACTCTGTATGGGTCTGAGCCTCTTTTCTAATGTGGCCGATGGTGGAAGCACTGCGGCAGACGACGTGAACACGCCAACGGTCACGGTGACGTCAGAGCGACCCTGGCGACCTAATTAGTGAGTCGGGCATTGGCCACTCGCGGACGGCGACGGTCCCGTTGAGATCTCGTTGCGCCGAACTCTCGCGCGGCCTTTACTCCCATTCTACGGTCAGCCGACGACGGACCGGCCGGGTATCGTTGACCGACATCGCCAGGAAAAGGTGGCAGGTGGAAATCGATTTCATGGCTACTCTGGAACATGATAATGACCAGGTGCGGAACCGTCATAGGGGGCGCTTGAGAGGCGGTACATGATAGCGCTAGAAGTAGGCTGAAGGGCGGGGGGGGGGTGCGGGTGGTGAAGGTGGGGGTGCGGGTGGTGAAGGTAGGGGAGTGAAGGCGAGGCTGGGGTCTGGGTCCGGTGGGAATGGGTTGTGATGTCAGTCCCGGGAATGGGGCACAATAGCCCCCCTCTTATCTTATGTAAACCATCGTCCTATTCTATCAAGACATGTCCCAATTCGCTACCAATGACACTTGAATGCATGCGCTTCACTCAACATTCACAAGTCTCCAACTATCCCGCACCACCCCACCCACTCCACCTCTCCCCACCCCACCCTACCCCACCCCACTTCCTGACCTCGCCGCCGCCCATCGTGAATATAATCCCAATGGCAGGGGTGAATCCATCATGTGCTGTCTTTGCTGCGAGTCTGTCAGGATTGCAACACTTCTTCCTACCATTCCGTCTCTAAATGGCTTTTAAATGACAGTATCAATGTTTTTCTTGCCATTTTGCGTGTGGCATATGGCAAAGCAATTCTTCTACATCGGGTCCAAACGTTATCAAATAAAAGCTGCCAAGGGACTTAAAGCTGATCATACACAATATATCGCCCTACATATGCCTGGTTTGAATAGAAATGTCCATTGGGCATAATGCTGTTAATGGGTGTTAATTATATTTTCTTATTGGAATTTTACTAAAAACTAATGGTAACCGATTGTGGGAAACTATTGCAAATTATAGTCATATTTATTCGTAATCTTGTCACATGCGAGTCCCTGGTTCTATGACGCCCGCTGTTACATGCGCATCCCTGGTTCTAGGGCGCCCGGTGTTACATGCGTATCCCTAGTTCTAGGACGCCGTGTATGCCATATTTCCTGTGCGTCACTGGTACGTTCAGTCCCCGTACCCGTATTCTGTTCCAGCGTTGTGGCACATTCAGGCCAACAATGACGCACGGTGTGGCATCCTATCAGGGCTTCATCTTTATTTCTCTCCCCTTTTTCCTCATGTCCCTGTCCCTCTCCCTCCTCTCCCGCATTACCAACCACACACCGCGCCCTTACGCAAACGCAGCGGGCGGGCTTTGTGTCCGATTGTACGACATAACGCCAAGTAATGCTGACGCCTTCCGGCGCCGCCCGAGTTCCTTTTGTAGTTCACAGAGGAGGAGACCGATTGGACGATGTCGTCACTTTATGTCAGAATGTTAATACTGCTGAACTATATGGACGTTGGTGCCGGGCGCGTGACAGAACCGCAGTGTTCGCTGGGGCAAGGTGCGATCCACCATGATGTCTGGATGAGACGCTCGCTTCATGGGTCCCTCAAGGTAGCAGCCTATATTAGAGGAGGGTGGGGGGGGGGTGCTGCGGTACCCCCTCTGAATCGCCAGAATCTCCTAGAATTACGGAGAGCAATATCAAATCTCCAATAATTAGGGAGAGCAATATCAAATATCCAAGAATTAGGGAGAACAATATCAAATTTAAAAAGATTAGGACATTTTAAAGCTGGGCGTGAAAAAAACGCCTTAATGGTGATATCGCAAATATCGAGGAATTCATAGACTGCTATATCGGATCGCGGTAAATAGGCAAAAGGTCTTTGCGTTGAAGTAATTGCACGGATAACAATTCCCAAAATTGCCAACAGCTGATCGCGAATCTCCAAGAATTCCTGGATGCCAATCGCGGAGTTCGGAAAAGCTTTCCCCCCGCCCCCCTCATAATAGGAAAACCAGCAGGTGGCAGCAGAGGAATAACTCGTGCCGTCTACGATACATGTTACTTTACAGTTACTATTCTAGAGATGATTGGGCGCTGAAGCAACATTTAACATCTACATCATGCCGTGGATGCTACAGGTAAAGATGTTAGCAATTTACAACACGCCCATCTGTTTAATAATCACGTTGAACCTGTCCTTCATTAGCCCGAGGCTTCTAACTATATGTCTGGCTTCGTTACCCCATGATTATAAAAGGTCGGTTTCTTCACAAGAGATATATGTGTTCCAATCCATGATTCAAGATTTTATCTGCAGCGTAAAATTCGTGTAGAAGTCAGGCGACAGTCACAATTCTTCTCTAGTATTGTGTGATGTTGATGACCAGCAGCCCCCCTAAGTGAGGTTACGCCGTCAAACAGAGAAGGGGTACCACGGATATGTCATAATTCTCTTTTTCCGGGATTGTATCTCGTTGACCCCCTGGGTCCGGGGCGGCCAGGGTGTCACCTCTGTAGCCTATATCACAGATCACAATCGTCCAGTGGCGCACCGAGCGGACGAGGGGATGATATAGGGGCGGTGGGGGTCATGAGTTAGAGAACATATCGAAATCTAACGACAAATTACACCCTGAAACAATATCTCAGGACTGGACTTCCTAAGCAATATCAACGGTATTAAATGTCCAGTCTGTGGTTGTCATCAGCCAATAAATCGGAACAAAAACGGTCCTGTTATCTAGCGAGCACCTTGCCGCAATTTTTGCAGGTCGTTTTACCCATATCTGTATGAACTTACGTATGCAAAATACCGACGTCAATGTTTTGGTCGATATCAACGTTACCGAATAAATGAATTGAAATAAGTATCATATGGCTACACAACTATGCGCTTTCGATGAATCACATTCAAACGTATTCCTCTTTACGAAGACGCCGAGAGTGTGTATAATATATAATATATAATATATAATATATAATATATAATATATAATATATAATATATAATATATAATATATAATATATAATATATAATATATAATATATAAGGTTCTAATGAATGTTTATTCCCCCCCAGTGACGCCTTAAAATACCGACTCAGTGGCGGGGCGGCAAGACAGATGGTCCCGATGGACTCATCCTTGCCGGCTAGTCGGCCACTTGCCATGATTACCTGGCGGCCCGGCTGTCAGCCGTCCATGACGACTGACCCCCCCCCCCTCTCCCTCTCCTCCACTCTCCCCATCACACCTCGTCTCTCTCCCACGCCACCCTGTCACTCCTCACCTTGCCGGTGGCGCACACCCGCTTGATTTGAAGGAAGTCGCCTCCTTCCCCATGGACGATTCTTTGTGTTGATAACGACTCGTGGTTTACAGGGTCCTTCATCCGTAGGTGATCTTTTCACTGGTCTTGCTGTCTCCTGCAATCATATTGATTCATCTCCCTATGTTTATGTCTTCACAGCACACAGGAGTACACATACGGCAAATATAATTATCCACCAACACGATCCCTTGTATTGAATATTACAGTCAGAAGAAGCAGTGCTATCAACGTTAGACAGAGACAAGGATTGGGATGAGACGCGGCCGCTGACCTGAGCCATAACGATTTTACAGCCCAATCCTTTTTATGACGCCGCCTCTATGAAGTGTAACCGACGCGTAAAGAAGTAAAAGAAAGATGGCGGCCATTAAATATGTCTCAAGCTCTACTCGTTAAGGCGTCTCACTCTCTTCGTGAGCCTTCCCGTCGCAAGAGGGCGCTATGCGTCAAGCCTAAGTTTTTTGCCTCGTCAAATATCTTATTGCATGCACCTTATGCCTTTCTATCACTTCTCTTTTTTTATTTATACCCATTTGCTCCGTTTCCTTTGTCTGCGAGCGCCTCTATGGTTACCGCTGGGAAGGGTGGGTTCGTTATTATTTCTGGGACTTCATAGCTTTGATCCTCGAAGGGACAGTGCCCAGTCTCCGTGCCGGTTAAAACATTAAAGGGCTCATGCGCATAAAAATAAAACTACTTATCACATCAAATATGACCTTTTGTTGGTCTAAGTCGTCTGTATCAACCCCTGATAAAAATGAAATCTTCGCGACAGGCCCCGTAAACACAATTTCATACCCCTAATATCTCCTAGTATGAGCTGCTACGTTTGCATAACATAGATACACAAGGCAAAACGAGAAAGCATGAAAGCATGAAGAAAACTTTACAGTTTACAGCTAGGCCTGTGATTCTAATTCCCATTTAATTGTGTAATGATTTCTGATTGAGACAACGCCTTGGCGGTATCCTTAGATAAGTTCCCACTTTTTTTAGTTGTATTTACCCGTTTCGTTATAGACGTTTTATGACATTTCGGCCGTATTAACAAGCCTATCGCAAATTGCTTATGAAAATCGTTTGTCACAGCCTCCGCAAACTCGTGGCACTAATATTCATAATCAACAAGAGATGCTCACTTACATTGTGGACCTTTCTGAATAACGAGCTTGCAGTTACGTGTTTCAAGGCAGAGATGGACCCGACCCCAACAGTGTGGTATCAAGAGCAACAGCCATGTCGTTTTGTATCTCTATCTATCGCGTTGCGAAAACAATTATGGATGTGATTGCCTTATCTACAATTACGTCTGACTTAAACGACTTTCATTAAATATGATATCATATATCGTCTTAGGTACCATGGCAATAGATAAGCCGGGCACAAGATGGCATGACAACGTGCATCTAAGACTAAATCGCGATATATATATGTCATGAACGGATCTGTCATGAAACGTTGCTCATGGCAATCCGAGAGGAATCGAATGGGATCTATTTTTTATGATGATAAATTTGTACTGTAGCTTGATGGACAATGCCTCATGTCATCTCTCATACCATTGGTTCATTTTTTTGTTTTTCGTGACCATCATAGCAACGTGCATTTCATTGGCTCATTTTCATTTCGCCAAGGGACTCATGGGACATTTGTGGGTTGCCCGTCACTTTTCTTTTCTTATCGATGGGCGCCGGCAGCACGCCGGCATTCGACTCATTTTTGTTATCCCTGTGTTGCAGGTAATAAAGTCAGTTATTATCACCGCCGCCGAGTTTGTTTAAACCCAATTAAACAACAGGGCGCACCACGCGCCCGCTACACGTGTTAATAATGGAGGACAGAGGAACGTTGATCAATTCGGTTAATGAGCACATGTTTTCACCAATATAAAACACACTTGTATGATATATTGCTATGTTTCTATTTCTATTTTTTGGACGATTTTTCTGTCATTGTGTCTTTTACGTCCACCCTGTAACAACATATCATTTCAGTATAATCATGCAATCTATTGTTCTATTAAGGGATATATTAATGGGAATTGGACACCAGTATGGCAGATCATGCACCAGTTTAAGAGTAGGCCTATTTCTACCTTTCCACATATCCTAACCTACAATAGGCCTGATTATATGAGGGGTGTTTAGTAGCGCTCTACATTACTTGACGTTCATTTTTTTTTTGGGGGGGGGGGGGGCGATTATTATGTATATGCGTCAGGTAAAATTAATTTTTAATTAAAATATCTTATAGACATAACAACCTAAATTCTCTGGCGTTTTCGTAATGTAAGTGGATAAAAGAAATCGACGCTATCGCGCGTGGTGCTTTATTTTGCCGAAAGCACTCCAGCTCGTTCTTTAACTAGTACTTAACGACTATTGTAGGAGAAAGCACTGTGCGGTGGGCATTCCATTACAACATGAAATTGCTCCTAAGACAATTAGGCTTGCATATAAATGCCCAATTCTCAGAGCTATAGTACCTCGTTGTTTTTCTACAGACGTAGATATATACATATCTTTCTACATAGACACATATCGGTTATGAACTTGATATCTTGATGAGAATGCCACTCATATGGAAGGAAGGTAAGTTACAAAAAGAGTTTTGCAACTCTTAGACCGTTTCCTAATACAGCAATTAAATCCATAGGGGGTCTCTGTAAATATTTGCGACCGGGGGGCAGATCCACCAATACTTTTAACCTTCTTCCTTAAAAAAAGGGGGTGGGCCTCAGATGGCCTAAAATGTGCGTCGAAAAAAAGTATTCTTCCTCAAAAGAGGTGGGGGGGGGTCGCAGGGGGTCGGGACCCTGCCTATGATATGGACACTCAAAAGAGACAGTGGACAACACAGTCTGGTTCTTTACTGACGGACCCACAGAGGTAGGCCGCTTTCAAATCACGACGCCCCGCCCCCCCCAAAAGGAAGCCCGTTTAGAGTACACGATTTGACCGTGAACTAATTTAGGTGTGGACTCGCTTTTTATACTAAACCTCCCTAATATGAAAATATGACCAATATTGAGAAGGAAATAGAAACAGGCGGAAGAAAAAACAGTAAGAGCAAGGAGAAAGCTGTTAAATAAATGCATATGAACATAATATTACCTGACATTAAAACCGAAACGCACAAACTTGTGATAACGACAACCAGAGTTGAGGGATTCAGTGGGAGCCTTTCCCCCTCACCCAGAAATATCTGTCATCCGGGTTCTTACCCTTTGTATTTTGCTTCTCCGACCGTCTGCTGTACCACTCCAGCATACTGCGTAGTAAATCGGTTTTCCGGGAAATGCTACCGACCTTGTCCACCCCCCCCCCCTCCCCGGAGACACACGCAGATCCTCTCACAACATACCCACATGTAAATTGCCACCCTCTGTCATACACTTCCTGGCCAACCCACCATATATATATATTATATGTTAGTCTGTAATATATAGTACCACGCCCCAAACTCTATCTCTCTACCGACCTCTCTCGAGAATTCCTCAATGCTGACATCGATTTCTCGTCATCGCGAGGTTTTCTCATATCCACGTTTTCTGTACTTTCACCACTCCCAGGGGGTAAGGAGGCCTACTGTTTGTGGTGAGGTTGAAGTGGCACCTTTTTGCGGGGCGGGCGGGAGGCGAAATCCGAAAGACATTATTTGGCCGCGGGCGGAACGGCGCACCTCAGGAACAGCAGCTCGCCTTCTCCACTCGCAGGTGACGGCGGCGGCCTATGGTGTAGGAGGTATCTCGTCTGCGGGAGAAAAGGGTGCAAGACGCCGGGGTTGCCCATATGCCGGTGAGGATATTGCCAGTTCCAGACGTGGTCATGGCGTTCGTTGGTGCCCTGGGCTGGGGCCGGGGTCGCCCGGACCGGAAAATACTCCCCCCGCCCCCCTCCACATCTTCCTTGCTTAAAGTGTAAACATATTTGTCGTGACGTCAGAAATCAGCCTACCAGCATGAACACAGTCATAATGTTATAGGCGCGACAGCCACACTGATTGCCCCGGAACCAGACAATTCCATTTAAAGTGTCTGTAATTGGGCCTTCAAGTGCATATCAGAACCATTATCCTCTTGAAACTGAGCTACGGTCAATCGGTCGTGTTTTTTCTCAGAGTTTGCTATTATCTCCGGATGGTTTACTGTATGTTCAATTTAGAGTAACAACCCCAAGGTCTATATATGCCCCTTTGTATTTTCGAAGAAAGCCCATGAGCTATTTATCTTGCATAAACCCTCAAAGCTATTTATCTTGCATAACCCCCAAAGCAATCGACAGTATAGCGACGAAGAAGAATTCACCATTCGCCATTCGCCAAAATGGCTCTGTAACATTTACATTTAAGGCACGAATTAAGATGTTATGAACTTGACATCTTGATGAAAATGCCACTGATATGTAAGGAATGTGAGTTAAAAAAACAGACCTTTGCAGCTGTTGGACCGTGTTCTAATACAACAATTAAATCCATTGCCCAACATACGTCAATGTATATGTAAAGTACTACTTATCAGAGGTGGATCGACTAAGTTGAAAAAAGGGGTTGGGGGGGGGGGGGGCAGGGTGATTAACCCAGTAAAAAAAGCAAGAGGAATTTGTATAGGCTTGGCTTGCTTTCCAATTGCCAGAAGAAGTAATTTCGCCTGACGTATATATATGATAATCTCCCCTCAAAAAGCATGTCAAATTATGTGGAGTACGACTAAATATCCCTACTATAATCAAGCCCATTGTAGGTTAAAATAGGTGGAAATATTGAAATAGGCCTCTTAAACCTGATGTGTATGATCTGCCATATTGGTGTCTAATTCCCATTAACATATCCCAAGAACAAAAGATTGCATGGATAAACTGAAATGGCATGTTGTTACAGGATGGACGCAAAAGACACAATGACAGAATAATCGTTGTTGCTTTGAAGGTTACCCCTTACCGTATTGTTTGGCCACTTTAGCAATATATCACACAGGTGTGTTTTATATTGGTGAAAACATGTGCTCATCAACCACATATATTAACGGTGTGTCCACAATTAGGCTTCCTTGCATAGATGAATCATATGCACTAAGCTTACCAGGAATATTGTTAAAGAAATCATTGCCGTAACATAAATTTGAAATTCGCTATTACTTCGCAACGCAATTTCACTATTTCACTTATACCATAGAAAACAGGAGTTTTAGGAAGTGCTGTTCCCCAGTATACTTACTACCCGGAATACGTCTTCGTGTTGTGTATTTGAATTGGTCATATATCATCGTGGATGGAACTTTTCGCTACTCTATCATAAATCTGTTATTGTTAAAAAGGAATTCCTCCTTCAATGCAGGTCAGTCCAAATCTGAACCGCTAACATTCGATTCCTCTCGGATTGCCGGGAACAACGTGTCGTAAAAGATCAGTTCATGGCATATATATATCACGTTTAAGTCTTAGATTCACGCTGTCATGCCATCTTGTGTCCGGTTTATCTGTTGCCATGGTACCTAAGACGATATATGATATCATATTTAATAAAAAATCTTTTAAGTCAGACGTAATTGTAGGTAAGGCAATCACATCCATAATTGTTTTCACAGTGGCATAGATACAACACAACATGGCGGTTGCTCTTGATATCACATTGTCGAGTCGATCTCTGCCTTGAAACACGTAACTGCAAGCTCTTAATTCAGCAAGGTTTACAATGCAAGTAAGCATCACCTTTTGATTATGAATACTAGTGCCATTAGTGCGGAGGCTGATACATGTAAGCGATTTTTATAAGCAATTTGAACCAAATGTCATGAAATGTCTATAACGAAACGGGTAAATACAATCCAAAGTGGGACCTTATATAAGGATGATGTCACGACGTTATCTCATAAATCTGCAGCTACACAATTAAGGGAAATTAGACCCACAGATGTAAAAAAATATGGGAGAGTGATAGCTCCAGACAGATCTACAAATATCTAACTTACATTACAGAACTAGAAATACGTTACATAACTAGAAAAAAAGTTTTTTTCATAAATTTGCGCATTCTCGGTGTGAGAACTTGGCTCTTGGCCCTAGGTGTGATGTTTAATACCGGCAGTTTCAAAGTGTGCAGCTAGTGGCAGGTGCAGAATCTGCTCCCGTTTAAATATTTTCGGGTCATCTTCCTTATTGGTGTCACAACGAGAATCGCTAGACAAAATCTGCAGCTCACCCTCGAATAGCCATTTGTCTAACATCCGGTATATGACGTCATATTTGAATATTCATGAGTTGTAGACTCCCCAAATTGTTGTGTTTTCAGGGCCTGTCGCGAATATTTCATTTTTATCAGGGGTTGATACAGACAACTTAGACCAACAAAAGGTCATATTTGATGTGAAATATAGTTTTATTTTTATTCGCATAGGCTCTTTAACGTTTTAACCGGCACGTGGAGTGGGCATTGTCACTTCGAAGATCAAAGCTATCAAGCCCCAAAAATAATAACGAACCTACTCTTCCCAGGGGTAACCATAGAGACGCTCGCCAACAAAGGAAACGGAGCAAATGGGTATTAGAAAAAAGAGAAGTGATAGAGAGGGATAAGGTGCAAGCAATAGGATATTTGACGAGGCGAAGACCTTAGGCTTGACGTATAGCGCCCTCTTGCGACGGGAAGGGTCATGAGGAGAGTGATACGCCTTAACGAGGAAAGCTTGAGATATATTTAATGGCGGCCATCTTTCTGTTATTTCTTTACACGTCGGTTGGGACTTCATAGAGGCGGCGTCATAAAAAGGATTGGGCTCCAAAATCGCTCTGGCTGAGGTCAGCGGCCGCGTCTCATCTAACTCTTTGTCTCTGTCTAATGTTGATAGCATGGCTTCTTCTGATTGCAATATATTTAATACAAGGGAACGTGTCCGTCCTGTCATATCTACGGAATACCGCGGCAAACGAGCGTTAAATATGAGATATTAACGTTCTTTCTCCCTCTTGGGAAACAACGAGTGGTGGTGATGGTGCTGGGGGCGGGGGGAGGGGTGTAATTATATTTTCCGGGGGTGTGTTCCTGTGTGTTGTTGTGTGTCCGTATGTATGTGTGTGATGGAAGATAAACACAGACCGGGAATTCGGTGTTTTACGACAATGGCGCCATGCAGTCAGGACATAAACACATGGAATTGAATCATCATGATTGCGGGAGACAGCACGATCAGTGCTCAGCCGGCACTTCAATTAAATGGCGGAGTAGGCCTACATGACGCAGGCGGTGTGCCGGTCTTATCTGTGATAACACGCTCTTTCGAAAAGATCACCTACGCATGAAGGACCCTGTAAACCACGAGTCGTTATCCACAAAAGGAATCGTCCAGGGGGAAGGCGGTGACTTCCTTCAAATCAAGCGGTGTGCGCCACCAGCTAGGTGGGGAGTGACAGGGTGGTGTGGGAGACAGATGAGGGGTGAGGGGGGAAGTGGAGGGGCGGGGGGGGGGAGGCGTCGCGGACCACTGACAGCCGGGCCGCCAGATAATCATGGCAAGTGGTCGACTAGCCAGTAAGGATGAGTCTATCGGGAACATCTGTCTTGCCGCCCCGCCACTGAGTCAGTACTTCAAGGCGTCATTAGATGTTAGATATTAGATATTATGCACACTCGCGGTGTGACATACGTTTGCATGTGACTCATCGAGAACGCAAGGTTGTGTAGCCATATGATACTTATTTCAATTCATTTATTCGGTCTCTGGTATGTAACAAGTAAAGTTGATCGACCAATAAATTTATCACGTACTTAATTTCATACAGATATGGGTAAAACTGCCTGCTAAAAATGCTGCGAGGTGTTCGCTAGATAACAGGACCGTTTTTGTTCCGATTTATAGGCCGATGACAACCACAGGCTGGACATTTAATACCGTTTATATTAATTTGGAAGTCCAGTCCTGAGATATTGCATAAGGGTGTAATTTGTCGATAGATTTCCATATGTTCTCTCACTCATGACCCCCCACCGTCCCTATATCATCCCCTCGTCCGCTCGTTGCGCCACTGGGCGATTGTGATCTGTGACATAGGCTACAGAGGTGACACCACTGCCGCCCCGGACCAGGGGGGCGTCAACACGATACAATATCTGAAAAAGAGAATTATGACATATCCGTGGTACTCCTTCTCTGTTTGACGGCGTAACGTCACTTGGGGGAGCTGCTGGTCGTTAACGTCATACAATACAAGAGGAGAATTATGACTTTGGCATGTTACCCGTCCCCGCCTGAAGGCATCACCTCACTTCTAGACGAATTTTACCCTCCAGATAAAATTTCTTGAATCATGGATTCGAACATATATATCTATTGTGAAGAAACCGACGTGTTTTTAATGATAGGGTAAAGAAGCCAGAGACATAAAGTTGGATTTCTCGTGCTGGAAGAGAACATGTTGAATGTCATTTTTTAAATGAAAGAACATATTTCAGAACGAAAAGGATTTTGTGTGAAATGGCTGAGTGAAGTTGACGTTATTATTCGTTACATTTATCTCATTATGAAATTATGAACATTTATTATGCGTAAGTTTGTGTTCGTGATATCGACATGGTCAAAGTCAGGTAGGCATGGATTATTACTAAATACGCTGATATATTTTACATGCTGGTCTAATGTGTTTTTGTAACGATTTCCATCAGAAAAGGTATTTGTCAATATATCATAAATAATCAAAATTAAATGATCAAACTTGATTAAGTGTCAGCAAACTTGACAAGGAATATGAATGCCGCAACATCAATTTTCCGGGTCACAAGCTCAAGTATTATCCGTATATAATGATATCGCTGATCTGTAATTATCCTTCCAAACCTGAACAAAGATGAATGATTTATTTGTTTTGAGACAGACAAACTTCGGCTTAACGTTCGGTGTAATGAACCATAAGCAAAATACAACAATGTAAAACGAAGAAACTTCGAAACGTTGAGTATCCATGTCCTCACTGAATGCAAATTGTGAAATAAAACCGTGTAGGAGCTTTCGTATGTGGGATGATACCAAATGCGATCACAACCGATCCAAAGGGTTTCATTGAAAACACATTCACAGAATAGAACACTTGCATGACGCACTTTGAAACTATACCTCTTGGAGTGCTAAATGCTAAATGTTGTTTTCAGCGACTAATTATCTATAAAGTAGTATCTGTAAAGTGACATGTATCGTAAATGGCGAGCTTTATTCCTCTGCTGCCACTTGCTAGTCTTCCTACCGCGGGCTGCCACCTTGAGGGACCCAAGAAGCGAGCGTCTCACCCAGACTTCATGGCGGACCACGCCTTGCCAACGCCAACACTGCGGTCCCGTCACACGTTCGGCACGAACATCCATATAGTTCAGCAGTGCTAACATTCTGACATAAAGGCACGACATAGTCCAATCTGTCTCCTCCTCCGTGGACTACAGAAGGAACTCGGACGGCATCGGAAAGCGTCGGCATTAATTGGCGTTATGTACTAGTTAAAAAACGAGCTGGAGTGCATTCGCCAAAACAAAGTATGAGACAGCGTCGAGTGTTTATTTGGGGAATGCACGACAGCGAGTTCCTTAACGTACTTATAAAATTGTTGTAACAAGGTATTAGTTCTGCTCATGATTTGCGTGGTTCATTTTCTAGGATTGGACACATGAAATCGACAGCGTTAGGGAAGCAGCGGGTTGCTCTTTTAAAAGAACTACCGATCAACTAATGCCCCAGTCAATGTAAAGCCCCAGGGTAGAGGGTGAGAAGGCATTGGGCAGTACATGTAGATCTAATTTTGAAAATCTTTTTCTAAATCCCCAGACAAGTGTCATGTCGTCCCGGTCTAACTTCCATGAAATCAACTCTCCCTGACAAGTATTATTAGGGAAAAATGCTTTTACTTTAAAATTTATCATCGATTTATGTCGGGCATATATATATATGTGTGTGGCACCTTTAGTAGGAATGGCATGACCAATGTCACACGTTCCCCGTTTATAAGAAGCGGCACTGAATATATATGCCATCGAAAACTGTCAATTCCCATATATTTTGTGCTTTCTGATCTAATGCACCCCCCCCCCCCACCCTCCCCGCCTGGAGCTTAACGGTGACATTTAATTGTCTTGAAATTTACAAGTTCTGACAGCATCAGACCAGCTAGCTCAACTCAGCCCAGCTCGGCTCGATTGATTACACCGTGACACTTAGCGGAGTCAATATTTGCCTCTTCAGGCAGGGACCCCGAAATTTCGGGGTACGAGGCCCCGTATAATGCCGCCATCTAGCGAGTAAATAATAAACGAAGACCGATAATATCTCGTTATCTGGTTATGTGGTACGTTATGTGTCTGCCATATGTCTGCGCCCGTGAATACCGCGTAAAGATTTTGTTATTGTGGAAAATTCAATTAGGTCAAACTTAATCCGGTAATCCAGAGATAATCCGGCCTTCTAGAATTGTTCATTATCCTAGAACCAGGGCTACGCATGTAACAGCGCATATAACATGAGTACGAATAAATATGAGCATAACTAGGTCGCGAGGGTCGCTCTGACGTCATCGTGACCGTTGTCATTTTCACATTGCGTGTAGCAATGCTTCCACCATCGGGCCAAATAACGTAAAACGACTCGTATAGCGTTCAGCATACAGTAATATACAATTAACTAGGCTAGTTCCCTTTATAAAGATGATTCGTATATTATAAGCAGTATAAGCTGAATTATAACAGCTCATTTATTAACCAATTTTACTGCCATATAAAATACTATTATGATAATAATTATGATAACATTGATCAATATTGTTTTTATTATTATTATTACTACTATTATCAGGTCTTTATGAAGTGTATTGAGTCCTCTGAAGAAGAAGATGTTATTTTACATGCGTAACACTTAAGTTCCATAGGAGAAGACGCAGGCCGGTCTTCACTTTTTTACCATCAGTTCCAAACAACCCTCTGTCCGCTGCACCGAATTGTCTACTATGTGCCCCCCACCCCCTCCCCCCCCCCCCCCCCTAATTGCAACATGCGGTACCGACCTCATATCCTCTGGCCACAAAATTGTGGTAAATCATCCTTCCCACCAGAAACTTGGCGTGCTCTTTGTTGTAGTTTGGTCATGAGCCACTATAACGTCAGCAGTTTGGGTACCCTTACATCACCGTCGGGAGTTTCAATCCCGTGTCATTCAGCCCCCCCCCCCACCCAACCACCACCACAAAAAAAAATTGATGTGACATTTGACGCAAAAATATCCCCATCCACATTATATGCTACATCTACGCTCAGTTTTTTAACCAAAAATTATGATAACAACAACCTGTATCAGCAATGTTCATTGTGGGTTGCAAAGATAGAACGAAATGTATTATGAATGGCCCAACAGAAATACTGACGGTGCAACAGCGAGAATTATTCTCACAAGCATAGCTATACTTGCCTCAGAAATATGCTTGCTACATTTTTCTACAAACAAAAATTGTTAATCTTGAAAAAGAAGTTCCGCAAAAACTGTGTAAAAAATCTCGTCATACTGATACAACGTGATCCCATTCAGTCAACCAAACTCACCCAGAGCTGTTGACAATCAGTGGGAATCTGTAGAACTGTGACTTCTTACATTAAGCCAGCTCCGTATGACATGATACGTCATCTGAACACAGCCGTTTTGGTGAATGGCGAACGGTGAGTTCTTTTTATTCACTATACTATCGATTGCGTGCATTTTCCGGTCCGCGTGACCCCGGCCCCGGCCCAGGGCGCCAGCAAACGCCATGATCACGCCTGAAACTGACAATATCCTCACCAAAACAGAAATAGTGGCATATAGCCACCCAAGTCGTCTTTTACCATTTTCTCCCGCAGACGAGAGACCTCCTTCAGCATAGGCCGCCGCCGTCACCTGCGAGTGGAGAAGACGAGCTGCTGTTCCTGAGGTGAGCCGTTCCGCCCGCGGCCAAATAATGTCTTTCAGATTTCGCCTCCCGCCGCCGTGCAAAAAGGTGCCACTTCAATCCCACAACAAACGGTAGGTCTCCTTATCCCCCTGGGAGCGGTGGAAGTACAGAAGACGTGGATATGAGAAAACCGCGCAGTGACGAGAAATCGATGTCAGGATTGAGGGATTCTCCAGACGGTTGAGAGTGCGGTTGAGAGATGGAGCTTGGGGCGTGGTACTATATATTACAGACTAACATATAATATATATATATCACAAAAAAGGGTATGACAGACGGTGGCAATGTACATATGAGTGTTGTGAGAGAATCTGCGTGTGTGTCCGGGGCGGGGGGGGGGGGGCTGGCACGGTCGGTAGCATTTCCAGGAAAACTGATTTCCTGCGCAATATGCTGGAGTGGTACACCAGACGTTCGGAGAAACAAAATACAAAGGGTAAGAGCCCGGATGACAGATGTTTTTGGGTGAGATGGAGAACAGAGTGTCGTTCAAATGTCGTCTGCTCACCGACTTCTTGCGTCTCTCTCACATATAGAGACCTACTTTTGGAAGCCGTAGCGAAGAGATTCGGGAGTGCGCTACAACATAACAGAGGGTGGAAACAGGAGGGTGGGGGGGGGGGGGTACGCTAAGGCCTCCCTCTGGTTTGAGTGGGGGTGGGGGGTGGTGGGGGGAAGGCTCCCTCTGAATCCCTCAGCCAGCTCTGGTTGTCGTTTTCACAAATTTGTCCCTTTTAGTTTCATTGTCAGGTAATGTTATGTTCACTTGCATTTAATTAACAGCTTGACGTCAGCGAATGATTGGCAGCCTGGATCGGTCTATTGCGTAGCGGCTGATGTCTGAGACAGCCTCATGACGTCATCCTTATATAAGGTCCCACTTTGGACCTTTGGGTTGTTTTTACCTATTTCGTTATAGACATTTTATGACATTTGGGCCGTATTAAAAAGTGCTTATTGTGGTTGGTTATTCAGGACGCTTTAACCACTTTTGATCATATCGCGTCAATGGGAAAAGGAAGGGAGGGTGGAGCAATGTCCCCGGGGGTAACCCCCTACTCTTTGCGAAGAAGGACATGGGATCTTTATCCTGCGACCACACAGGCATGGCTACATCAGGGCCTAATCCACCAATCCACGTGCCATTAGGCTCTCAGGCGGCCAGAGCATTCATTGAGAGTGCTCTAGCCCACTGAGCTATCGCGATGGCCCCATAAATTGCTTATGAAAATAGCTTGCTTGTCACAGCCTCCGAAAACTCGTGGCACTAGTACTCATAATCAATAGGAGATGCTTGCTTACATTGTTGTCCTTTCCAAATTATAAATATGCATTTGCCGCGGGAATATTGTTTTGCTTTTAGACGTGCAAATAAACATGGCTGTCTTTAGGTTTATCACACAGAGTTAATAAGGCTTTTCGGTAGGCCCAACTGCTAAAGAGCTCTACGTAGTGCATGTTAAGTAGGGAAAGTGAATACGCGCCGTGATTTTGCCACTCTCGCTTCTCTCCGGGTTTTACACCTTGGTAGGGAAGCCAAGCCATGCAGCCATAATTACCTCCGGCCTCGCTTTCGTAAATCATTTTTTCTGTGCACAGTATACGGGGAAATATATTTCGTGACAAATTACGCCAGATATGTTCCGTGGTGATAACGCGTATAACGCGATATAACGTGCAAGCACAACCTGTCTTGTCAATGATTTTATCATTACTCATATCAAGTGTCAAGGTGTCCGTACCATTACCTCCTACAGATCGAGACGCCTAACAGTAAAGCCACAAATCATTTCGTGGCTGACGGCTGAATCGTGACTGGGAGCACGTTTCCTCCTTTCCTTTCGTAGAGAGAATTGAGATAAACATGTTTCCCTGCTGTTCCCTGTTGTTGTAAATACGCAGTGACAAATATAGCTGGTGATTGCGTAATTGCGAAATGTTGGTACTTCGCGGAACTATTAGCACGTTTGGAATTGAAAGACCTTACTTCTGGCTGTCACTATGCTACCATAAGGCCGCGGGAACAAATAATATATTGAGGGGGGGGGGATCTACCTCTCTTATATGGCACCGCAGGTGTCATCGGAGGGGAGTGTGGGAGGGGGGGGGGGATACTACATGTACTTCTGCGCTAATGTGCTGTTCATTTTTGGCTGTTTACCTTTCCCAGTCCAGGAGCAGAAACTAGTGACGAAGAAGTAATGACATGAAAAGAAATCTATCATAAATCCATAGAGCTTTTGCTCCCCCGCTCCCCCAATTAAATCCGCTTAAGCCGCCTATGGTTAGTATGTTCTGGCTGTCATTATGCCAGTGTGTTCTGGCTGTCATTATGCGAGTATGTTCTGGCTGTAATTATGCTAGTATGTTCTGGCTGTCATTATGCTAGTATGTTCTGGCTGTCATTATGCCAGTATGTTCTGGCTGTCATTATGCTAGTGTGTTCTGGTTGTCATTATGCCATTGTGTTCTGGCTGTCATTATGCCAGTGTGTTCTGGCTGTCATTATGCCAGTATATCCTGGCTGTCATTATGCTAGTATGTTGTGGCTGTCACTATGACATTATGTTTAGGTTGCAAGTATGATGGCATATATGTCAATATATACATAGAACCATTACAACAACTACAAATTGATTATTGGTATTCGTGATGCGTGGTGAGGTAAAAACAATGCAATTTTGAAAGAAAGGTGGTGGATATAGGGAAGGGCGACTGGAGGGGGGGGGGGGGGGTGGGGGGCACAAAAGCCTCCCACATATGTATTTTTTAAGTTCTGCGGGCCCCGGTGGTGATGTTTGGTAGATCTCTGCGAGTGGGTTTGGGGGGGGGGGGCGGGGTGTAAAAGACTTTGGACAATAGGGAGGCTTTTACGCCAACTAAGCTACTCTATACCATTCCCAATACGAAAGAGCGCCGTGTGTACTCATCCCTACCCACCCACCCCCCTCTACACACACACCCACCTCAATTTTCAAGATTGTTTTCGACCCTAAAGGACACCGATGTGTCACCTATAGCAGGTTCCTTTTTATTTCAAAAGGAAATGCGCTTCATCCCCCTCCACCTAGATCCTACGACCCTGCTCCTTCAATCCCACATTTACTTCGTCGAGCCTACCACCAACTCAGTCGCGATGATGAAAATGGAAGCCAAGGACACCGCGCACAGGCCTTTTTCTTCCTTGTCGTGAGAGTAACGAAGCCAGACTACCGTTTACCAGGCGATTAGCAAAGAAATAGCTTCCTGTTGTTCAGCTGATTCATAGCAATTTATTCCCATTTTTTGTGCAAGGACTATACTTTTTACTTTGGAGTAGACCAGTGTTATTATTTTTGACTTCACTGTTTGATTGCGACCCATTACGTTTCCCATTGCTAAACTGTGACGATTTAAAACTGTAAAAATATGGAAACAGTCCAGAAAAGTTGCTGTTTATTTGGTATTTGCGAGAGTTCTTTCGCTCAGAACGCGTTGCCACCGGAAGTCAATCAGACATCGTCTCAACAGGATAAAGCACTCGCAAGTCACCCCCTGTTCCCCAAACCAACACCTGCCCCTACCATTCCATTTGACTGCCTTAGGTCAATGCAAATAAAGCGTTAATCCTGGCTTCACTTATTTTTGTTTCATGGTTCATGTTTTTGATGCTAACAACGATGTCACTGTGCAACATCCAAGTGATTAGCCTACATGAAAGGAAAAGGGTTTGTTTATAGGGTCAAATAGTGTATTGCGTTATGCACAAAATGGCTAAGTGTGAATTTGCCTCTTCATCTATTTGTATAATTGAATTATATTCTTATGATTACGTCGTTAAAAGTACGCTCACTTCATTTAATATTGATCTTGTAGATCTAACGTGCACAAATATCTGAACAAATGGTTACAACTCTGCAAGATACAAAACATAAAATCCCTCAATGCCCTCAGCGCCAGTCAAAAACAAAGTTTGTCCTGCACGAAAACATATCGGCAATGCCTGCTTCCATCAGGTCTCAAAGCCTGGGATATTGCCCCCCCCCCGCCCCCCTTCCGCCCCATCTTTCCTCTCTTCCTTGGTGGTCAACGCGTGTAGCGGTGCAAGGACCGTCAGATAGTACGATGCAATAGCCTATTAACATTGGGTTAACTATGTTCTTCGGCCTTCCCATGATTAAGACCACGCACCCAATTATCATTCCACTTAATATATGGCTCACCTTCTTACGTCATCTCATCCGCCCCAGCTCCCCTCACAATTGCCTGTAATTCAGACACCAACCAGTACCATCCGCGAGCGACAACGCTGCCTAACCGCCCACACTCCCTCCCCCTCCTTCATCCCAAAGGATTTTCCAGCTTCCTCGTATGATTGTATTTGCCTTAGCGTCTTGGCGCGTAAATTCCTTCTCTTTGTCTAATGCTGCCACCCACCCACCCGCTCCTTTTCGCTCTCAATTTTACCCTTCATACCGCCTCCCTCCTTTTCTCTTTCACTTTTACCCCCAGGCCCCATCCCCCACCCCCATCACTGCCACACTCACTTTCCTATTTCCCGGACAAATAGGCACAACCATCACAGGCGGCCATTTTGCTCGATCGGATGTCGTTCAGACCCACTTACGGCAGACGCGGATGACGTTGGCAAGGCGCACGTCTGCTCGCTCGATTTAATTAAGCCATCTACATATACATGAAGCTGTTTCTTGCAACACAGTATACAAAAAGCTGTGGGGATGGGTTAAGTATCAATGGATGTGTCACTAAATCATGGTAATCGAGCCTGTATCGCCGGTGGATATGACCAGTCACGTCACAGTCAACATGGATTGTTCTCGCTATGATATGATGGGTGCCACTTCACCGCGCCCACACAGCTGTCATATGGTCCCGTGCGTATACCCACCACAGGGATCTGTCCCAGGTCACCGCCATAACTATGTTGGCTGGAGGTGTGCGGGTGTGGGTGGGGTTGATCTGAAGGTCAATGTCATTGAAGGTGGCTGACAAGGGACAGGTCCTTGACGCTTATAGGCAGTAGTGTCGCTGTCCAACATATGAAATGATCTCCCCAGTCTCCTCTACACTCTCAATCAAACAGACCCATCCCGTCGACCTTGCCCATCCCCTCTCTTTCACGTTTGATATACAGAAAACCATAGCGGATGACCCCAAATGATGTTATGTTTGTAATTATAATTTTACTCAGTCGTAACTTACATTGTACAGAAAGGTTGTACAATACATATATATATAGCTCACATAGTGCGTAACACAAAAGGGGGGTGGCACTATAATACAAATCTGGCGTGATGGGTTCCTCGGTGGGCCGTGTTGACTGAGAGAGTGAACATTTGAGACGAAATATATAAAAACTGACATGTTTGCGACCACACATTCGCGTCCATAGAGCGGGTTTGCCGGGAGAAAAGGATGCACCGATCGGGTCTGCATCGAGCGTCAACATAGAACGGGTCAGTGGTAAACAGATACCCTTCTAAGCGGATTTTGGATGTGGAATACCCCTCCAGTATTTTGTAATAAGTAACCCCAGGACTTGACCAAGGAGCTTGAGACAACAAAAAATGTATGTAATATGTTTATCTACATAAGATTACGTTGTTCAATTTGAATATTTATCACTTTGGGGGTATACATGCGCAAAACTTGAATATCCACGGAGCGACCATTTTGAAAAACCAACCGGGCGGGCACGCATTATCTTGTAAATGATGCATCAAGAATTCATAGATTTAATGCCTGAAGCAGAGCTTGTTTTTCAGCCGGGGTGTCGATAATTGTCGACTGGAGAGTCGATAATATGTCGACGTGAGGGTCGATAACTGCCAAGGCATACCACAATCTGTGAAAGGAGTTCTGGTCCATCGGCGCATGACCTCGGTGGGTTAAATGCTCTCACAAGAGACCCCGACATATATGGGCCGCCCGATGACGGTTGTGACCTAGTGAACCCAGAGCAGAGTCTCATAGAATTCGACCAGCTGGTTCCCAGGTAAAATATTGCATACACCTTTCTTCTGACCGTATTTAGCAATATTATTTCATTTTGGACTGAGGCTATAGCTCTCCAGGGTATATACATCTAACTTGGTCACGCTGATCTAGTTTCTTAGCGCAATGTTTTATAGCGCTAAGCAACACTGTTTGTAGCCGTGGAAACTGATTTCACAGTATGCTACGGTATCCCTGTCGTTGCCGACGACAAAGCAAACTGCATCGATTATGGCGACATATAAATTTCCCTTGAGAGAAAAAACACCAATAGAAGGTCTTTCTTGTCTGAGCAGGAGGTATTAATGTCAAAGTATGATAATTACTTTTATGCAGGTTCCACACTTGATAACCGTGGCTGTTGTTGTCATTTGTTGTCATTTTTCCGAGCGTGAACACTACATCACACAACCAGGTTCTTACTCTTACTCTGATTCTGATAAATTCTCATACATCTTTATACTGAATTTTACCTTTTTGTGATTATCAGCTGGACGGAAATTTACATGTAATATAGTATAGTAATATAGTAATTATATATATGCATGCGAGACATTGCATATGTGTCATCATAATTAACCGTCAGTGGTCAAACGTAAATATTCGGATTGGGTACATGACAAAGAGGGATGGGACGTCGGGCGGTTGGGGGTCGCCTCACCAGTATTATTGCTCATACCCTACATACGTCCACCTACTTGAGTGCAAATATAACATCTCCTTCTGCATACATCTACCGCCTTGCCCTGCTTAAGAAGCTCGCCGGCATATA
Source organism: Arenicola marina (assembly GCA_964019135.1). Taxonomy (NCBI): domain Eukaryota; kingdom Metazoa; phylum Annelida; class Polychaeta; family Arenicolidae; genus Arenicola; species Arenicola marina. Next base: position 20,451,807 of record OZ025262.1, read on the forward strand.
TCGAACGAGCCCTCACAGCTGATGGCCACAACAGTACTGTAGAGTAACAAAATTGGGTGAAACCCGGGGTGAAGCCTAATCGACAAATCCCCTTTGAAGCAGTGTCGTGGCGGTCGCACATCAAGTCGACCGGCCGCTGAAAGGCCGGCAAATCTATCAGTCCTCGTGCAACACCTGCAGGGCATTAAACGGCGAGATAGAGCGAGCATTTGTTCCAGAGCTGTCGTTAAGATGACCACGTGTTGTCGGTCTGATAGCCACGGGGGCCACCGATTTCACCGCACGGTCCCGAAGAAAGACTACTCGCTGGGAGAGGGATGGCGGCTGATCGAGTTCATGTGTGGTTCCGTAGTTAAAGGTGAAGAAGACCTAAATAGGCATTACCTGTAGCGTTAGTGAGATAGCTGCACAAGTCAGCGTATTCTAGGAGTCCAGCCCAGATTTATTGCAGATTTATTGCAATCACCGATTGGTCATAGTTATAAGGCGTCTATACGGAGTACTAATACCTCATTTGGACACTCTTTTTCACTCTGTTTGTTAATCAGATTTATGCACATATCGTGTGGAAATAAAGGGAGGGTGAAGGCTATTTATCTCTCTCTTAAATGTACTGCTATTATAAAACAGAGATTTATATTCATTAGGATAAGCGAAATTTTTGAGTGTGGGACCTTTAGGAGAGTGGGAATTTGTTCAGTGGCTTAGACACTATTATACAGACTAGTAATTCTATTTAAGTCATCTGTAGCATGAATATTTATGTTGTACATTGATCTTGTAGATTATTTGTTTTAATATCTGAGTCGATTACATAAGCCCTCAACTATATAAGTGAACATTTCCAATTTCCTGATTAAAAAGCCCTGCTTATGGAAAAAATGTTTTTTCTTCTGTTTTACCCGTTGTGCGTTTTTGAGAAAACTGAATTAAAAAAGAAATACATTTTCAGGGCATGCCGAAGTAGTCATCCCCAGGAAATTGCTTTGGTGCGTAATATCCAGTTGATATCCGGTTAATCTTGGGCCGAAATTTGGTTGATGTCTCTGTATGAACTCTGATTTCAGGGGTAGGTTACTTTCACAGTGGAATTGAAAAGCTATCCTTGCATCTAGGATATATAGTGTCGTCCTGTTATACTGAAGCATATACTAATATGTCAAAGACTGGTTGAAATATGTATTAGTATCTGATGCACCCAACACCCGATTTTTTTGATGTCATAGAAAGTTACCCGCACTGTCCCGAGTGAATACCCCCCGAGATATCCCCTACTTGCCAGAATATATTTATCATGTTTTACATAATATTATATACGTCAATATATTGATTTATTACTTCAACATTCCCTAATGAAACCTATAATGGAGTCTTTGATGTTATGTCATCTTTGTCCATGTTCTTTGTCTGTGAGGTGTGATCGAGCCTGTGGTGAGTGGTACCGCCGTTCGCTCACTCTCCCACAAGGCATAATAACCAGTTCGGTCGAAGAAGGTAAGCAGGTTTCGTGACATTCAGGTATAATAGAGTGAATAGCAAGACCCCGTAAACGTCAATCATCTTGTATCTCGTGTGAAGTTCGCACTGTTATGTTGACCCTCTCGTTTTGACCTTTCGCCCTCGGGCCTGCCGCACTCGCCCTATTTATGTAATATATAACACTGTCTATATTAAGCCCGTGGGCCGTAGGAAGGCCACCGAGGAACTCCATTGAAACCCAGTCATGTGGAGGGCAAGGTGCCAGATACAATAACCTTGGTGCCGTGACCAGGATGCCACAAATCATTCTTCTCCCAGCGGCGCGGGGCTTCCATCTGTCGGGGACGAACATGACCCCCTCTCGCGTCCCGCAGTCACTAACTTGCATCGGATCGGCACTCCTGCAACTTGTTGACGAGGAGCACGCGGAAAAACGACGTAGATTCGTGTAAGTGAATGACTAATTATCTGTTGCCAATAGATTAGTGCTGGACACCTGAGTTGATAGGAATTGGGACCGCTTCATTTTGACAGTGCCATGATTGGAAACGCCAAGTGCACTCTCTCCTTGCAGTGGTAATGAGACCGGGAAGGGTGTTTACAACAGGCTGTAACATGGGGGGGGGCAGTGGGGGGCGCCATGCACCTGTTGATTACGATGTGATTTTCACGGCTTCTTAGCAATGATTTGATGGCTTAGTGGTGACGTATTAGAGGGAGGGGATACCCCATTTGAATCCAGAAGCCCCAAGACTTAGGGCGAGCAATATCAAATCGAAAAAAAACACCTTAATAGTGAAATCGCGAATTTCGAGGAATTCGCAGACGGCTATAACGGATCGGGGTAAATAGGCAAAGGATCTTCGCGTTGAACCAGGAATTATACGGATAACGATCCCCCAAAAATGCCAACAGCTAATCGTGAATCTCCAAGAATTCCTGGATGCCAATCTCGGAGATCGGAAAAGGTATTGCCCCTCCCCCCCCCCCCGCCCCCGTATGAAGCTACACGCACTCCCTTCCATTGCATAATACAATGATTTAAGATTCAGTCGAAATTATTTGTTATGTACGTATCCCGGAGGCATTTCACGACGATGTATATTATATTTCTATTCGCCCGCAATTTCTACAGGTATGTCAAAAACCTCCCCCGGTAGGCGTACTCCGTGCGCAGTAGCCCTGCTACGCAATTCGTATGGCAACGTCTCTAAATGTGAAGGCAGCGGCACTGCTTCACTCAGTGAATAATTGAAGGTGCCAAGTAACAGGGGGGACGCTAGTCGGCAGCGGTAAGTGATTTACGACCCTTGGGGACGAGTTTCCATCGTACGATGTCAGTCATTTATTGACCTTGACGGTGTTGGTGCGACCTCTAGGGAGTAACAGTTGACCACCGCCACGCGTCGCCTTGTCAGCAGACTGGAAGGGTTAGCGAGCGCGCCGCCTAGCGGGAGAATTCGTAGGCAGTACCCCGAGCCTCTCTTTGGCCTGAAACAAGAATTTGCGGTTTGTCGTTTCCCGACGCGGGAGGAACACTTATCACAATTCAGTAGACTGCTTAATGAGTTTGGCAAGTCTGAGAAAACTAGGAAACCACGTCAGCAGCGACATGACTTCGCGACCGATTTTAGATGTGGTGGCGGACCCCGGGTCATTGTTCTGGGGAATTTACGACAGTGACACATGCCAATCTAGGACACATATGACAGTGTATGGACTTTTTTTTTTAATCACTCATCATTGCAGATAACGGTATTAGAAAGGTATTTAGAAAAGCAGACGAAGGAAGGCACTTTAATTATTGTATGTCTGGTGTATTGTTTATAGTAACATGTGAGCATTTTTTCAGATATGTTACTTGACAATTTCCTTGAACCACATTAAAAGGGATACATATATAATTTCTAATATACATACGCTTACAAATATTCGGTTTTCATACCTTACCCGGGGAAAGGGGGCAATAGCCCCTCTGAATCGCGAATCCCCACGAATTACGAAGAGCAATGTACAGTCTCCAAGATGATGACGAGGGAGAAAAAAAAACCCCTAAAATTGATATCGCGAATCTCCAAGAATTCCTGAATGCCAATCGCGGAGATCGGAAAAGTTATTCCCTCCTCTCTTACCCCCGGTTTCACGGCCACGCCTAAACCACGGTAACAATCTGTATTAAGAAATAAAGTTTTTCCCGAATCCCATATATAGGGAGATGCCTGTATTGCGGGCCAAATGCTCAAGCAGGCTCCAATTTCAAAGATCCCAATGGTCACCGTAACATAGGCATTTTGCGCAAAATGTAACTTTTAAATTATATATATATATAATATTATTGAGGGACTGCGGTTTGACATGGTCATATTTTGTGACACGGAAAAAAGGTTTTTACGTGACCCAATTCGGCCACTTTGAGACAAGCTTGCCTGGCGAGGATCGAATTGCGAGACAAGGCCGCAATTTACTCACTGACAGTGCACTGAATCATGCACTGAATCATGCACATGATAATTGAAGGGTCTTCCTTAACGACGACATTAAGATTCTGACTTCCACTCCACCGCATACCCAGACGCATCTCCTCATATAAGCACGACAGAATGGTGAGACATAATTTGTTATTTCCAGTGACATCGGTTCCTGGGAAGCCGCCATCTTCCTCAGAATCAACGCACCATCCTGTGGGTGTCAGAGAAGGGACGCCCAAGGGGGGGTCGGGGTTACTTGGTTGCCGGCGAAGACGAATGGAAAGGAGGAGACACTTGCTTGGTCGGTAGCGGTAGAGGGTAGGGGTGGGGGTGGGGGTGTCGCGGGTTGTGCAGGAAAGAGGAAGGGGAGGAGGGGAGGGGTGAGTCGCGGTAGGGTATGGGGGAGTGTGCGGTGTAACAGTGGCTGGGTCGGTAGAGGGTGGTGGTAGAGGTGGGTGGTGCCGCGGCTTGTGAATGAAGGTGGGGGGGGATGAGTGAGTAGCGGCAGGGTGTGGGGGAGTGTGCGGTTAGATGGTGGTGTCAGTAGCGGTAGGGTATGAGGGAGGGTGCGGTTGGGTAGCGGGTTGCGAAGAAAGGTGGGAGGGAGTGGGTCACTAGCGGTAGGGGGTGGTGGGGTGGCGGGTTGTGAAGGAAGGTGGGAGGGGGTGAGGCAGTAGCGGGAGGGGGTGGTGAGGTGGCGAATTGTGAAGGAAGGTGGGAGGGGGTGAGGCACTAGCGGTAGGGGGTGGTGAGGTGGCGGGTTGTGAAGAAAGGGCTAAGGGGGTGTGGGGCAGGGGTGGTGGGGTGGCCGGTTGTGAAGGAAGGCGGTAGGGGGTGGTGGGGTGGCGGGCTGTGAAGGAAGGTGGGAGGGGGTGAGTCAGTAGCGGTAGGGGGTGGTGGGGTGGTGGGTTGTGAAGGAAGTGGGGAGGAGGTGAGTCAGTAGCGGTAGGGGGTGGTGGAGTGGCGGGTTGTGAAGGAAGGGGGGAGGAGGCGGATCATTAGTGGTAGCGGGTGGTGGGGTGGCGGGTTGTGAAGGAAGCTGGGCGGGAGGGAGGGTGGGGCGGGGGCTGTCCTGCACGCAGTATTCGGGTGCGCGATGGCAGATGAACGAACCGTCAACGAGCAATCAGCGACCAGGACTTGTGCCGCTTCCTGTCGGTGTGCAGATTGCCATCAATAGCGAAGGCCTAGAATGTCGACGGCTATTCGAGCTTTGCCGTCCATCCCTCCGTCGCAGTGATTAGTTTGTCTCCATGACAGCAAACGGTGGTAGTCCCAGTTATGAGATAATTGTCATCCATCATGTCATACCCCCGGAAATGAGAAAACAACAACAAAACCGCATACATTTTTTGGCGGTGTACCTTTAAAACGTATGTCACTTAAATATGTGAGATTTACGGGGCGGTATCTTCTTAATGATGCTTACGTTGGTATAGTATTACCTCAGATACAAAGAACACTATGGTTAGCAACGGGTGGGGGGTAATGCGCAGAACTGTGGTCCCGGCATCAGTGCGGATGCATACAATGGCTTCCACCAATAGAAAAAGTCACTTGATTGTCTTGTTCAGACGAAGCCACGTGGTCAGGTTTTTTGCTTGCCAACGGCGGAAGTCACGTGATCAGGTTTTCTCAGACTAAAAATGCGAGTGACGTCATCCAGTTTTCAGCCTGAGTATGGCAGTCACGTGACTTGGTTTGTCTTCAGATTGATGATGGGTACCGCGTGATGAGCTTTTTCAGACTTCGTAGCGGGAGTGACGTCATCAGTTCTGTCAAAAAAAAACAGCGGGAGGCACAAAATCATGTCAGACAAGTCATTAGCAGTAGTCACATCCTCTTCTACTCTGCATAAATTGCTCTACCGTTGTCAGATTACCATTTAGACCAAAGCAGTCGCGAGATGTCGCCCGCGAGATGTCGCCCGCGAGATGTCACTGTCCTCTTAGTTCTGTCTTCTTATTGTCGGTCTTAGAAATAAACAAAATGGTAGTTATTTGGCGGTTTAGCATAATTTCTCTGCCACGTCTTCCCTTGATATGTTGGGTTAAGTTGCTGAATCGACGCAGCCTGTGAAGACGTCCATCAGGTTTAGACAAATTGAAAGATTATTTATCTCCTGCGGTATTGTTGTCCGCGTCGCCTTTTGGGAAGAGTTGGGGGTGGCTAGGAGGTGGGTGGGGGGGGGGTTTGGGAAGGGCGAAGGAGGTAGACCGTGGGTGGGGTGACCGGGATCTGTGGGTGGATGCACGGGTTGTCCGTGGGTGGTCGATGGCCGCGAGGTCAACTCCCACCCACGCCCACCTTAACACCTCGCCAATCGTCACCCCCTTTCCACTCTCACCCCACCCCCACATCCCCACCCCCGCCCCCACCCCCACCCACTGTGGCTGGGGGCACTCCCACGCATATATCGCCTACTGACAATAGCGTCGCTGGTAGCCCGGACCATGGTAACCGAACCCAGCTGTCCGCTTCAGATGGCGTGGAAAAGGATTCGTCTCCCATTGCAGGATTTATTGAGGCGGTCGTCTGCGGGCCTGATGGCAGGCCGAGGGGGGAGGGGGGTGGTGTATTAAAGCGTGGCGGGGTGGGCGGGTGGGAGTCGTGGTGGGTGTGGGGCGGGGCGTGGGTTTTGCGTGGGTGTGGGGCAGGGTTGGGGTTGGTGGGGGTGGGTGGCTAGTAAATGTGTAAGAAGAGTAAGACATGGAGATAGAGGGAGAAGGAAGTGGGTGGGGGTGGGGGGGAGAGGCAAAGCGAGGAGGGAGAGGGAGGGAAGGAAATGTGGGTGGATATTCGATGGGTCTTACGCCAGTTTGGTCTAGGGCGGAGGGGGGGGGACTCAGGGGATTTATTGGGCGGGATATCTCCCTGTATTCGGCAGCACAATGCCCGGTTTGACCTTGCCCCGGGGAGCTGAATGCCCTCGAATTTACCCGCTCTATTCCGTGTTCGTTTTTCGTCTTACCCGTGAGAGAGGCAGTCACACTTGAACAGTGATTGAATCTGGGCCCTGGCCTGGCAAACACCACTCACCTCCCGACAAATATGCCCCGTTTACTCTCAGCCCAAACCCCCATCCTTCCCCTCCTCCTCCTCCTCCGCCTCCGCCTCCCCCTCTTCCTCCACCGCCTCCTACACCTTGACCCCCACCCCCCACCTCCCACTCATTCATAGTCTCAGTTCACTCGCTCCCATGGTGATTTGCCGGGGGTGGTCCCTGCGTTGACTACCGACCCGTCATTCTTGCACTCCATATACCGTTGCCTTGGCAATGATGTTTACTTCTTGTATACGCGGATCCAAACCATATCGCTCCATCTTCACCCTGGATTGACCCGCGCCCTATCGCTCCATCTCCACTCTGGATTGATCCGAGCCCTATCGCTTCATCCCCTCCACGGACTATCCGTGATTATCTGAGGACTTTTCCGACCGCAAATGTACTAAACTGCATGCGAAGATCTCATCCATATTGGATGAAGGTTAAGCAGGTCAACATGATATGGCTGTCTTATCGACATTGTATCCGCATTTACGGGATAACCTGACAAGACAAGAATTATGGCTTCGTTTCTCCGCTCAGACCGCTGCTGTCGGATGTTGTAAATTTCAAGATCCTTGGAAACGGTCAAATCAGTTCCAATTTCTTATTATTTCTTGCTTAAAATTTACGAAAAAAAAGGATAAAAATAAGGAGTATGAAATACAGCCAAATAGTAAAGTGTACCATTTTGAAACAGTGCTAACGGAGAGTGAATAGTTCCTTTATTCCTCCACATCATACCGCATGTTATTATACATAAACTGAGTCCCCGGCATTGATTTGTAGACATCCGCGGCGCATGTGTGCTATCACTTTGCAGAGCCGTCCTCACAGGCGAGTGTGCAAATCCATTGAGGAAGTAACCGTCAATACAGACATGACGGAGCCCCTAGCGGATTGAGTCGAAGGCCGAATGACGCCTCATAAGCCTGGTTTATTTCCGATCAGTCAACGATGTGAACTGTGGGGGGGGGGGGGGGCATTTGAGAGATAGTCACTGATTTTCTGTTTACTACAGACCGTGGACGTCTTGTCTTATAGCTATTCTCCGTTTCTTGATACCTGGAAGTCTTGTCTGACCTAGATGACCTCTTTACCGCCTTAACTGACGCAAGGTTAAAAGTGACAGGCACCAAGACAGTTGCTTTTATGCAACCCTAAGGATTTTTGTCATAAAAGATTTTGTCTAAGTCTTTCTTAGCTGGTAGGCCCTAATTTTACACAGTTCTTGGTACCTGAATGGGTAACATGGTCAGAGTCACTTCCTTATAAATTATTGTATCTGGTGCCCCCCCCCCCCCTCCAACCCTCCACGAAACGTCCATGCCTTAAGTGGGTCAGCAAATCGGCAATATAGCGTCGACGGGGTGACACTGGTCTGCAACCCTCCCCAGTTGGCACGGTTGTGGGTGGCTCGCCGACGATGACTTAGCAATGGTTCGATGCTTCAAGGAAGGTTGGCCCAACGATGGTCCACCCGTCTTTGTGCTATCTGGGTCATTTGTGGTCTCCAAAAGCAAATGGTGAAATGACCTAACCTTGAATATGATGGCATAGCTGTGGCGACGGTCTGGCGGCAGCACGAGTGGCGCAGTGCAACAGATTAGTTAATATACCGTGCACCATGAGTCACTTTTTGATGATATAATAATAATAACACGAGTTTAATGGCAACAAACATTCCTGGCACCTATGCGGAAAAAGTTAAAATGTCGGTGGCCCCTGCTATTAGGCCAAATGGCTGCAACAAAACCGTGTTTGTGTAGGTAATTGTGCTTAAATGGTGCAATTAAAGCCACTTAACGGTACCCATGCATCAAAGTAGTGATCGAGAACATGGGCTGTGGTACTTAAAGACTGACAACATATTACAATAAATGCTGCTTCAACAGCGGGTTCATTTTTGCCATTGTTTTGATGCGATTATATCATCGCTACCTGCCTTATTGTAACACTACTGTAATTTTGTAACGCATAACCTGTATGTATTTGACGCCATCCCTGTTTATAACGCCACTCAGATTGGCCAGTAGAGGGAATCTGGTGCGCCAGGAACGAGTCACAGTTTTTGCTAAGCTACATAGCTGATTGCGACAGCTGGGGCGGGAGCAAACAATTATTTATCTGTCCAAATATATTTATTTTTTATTTTTGCCGTAATATATCGGAGAATAACTTATTGTTTGCATATTTAACTGTTAGATGGTACCATAGTAAGGTAGGGGGACGGCCGCAGTCCGACAGAACTAACTTACATTTTCTTGGTAAATATTATTTACTTCGCATTATACTAGTCACGGCTACCAGGCAACGTTTTTTGTAGACGTTATTTATTTCGAGAGGTTATCAATAACGAATTCACATGTGAATGGCCAGGTGCCTAGCGTCTTGCAGGGTAAATTTATCTGACGTTCCTTGATGAAGCATGATTGGATCACGAGATACCGAGGACGGAAATACGTTCACCGAGTAGATGCTCTGTGCGATTGTGCGACTAATGAAGCGGTGCTATAGGCCATCTTTGTGCAAAACATGGACCAAGACAAGACCAAGACACGGTATGCCATCATGAGATGAATAAATATGTGAAATAATCGTGTGACAGGAGTCAAACTGTCCGTTGTTACAGGCGGCGGAACAAAATGTGTAGGCCACATGAACCCTTAACTTCCTGGCCTCCCATGCCGCATGTAATGCATCGAATATATGCCAAATCGACGTGTAAATGGAACTAGTACTGGCTCCGGTACCGATTCGAGACGATTAAAAGAGGAAGCAATATGGAGTGGACGAGCGGCACATTAATAATCTCCTCAAAATAAATGAATGAATAATAAATAACACCATGACCATATGTCATAACGAAATTTAAGTAATATAATTTAGCAGTTGCATTAAATCTCTCAGGTCATCGCAGATTTATCCAATAATTATTCCAGTTAAATTGACGTAGATATCAGTCATAAGCAATTGAATTTTGACACATAGATATTGCAATACAATAGTATAAATGCAGCTCTGACCTTCAGCATATGCAGGTGTTCTATGCTTATTTTAAGAGCATATTATCAATATTGCTACAAACATTTTCGTTGGCATTTCTACTCTCACCCAGCCCGGTGATCTAGTCTTGTTCCCACACAAATCTTGTAAAACGGGAAAATTAACCATGAGATAGAAAGTAGAAGCTGAAAAGGTGAAACTCTGATGAAGCTGGGAAACGATCGAACGTCGACAGATTTTAATATCTTATACGACATGGACAATTTCCAAGATGAACGATGAAAGAGACGCAATATGCGACGGCACAATGGCAGTTTGGCCCCGATTTCCTCCCTTATTAAATCGTTGTAAGTCTTTGAAGACACAAGCGCCAGCGTAGACCAGACAATTTCCGATGGACGCAGATGGACGCAGATCTTGGTCGTCTTGGATGTGGCTGCAACAGGCACGCTTGTGATTCCGGATTTGTGGTGGAGGGGGGGGGATGTTTAAGTGTGTTTCTGTGTGTGTTGAGGGGGGGCTTTCTTGCAGAACCAGCACCTCAGAAACATAAACCCCACCCGCGTACTGTGTCTCACGACACAGGCCCCCGACCTGCAATGACTTTGCAAATATGCGGTGCTTGGATGATATTTACAAGGAGTATTAATAGTGAGGAATGAAATGTGACTCCCCTGGCAGGCACATAAAGGTGCTTCCCTTGCTCTGTCATAAATCACATCAATATGTGATGATACGAGATGAGACGTGCCGGAATGGTACAACATTCAGACACCAGCGGAAGGACATTGGCGGGCGTTATTTATTCACCACGAAAGGTTAAACGGCGGATACTAATCTGTTAATATAAACCAAATAATCGGATAAAGACATAATGCGTTCCGAATCGATATTTTACAATTTATTTGCAAGTGTGAATTTATGTGTTTTGCAGAAACGATTGCTTTGGTTTTTAACCCCGCATTGGAGTACTATTTGAGCGCCAACGGTTTTGCAAATATTTTGTATAAATTGGTAATTGTCGTCACACAAATTAAAGATGGCCGAACACAGAATGCAATGTAACAAAATTCTGCGCGAAAAGTGACTCAACCAACGTACCCGTTAGAGCAAGGATTATATGTTGGTAGACCAAGGTCAAGGTCATACCAGAGTCGATACAAAGGGTCCATGTAGTAAGTGACTATACCACCGGTGGTTTTGATGAAGGACATAGAATCTTTATCCTACACCTAACATTATCATTCGCGCAAGACCTCACTCGACATTAGCCTGTATGCGCACAAAAGTGGCCTAAAACACCAACATGTCATGTCATGTCCTCACTCGACAAAGCCAAATCTGTTTATGCACCACTACGCCGTTCGTGTGAGCTATGCAGACCAACGTTGCTCGGTGCAAGACTCACTTTCCACTTAATCTTCTTATCCATCCACACTGTCATTGCTGACACGGTCCACTGACCACCTTGACCTCAGCAGTTGGCTCCTTACAGCCACGATGGAAACCATCCATTTCCGACAAGGATTATTGGTCTGGCGTGTGTTATACATGGAGCTCCTCTCAATGTACTCAATCTGTCTCTAGGAAGTTTTCTCTCTTTCCTCCCACAATTCACGCTCAGTGCTGATACTTTGATCGATCGATACATGGTTTTGTGTTTCCCGATTACAAAGATGCGGAGTAGTAGACGCGACAGTGGTTAATTTAGTGTTTTCTCGTGTTTTCTTAATTTACCATAACAATCATTTCGTAATAGCTTTAATGGCACCTCTATGTACTTTTGTGCATGTAATATAAAAGGTGTTGTCGCTGCTGGGAGCAGATGTACTTTTCTATCAAGCACATTGACATCCGCCGCTGGAGAACCTGTGCTCAATTTTATCCTTCTTTTCCTGTTTTTAGTAAAGCCCGGAAGCTTAAACGGTGTGAGCTTCCGGTGGCTCCTGGGATTCGTGTTGTTACCAAGGAGATGTCAGAGCCAACGACACAACAGGGGGGATTAAATGAAAGCAATATATCAAATTTTGACCGGCTTGCTCCTGTTCTTTCAGTTTGCTATTAAGTCGATGTTATTATCCGGCTTGAGTTTTTAGATGTATTTAGTTTTGAAACCAAATCGATGCGAATTGCAGTTTTGCCAAACATGGGAAGAAGGAGGGCGAAGGCATTATATACGTTTAAAGTCAAAGCACATTTACGCGGTTCGTTTAACATTTTTAAATAGTCATCAACTATGTATTAGGCACTTTATAACAGGATTACCATGAAGGCACAACCTACCGCCATGGTTACAGTTTCTAGGCTATCTACACCTTATATTTACCAGATATTTCGATAATAATGTAACCTCGAAAGATGCGTTTTTCTTTTGAGTGCTTAGAACTTCTATATATGCTCTTGCGTTTATCATTATTAATTCTCCATATCCACTTTTTCTTGTTGATCAGGTACTAAAATGCTTCTGTTCTGTTGCTTGTTTTAAATAAATTACTGTGTCATTAAGCCTCCACTCGTGTGATAATTGGCATAATATGCTATTACAACCTCCAGCCACCAGACAAAGGGTGCGTGTTGGGCCATTGACAAGCGTCTTAGTTAATCGACAGGTCTCCGACACGTCGCGGTTGTCAGGGCGGCGCTGCGGGGATCGATAGGACAAGCGAGCCGCAGATTTATGCAAAGGAATGCTGAAAACTCAACTCGCGGTTGGTAACACACCACCAAATATTATTAGGTCTACATCGTAACGTTTTATGCCAGTAAAGGACTATTTGGACACATTATAATTGATGATAGTTTGGAAAGAATCTGTCGACGTCAAAGGTCTAGGTGTAGGAACGAAATTTCTCATTATGTAGAATTAGCAACTAGCTCCCTGGCATACACTTCGTAGCACGCAAATCGCTAGTAAAGACAATTTCCATTTTGGGAACGATAAACATGTGGCGTCCGAACGAGCGCGGGGGTATTTGACTCAACCTCGAGATTTTAGCTCCCATGAAGACAATAGTGATGGAAATATGAATGAATGAATACAGAGTGATGTAAGGTCATATGACCATATGACATTACATCCTTGTCCTTGTGACAATCACCAACTACTCAGACTTGAAAAGACGGGGGAACGATGGCGCATGCATGCATTTGTCTGGCTAATGGGGCAGCGAGTTCACAGTGAAAAGCACTTTGAAGCCACAACCATAATGTGGTACATAACATTACCTATACAAAATCCGCTGAAATGGGGAGGGCGGCACTGCGCCGCGCCCCCCCCCCCCACTCCTTCAATCCCCAATCCTATGGCTTTAAACTAGATGTTTTTTATTGCAAGATGGGATTCTTGGGATTGATGGGTAATTTTAAAAGGTAATATAATTAACCAAAGTAAACTATTTGCATGTGAAAAAAATACGCAATGCTTGCCCCTCAATATATTATCTGTTCCGCCGCCTATGCTATAATCTCTTCACATAATGAATATTTGTTCAGCATAGTCGTTTTGGCGTTATACAAACTTCCGCTTCGGATCCGTGAATAGCTCGGGATCCGCTTTCAGGAAATAAAATGTTCGCGCTTCCGACCACTTTTTTGTAAATGAAGGCTTGGGCAAAGAAACTTCCGAGACAATAAAAAAGGGTGAGATAAAACTTGTCCCAGAAGCAGATCATTCAGCATGGCTACATATTGGAAGCGATGCACGAGGAATGAAAAATGCGATTGATGTTTTTAGCCAATTTTGGGTCCAAATGGCCTGACCATACGAAGACCAGGATAGGATTCCATTTTTGTTGAAATATCACGTGTTTACTCCATTATGAACTCTTGATTGCTAGGAAACATAAAACATTGATGAGGCACGGAATGACGTCATTTATTAGCGGGTGTAGGGGTGGCGGGTTGTGAAAGAAGCTGGGCAGGAGGCAGGGTGGGACGGGGGCTGTCCTGCACGCAGTATTCGGGTGCGCGATGGCAGATGAACGAACCGTCAACGAGCAATCAGCGACCAGAACTTGTGCCGCTTCCTGTCGGTGTGCAGATTGCCATCAATAGCGAAGGCCTAGAATGTCGACGGCTATTCGAGCTTTGCCGTCCATCCCTCCGTCGCAGTGATTAGTTTGTCTCCATGACAGCAAACGGTGGTAGTCCCAGTTATGAGATAATTGTCATCCATCATGTCATGCCCCCGGAAATGAGAAAACAACAACAAAACCGCATACATTTTTTGGCGGTGTACCTTTAAAACGTATGTAACTTAAATATGTGAGATTTACGGGGCGGTGTCTTCTTAATGATGCTTACGTTGGTATAGTATTACCTCAGATACAAAGAACACTATGGTTAGCAACGGGTGGGGGGTAATGCGCAGAACTGTGGTCCCGGCATCAGTGCGGATGCATACAATGGCTTCCACCAATAGAAAAAGTCACTTGATTGTCTTGTTCAGACGAAGCCACGTGGTCAGGTTTTTTGCTTGCCAACGGCGGAAGTCACGTGATCAGGTTTTCTCAGACTAAAAATGCGAGTGACGTCATCCAGTTTTCAGCCTGAGGATGGCAGTCACGTGACTTGGTTTGTCTTCAGATTGATGATGGGTACCGCGTGATGAGCTTTTTCAGACTTCGTAGCGGGAGTGACGTCATCAGTTCTGTCAAAACAAAACAGCGTGAGGCACAAAATCATGTCAGACAAGTCATTAGCAGTAGTCACATTCTCTTCTACTCTGCATAAATTCTTCTACCGTTGTCAGATTACCATTTAGACCAAAACACTCGCGAGATGATGCCCGCGAGATGTCATTGTCCTCTTAGTCCTGTCTTCTTATTGTCGGTCTTAGAAAGAACAAAATGGTAGTTATTTGGCGGTTTAGCATAATTTCGCTGCCACGTCTCCCTTGATGTGTTATCACGTGTAGTGGGTTAAGTTGCTGAATCGACGCAGCCTGTGAAGACGTCCATCAGGTTTAGACAAATTGAAAGATTATTTATCTCCTGCGGTATTGTTGTCCGCGTCGCCTTTTGGGAAGAGTTGGGGGTGGCTAGGAGGGGGGGGGATGTTGGGAAGGGTGAAGGAGGTAGACCGTGGGTGGGGTGACCGGGATCTGTGGGTGGATGCACGGGTTGTCCGTGGGTGGTCGATGGCCGCGAGGTCAACTCCCACCCACGCCCACCTTAACACCTCGCCAATCGTCCCCACCTTCCTACTCCCACCCCACCCCCACATCCCCACCCCCGCCACCACCCCCACCGACTGTGGCTGGGGGCACTCCCACGCATATATCACCTACTGACAATAGCGTCGCTGGTAGCCCGGATCATGGTAACCGAACCCAGCTGTCCGCTTCAGATGGCGTGGAAAAGGATTCGTCTCCCATTGCAAGATTTATTGAGGCCGTCGTCTGAGGGCCTGATGGCAGGCCGAGGGGGGGGGGGTATTAAAGCGTGGGTATTAAAGCGTGGGCAGGTGGGAGTTGGGGTGAGTGTGGCGCGGGGCGTGGGTTTGCGTGGGTGTAAGTACGAGAATGAATAATTATCTGTTGCCAATAGATTAGTGCTGGTCACCTGAGTTGATAGGAATTGGGACCGCTCCAAATTGACAGTGCCATGATTGGAAACGCCAAGTTCACTCTCTCCCTGCAGTGGTAATGAGACCGGGAAGGGTGTTTACAACAGGCTGTAACATGGGGGGGGGGCAGTGGGGGGCGCCATGCACCTGTTGATTACGATGTGATTTTCGCGGCTTCCTAGCAATGATTTGCTGGCTTCGTGATGACGTATTAGAGGGAGGGGATACCCCATTTGAATCCAGAATCCCCAAAACTTAGGGAGAGCAATATCGAATCCTCCAATATGAGGACATTTCAAAGCTGGGCGCGAAACAAAACACCTTAATAGTGAAATCGCGAATGTCGAGGAATTCGCAGACGGCTATAACGGATCGGGGTAAATAGGCAAAGGATATTCGCGTTGAACCAGGAATTTTACAGATAGCGATCCCCAAAAATTGCCAACAGCTAATCGCGATTCTCCAAGAATTTCTGGATGCCAATCTCGGAGATCGGAAAAGGTATTGCCCCCCCCGCCCCCGTATGAAGCTACACGCACTCCCATCCATTGTAAAATACAATGATTTAAGATTCAGCCGAAATTATTTGTTATGTACGTATCCCGGAGGCATCTCAGGACTATGTATATTATATTTCTATTCGCCCGCAATTTCTACAGGTATGTCAAAAACCTCCCCCGGTAGGCGTACTCCGTGCGCAGTAGCCCTGCTACGCAATTCGTGTGGCAACGTCTCTAAATGTGAAGGCAGCGGCACTGCTTCACTCAGTGAATAATTGAAGGTGCCAAGTAACAGGGGGGACGCTAGTCGGCAGCGGTAAGTGATTTACGACCCTTGGGGACGAGTTTCCATCGTACGATGTCAGTCATTTATTGACCTTGACGGTGTTGTTGCGACCTCTAGGGAGTAACAGTTGACCACCGCCACGCGTCGCCTTGTCAGCAGACTGGAAGGGTTAGAGAGCGCGCCGCCTAGCGGGAGAATTCGTAGGCAGTACCCCGAGCCTCTCTTTGGCCTGAAACAAGAATTTGCGGTTTGTCGTTTCCCGACGCGGGAGGAACACTTATCACAATTCAGTAGACTGCTTAATGAGTTTGGCAAGTCTGAGAAAACAAGGAAACCGCGTCAGCAGCGACATGACTTAGCGACCGATTATAGATGTGGTGGCGGACCCCGGGGACTAGCTCATTGTTCTGGGGAATTTACGACAGTCACTGCCAATCTAGGACACATATGACATTGTATGGACTTGACGCCAATAGTTTTTTTTAAATCACTCATCATTGCAGATAACAGTATTAGAAAGGTATTTAAAAAAGCAGGCGAAGGAAGGCACTTTAATTATTGTATGTCTGGTTTATTGTTTATAGTAACATGTGAGAATTTTTTCAGATATGTTACTTGACAATTTCCTTGAACCACATTAAAAGGAATACATATATAATTATATATATACATACGCTTACAAATATTCGGTTTTCATACCTTACCAGGAGAAAGGGGGGAATAGCCCCTCTGAATCGCGAATCCCCACAAATTAGGGAGAGCAATATAGAGTCTCCAAGATGATGATGAGGGAGAAACACCCTAAAATTGATATCGCGAATCTCCAAGAATTCCTGAATGCCAATCGCGGAGATCGGAAAAGTTATTTCCTCCTACCTCTCTTACCACCGGTTTCACGGCCACGCCTAAACCACGATAACAGTCTGTATTAAGAAATAGAGTTTTTCCCGAATCCCATATATAGGGAGATGCCTGTATTGCGGGCCAAATGGTCAAGCAGGCTCCAATTTCAAAGAACCCAATGGTCACCGTAACATAGGCATTTTGCACAAAATGTAACTTTTAAATTATATATATATATCATATTATTGAGGGACTACGGTTTGACATGGTCATATTTTGTGACACGGAAAAAAGGTTTTTACGTGATCCAATTCGGCCATTTTGAGAAGAGCTTGCCTGGCGAGGATCGAGTTGCGAGACAAGGCCGCAATATTCTCACTGACCGTGCAATCAATCAGACACATGATAATTGAAGGGTCTTCCTTAACGACGACATTAAGATTCTGACTTCCACTCCACCGCATTCCCAGACGCATCTCCTCATATAAGCACGACAGCATGGTGAGACATAATTTGTTATTTACAGTGACATCGGTTCCTGGGAAGCCGCCATCTTCCTCAGAATCAACGCACCATCCTGTGGGTGTCAAAGAAGAGACGCCCAAGGAGGGGGGGGGGGGGGGCGGGTTGCTTGGTTGCCGGCGAAGACGAATGGAAAGGAGGAGACACTTGCTTGGTCGGTAGCGGTAGATGGTAGGGGTGGGTGTGGGTGTCGCGGGTTGTGTGCGGTGTCACACTGGCTGGGTCGGTAGAGGGGTGGTGGTAGAGGTGAGTGTGCCGCGGCTTGCGAATGAAGGTGGGGGTGGGGGGCGGGGGGGGGGTGAGGTGAGTAGCGGCAGGGTGTGGGGGAGTGTGCGGTTGGATGGTGGTGTCAGTGGCGGTAGGGTATGAGGAGGGGTGCGGTGGGGTAGCGGGTTGTAAAGGAAGGTGGGAGGGGTGAGTCACTAGCGGTAGGGGTGGTGGGGTGGCGGGTTGTGAAGGAAGGTGGGAGGGGGTCAGTCAGTAGCGGTAGGGGGTAGTGGGGTGGCGGGTTGTGAAGGAAAGTGGGAGGGGATGGTGGGGTGGCGGGTTGTGAAGGAAAGTGGAGGGGGGTGAGGCAGTAGCGGTAGGGGGTGGTGGGGTGGCGGGTTGTGAAGAAAGGGGTAAGGGGGTGTGGGGTAGGGGTGGTGGGGTGGCAGATTGTGAAGGAAGGCAGTAGGGGGTGGTGGGGTGGCGGGTTGTGAAGGAAGGGGGGGGAAGGCGGATTATTAGGTGGGGTAGCGGGTGGGTGGTGGCGGGTTGAAGGAAGCTGGGCAGAGGGAGGTGGGGGCGGGGCTGTCCTGCACGCAGTATTCGGGTGCGCGATGGCAGATGAACGAACCGTCAACGAGCAATCAGCGACCAGAACTTGTGCCGCTTCCTGTCGGTGTGCAGATTGCCATCAATAGCGAAGGCCTAGAATGTCGACGGCTATTCGAGCTTCGCCGTCCATCCCTCCGTCGCAGTGATTAGTTTGTCTCCATGACAGCAAACGGTGGTAGTCCCAGTTATGAGATAATTGTCATCCATCATGTCATACCCCCGGAAATGAGAAAACAACAACAAAACCGCATACATTTTTTGGCGGTGTACCTTTAAAACGTATTTAACTTAAATATGTGAGATTTACGGGGCGGTGTCTTCTTAATGATGCTTACGTTGTTATAGTATTACCTCAGATACAAAGAACACTATGGTTAGCAACGGGTGAGGGGTAATGGGCAGAACTGTGGTCCCGGTCACAGTGCGGATGCATACAATGGCTTCCACCAATAGAAAAAGTCACTTGATTGTCTTGTTCAGACGAAGCCACGTGGTCAGGTTTTTTGCTTGCCAACGGCGGAAGTCACGTGATCAGGTTTTCTCAGACTAAAAATGCGTGTGACGTCATCCAGTTTTCAGCCTGAGGATGGCAGTCACGTGACTTGGTTTGTCTTCAGATTGATGTTGGGTACCGCGTGATGAGCTTTTTCAGACTTCGTAGCGGGAGTGACGTCATCAGTTCTGTCAAAAAAAAACAGCGGGAGGCACAAAATCATGTCAGACAAGTCATTAGCAGTAGTCACATCCTCTTCTACTCTGCATAAATTGTTCTACCGTTGTCAGATTACCATTTAAACCAAAGCAGTCGCGAGATGTCGCCCGCGAGATGTCGCCCGCGAGATGTCACTGTCCTCTTAGTTCTGTCTTCTTATTGTCGGTCTTAGAAATAAACAAAATGGTAGTTATTTGACGGTTTAGCATAATTTCGCTGCCACGTCTTCCCTTGATATGTTGGGTTAAGTTGCTGAATCGACGCAGCCTGTGAAGACGTCCATCAGGTTTAGACAAATTGAAAGATTATTTATCTCCTGCGGTATTGTTGTCCGCGTCGCCTTTTGGGAAGAGTTGGGGGTGGCTAGGAGGTGGGGGGGGGGTTTGGGAAGGGCGAAGGAGGTAGACCGTGGGTGGGGTGACCGGGATCTGTGGGTGGATGCACGGGTTGTCCGTGGGTGGTCGATGGCCGCGAGGTCAACTCCCACCCACGCCCACCTTAACACCTCGCCAATCGTCACCCCCTTTCCACTCTCACCCCACCCCCACATCCCCACCCCCGCCCCCACCCCCACCCACTGTGGCTGGGGGCACTCCCACGCATATATCGCCTACTGACAATAGCGTCGCTGGTAGCCCGGACCATGGTAACCGAACCCAGCTGTCCGCTTCAGATGGCGTGGAAAAGGATTCGTCTCCCATTGCAGGATTTATTGAGGCGGTCGTCTGCGGGCCTGATGGCAGGCCGAGGGGGGAGGGGGGTGGTGTATTAAAGCGTGGCGGGGTGGGCGGGTGGGAGTCGTGGTGGGTGTGGGGCGGGGCGTGGGTTTTGCGTGGGTGTGGGGCAGGGTTGGGGTTGGTGGGGGTGGGTGGCTAGTAAATGTGTAAGAAGAGTAAGACATGGAGATAGAGGGAGAAGGAAGTGGGTGGGGGTGGGGGGGAGAGGCAAAGCGAGGAGGGAGAGGGAGGGAAGGAAATGTGGGTGGATATTCGATGGGTCTTACGCCAGTTTGGTCTAGGGCGGAGGGGGGGGGACTCAGGGGATTTATTGGGCGGGATATCTCCCTGTATTCGGCAGCACAATGCCCGGTTTGACCTTGCCCCGGGGAGCTGAATGCCCTCGAATTTTCCCGCTCTATTCCGTGTTCGTTTTTCGTCTTACCCGTGAGAGAGGCAGTCACACTTGAACAGTGATTGAATCTGGGCCCTGGCCTGGCAAACACCACTCACCTCCCGACAAATATGCCCCGTTTACCCTCATCCCAAACCCCCATCCTTCCCCTCCTCCTCCTCCGCCTCCGCCTCCCCCTCTTCCTCCACCGCCTCCTACACCTTGACCCCCACCCCCCACCTCCCACTCATTCATAGTCCCAGTTCACTCGCTCCCATGGTGATTTGCCGGGGGTGGTCCCTGCGTTGACTACCGACCCGTCATTCTTGCACTCCATACACCGTTGCCTTGGCAATGATGTTTACTTCTTGTATACGCGGATCCGAACCATATCGCTCCATCTTCACCCTGGATTGACCCGCGCCCTATCGCTCCATCTCCACTCTGGATTGATCCGAGCCCTATCGCTTCATCCCCTCCACGGACTATCCGTGATTATCTGAGGACTTTTCCGACCGCAAATGTACTAAACTGCATGCGAAGATCTCATCCATATTGGATGAAGGTTAAGCAGGTCAACATGATATGGCTGTCTTATCGACATTGTATCCGCATTTACGGGATAACCTGACAAGACAAGAATTATGGCTTCGTTTCTCCGCTCAGACCGCTGCTGTCGGATGTTGTAAATTTCAAGATCCTTGGAAACGGTCAAATCAGTTCCAATTTCTTATTATTTCTTGCTTAAAATTTACGAAAAAAAAGGATAAAAATAAGGAGTATGAAATACAGCCAAATAGTAAAGTGTACCATTTTGAAACAGTGCTAACGGAGAGTGAATAGTTCCTTTATTCCTCCACATCATACCGCATGTTATTATACATAAACTGAGTCCCCGGCATTGATTTGTAGACATCCGCGGCGCATGTGTGCTATCACTTTGCAGAGCCGTCCTCACAGGCGAGTGTGCAAATCCATTGAGGAAGTAGCCGTCAATACAGACATGACGGAGCCCCTAGCGGATTGAGTCGAAGGCCGAATGACGCCTCATAAGCCTGGTTTATTTCCGATCAGTCAACGATGTGAACCGTGGGGAGCATTTGAGAGATAGTCACTGATTTTCTATTTACTACAGACCGTAGGCGTCTTGTCTTATAGGTATTCTCCGTTTCTTGATACCTGGAAGTCTTGTCTGACCTAGATGACCTCTTTACCGCCTTAACTGACGCAAGGTTAAAAGTGACAGGCACCACAGTGACAGTTGCTTTTATGCAACCCTAAGGATTTTTGTCATAAAAGATTTTGTCTAAGTCTTTCTTAGCTGGTAGGCCCTAATTTTACACAGTTCTTGGTACCTGAATGGGTAACATGGTCAGAGTCACTTCCTTATAAATTATTGTATCTGGTGCCCCCCCCCCCCCTCCAACCCCCCACGAAACGTCCATGCCTTAAGTGGTTCAGCAAATCGGCAATATAGCGTCGACGGGGCGACACTGGTCTGCAACCCTCCTCAGTTGGCACGGTTGTGGGTGGCTCGCCGACGATGACTTAGCAATGGTTCGATGCTTCAAGGAAGGTTGGCCCAACGATGGTCCACCCGTCTTTGTGCTATCTGGGTCATTTGTGGTCTCCAAAAGCAAATGGTGAATTGACCTAACCTTGAATATGATGGCATAGCTGTGGCGACGGTCTGGCGGCAGCATGAGTCACTTTTTGATGATATAATAATAATAATAATACGAGTTTAATGGCAGCAAACATTCCTGGCACCTATGCGGAAAAAGTTAAAATGTCGGTGGCCCCTGCTATTAGGCCAAATGGCTGCAACAAAACCGTGTTGGTGTAGGTAATTGTGCTTAAATGGTGCAATTAAAGCCAGTTAACGGTACCCATGCATCAAAGTAGTGATCGAGAACATGGGCTGTGGTACTTAAAGACTGACAACATATTACAATAAATGCTGCTTCAACAGCGGGTTCATTTTTGCCATTGTTTTGATGCGATTATATCATCGCTACCTGCCTTATTGTAACACTACTGTAATTTTGTAACGCATAACCTGTATGTATTTGACGCCATCCCTGTTTATAACGCCACTCAGATTGGCCAGTAGAGGGAATCTGGTGCGCCAGGAACGAGTCACAGTTTTTGATAAGCTACATAGCTGATTGCGACAGCTGGGGCGGGAGCAAACAATTATTTATCTGTCCAAATATATTTATTTTTTATTTTTGCCGTAATATATCGGAGAATAACTTATTGTTTGCATATTTAACTGTTAGATGGTACCATAGTAAGGTAGGGGGACGGCCGCAGTCCGACAGAACTAACTTACATTGTCTTGGTAAATATTATTTACTTCGCATTATACTAGTCACGGCTACCAGGCAACGTTTTTTGTAGACGTTATTTATTTCGAGAGGTTATCAATAACGAATTCACATGTGAATGGCCAGGTGCCTAGCGTCTTGCAGGGTAAATTTATCTGACGTTCCTTGATGAAGCATGATTGGATCACGAGATACCGAGGACGGAAATACGTTCACCGAGTAGATGCTCTGTGCGATTGTGCGACTAATGAAGCCTTGCTATAGGCCATCTTTGTGCAAAACATGGACCAAGACAAGACCAAGACACGGTATGCCATCATGAGATGAATAAATATGTGAAATAATCGTGTGACAGGAGTCAAACTGTCCGTTGTTACAGGCGGCGGAACAAAATGTGTAGGCCACATGAACCCTTAACTTCCTGGCCTCCCATGCCGCATGTAATGCATCGAATATATGCCAAATCGACATGTAAATGGAACTAGTACTGGCTCCGGTACCGATTCGAGACGATTAAAAGAGGAAGCAATATGGAGTGGACGAGCGGCACATTAATAATCTCCTCAAAATAAATGAATGAAAAATAAATAACACCATGACCATATGTCATAACGAAATTTAAGTAATATAATTTAGCAGTTGCATTAAATCTCTCAGGTCATCGCAGATTTATCCAATACTTATTCCAGTTAAATTGACGTAGATATCAGTCATAAGCAATTGAATTTTGATACATAGATATTGCAATACAATAGTATAAATGCAGCTCTGACCTTCAGCATATGCAGGTGTTCTATGCTTATTTTAGGAGCATATTATCAATATTGTTACAAACATTTTTGTTGGCATTTCTACTCTCACCCAGCCCGGTGATGTAGTCTTGTTCCCACACAAATCTTGTAAAACGGGAAAATTAACCATGAGATAGAAACTAGAAGCTGAAAAGGTGAAACTCTGATGAAGCTGGGAAACGATCGAACGTCGACAGATTTTAATATCTTATACGACATGGACGATTTCCAAGATGAACGATGAAAGAGACGCAATATGCGACGGCACAATGGCAGTTTGGCCCTGATTTCCTCCCTTATTAAATCGTTATAAGTCTTTGAAGACACAAGCGCCAGCGTAGACCAGACAATTTCCGATGGACGCAGATGGACGCAGATCTTGGTCGTCTTGGATGTGGCTGCAACAGGCACGCTTGTGATTCCGGATTTGTGGTGGAGGAGGGGGGGGGGGGGGGTGTATAAGTGTGTTTCTGTGTGTGTTGAGGGGCTTTCTTGCAGAACCAGCACCTCAGAAACATAAACCCCACCCGCGTACTGTGTCTCACGACACAGGCCCCCGACCTGCAATGACTTTGCAAATATGCGGTGCTTGGATGATATTTACAAGGAGTATTAATAGGGAGGAATGAAATGTGACTCCCCTGGCAGGCACATAAAGGTGCTTCCCTTGCTCTGTCATAAATCACATCAATATGTGATGATACGAGATGAGACGTGCCGGAATGGTACAACATTCTGCCACATAAGGACACCAGCGGAAGGACATTGGCGGGCGTTATTTATTCACCACGAAAGGTTAAACGGCGGATACTAATCTGTTAATATAAACCAAATAATCGGATAAAGACATAATGCGTTCCGAATCGATATTTTACAATTTATTTGCAAGTGTGAATTTATATGTGTTTTGCAGAAACGATTGCTTTGGTTTTTAACCCCGCATTGGAGTACTATTTGACCGCTAACGGTTTTGCAAATATTTTGTATAAATTGGTAATTGTCGTCACACAAATTAAAGATGGCCGAACACAGAATGCAATGTAACAAAATTCTGCGCGAAAAGTGACTCAACCAACGTACCCGTTAGAGCAAGGATTATATGTTGGTAGACCAAGGTCAAGGTCATACCAGAGTCGATACAAAGGGTCCATGTAGTAAGTGACTATACCACCGGTGGTTTTGATGAAGAACATAGAATCTTTATCCTACACCTAACATTATCATTCGCGCAAGACCTCACTCGACAAAGCCAAATCTGTTTATGCACCACTACGCCGTTCGTGTGAGCTATGCAGACCAACGTTGCTCAGTGCAAGACTCACTTTCCACTTAATCTTCTTATCCATCCACACTGTCATTGCTGACACGGTTCACTGACCACCTTGACCTCAGCAGTTGGCTCCTTACAGCCACGATGGAAACCATCCATTTCCGACAAGGATTATTGGTCTGGCGTGTGTTATACATGGAGCTCCTCTCAATGTACTCAATCTGTCTCTAGGAAGTTTTCTCTCTTTCCTCCCACAATTCACGCTCAGTGCTGATACTTTGATCGATCGATACATGGTTTTGTGTTTCCCGATTACAAAGATGCGGAGTAGTAGACGCGACAGTGGTTAATTTAGTGTTTTCTCGTGTTTTCTTAATTTACCATAACAATCATTTCGTAATAGCTTTAATGGCACCTCTATGTACTTTTGTGCATGTAATATAAAAGGTGTTGTCGCTGCTGGGAGCAGATGTACTTTTCTATCAAGCACATTGACATCCGCCGCTGGAGAACCTGTGCTCAATTTTATCCTTCTTTTCCTGTTTTTAGTAAAGCCCGGAAGCTTAAACGGTGTGAGCTTCCGGTGGCTCCTGGGATTCGTGTTGTTACCAAGGAGATGTCAGAGCCAACGACACAACAGGGGGGATTAAATGAAAGCAATATATCAAATTTTGACCGGCTTGCTCCTGTTCTTTCAGTTTGCTATTAAGTCGATGTTATTATCCGGCTTGAGTTTTTAGATGTATTTAGTTTTGAAACCAAATCGATGCGAATTGCAGTTTTGCCAAACATGGGAAGAAGGAGGGCGAAGGCATTATATACGTTTAAAGTCAAAGCACATTTACGCGGTTCGTTTAACATTTTTAAATAGTCATCAACTATGTATTAGGCACTTTATAACAGGATTACCATGAAGGCACAACCTACCGCCATGGTTACAGTTTCTAGGCTATCTACACCTTATATTTACCAGATATTTCGATAATAATGTAACCTCAAAAGATGCGTTTTTCTTTTGAGTGCTTAGAACTTCTATATATGCTCTTGCGTTTATCATTATTAATTCTCCATATCCACTTTTTCTTGTTGATCAGGTACTAATATGCTTCTGTTCTGTTGCTTGTTTTAAATAAATTACTGTGTCATTAAGCCTCCACTCGTGTGATAATTGGCATAATATGCTATTACAACCTCCAGCCACCAGACAAAGGGTGCGTGTTGGGCCATTGACAAGCGTCTTAGTTAATCGACAGGTCTCCGACACGTCGCGGTTGTCAGGGCGGCGCTGCGGGGATCGATAGGACAAGCGAGCCGCAGATTTATGCAAAGGAATGCTGAAAACTCAACTCGCGGTTGGTAACACACCACCAAATATTATTAGGTCTACATCGTAACGTTTTATGCCAGTAAAGGACTATTTGGACACATTATAATTGATGATAGTTTGGAAAGAATCTGTCGACGTCAAAGGTCTAGGTGTAGGAACGAAATTTCTCATTATGTAGAATTAGAAACTAGCTCCCTGGCATACACTTCGTAGCACGCAAATCGCTAGTAAAGACAATTTCCATTTTGGGAACGATAAACATGTGGCGTCCGAACGAGCGCGGGGGTATTTGACTCAACCTCGAGATTTTAGCTCCCATGAAGACAATAGTGATGGAAATATGAATGAATGAATACAGAGTGATGTAAGGTCATATGACCATATGACATTACATCCTTGTCCTTGTGACAATCACCAACTACTCAGACTTGAAAAGACGGGGGAACGATGGCGCATGCATGCATTTGTCTGGCTAATGGGGCAGCGAGTTCGCAGTGAAAAGCACTTTGAAGCCACAACCATAATGTGGTACATGACATTACCTATACAAAATCCGCTGAAATGGGGAGGGCGGCACTGCGCCGCGCCCCCCCCCCCCCCACTCCTTCAATCCCCAATCCTATGGCTTTAAACTAGATGTTTTTTATTGCAAGATGGGATTCTTGGGATTGATGGGTAATTTTAAAAGGTAATATAATTAACCAAAGTAAACTATTTGCATGTGAAAAAAATACGCAATGCTTGCCCCTCAATATATTATCTGTTCCGCCGCCTATGCTATAATCTCTTCACATAATGAATATTTGTTCAGCATAGTCGTTTTGGCGTTATACAAACTTCCGCTTCGGATCCGTAAATAGCTTGGGATCCGCTTTCAGGAAATAAAATGTTCGCGCTTCCGACCACTTTTTTGTAAATGAAGGCTTGGGCAAAGAAACTTCCGAGACAATAAAAAAGGGTGAGATAAAACTTGTCCCAGAAGCAGATCATTCAGCATGGCTACATATTGGAAGCGATGCACGAGGAATGAAAAATGCGATTGATGTTTTTAGCCAATTTTGGGTCCAAATGGCCTGACCATACGAAGACCAGGATAGGATTCCATTTTTGTTGAAATATCACGTGTTTACTCCATTATGAACTCTTGATTGCTAGGAAACATAAAACATTGATGAGGCACGGAATGACGTCATTTATTAGCGGGTGTAGGGGTGGCGGGTTGTGAAAGAAGCTGGGCAGGAGGGAGGGTGGGACGGGGGCTGTCCTGCACGCAGTATTCGGGTGCGCGATGGCAGATGAACGAACCGTCAACGAGCAATCAGCGACCAGAACTTGTGCCGCGTCCTGTCGGTGTGCAGATTGCCATCAATAGCGAAGGCCTAGAATGTCGACGGCTATTCGAGCTTTGCCGTCCATCCCTCCGTCGCAGTGATTAGTTTGTCTCCATGACAGCAAACGGTGGTAGTCCCAGTTATGAGATAATTGTCATCCATCATGTCATGCCCCCGGAAATGAGAAAACAACAACAAAACCGCATACATTTTTTGGCGGTGTACCTTTAAAACGTATGTAACTTAAATATGTGAGATTTACGGGGCGGTGTCTTCTTAATGATGCTTACGTTGGTATAGTATTACCTCAGATACAAAGAACACTATGGTTAGCAACGGGTGGGGGGTAATGGGCAGAACTGTGGTCCCGGTCACAGTGCGGATGCATACAATGGCTTCCACCAATAGAAAAAGTCACTTGATTGTCTTGTTCAGACGAAGCCACGTGGTCAGGTTTTTTGCTTGCCAACGGCGGAAGTCACGTGATCAGGTTTTCTCAGACTAAAAATGCGAGTGACGTCATCCAGTTTTCAGCCTGAGGATGGCAGTCACGTGACTTGGTTTGTCTTCAGATTGATGATGGGTACCGCGTGATGAGCTTTTTCAGACTTCGTAGCGGGAGTGACGTCACCAGTTCTGTAAAAAAAAACAGCGGGAGGCACAAAGTCATGTCAGACAAGTCATTAGCAGTAATCACATTCTCTTCTACTCTGCATAAATTGTTCTACCGTTGTCAGACTACCATTTAGACCAAAACACTCGCGAAATGTCGCCCGCGAGATGTCGCCCGCGAGATGTCACTGTCCTCTTAGTTCTGTCTTCTTATTGTCGGTCTTAGAACGAAAAAAATGGTAGTTATTTGGCGGGTTAGCATAATTTCGCTGCCACGTCTTCCCTTGATGTGTTATCACGTGTAGTTGGTTAAGTTGCTGGCTAGACGCAGCCTGGGAAGACGTCCATCATGTTTAGACAAATTGGAAGATTATTTATCTCCTGCGGTATTGTTGTCCGCGTCGCCTTTTGGGAAGAGTTGGGGGTGGCTAGGAGGTTGATGGAATGTTGGGAGGGGTGAAGGAGGTAGACCGTGGGTGGGGTGACCGGGATCTGTGGGTGGATGCACGGGTTGTCCGTGGGTGGTCGATGGCCGCGAGGTCAACTCCCACCCACGCCCACCTTAACACCTCGCCAATCGTCACCCCCTTTCCACTCTCACCCCACCCCCACATCCCCACCCCCGCCCCCACCCCCACCCACTGTGGCTGGGGGCACTCCCACGCATATATCGCCTACTGACAATAGCGTCGCTGGTAGCCCGGACCATGGTAACCGAACCCAGCTGTCCGCTTCAGATGGCGTGGAAAAGGATTCGTCTCCCATTGCAGGATTTATTGAGGCGGTAGTCTGCGGGCCTGATGGCAGGCCGAGGGGGGGGGGGTGTATTAAAGCGTGGCGGGGTGGGCGGGTGGGAGTCGTGGTGGGTGTGGGGCAGGGCGTGGGTTTTGCGTGGGTGTGGGGCAGGGTTGGGGTTGGTGGGGATGGGTGGCTAGTAAATGTGTAAGAAGAGTAAGACATGGTGATAGAGAGAGAAGGAAGTGGGGGGGGGGGAGGCAAAGCGAGGAGGGAGAGGGAGGGAAGGGAATGTGGGAGGATATTCGATCTTACGCCGGTTTGGTCTAGAGGGGAGGGGGAGGGGGGCGGACTCCGGGGATTTATTGGGCGGGATATCTCCCTGTGTTCGGCGGCACAATGCCCGGTTTGACCTCGCCCCGGGGAGTGAATGACCTCGAATTTACCCGCTCTATTCCGTGTTCGTTTTTCGTCTTACCCGTGAGAGAGGCAGTCACACTTGAACGGTGATTGAATCTGGGCCCCGGCCTGGCAAACACCACTCACCTCCCGACAAATGTGTCTCGTTTACCCTCAGCCCAAACCCTCATCCTTCCCCTCCTCCTCCTCCTCCACCTCCGCCTCCCCCTCTTCCTCCACCGCCCCCTACTCCTTGCCCCCCACCCCCCCACCCCCCCCCCTTCTACTCATTCATAGTCCCAGTCCACTCGCTCCCATGGTGACTTGCCGGGGGTGGTCCCTGCGTTGACTACCGACCCGTCATTCTTGCACTCCATACACCGTTGCCTCGGCAATGATGTTTACTTCTTGTATACGCGGATCCGAACCACATTGCTCCATCTTCACCCTGGATTGACCCGCGCCCTATCGCCCCATCTCCACCCTGGATTGATCCGAGCCCTATCGCTTCATCCCCTCCACGGACTATCCGTGATTATCTGATGACTTTTCCGACCGCAAATGTATTAAACTGCATGCAAAGACCTCATCCATATTGGATGAAGTTTAAGCAGGTCAACATGGTATGGCTGACCTATCGACATTGGATCCGCATTTAGCGGCTAAACAGGCTGACAAGACAAGAAATATGGCTTCGTTTCTCCACTTAGGCCGCTGCCGTCGTCAGGGTGAAATCAATTCTAATTTCTTATTATTTCTTGTTAAAAATTTACAAGAATAAATAATAAAAATAACGAGTATGAAATACAGCAAATAGAAAAGTGTACCATTTTGAAACAGTGATAACGGAGAGTGAAAATTGCTTTTATTCATCCACATGATACCGCATGTTATTATACGTAAGCTGAATCCCCGGCATTGACTTGTAGACATCCGAGGCGCATGTGTGCAATCACTTTGCGCAGAGCAGTCCTGACAGGCGAGTGTGCAAATTCGTTGAGGAAGTAGCCGTCAATACAGACATAACGGAGCCCCTAGCGGATTGAGTCGAAGGCCGAATGACGCCTCATAAGCCTGGTTTATTTCAGATTAGTCAACGATGTGAACTGTGGGGGGGGGGGGGGCTGTTGAGAGATAGTCACTGATTTTCTATTTACTACAGACCGTAGACGTTTGTCTTATAGCTATTCTCCGTTTCTTGATACCTGGAAGTCTTGTCTGACCTACATGACCTCTTCACCGCCTTAACTGACGCAAGGTCAAAAGAGACAGGCGCCAAGCCAGTTGCTTGTATGCAATCCTAAGGATTTTTGTCACAGAAGATTTTGGCATGCAACTTTCTCAACAGATAGGCCCTAATTTTGCACAGTTCTTGGTACCTGGATGGGTAATATGGTGGGGCTCCCAGAGTCACTTCCTTATACATTGTTGTACCTAGTGCCCCCCCCCCCCCGCCCCCCCCCCCCCCAACCCCCCACGGAACGTCCATGCCCTAAGTGGTTCAGCAAATTGGCAATATAGCGTCTACGTGGCAACACTGGTCTGCAACACTGGTGAAATGACCTAACCTCGAATATGATGGCACAGCTGTGGCGACAGGGCAGGCGGCATCACGAGTGGCAGTGCAACAGATTAGTTAATATACCGTGTACCACCACTCACTTTTTGATGATATAATAGTAATAATACGAGTTTAATGGCAACAAACATTCCTGGCGCCTATGCGGGAAAATTTAAAATGTCGGTGGCCCCTGCTATTAGTCCAAATGGCTGCAACAAAACCGTGTTGGTGTAGGTAATTGTGTTTAAATTGCGCAATTAAAGCCACTTAACGGTACCCATGCATCAAAGTAATGATCGAGAACATATGCTGTGCTGCTTAAAGAATGACAACTTATTAGACTAAATGCTACTTCGAAGCGGGGTCATTTCGCCATTGTTTTGATACGATTATATCGTCGCTACCAGCCTTAATGTAACACTACCGTAATTTTGTTACGCATAACCTTTATGTATTTGGCGCCATCCCTGTTGATAACGCCACTCGCATTGGCCAGTAAAGGGAACCTGGTGCGCCAGGAATGAGTGCCACTTTTTGCTAAGCTGCATAGCTGATTGCGGCAGCTGGGACACGAGCAAACAACTATTTATCTGCCGTAATATATTTATTTTTTATTTTCGCCGTAATATATCGAAGCTTATTGTTTGCATTAACCGTTAGATGGTGCCATAGTAAAGTAGGTGGACGGCGGCAGTCCGACAGAACTAACTAACATTTTATTGATAAATATTATTTACTTCGACTTATACTAGTCACGGCTACCGTGAAACAAGCTTTTTTTGTAGACGTTATTTATGTCGATAGGTTATCAATAACGAATTCACATGTGAATGACCAGTTGCCTAGCGTCTTGCAGGGTAGATTTATCTGGTGTTCCTTGATGAAACATGATTGGATGACGAAATACCGAGGACGGAAATACGTTCCCTGGGGTGGGCGCTCTGTGCTAAGATTAAAATTTGTGTTCTTGCCTTATTCCCTTACAATACAGCGCCAAGGGCTCCGCGAAGCCTAAGACCTGCATTCACGACTGCAACAGCGAATGAATAAATGCATTGATGAATCGGTGCTATAGGCCATCTTTGTACAAAACATGGACCAAACCAGACCAGACCAACTCAAACCAAGACACTTAATGCCATAATGAGATGAATAAATATGTGAAATAATCATTCTGTGTTAGACGCTGAAGAGACTTCCCCTCGAGTACGTCATGAAGCTCAGTACACTCTCGCTCTACCCGATAGTGAATTAGTTCTTGGCAATGCAGCTTGAGTTTGAGTTTTGAGCAAGCGACCCCGTGTTTAAGTAACATGCAGACGATCTTAATTGAATATTTGAAGATTATCCTGAAATACATTTCACAATGGACTCCATGTCCGAACTTGCTTGTTGACTCCGGCAGAAGGTTCGAATGATGCCTTGGCAGTAATACAGTAGAGTCAAACTGTCCGTTGTTACAGGCCGCGTAACACAATGTGTAGGCAACATAAACCCGTAACCCTTAATGCTAGAGCCTCTCGGCGACCGCATCGTTAACGATAAGATTGAGATTGAGTCTTACTACAACTGGTAAATATTTTGATGCTCGCATCTGAGGCCGGAATTCCCAAAGCAACTTACAAACGCTATCTCAAACCGTTCTGGAAAATGGGTCTGAAAACTCACCATAAGTCAATGTACGACGCTCGCAAGCAGTGGGTTAGCCATGGGCGCCCCCGAGACCCCAATAATGAGGATTACAAACGGTATAAAGATTTAAAGCGTCGATTTAGATTGCATTTGCGAAAGTTACGCCACGAAGAAGAGCAAAACCTTTTCTACGAGCTAGGCAAATATTGCGAAATTGACCAAAAGAAGTTTTGGTCCATGATCAACAAGTGTCGCAAAAAGAAAGGTGTGGTTAATCGCCCCCTCATAGAAGATGGTGTAGCCCATCGCGGCCACGAAGAACAGGCCGCTGTCTGGTTTGATTATTTCACTAATTTGTATCAGGCAGACGACACCAGCACGTCAGTAAACGATGATAGTCAATTCGAGGAAGTAACAAATGCGTATGTCCGAAACTATGTAAGTCGTTTGAAACTTTTAACGGCTGACGAAAACTGATGATATATGTCAGGAGTTTACGCCTTCCGAGATAGAAGGCGAACTTAAGAAACTGAAGCTTGGGAAGAAAGGCGGCCATGATGGTTTGACCAACGAGCATCTGACGTTTGGAGGGCCGAACCTCGTAATTTGCCTGACAACGTTGTTTAATGCTATTTATATACATGAATATGTCCCAGTGGAGATGAAAAGAGGTTTAATTTATACCCTATGCAAAGGATCGCGAAAATACGAAGATGACCGAAAAAATTACAGGGGCATTTCGTTGTTAACGGTTATATCGAAGTTGTTCGAAAAGACAATATTGGTAAAATTCAAAACCTGGATAGCGCGCACTGGTTTAAAGTTTCCTTCTGCTAATCAGAATGCATACCAGGAGTCGATGTGCAGTTTGTTTGCTTCCTATGAAGTGCAAGAGTGCATCCAATATAATTGTAAACAAAATTCGCGTTTATTTCTTGGACTACTCGATTCATCTAGCGCTTTTGACACGGTGTGGCATTGTGGGTTATTTGTTAAGTTGCACGAGCTTGGTGTGCGTGGAAAATTCTGGCGTTTGTTATACGCGTCATATGAAAACATGGTATCAAATGTGGTTTGTAACGGTGTTGCCTCTAAGGATATTCCCATATGTAGATCCGTCCGACAGGGAACGATTATGGGTCCATGGTATTATATGATCTTTATTCACGACTTGGCAGTTACATTAAGTACGTGCCCTCTAGGGGCCAGGACGGGTTCAGTGCCATCCGGTGGTATCCTACAAGCCGACGACATAGCTCTCTGCGCCCTCACTGCAAAAAGCCTGCAGGGTCTTGTGGACATATGTGAAAATTATAGTCGCCAATGGAGATTTAGGTATAACCCTGTAAAATCAAAGTTGATGGTTTTTGGTGAGTCGCGAAAACGTAAGAAAGAAAGACTTTTCAAGACAAGCATTTTTCTGTACGGTGAAAGAATCGAGGAAGTGACTGAATATACTCATGTTGGTGTGAAACTGAACGCTCAGCAACAGACGCTAGGGAGAGCTGAGGAGGTAGCTATGAAAATTCGAAGAGCTTTAATGGCCATAATCGGGAAAGGAGTTTCGGGCTCAAGCATGAGCTGCCTTACGGCATTAAAGCTTTACCGGACTGTGGTATTGCCACGTGCTCTCTATGGGGTGGAGCTTTGGAACAAACAGACCAAGCAAGAGATCAAGAAGCTAGAGCGTGCTCACGCCTCTGCCCTCCGAGTTATTCAAGGTTTTCCAAAGAGGGCAAGCATAACGATAAGCTTATCTATGTTAAATGAAAAACACCTACTGTGCTAGATCGATCGTAAAAAATTATATTTTTGTGGTAGCCTTTGTCGCCTTAATGATACTAAACTAGCTAAGGCTGTTTTCGTAGAGCGTCTGCGTCAATTTCAAACCAAAACCCATAGAGCGCAGCAAGGTGGCTTTGTAAGCGACTTAGTTGATATATTTATGAAATATAATTTGCTGAGTTATTTTAATCAGTTCTACGCTGATGGTTCCTACCCCTCAAAAGTGGAGTGGAAGCGCCTTGTTAATGCAAACATAAGGGACTGGTGGAACGCAAACTATCCCACATTTACCAGTGGAGTTAAATTTGAGCGATTGAGAGAGGTTCGCGGAGAATTGCAACAGATGCATCCAATTTGGCCCCTAGAAAAAGTGAGTCCCTGCCTCCGACGACAGTATCGAGACCTCGCCCGCCTTAATTGTGTAATAAGCGAGGAACACGAATTACATGTGTGTAACTATTGCGGGAAGGTCTACTCAGAGGGCCTGGCCCACTACATTCACTCATGTTGTAAGTATTTACCAGCTGGAGAATCTTTTTGGACCCATTTGCCAAACCTCTGCAGTGTTCAATTAAGTGCATTCATTCACAACTGTGAAAAAAAGGAACAAACAGCTTTAATTCTAGGCAAACGTCCAAACATGCCGTTATCAGCCAATGAGCGCGCTGTTTTCTTGAGCGTTTGCGCGAGTGCGTGGCAAGTCCTCGCATATGAACGTACCCTGAGGTACTACTGACCTGGCCCGATATACCTAGTGGATAGGTACCCAGTGAATACGTACTCGTTAGAGCTTTCTTTTGCTGTTATTTAGTTCCCTTTTCACGTTTGGTGTTATGTGAGTTGTGTTACTTGTAATAGGATTTCATGTAACTCTCCAGCAAATGGAGGAAATAAATAAAATCAATCAATCAATCAATCAATGTGTAGGCAACATAAACCCTTAACTCCCAGGCCTCCTCCTTCCTATGCCGCATGTAATGCATCGAATATATGCCAAAACGACGTGGAAATGGAACTGATACTGACTTTCATACCGATTCGAGGCGAATAAGACATGGAACAAACTCTCAGGTCATCTCAGGTTTACCCACTAATGATTTCAGTACATGTTACGTAGATATCAGTCATAATCAATTGATTTTTGATACATAAATTTTGCAATATAATAGCATAAAATGCAGGTCTGACCTTCAGCATATGCAGGTCTCGGAAATATTATATGACAAGCCAGGTATCGGGGCGTGTTCTGTGCTTATTTTAAGAGCGTCTTATCAATATTGTTACATACATTTTTGTTGGCATTTCTACGCACACCAAGCCCGGTGATCTAGTCTTGTTCCCACATTCGGGCGCTCACGCTTGTAAAAATCTGGCAAAAAGGAATAAACCATTAGACAGAAAGTAGAAGCTGAAAAGGTGAAACTGGGAAGCTGGGAAACGATCGAACATCGACAGATTTTAATAACTCATACGGCGTGGACGATTTCCAAGATAAACGATGAAAGAGACGCAATATGCGACGGCACACTGGCAGTTTTACCCCGATCCCCTCCCTTATTAAATCGCTGTAAGTCTTTGAATGATGCCAGCGCAAGTCAGACAATTGCCGATCGACGCAGATGGAGGCAGATCTTGGTCGTTTTGGATGTGGCTGCAACAGGCACGCTCCTGATTCCGGATTTGTGGTGGCGTTGTTTGGAATGGGTGGGGTGGGCTGGAGGGGGGAGGGGGTGTATGAGTGTGTTTATGTGCGTGTTTGTGGGGAGGGGGTGAGGGCTTTCTTCCAGAACCAGCACTTCGGAAGCATAAAAGCCACCCGCGTATTGCGTCTCACAGTACAGGGTCCTGACCTGCAATGACTTTGCAAAATATGCGGTGCTTGGATGACCGTTACAAGGAGTAATATTGTTGGGGAATGAACTGTGACTACTCTGGCAAGCACATAAAGATGCTTCCCTTGCTCTGTCATAAATCACCTCAATATGTGATGATAGGAGATGGAACGTGCCGGAATGATACAGCGTTCTGCCACATGAGGACAGCAGCTGAAGGAGATTGGCGGTGGTTATTTATGCACCACGAAAGGTTAAAGCAGCCTACTTACATGCGCCACCTTCGATTTTTTTCACATTTTAGAACCAAGACTAAAAGTAGCTAAAAATTATGATGCATCTATGTTTTATATCTCGCGGAGTCTTTAAAACAACAATTTCAAGATAAAACTGCGCGGACTAGTTTATCGCGCGCAGACGTCCTAGCGAGCCGCGGTCGACATCACACAGAATACCGAGCAGCGAACAGGCACGCAGGGATGTAAAGCCGGCCACCAACTTCTGCTCTGGTGAACAAATTGACTTCTCTCCGGAGAGCCCAGAGGCTTTCAAGATTTAAATTTCAGACAGAATATACTTAGTTGACACGGAGAAGAGATTGGTAATATAAAACTTACTGAACATATTGCTTTAAACGGTGGATACTAATCCCCGGTCTATTAAATTAAACGAAATAATCGGATATAAAACAACTAATGCGTTCCGAATCGATATTTTACATCATTTATTTGTAAGTGTACATATGTGCTTTGCCGAAACGATTGTTTTGGTTTTTAAACCCGCATTGGCGTGCGTACTATTTTAAAGGTGCGCAAAGATATTGTATCACTTGTTAATTGTCGTCACACAAATTAAAGATGGCCGAACACAGAATGCGTGAAGAAGCAATGCAACAAAACTCTGTGTGAAAAGTCTTAACCAACGTACCCGTTAACGCAAGGAGTCGATAGAAAGGGTTCATGTAGTAAGTGACTATACTACGGGTGGTTTTGATGAAGGACATAGAATCTTTATCCTGCACCAAACATTACCATTCGCGCAAGATCTCACTCGACAAAGCCAAATCTGCTCACGCACCACCACGCCGCTCGTGTGAGCCATGAAGACCAACTGTGAGTCAGTGCAAGACTCACTTTCCACTTAATCTTTTTATTCATCTAGACTGGCATGGCTGACACAGGTCACTGACCACCTTGACGCTAGCAGTTGGCTCCTTACAGCCACGATGGAAACCATCCATTTCGGACAAGGATTATTGGTCTGGCGTTATACATGGAGCTCCTCTCAATGTACCCAATTTGTCTCTGGGAAGTTTTCTCTTTTTCCTCCCACATTTCATGCTCTGCGCTGATACATTGATCGGTCGATATATGGTTTTGTGTTTCCCGATTACAAAGGTGCTGAGAGGTAGACGCGACAGTTTTTATGTAGTTTTCTTATGTTTTTTTTTATTTACCACAATAATGATATCGTGATAGCTTTAATGGTACCCCTTTATGTAAAAAAGAAATAAAAAAGTATTGTCGCTGCTAGGATCAGATGTACTTTTCTATCAAGCATATTGACATCTGACCCGGAGATCCTCTGTTTTCATCCTTTCCTGTTTTTAGTAAAGCCCGGAAGCTCATCCATGTGAACATAACACACCTCCGGTTTCTGCTAAAATCAGCGTTGTTACCCAAGAGACTCAAGGCCAACGACACAACAGGGGGGATTAAATGAAAGCAATGAAGCAAATTTTGACTGACTTGCTCCTGTTCGTTCAGTTTGCTATTCGCTATTCGCTGTCGCTGTTATTATCCAGCTTGAGTTTTTAGATTATTTAGTTTTATAACCAAATCGATGCGAATTGCAGTTTTGCCAAAGGCGGGAATAAGACGGGCAAAGGCATTATATAGGTTTAAAGGCAAACTACATTTACGCGGTTCGTTTAACATATTTAAATAGTCATCAACTATGTATAAGGCACTTTATTACAGGATTGTCATCAAAGCACAAACTACCGCCATGGCAACATTTTCTAGGCTATCCTTACCTTGTATTTGCCAGATATTTCGCAAAAAATGTACCTCCAAAAAATGCGTCTGTATTTAGAGTGTACAACTTCTATATGGACTTCTTGTTGATAAAATGCTGACATGCTTCTGCTCTGTTGCTTGTTGGAATTCAATTATTGTGTCATGTAGCCTCCAATCGTGTGATAATTGGCATAACATTCCATTACAACCTCCAGCCACCAGATGAAGGGTGCGTGTTAGGTCATTGGCAGGCGTGAATATTAATCGACAGGTCTCAGACAGGTCGCGGTTGTGAGGGCGGCGCTGCGCGAATCGATAGGACAAGCCAGCCGCTGACTTATGCAAAGGAATGTTGGAGACTCAATTCGCGCTTGGTAATAACACACCATCAAACAAGGTCTGCATGGCCAATGTTATGCCAGTAAAGGACTATTTGGACACATTATAATTGGTGATCGCTGGCAAATTTCTGTCGACGTCAAAAGTCTGGATGTAGGAACGAAACTGGTTCATGTTGTTGAATTAGAATCTAGGTCCATGGTATACACTTCGTAGCAGACAAATCGCTGGTAAAGACAATTTCCAGAGACAATAGTAATGTAAATATGAATGAACTACACAGCGATGTAAGGTCTCATGGTCGTGTCCTTGAGACAATCGCCAACTACTTCAGACATAGCGTATGGTCGTGTCATTGAGACAATCACCAACTACTTCAGACATAGCGACATGGTGATTTAAGCCCATTACCCTAATTTGGTACAGGACGTTACCTATACGAAGGTGGTGGAAGAGGAGGGGACGGGGGAGAGGCCACTGATCCCCCAGCAATCCTATAGCTTTATTCTTGATCTTTTTATAGCAAGATGGGATTCTTGGGATTGATGGGTAATTTCAAAAGGTAATATAATTAACAAAAGTAAACTATTTGCAAGTGAAAGGAAATACTCAACGTGCCCCCCTCCCAACAATATATGATCTGTTCCGGCTCCTGTACTACAATCTCTTCACATACTGAACATTTATTCAGCATAGTCGTTTTGACGGTATACCGCTTCAGATCCGTAAAATATAATATCAAGAAATAAAATGCAGGTGCTTAAGGCCACTATTTATACATGAAGGCTAACTTGGGCTAAGCAACTTCTGAGACAATAAAATAGGGAGAGATGAAACATGTCCCAGAAGCAGGTCATTTAGCACTACTGCATATTGGAAGCCATGTACAAGTAGCTAAAGCATTGTTATGACGTCATCCTATTGTCTAAACTGTAAATTAATTTTTCAAGATTGTACTGTCTTAGCGAGTTTATAATTTGCGATTGACTCAAGGAGAGCAAGCTATTTTTCAGTGCAACAATCTTCCTTCTTTTACGAAATTGACAATCGCAGTCAATGCCAGTCATGAGCAAAAAGTGAGTTTCTCTGAAACAAGTTACAACCATAATGGATGATGAACTGGAAGCTTGACGGCCGATGGAAAGCTTAAGAACAGATACACATTTCTCTTCAAAACAAGAGTAGCTCACAAAATCCATTTTTATGTTGCTCGCTACGAATTCGTAATGATAAGCTGGCTCGCCCGCAGCTTGGTTCCTGGCAAGAAAACAGAACACAATGTATGGAATTGAAAAGGGCAAATTTATTTGCCGAGTGAGAAAGACACTACATGACAAGCAAATTGTCAAATTAATTAAATAAAAGTGGCGGAACACTTCGCCACTAACTGGCGGAACACTTCGCCAGTAATTGGCGGAATGGAATGTTGGTGTTTTAGGCCACTTTTGTGCACATACAGGCTAAATTGGGCCAAGGAACCTCCCGAGACGGTAATTGGCGGAACGCATCGCCAAAAAACGTTAATAGACCACGTGACCCTATTATGGGTTGGCGTAACCAATTGACATGTATTGTATGAAGGCGGAACACATTGCCATGTACGTAGGTGGCACACATCAGCATGTACGTATGCCAAATACATTATCCAAATATATATGGACTGATCACCTTATAATTGGTAAAAGTGGATAGGCTGACATTACGTGGTAAATTTCGCACGTTTAAGTAAAAGCGAACTTAAAAATGAATTAAGACCGCTCAGAATTAATGTGTTGGCCTAAAATTGACATATCATTTTCAGTCAGCTTGAGTTACCACGTACTAAATTTTCAATTGAGCGGATTACTCTGATCGTTCAGCCAGGAAAGGTGAGGGGACATCCGCCACAGCTGATTAGACATGACCAGATGGATGATCAGCACCCCCACCCAAGGGCGAAGCCAGCGTGAATTTTCATGTAACTTACATATACGGGATCTCACCAGTCTTTGCTGGCTGAAGAAATTGCTTTTAACCATTACTGCGGTGTTCAAATAGTAAATAAAATTATTCACATTTTGTTTGTTACAAATAAGTTTTGTAATTTCTTAGTCCCAGCTGTATTAAACACACATCTTTTCAGATGACATGTGGCTGATTATATGATACATGATTACCTAGGTTAGGCAAATATACTTCTGGCCTTGACATCGTTGTTCGAACAATAAATTAAATTAATCATATCATCGTTGCAACAAATAAGCAAAGTGTGGCTTCTCAGCCCGGCTGAGGTAAATACACCTACTCTACATACGGCTGGTCATAAAGGAAATGATTACCGCGGCGGAGCAAACCCTATTTAATTCATACCGGGACCCCGGCGCATGATTGTAAAACTTATTATTCATATATAAAATATATATACTATTGTTAAGGGTCTGAAACTAAACAACATATTGTTATAATTGTCTTATGATTGCATAATCGATATGGATGCGTTGGGCAACTTTTGGTTCTCAGCCCCGGCTGAGCAGACTTCTTGCCCTTCACCGAAACACACTTCTCGTCATGCCTGCATGTTACTTACAGGCCACTTCATCCATTGTTGTCCGGACGGCTGTCATAAGCTTACTGGAATCTGGAACTATACAACATATTGTAATTCATTGAGACATCATCGCATCATGGATATGAAGGCGTTGGGCAATTTTGTCCCTAGCCCCGGCAGAGCAGACTTATTGCCCTTCACCAAAACACACTTCTCATCATGCCTGCATGTTACTTACAGGCCACCTCATCCATTGTTGCCCGCACGGCTGTCATAAGCTTACTGGAATCTGAAACTATACAACATACTGTAATTCATTGAGACAGCATCGCATCATGGATATGGAGGCGTTGGGCATTTTTTTGTCCTCAGCCCCGGCTGACCAGACTTATTGCCCTTCACCAAAACACAATTCTCACCATGCCTGCATGTTACTTACAGGCCACCTCATCGCTGCCCTGACAGCTATCATAATAGCAATAGGAACTAAAACTAAACAAGATATTGTAATCATCTTTATATTATCTCATAATGGATATGGAAGCGGTTTGGCAACTCTTGCTCCTCAGCCCTGTCTGAGGAGACCTATTGCCTTTAACTATTTTCAGATTACCATCTTATAACTATACCGCTTAAAAGTGTCAGTGACTAGGCCGTTTTGTCTGCAAGTTATAAATGGACACAGTGCAATCAAGAAACTAGCATACTCAACTGTTGTGTAATGAGTCAACGTTCAAGTTGAGACCGCTTGCTATTTTCCTATACAGCGCCCTCTACTGGCCTAGTATAAATACCCGTGCTTACTTGGTCTCTGCCCATTCCCTCACCTACGCTCACAGCAGTCGTGTACCAATAAACCGGACACCATCTATTCAAGCTTTGTGTTCTCAATGCCTTCGAAACAACATCAACTGTCGCCTTTGCTGGCTTGTTTCAGCATAGTCATTTCGTATTTCCTACATTGTAACAAATGCATGATAGGTAAGTTGACGCATGATCATGCTCTGCCCTTCATTGTTTCTCAGCATGGGAAAGGGATTCTCAGTTAATAGCCAAACAAATAGAGTACACTTCGGGTACTATATTATATAGATCTAAGCGTAATATTCGCAATTCTTCAGTAACCGGTCATAGTTACTGTATATATATGTATAACAAAGACTACTCCGAATCCTATATCCAGGCGTCTGAATAGTTTGATACGTTCAAAGACTACTCCATATGCTCTAAAATATATATATAATACAAGGATTCAGAAATTTATCCAGAAAAGGGTCAATAATTTAGCAGCCAGGCTTCTCTACTTACAGAACAAGTTTTGTTTCGTGGACATATCAGGTTAACAATTGGTGATACACCGCAATTACCGTAACTCGTGATTCGCCTTATAATCTTTACCCGCTTATATTACATTACGACGGGTCATTGACGGGACTACTGCGGTAAACTGTAACGGTCACGTAAGCTTATTTGTTCTCAATTACAAATGCCGCGTTAACATTCTAAACTACAGCAAACCCATAAATTCAATACACGCCCTCGACAACACAGGCACATGTAAAACGTTGAAGCTCACATGCCAATCCTGTCGCACGAATGAGTTATTTCCCTATAGCGCTCGCATACAATGCTCACTGAAATTAACAAGTCGGATAATTGCTTATTTTGCTCATGAAATAATTGCTCACTCCAGTGTCAAATTACATGCAGATTTGTTTAACTTCTTTAGACAAAGTTAACTGAACAAACTAGTAGCGTGGCACTAATATGATTGAACGTATTATAGAAATGGACGTCATGGTGTCACTGTCACTTAGGAAAAGTTCAATAATGAATGGGTCGGTACACGAGTTGCATGAACAATCCCATCGAACATTGCGCTAGATATGCTGGCCAATGAAAGTTTTTCTGGTAAATATCAATTAACACCGATCCCATATGTTGAACGAGACAATGTTACCTTTTTTCGGACGGCGCCAGAGTAAAAGAGATTAATTAATTTCGTACATTTCAGTCCCGGGCCAAATCTTGTTTCAATATCTTATTTTAATAATAATATTTAATATCCCCCGAGATTTTGCCTCCGGGAGAATGTGATACATTAGAATGTCCGATCGCTCTCTGGTGGCTATTCTTACATCACTCACCCTCCTGGAGCATGATAAATTAAATATATAGAGGAGTTGAGCCGAGGCATCTGGGTGATTCGTCTTGGCTGTAGTACGTCCAGTACACCCTAATGACACAGTATAGGACAACAGTAGCAATGAACATATAGATACGGTGGACTATAAGTAGGAAAATAGTAGCCAAAAGTAAGCCAAAGATTGTACTCAAGACGGCATATGTAGCAACATTATTCATGCTCATTCATTCTAAACGAATGACAAAAATTTACATTACCGGTACATATTGAGAAATTATTTTTATCTTGATTTTAAAGAGGCCAAAACGAAACGCCTCTGACTATTGACTTTCGCAATAACGCAAGCAATTCACTGCAATTTGAAAAGTGGCCTCGAACAACAAAAACTTTAAACAAAGTTTAAACAAATTTTTAAACAATTGAAATTTAAAAGTAGGTATTTTGAACAAAAAGTTTGAAATTATGATTGAAAAAAAATGTAAAGAAAAGTACAATCACTGGGCAGCCCGTGGTTATTGACCACAGCTGCCATGATGTCATCAGTCATGCCGTCGCAGTCCATGTACTGGGGTCGTTCTATCAGACGCATCACGCATTTAGACTTCTTTCTCCAAGACTGTGAGTTGGCCTCGGTGCAGGTAGAGGGTTGTTCTGAATTTCAGAATTGTTTTTTAGAAACTAAATTTGAGATCATATGTAATTCGTATGTAAAATACATACCGACATTTCCTTATATCCTATAATCACACCAGCAATCATTTTCCATTCTCGTGAATTCACGAAGCTCATTTTGCAAAGCGTATCCTATCCGTAAACAACGCACTGGGCGTTTCTTCTTTTCAAACACTATCGCAACATTGCAGCGTATCATATCATTTCAGTATCCAATAATTTGAACGATTGTATCATATTCCACATTCAACTGACAATTAATAACTATTGATGACGCATAATCCATGTGAAGTAGCCCACGCGTCTTGATGCGAAATACGACTTCATTCTTACATTCTAGCTGTACATGAAGTAAACTGACTTGTGGCTGCAGGGTCCGACGTTCTTCCATGTCGGGGTGAAACATTGTTTCAGATTAGCTCACGCATGACTCAAGCCTACCATTGCTACAATAATACATTTCTTCGGTTGTAAGATGGAAGATGGACCGACTTCACAGCTATTGGTTTCGCAAGCGGGAGATGCAATGTACATCTTAAAAGAACTATTCACGCTACGGTGAACAGGCGAGTACTTTAAGTCAGAGAATACCCGTGTAACAGTTCATTCTTGAAAAGAGATGTACTCGGCTTGCTCCTCGTACATACTTTTTCACGAATGTACTGTTGCATGGGCATTCTCCTTGCCAGAATGGGATTTATGTTCAGCAACCTTTGTGTCCAAATAACCTGACCATACGAAGATCATGATAGGCTACTTTTTCGTGGAAATAACACGTGTTTACTTCAGTATTAACTCATGATTGCGCAACATAAAAATTGATGAGGCACGGGATGACGTCATTTATTGCGCTTTTGTTCACCCCCGCAAACAGGCCGCCAATTCCGTATCACGACCATTCGTGGGCGATATTAAAGGCCACTCACAATCTTTCTTCCTGCATTGCAGAGGAAAGGGCGTGGGCGGAGGGGCGGTGGGGGGGGGGGGCTATTTAAATATTATTGACACTAATATTCGGACATTCGATCATTGTATTTCATATATATGTCTACGTATTTTCTTTTAGTAGCAGGAAAGTCGCGTAGCCAAAACGGATCCTGTTACGAGAGAGGAAAAAACGTTTCCCATTTGTAGCCACTCGTGCCTTGAAAGAAAACCCTGAGCTACATTCACACCCACCCTTCAATCCGCCAATGGGTTATTATCTTTCGCCATTTTCGAATTTCCTTCTTAATGGACAGTCTGTGGCGATGATAAACCCCCGCTATTGTGGCTACACGTATT
The DNA here is from genome assembly GCA_964019135.1 of Arenicola marina. Classification (NCBI taxonomy): domain Eukaryota; kingdom Metazoa; phylum Annelida; class Polychaeta; family Arenicolidae; genus Arenicola; species Arenicola marina. The sequence goes on from OZ025262.1 coordinate 20,496,754, forward strand.
GGCCTACTGAACGAAATGCAAGTCGAACAACAACAAAAAACTTAAAGAAGAAAGACCAGGTGGACATGATTATAGCCTCCAAGAGGCTCCACGGACAGCCCGACTGTAGAGCGTCGTGAGGGGCCTATAGACACCCCGAGGAGGAAGCGAAGCGGACTCGGGGACGTCTCATAAAGAGGCTTGTGGCGGGTCCAGGCATTCATGGCCGGCCGCGTAGATACCAAGTCATGACCTAGTCATTAGCCGAGGCTTTCTCCCTACATTATCTCGCACCCTTACGTCCCGGCGAGGGTGTATGGGGGGTATGGGTCGGGGGTGGAGGCAGATGTGTGTGTAGGTGTGGGGTGGGGGGGACGATGTGTGTAGGTGTGAGGGTTGTGGATAGGGACGACCTGTGTGTAGGAGTGGGGGTGGGGATATGGGTGGGGGGGACGGTGTATGTAGGTGAGGGGGGTGGGGTATGGGTGAGGGCCAGATGGGTTTGTAGGTGTGTGGGAGGGGGGGGGGGACAGGAATGTACGACCCAGAGAGCTAAGCCTGCCTGGAGTTTCAATCGGTCACTGACCTTTTACCACTGAGAGGTGAAGGTTTGACCGCATTAACTCTAGAAGTAACTTACACCGGATTTCATAAAATCCATGCAAAATTTTACGAATGTCCAAATGCGAGTTTTTTCAGCGCTGAGCTCACAATATCTCGAACCTTTTAAAAAAAAAATTACTTCCGCAATCCCAGCTTCCGCTGAGTTCGGGTATTGCGAATATTCCAGCCATTAGCCTTTTCGTGGTGTATTTTTCTTACATTATAATTCAACCCGCGTCGAGCATGCCAATTTACCAGGCTTACCCCGTAATAATACCACGAAAATTATTTGTAAAGATGTTTGTTTCTTAGGTTCCAGGTCCGGCTGGCACAATTTGCCACAATCACCATCAGGTCAAACACATTAAGCAGTACAGATCTTCTTCACAATAACGGAATATTCAGCGGAGGGCGCACGCGGAACGTATCCCCCCCCCCCCCCTTCCTTTCCTTGAAAACATATAGGTGAAAAGGACGTGAAAACCTACTCCGCACCCCGCGTGTTTGTTCCCCAGTGACTGTCTGCATTATCATCGGTTTGGCATTAAACATACCCCAGTGGAACTCGGATGGTGGCATAATTGTTGAACCATGTTTTCACGAAATAAGTCAAATTTTACCCCAAGTGTGAGGCTAGTGACTTACTCCAAAAATGGTTCTTACTAAGAAAATCAACGATGTCTACTCTGCTTCTTACCCGAATCTGTACCTATCTAACCAAACAATGGCAGCTTATTAGTGTAGAGACCAACTACTAAATCAGGCAGCCTATAATAATAAATGATACATACAAGCAATATGTAACTATGCATCTTAGATATGTTGTGGGTTGCGAAGGAAGGGGGCAGGAGGTGAGTCAGTAGCGGTAGGGGGTGGTGGAGTGGCGGGTTGTGAAGGAAGGGGGGAGGAGGCGGATCATTAGTGGTAGCGGGTGGTGGGGTGGCGGGTTGTGAAGGAAGCTGGGCAGGAGGGAGGGTGGGGCGGGGGCTGTCCTGTACGCAGTATTCGGGTGCGCGATGGCAGATAAACGAACCGTCAACAAGCCATCAATAGCGAAGGCCTAGAATGTCGACGGCTATTCGAGCTTTTCCGTCCGACCGTCCGTCCGTCGCAGCGATTATATTGTCATCATGACAGCAAACGGTGGCAGTCCCAGGTATGAGATAATTGTCATCCATCATATCATACCTCCGGAAATGAGAAAACAACAAAGGCAAAGCCACGTGGTCAGATTTTTTGCCAACGGCGGAAATCATGTGATCAGGTTTTCTCAGAGTAAAAATGCGAGTGACATCATCCAGTTTTCAGCCCAGCGATGGCAGTCACGTGATTAGGTTTGTCTTCCGATCGATGATGGGTACAGCGTGATCAGCTTTTTGAGACTTAATAGCGGGAGTGACTTGATCAGTTCTGTCAAAAAAAAGCGGGTGTCTTGTCCGACAAGTCATTAGCAGTAATCATATCCTCTTCTACTCTGCATAAATTATTCTACTGTTGCCAGATAACCATTTAGACCAAAATAATCAGTCGCATGCCAGATGTCACTGTCTTTTTAGTTCTGTCTTCTTAATGTCGGTCTTAGAAAGAAAGAAATGGTAGTTATTTGGCGGTTCAGCATAATTTCGCTGCAACGTCTCCCTTGATGTGTTATCACGTGTAGTTGGTTTAGTGGCTGGCTTGACGCAGCTTGTAAAGACGTTCATCAGGTTAAGCGAAGTCCTAGAATTATTTATCTCCTGCGGGAAGAGTTGGCGGTGGCTACCAGGGGGTGGGGAGCGTTGGGAGGGGTGAAGGAGGTAGACCGTGGGTGGAGTGACCGGGATCTGTGGGTGGATGCACCGGTTGTCCTAGGGTGCTCGATGCCCGCGAGGTGAACTCCCACCCACGTCCACCTTAACACACCCCCATTCCTCACCCCCCTCCCTCAGCCCCACCCAACCCCCACCCCGACCCAGCCCCGTCCCCACCCCCACCGACTGTGGCTGGGGGCACTCCCACGCATATATCGCCTACTCACAATAGCGTCGCTGGTAGCCCGGACCATGGTAACCGAACCCAGCTGTCCGCTTCAGATGGCGTGGAAAAGGATTCGTCTCTCATTGCAGGATTTATGGAGGCGGTCGTCTGCGGGCCTGATGGCAGGCCGAGGGGTGGGGGGTATTAAAGCGTGGCGGGGTGGGCGGGTGGGAGTTGGGGTGGGTGTGGCGCAGGGCGTGGGTTTGCGTGTGTGGGGGGCAGGGCGTGGGTTTGCGTGGGTGTGGGGCAGGGTGGGGGTTGGTGGGGGTGGGTGGCTAGTAAATGTGTAAGAAGAGAAAGACATGGAGATAGAGGGAGAAGGAAGTGGGTCGGGGGGGGGGGCAGAGCGAAGAGGCAGAGGGAGGGAAGGGAATGTGGGTGTATATTCGATGGGTCCTACGCCGGTTTGGTCTAGGGGGGCACCGGCGGCGTGTTCGGCGGCACAATGCCCGGTTTGACCGTGCCCCGGGGAGCTGAATGACCTCGAATTTACCCGCTCTATTCCGTGTTCGTTTTTCGTCTTACCCGTGAGAGAGGCAGTCACACTTGAACAGTGATTGAATCTGGGCCCTGGCCTGGCAAACACCACTCACCTCCCGACAAATATGCCCCGTTTACCCTCAGCCCAAACCCCCATCCTTCCCCTCCTCCTCCTCCGCCTCCGCCTCCCCCTCTTCCTTCATCGCCTCCTACACCTCCACGCCCCATCCCCAACCCCCCACCTTCCACGCATTCATTGTCCCAGTCCACTCGCTCCCACGGTGACTTGCCGGGGGTGGTCCCTGCGTTGATTCTTGCACTCCATACACCGTTGCCTCGGCAATGATGTTTACTTCTTGTATAGGCGGATCCGAACCATATCGCTCCATCTTCACCCTGGATTGACCCGCGCCCTATCGCTCCATCTCCACTCTGGATTAATCCGAGCCCTATCACTTCATCCCCTCCACGGACTATCCGTGATTATCTAAGGACTTTTCCGACCGCAAATGTACTAAACTGCATGCGAAGACCTCCTCCATATTGGATGAAGGTTAAGCAGGTCAACATGGTATGGCTGACTTATCGACATTGTATCCGCATTTACGGGCTAAGCTGACAAGACAAGAATTATGGCTTCGTTTCTCCGCTCAGACCGCTACTGTCGGATGGGGTACATTTCAAGATCCTTGGAAACGGTGAAATCAATTCCAATTTCTTATTATTTCTTGCTTAAAATTTACAAGAATAAAGGATAAAAATAACGAGTATGAAATACAACCAAATAGCCAGTGCACCATATTGAAGCATTGATTGAACCACATGATACCGTATGTTATTATACATAAGCTGAGTCCCCGGCATTGATTTGTAGACATCCTCGGCGCATGTGTGCAATCGCAGAGCCGTCCTCACAGGCGAGTGTGCAAATCCATTGAGGAAGTAGCTGCCAATACAGACATGACGGAGCCCCTAGCGGATTGAGTCGAAGGCCGAATGACGCCTCATAAGCCTGGTTTATTTCCGATCAGTCAACGATGTGAACCGTGGGGAGCATTTGAGAGATAGTCGCTGATTTTCTATTTACTACAGACCGTAGACGTTTGTCGTATAGCTATTCTCCGTTTCTTGATACCTGGAAGTCTTGTCTGACCTGCATGACCTCTTCACCGCCTTAACTGACGCAAGGTCAAAAGAGACAGGCGCCAAGCCAGTTGCTTTTATGCAACCCTAAGGATTTTTGTCATAGAAGATTTTGTTTCTTAGCTGGTAGGCCCTAATTTTACACAGTTCTTGGTACCGGGATGGGTAATATGGTGAGTCACTTCCTTATAAATTGTTGTATCTAGTGCCCCCCACCCCCACGGAACGTCCATGCCTTAAGTGGTTCAGCAAATCGGCAATATAGCGTCTACGGGGCGACACTGGTCTGCAACCCTGCCCAGTTGGCACGGTTGTGGGTGGCTCGCCGACGATGACATAGCAATGGTTCGATGCTTCAAGGAAGGTTGGCCCAACGATGGTCCACGCGTCTTTGTTCTATCTGGGTCATTTCAGGGGCGGATCTAGGAATTTCCCAGGAGGGGGGGGGGGGGGTGCTCTCTGAAAACTTCCGACCGAGGGGTGTGCTCTCTGAAAAACCTGCGACCGGGGGGGCGGGAGGGGGCAGAAGCCGCTTTAACAGTGTATGTTCAGGTTCCCAGGGAGGGTGTTGCTCTCTGAAAACTTGCGACTGGGGGGAGGGGGGGGGGAGCCGACTTTAACAGTGTATGTTCAGTTTCCCAAGGGGGGGGGGGGTTGCTCTCTGAAGACTTTAACATGCATGTTAACATGTATGTTGTATGTTCTGGTTCCCAAGGGGGGGCGTTGCAACCACCCTAACCCCCCCCCCCCTCCCCTAGATCCGCCCCTGCATTTGTGGTCTCCAAAAGCAAATGTTGAAATGACCTAACCTTGAATATGATGGCATAGCTGTGGCGACGGTCTGGCCGCAGCACGAGTGGCGCAGTGCAACAGATTAGTTAAGATACCGTGCACCATGAGTCACTTTTTGATGACGTAATAATAATAATAATATTAATAATAATAATCATAATCACAATAATCATAATCATAATAATAATAATAATAATAATAATAATAATAAGTTTAATGGCAACAAACATTCCTGGCGCCTATGCGGGAAAAGTTAAAATGTCGGTGGCCCCTGCCATTAGGCCAAATGGCTGCAACAAAACCGCGTTGGTGTAGGTAATTGTGTTTAAATTGCGCAATAAAAGCCACTTAACGGTACCCATGCATCAAAGTTGTGATCGAGAACATAGGCTGTGCTACTTAAACACTGACAAAATATTAGAACGAATGCTACTTTGACAGCGGGGTCATTTTCGCCATTGGTTTGATACGATTATATCGTCGCTACCAGCCTTAATGTAACACTACCGTAATTTTGTAACGCATAACCTATATGTATTTGGCGCCATCCCTGTTGATAACGCCACTCGCATTGGCCAGTAAAGGGAACCTGGTGCGCCAGGAATGAGTGCCACTTTTTGCCAAGCTGCATAGCCGATTGCGGCAGCTGGGGCGCGAGAAAACAATTATTTATCTGCCGTAATATATTTATTTTTTATTTTCGCCGTAATATATCGGAGCTTAATGTTTGCATATTTAACCGTTAGATGGTGCCATAGTAAGGTAGGGGACGGCAGGGTAGATTTATCTGGCGTTCCTTGATGAAACATGATTGGATGACAAAATACCGAGGACGGAAATACGTTCACCGTGTTGACGCTCTGTGCTAAGATTAAAATTTCTGTTCTTGCCTTATTCCCTCACAATACAGCGCCAAGGGCTCCGCGAAGTCGTAAGACCTGCATTCACGACTGTGACAGCGAATGAATCAATGCATTAATGAATCGGCGCTATAGGCCATCTTTGTACAAAACATGGACCAACCCAGACCAGACCAATGTAAACCAAGACATTTAAGCCCATAATGAGATGAATAAATATGTGAAATAATCGCCAGTGTTAGACGCTGAAGAGACTTCCCCTCGAGTACGTCATGGAGTTCAATACACTCTCGCTCTACCCGATAGTGAATCAGTTCTTGGCAATGCAGCTTGAGTTTGAGTTTTGAGCAAGCGACCCCGTGGTGAAACAATATGCAGCGGATCTTAACTGAATATTTAAAGATTATCGTGGAATATATTTCACAAAAGACGTTATATCAGAACATGCTTGTTGACTCCGAGAGACGACTTCAACTATTTCTTGGCAGTAATACTGTCAGTCAAACTCTCCCTTGTTACAGGCGGCGGAACAAAATGTGTAGGTGACATGAACCCTTAACTTCCTGGCCTCCCATGCCGCATGTAATGCATCGAATATATGCCAACTCGCCGTGGAAATGGAACTGATACTGGCTCCCATATCGATTTGGGGCGACTAAAAGTGGAAACAATATTGAGTGGACGAGCGGCACACAAAAATAATCTGAATCTAGATAACTTCTGTGGACGAGTGTTGTATTTCATCCCACTACTCAATATTCTCTAAACATCATCGGCTAAATGGTAACGTCATGATTTAGGAACGGGTGATGATCATAGGTCTTAACGAAATGTAAGTAATATAATGTAGCAGTTAGATTAGATCTCTGAGGTCATCTCAAATTTATCCAATAATTATTCCAATAAAATTGACGTAGATATCAGTCATAAGCAATTGATTTTCGATACATAGATATTGCAATATAATAGCATAAAATGCAGGTCTGACCTTCAGCATATGCAGGTCTCGGAAATATTATATGACAAGCCAGGTATGGGGGCGTGTTCTATGCTTATTTTAAGAGCATATTATAAATATTGTTACATACATTTTGGTTGGCATTTCTACGCACACCCAGCCCGGTTACCTAGTCTTGTTCCCACATTCTGGCGCTCACGCTTGTAAAAATCTTGCAAAAAGGGGAAAATTCACTATTAGACAGAAAGCAGAAGCTGAAAAGGTAAAAATGGGAAGCTGGGAAAGGATCGAACGTCGACAGATTTTAATAACTCATACGACGTGGACGATTTCCAAGATAAACGATGAAAGAGACGCAATATGCGACGACACAATGGCAGTTTTGCCCCGATCCCCTCCCTTATTAAATCGCTGTAAATCTTTGACGACACAGATGCCAGCGCAAGTCAGACAATTGCCGATGGACGCAGATGGAGGCAGATCTTGGTCGTCTTGGATGTGGCTGCAACAGGCACGCTCCTGATTCCGTTTTTGTGGTGGCGTTGTTTGGAATGGGTGGGGTTGGCAGGAGGGGGCAGGAGGTGTATGATTGTGTGTGCGTGTTTGTGGGGAGGGGGAGGGGGTAGGGCTTTATCGCAGAACCAGCACCTCAGAAGCATAAAAGGCACCCGCGTACTGCATCTCATGGCACAGGCTCCTGACCTGCAATGACTTTGCAAAATGTGCCGTGCTTGGATGACAGTTACAAGTAGTTTTGTGTTGGTGGGGAGTGTACTGTGACTCCCCTGGCAGGCACATTCAGAGGTTTCCCTTGCTCTGTCATAAATCACCTCAATATGTGATGATATGAGATGGAACGTGCCGGAATGATACAGCGTTCTGCCACATGAGGACAGCAGCTAGAGGAGATTGGCGGTGGTTATTTATGCACCACGAAAGGTTAAAGCAGCCTACTTACATGCGCCACCTTAGATATTTTTTACATTTTAGAACCAAGACTAAAAGTATCTCAAAATGATGATGCATCTATGTTTTATATTTTGCTGAGTCTGTAAAACAACAATTTCAAGATAAAAATGTGCTTCTCTCCGGATAGCCCATAGGCTTTCAAGATTTAAATTTTAGACAGAATATACTTATTTGACACTGACAAGAGATTGGTAATATATAAAGTACCAAACATATTGCTTTAAACGGTGGATGCTATTCCCCGGTCTATTAATATAAACCAAATAATCGGATAAAAACCATTAATGCGTTCCCAATCGATATTTTAAATCATTTATTTCCAATTGTAAATATGTGCATTGCCAAAACGATTGTTTTGGTTTTTAACCCTGCATTGGCGTGCGTACTATTTTAAAGGTGCGCAAAGATATTGTATCACTTGTTAATTGTCGTCACACAAATTAAAGATGGCCGAACACAGAATGCGTGAAGAATCAATGCAACAAAACTCTGTTCGAAAAGTCTTAACCAACGTACCCGTTAACGCAAGGAGTCGATGGAAAGGGTTCATGTAGTAAGTGACTATACTACGGGTGGTTTTGATGAAGGACATAAAATCTTTATCCTGCACCAAACATTACCATTCGCGCAAGACCTCACTCGACAAAGCCAAATCTGCTCACGCACCACTACGCCGCTCGTGTGAGCCATGAAGACCAAACGTTATTCAGTACAAGACTCACTTTCCACTTAATCTTCTTATCCATCCAGACAGGCATGGTTGACACAGGTCACTGACCACCGTGACGTCAGCAGTGGGCTCCTTACAGCCATGATGAAAACCATCCATTTCCGAGAAGGATTATTGGCCTGGCGTGTATTATAAATGAAGTCCCTCTCAATGTACTCAATCTGTCTCTAGGAAGTGGTCTCTTTCCTCCCACATTTCATGCTCCGCGCTGATACTTCGATCGGTCGATATATGGTTTTGTGTTTCCCGATTAGAAAGATGCTGATAGGTAGACCCACCACCCAGCAGCTTCAGCAAGAACAGATACACATTTCTCTTCAAAACAAGCGTAGATCACAAAATCCATTTTTAGGAACTAAATTTGAGATCATATGTAATTCGTATGCAAAATACATACCGACATTTCCTTATATCCTATAATCACACTAGCAATCATTTTCCATTCTCGTAAATCCCACGAAGCTCATTTTGCAAAGCGTATCCTATCCGTAAACAACGTACTGGACGTTTCTTCTTTCAAACACCATCGCAACATCGCTGCGTATCATACCCGTTCAGTATCCAAATTTGAACGGTTGTATCATATTCCACATTCAACTGACAACGCTTGACTGTTGATGACACATAATCCATGTGAAGTAGCCCACGTGTCTTGATGCGAAACACGACTTCATTCTTACAATCCAGCTGTACATGAAGTAAACTGACTTGTGGCTGCAGGGTCCGACGTTCTTCCATGTCGGGGTGAACCATTGTTTCAGCTTAGCTCACGTATGACTCAAGCCTACCATTGCTACAATAATACATTTCTTCGGTTGTAAGATGGAAGATGGACCGACTTCACAGCTATTGGTTTCGCAAGCGGGAGATGCAATGTACATCTTAAAAGGACTATTTACGCTACGGTGAACAGGCGAGTACTTTAAGTCAGAGAATACCCGTGTAACAGTTCATTCTGGAAAACATATGTACTCGACTTGCTCCTCGTGCATACTTTTTCACGAATGTACTGTTGCATGGGCATTCTCCTTGCCAGAATGGGATTTATGTCAAGCAACATTTGTGTCCAAATGACCTGACCATACGAAGATCATGATAGGATACTTTTTCGTGGAAATAACACGTGTTTATTTCAGTATTAACTCATGATTGCGCAACATGAAAATTGATGAGGCACGGGATGACGTCATTTATTGCGCTTTTGTTCACCCCCGCAAACAGGCCGCCAATTCCGTATCACGACCATTCGCGGGCGATATTAAAGGCCACTCACAATCTTTCTTCCTACATTGCAGAGGGAAGGGCGTGGGCGGAGGGGCGGTGGGGGGGGGGGCTACTTAAATATTATTGACACTAATATTCGGACATTCGATCATTGTATTTCATATATATGTCTACGTATTTTCTTTTAGTAGCAGGAAAGTCGCGTAGCCAAAACGGATCCTGTTACGAGAGAGGAAAAAACGTTTCCCATTTGTAGCCACTCGTGCCTTGCAAGAAAACCCTGAGCTACATTCACACCCACCCTTCAATCCGCCAATGGGTTATTATCTTTCGCCATTTTCGAATTTCCTTCTTAATGGACAGTCTGTGGCGATGATAAACCCCCGCTATTGTGGCTACACGTATTGGCCTACTGAACGAAATGCAAGTCGAACAACAACAAAAAACTTAAAGAAGAAAGACCAGGTGGACATGATTATAGCCTCCAAGAGGCTCCACGGACAGCCCGACTGTAGAGCGTCGTGAGGGGCCTATAGACACCCCGAGGAGGAAGCGAAGCGGACTCGGGGACGTCTCATAAAGAGGCTTGTGGCGGGTCCAGGCATTCATGGCCGGCCGCGTAGATACCAAGTCATGACCTAGTCATTAGCCGGGGCTTTCTCCCTACATTATCTCGCACCCTTACGTCCCGGCGAGGGTGTATGGGGGGTATGGGTCGGGGGTGGAGGCAGATGTGTGTGTAGGTGTGGGGTGGGGGGGGCCGATGTGTGTAGGTGTGAGGGTTGTGGATAGGGACGACCTGTGTGTAGGAGTGGGGGTGGGGATATGGGTGGGGGGGACGGTGTGTGTAGGTGAGGGGGGCGGGGTATTGGTGAGGGCCAGATGGGTTTGTAGGTGTGTGGGAGGGGGAGGGGGGGAGGGACAGGAATGTACGACCCAGAGAGCTAAGCCTCCCTGGAGTTTCAATCGGTCACTGACCTTTTGCCACTGAGAGGTGAAGGTTTGACCGCATTAACTCTAGAAGTAACTTACACCGGATTTCATAGAATCCATGCAAAATTTTACGAATGTCCAAATGCGAGTTTTTTCAGCGCTGAGCTCACAATATCTCGAACCTTTTTTTAAAAAAAAAATTACTTCCGCAATCCCAGCTTCCGCTGAGTTCGGGTATTGCGAATATTCCAGCCATTGGCCTTTTCGTGGTGTATTTTTCTTACATTATAATTCAACCCGCGTCGAGCATGCCAATTTACCAGGCTTACCTCGTAATAATACCACGACAATTATTTGTAAAGAGGTTTGTTTCTTAGGTTCCAGGTCCGGCTGGCACAATTTGCCACAATCACCATCAGGTCAAACACATTAAGCAGTACAGATCTTCTTCACAATAACGGAATATTCAGCGGAGGGCGCACGCGGAACGTACCCCCCCCCCCCTTCCTTTCCTTGAAAACATATAGGTGAAAAGGACGTGAAAACCCACTCCGCACCCCGCGTGTTTGTTCCCCAGTGACTGTCTGCATTATCATCGGTTTGGCATTAAACATACCCCAGTGGAACTCGGATGGTGGCATAATTGTTGAACCATGTTTTCACGAAATACGTCAAATTTTACCCCAAGTGTGAGGCTAGTGACTTATTCCAAAAATGGTTCTTGCTAAGAAAATCAACGATGTCTACTCTGCTTCTTACCCGAATCTGTACCTATCTAACCAAACAATGGCAGCTTATTAGTGTAGAGACCAACTACTAAATCAGGCAGCCTATAATAATAAATGATACATACAAGCAATATGTAACTATGCATCTTAGATATGTTGTGGGTTGCGAAGGAAGGGGGCAGGAGGTGAGTCAGTAGCGGTAGGGGGTGGTGGAGTGGCGGGTTGTGAAGGAAGGGGGGAGGAGGCGGATCATTAGTGGTAGCGGGTGGTGGGGTGGCGGGTTGTGAAGGAAGCTGGGCAGGAGGGAGGGTGGGGCGGGGGCTGTCCTGTACGCAGTATTCGGGTGCGCGATGGCAGATAAACGAACCGTCAACATGCAATCAGCGACCAGAACTTGGACCGCTTCCTGTCGGTGTGCAGATTGCCATCAATAGCGAAGGCCTAGAATGTCGACGGCTATTCGAGCTTTTCCGTCCGACCGTCCGTCCGTCGCAGCGATTATATTGTCATCATGACAGCAAACGGTGGCAGTCCCAGGTATGAGATAATTGTCATCCATCATATCATACCTCCGGAAATGAGAAAACAACAAAGGCAAAGCCACGTGGTCAGATTTTTTGCCAACGGCGGAAGTCATGTGATCAGGTTTTCTCAGAGTTTTCTGCATAAATTATTCTACTGTTGCCAGATAACCCTTTAGACCAAAATAATCAGTCGCATGCCAGATGTCACTGTCTTTTTAGTTCTCTCTTCTTAATGTCGGTCTTAGAAAGAAAGAAATGGTAGTTATTTGGCGGTTCAGCATAATTTCGCTGCCACGTCTCCCTTGATGTGTTATCACGTGTAGTTGGTTTAGTGGCTGGCTTGACGCAGCTTGTAAAGACGTTCATCAGGTTAAGCGAAGTCCTAAGATTATTTATCTCCTGCGGGAAGAGGTGGCGGTGGCTACCAGGGGGGGGGGGGGGCGTTGGGAGGGGTGAAGGAGGTAGACCGTGGGTGGAGTGACCGGGATGTGTGGGTGGATGCACCGGTTGTCCGTGGGTGCTCGATGCCCGCGAGGTCAACTCCCACCCACGTCCACCTTAACACACCCCCATTCCTCACCCCCCTCCCTCAGCCCCACCCAACCCCCACCCCGACCCAGCCCCGTCCCCACCCTCACCGACTGTGGCTGGGGGCACTCCCACGCATATATCGCCTACTCACAATAGCGTCGCTGGTAGCCCGGACCATGGTAACCGAACCCAGCTGTCCGCTTCAGATGGCGTGGAAAAGGGTTCGTCTCCCATTGCAGGATTTATGGAGGCGGTCGTCTGCGGGCCTGATGGCAGGCCGAGGGGGGGGATATTAAAGCGTGGCGGGGTGGGCGGGTGGGAGTTGGGGTGGGTGTGGCGCAGGGCGTGGGTTTGCGTGGGTGTGGGGCAGGGTGGGGGTTGGTGGGGGTGGGTGGCTAGTAAATGTGTAAGAAGAGAAAGACATGGAGATAGAGGGAGAAGGAAGTGGGTCGGGGGGGGGGGGCAGAGCGAGGAGGCAGAGGGAGGGAAGGGAATGTGGGTGTATATTCGATGGGTCCTACGCCGGTTTGGTCTAGGGGGGAGGGGGGGGACTCCGGGGATTGGTTGGGCTGGATATCTCTCTATGTTCGGCGGCACAATGCCCGGTTTGACCTTGCCCCGGGGAGCTGAATGACCTCGAATTTACCCGCTCTATTCCGTGTTCGTTTTTCGTCTTACCCGTGAGAGAGGCAGTCACACTTGAACAGTGATTGAATCTGGGCCCCGGCCTGGCAAACACCACTCACCACCCGACAAATATGCCCCGTTTACCCTCAGCCCAAACCCCCATCCTTCCCCTCCTCCTCCTCCGCCTCCGCCTCCCCCTCTTCCTTCATCGCCTCCTACACCTCCACGCCCCATCCCCAACCCCCCACCTTCCACGCATTCATTGTCCCAGTCCACTCGCTCCCACGGTGACTTGCCGGGGGGTGGTCCCTGCGTTGACTACCGGTCCGTCATTCTTGCACTCCATACACCGTTGCCTCGGCAATGATGTTTACTTCTTGTATAGGCGGATCCGAACCATATCGCTCCATCTTCACCCTGGATTGACCCGCGCCCTATCGCTCCATCTTCACTCTGGATTAATCCGAGCCCTATCGCTTCATCCCCTCCACGGACTATCCGTGATTATCTAAGGACTTTTCCGACCGCAAATGTACTAAACTGCATGCGAAGACCTCCTCCATATTGGATGAAGGTTAAGCAGGTCAACATGGTATGGCTGACTTATCGACATTGTATCCGCATTTACGGGCTAAGCTGACAAGACAAGAATTATGGCATCGTTTCTCCGCTCAGACCGCTACTGTCGGATGGGGTACATTTCAAGATCCTTGGAAACGGTGAAATCAATTCCAATTTCTTATTATTTCTTGCTTAAAATTTACAAGAATAAAGGATAAAAATAACGAGTATGAAATACAACCAAATAGCCAGTGCACCATATTGAAGCATTGATTGAACCACATGATACCGTATGTTATTATACATAAGCTGAGTCCCCGGCATTGATTTGTAGACATCCTCGGCGCATGTGTGCAATCGCAGAGCCGTCCTCACAGGCGAGTGTGCAAATCCATTGAGGAAGTAGCTGCCAATACAGACATGACGGAGCCCCTAGCGGATTGAGTCGAAGGCCGAATGACGCCTCATAAGCCTGGTTTATTTCCGATCAGTCAACGATGTGAACCGTGGGGAGCATTTGAGAGATAGTCGCTGATTTTCTATTTACTACAGACCGTAGACGTTTGTCGTATAGCTATTCTCCGTTTCTTGATACCTGGAAGTCTTGTCTGACCTGCATGACCTCTTCACCGCCTTAACTGACGCAAGGTCAAAAGAGACAGGCGCCAAGCCAGTTGCTTTTATGCAACCCTAAGGATTTTTGTCATAGAAGATTTTGTTTCTTAGCTGGTAGGCCCTAATTTTACACAGTTCTTGGTACCGGGATGGGTAATATGGTGAGTCACTTCCTTATAAATTGTTGTATCTAGTGCCCCCCACCCCCACGGAACGTCCATGCCTTAAGTGGTTCAGCAAATCGGCAATATAGCGTCTACGGGGCGACACTGGTCTGCAACCCTGCCCAGTTGGCACGGTTGTGGGTGGCTCGCCGACGATGACATAGCAATGGTTCGATGCTTCAAGGAAGGTTGGCCCAACGATGGTCCACGCGTCTTTGTTCTATCTGGGTCATTTCAGGGGCGGATCTAGGAATTTCCCAGGAGGGGGGGGGGGTGCTCTCTGAAAACTTCCGACCGAGGGGTGTGCTCTCTGAAAAACCTGCGACCGGGGGGGCGGGAGGGGGCAGAAGCCGCTTTAACAGTGTATGTTCAGGTTCCCAGGGAGGGTGTTGCTCTCTGAAAACTTGCGACTGGGGGGAGGGGGGGGGGGAGCCGACTTTAACAGTGTATGTTCAGTTTCCCAAGGGGGGGGGGGTGCTCTCTGAAGACTTTAACATGCATGTTAACATGTATGTTGTATGTTCTGGTTCCCAAGGGGGGGCGTTGCAACCACCCTAACCCCCCCCCTCCCCTAGATCCGCCCCTGCATTTGTGGTCTCCAAAAGCAAATGTTGAAATGACCTAACCTTGAATATGATGGCATAGCTGTGGCGACGGTCTGGCCGCAGCACGAGTGGCGCAGTGCAACAGATTAGTTAAGATACCGTGCACCATGAGTCACTTTTTGATGACGTAATAATAATAATAATAATATTAATAATAATATTAATAATAATAATCATAATCACAATAATCATAATCATAATAATAATAATAATAATAATAATAATAATAAGTTTAATGGCAACAAACATTCCTGGCGCCTATGCGGGAAAAGTTAAAATGTCGGTGGCCCCTGCCATTAGGCCAAATGGCTGCAACAAAACCGCGTTGGTGTAGGTAATTGTGTTTAAATTGCGCAATTAAAGCCACTTAACGGTACCCATGCATCAAAGTTGTGATCGAGAACATAGGCTGTGCTACTTAAACACTGACAAAATATTAGAACGAATGCTACTTTGACAGCGGGGTCATTTTCGCCATTGGTTTGATACGATTATATCGTCGCTACCAGCCTTAATGTAACACTACCGTAATTTTGTAACGCATAACCTATATGTATTTGGCGCCATCCCTGTTGATAACGCCACTCGCATTGGCCAGTAAAGGGAACCTGGTGCGCCAGGAATGAGTGCCACTTTTTGCCAAGCTGCATAGCCGATTGCGGCAGCTGGGGCGCGAGAAAACAATTATTTATCTGCCGTAATATATTTATTTTTTATTTTCGCCGTAATATATCGGAGCTTATTGTTTGCATATTTAACCGTTAGATGGTGCCATAGTAAGGTAGGGGACGGCAGGGTAGATTTATCTGGCGTTCCTTGATGAAACATGATTGGATGACAAAATACCGAGGACGGAAATACGTTCACCGTGTTGACGCTCTGTGCTAAGATTAAAATTTCTGTTCTTGCCTTATTCCCTCACAATACAGCGCCAAGGGCTCCGCGAAGTCGTAAGACCTGCATTCACGACTGTGACAGCGAATGAATCAATGCATTAATGAATCGGCGCTATAGGCCATCTTTGTACAAAACATGGACCAACCCAGACCAGACCAATGTAAACCAAGACATTTAAGCCCATAATGAGATGAATAAATATGTGAAATAATCGCCAGTGTTAGACGCTGAAGAGACTTCCCCTCGAGTACGTCATGGAGTTCAGTACACTCTCGCTCTACCCGATAGTGAATCAGTTCTTGGCAATGCAGCTTGAGTTTGAGTTTTGAGCAAGCGACCCCGTGGTGAAACAATATGCAGCGGATCTTAACTGAATATTTAAAGATTATCGTGGAATATATTTCACAAAAGACGTTATATCAGAACATGCTTGTTGACTCCGAGAGACGACTTCAACTATTTCTTGGCAGTAATACTGTCAGTCAAACTCTCCCTTGTTACAGGCGGCGGAACAAAATGTGTAGGTGACATGAACCCTTAACTTCCTGGCCTCCCATGCCGCATGTAATGCATCGAATATATGCCAACTCGCCGTGGAAATGGAACTGATACTGGCTCCCATATCGATTTGGGGCGACTAAAAGTGGAAACAATATTGAGTGGACGAGCGGCACACAAAAATAATCTGAATCTAGATAACTTCTGTGGACGAGTGTTGTATTTCATCCCACTACTCAATATTCTCTAAACATCATCGGCTAAATGGTAACGTCATGATTTAGGAACGGGTGATGATCATAGGTCCTAACGAAATGTAAGTAATATAATGTAGCAGTTAGATTAGATCTCTGAGGTCATCTCAAATTTATCCAATAATTATTCCAATAAAATTGACGTAGATATCAGTCATAAGCAATTGATTTTCGATACATAGATATTGCAATATAATAGCATAAAATGCAGGTCTGACCTTCAGCATATGCAGGTCTCGGAAATATTATATGACAAGCCAGGTATGGGGGCGTGTTCTATGCTTATTTTAAGAGCATATTATAAATATTGTTACATACATTTTGGTTGGCATTTCTACGCACACCCAGCCCGGTTACCTAGTCTTGTTCCCACATTCTGGCGCTCACGCTTGTAAAAATCTTGCAAAAAGGGGAAAATTCACTATTAGACAGAAAGCAGAAGCTGAAAAGGTAAAAATGGGAAGCTGGGAAAGGATCGAACGTCGACAGATTTTAATAACTCATACGACGTGGACGATTTCCAAGATAAACGATGAAAGAGACGCAATATGCGACGACACAATGGCAGTTTTGCCCCGATCCCCTCCCTTATTAAATCGCTGTAAATCTTTGACGACACAGATGCCAGCGCAAGTCAGACAATTGCCGATGGACGCAGATGGAGGCAGATCTTGGTCGTCTTGGATGTGGCTGCAACAGGCACGCTCCTGATTCCGTTTTTGTGGTGGCGTTGTTTGGAATGGGTGGGGTTGGCAGGAGGGGGCAGGAGGTGTATGAGTGTGTGTGCGTGTTTGTGGGGAGGGGGAGGGGGTAGGGCTTTATCGCAGAACCAGCACCTCAGAAGCATAAAAGGCACCCGCGTACTGCATCTCATGGCACAGGCTCCTGACCTGCAATGACTTTGCAAAATGTGCCGTGCTTGGATGACAGTTACAAGTAGTTTTGTGTTGGTGGGGAGTGTACTGTGACTCCCCTGGCAGGCACATTCAGAGGTTTCCCTTGCTCTGTCATAAATCACCTCAATATGTGATGATATGAGATGGAACGTGCCGGAATGATACAGCGTTCTGCCACATGAGGACAGCAGCTAGAGGAGATTGGCGGTGGTTATTTATGCACCACGAAAGGTTAAAGCAGCCTACTTACATGCGCCACCTTAGATATTTTTTACATTTTAGAACCAAGACTAAAAGTATCTCAAAATGATGATGCATCTATGTTTTATATTTTGCTGAGTCTGTAAAACAACAATTTCAAGATAAAAATGTGCTTCTCTCCGGATAGCCCATAGGCTTTCAAGATTTAAATTTTAGACAGAATATACTTATTTGACACTGACAAGAGATTGGTAATATATAAAGTACCAAACATATTGCTTTAAACGGTGGATGCTATTCCCCGGTCTATTAATATAAACCAAATAATCGGATAAAAACCATTAATGCGTTCCGAATCGATATTTTAAATCATTTATTTCCAATTGTAAATATGTGCATTGCCAAAACGATTGTTTTGGTTTTTAACCCCGCATTGGCGTGCGTACTATTTTAAAGGTGCGCAAAGATATTGTATCACTTGTTAATTGTCGTCACACAAGTTAAAGATGGCCGAACACAGAATGCGTGAAGAATCAATGCAACAAAACTCTGTTCGAAAAGTCTTAACCAACGTACCCGTTAACGCAAGGAGTCGATGGAAAGGGTTCATGTAGTAAGTGACTATACTACGGGTGGTTTTGATGAAGGACATAAAATCTTTATCCTGCACCAAACATTACCATTCGCGCAAGACCTCACGCTCGTGTGAGCCATGAAGACCAAACGTTATTCAGTACAAGACTCACTTTCCACTTAATCTTCTTATCCATCCAGACAGGCATGGTTGACACAGGTCACTGACCACCGTGACGTCAGCAGTGGGCTCCTTACAGCCATGATGAAAACCATCCATTTCCGAGAAGGATTATTGGCCTGGCGTGTATTATAAATGAAGTCCCTCTCAATGTACTCAATCTGTCTCTAGGAAGTGGTCTCTTTCCTCCCACATTTCATGCTCCGCGCTGATACTTCGATCGGTCGATATATGGGTTTGTGTTTCCCGATTAGAAAGATGCTGATAGGTAGACCCACCACCCAGCAGCTTCAGCAAGAACAGATACACATTTCTCTTCAAAACAAGCGTAGATCACAAAATCCATTTTTAGGAACTAAATTTGAGATCATATGTAATTCGTATGCAAAATACATACCGACATTTCCTTATATCCTATAATCACACTAGCAATCATTTTCCATTCTCGTAAATCCCACGAAGCTCATTTTGCAAAGCGTATCCTATCCGTAAACAACGTACTGGACGTTTCTTCTTTCAAACACCATCGCAACATCGCTGCGTATCATACCCGTTCAGTATCCAAATTTGAACGGTTGTATCATATTCCACATTCAACTGACAACGCTTGACTGTTGATGACACATAATCCATGTGAAGTAGCCCACGTGTCTTGATGCGAAACACGACTTCATTCTTACAATCCAGCTGTACATGAAGTAAACTGACTTGTGGCTGCAGGGTCCGACGTTCTTCCATGTCGGGGTGAACCATTGTTTCAGCTTAGCTCACGTATGACTCAAGCCTACCATTGCTACAATAATACATTTCTTCGGTTGTAAGATGGAAGATGGACCGACTTCACAGCTATTGGTTTCGCAAGCGGGAGATGCAATGTACATCTTAAAAGGACTATTTACGCTACGGTGAACAGGCGAGTACTTTAAGTCAGAGAATACCCGTGTAACAGTTCATTCTGGAAAACATATGTACTCGACTTGCTCCTCGTGCATACTTTTTCACGAATGTACTGTTGCATGGGCATTCTCCTTGCCAGAATGGGATTTATGTCAAGCAACATTTGTGTCCAAATGACCTGACCATACGAAGATCATGATAGGATACTTTTTCGTGGAAATAACACGTGTTTATTTCAGTATTAACTCATGATTGCGCAACATGAAAATTGATGAGGCACGGGATGACGTCATTTATTGCGCTTTTGTTCACCCCCGCAAACAGGCCGCCAATTCCGTATCACGACCATTCGCGGGCGATATTAAAGGCCACTCACAATCTTTCTTCCTACATTGCAGAGGGAAGGGCGTGGGCGGAGGGGCGGTGGGGGGGGGGGCTACTTAAATATTATTGACACTAATATTCGGACATTCGATCATTGTATTTCATATATATGTCTACGTATTTTCTTTTAGTAGCAGGAAAGTCGCGTAGCCAAAACGGATCCTGTTACGAGAGAGGAAAAAACGTTTCCCATTTGTAGCCACTCGTGCCTTGAAAGAAAACCCTGAGCTACATTCACACCCACCCTTCAATCCGCCAATGGGTTATTATCTTTCGCCATTTTCGAATTTCCTTCTTAATGGACAGTCTGTGGCGATGATAAACCCCCGCTATTGTGGCTACACGTATTGGCCTACTGAACGAAATGCAAGTCGAACAACAACAAAAAACTTAAAGAAGAAAGACCAGGTGGACATGATTATAGCCTCCAAGAGGCTCCACGGACAGCCCGACTGTAGAGCGTCGTGAGGGGCCTATAGACACCCCGAGGAGGAAGCGAAGCGGACTCGGGGACGTCTCATAAAGAGGCTTGTGGCGGGTCCAGGCATTCATGGCCGGCCGCGTAGATACCAAGTCATGACCTAGTCATTAGCCGGGGCTTTCTCCCTACATTATCTCGCACCCTTACGTCCCGGCGAGGGTGTATGGGGGGTATGGGTCGGGGGTGGAGGCAGATGTGTGTGTAGGTGTGGGGTGGGGGGGACGATGTGTGTAGGTGTGAGGGTTGTGGATAGGGACGACCTGTGTGTAGGAGTGGGGGTGGGGATATGGGTGGGGGGGACGGTGTGTGTAGGTGAGGGGGGCGGGGTATTGGTGAGGGCCAGATGGGTTTGTAGGTGTGTGGGAGGGGGAGGGGGGGGAGGGACAGGAATGTACGACCCAGAGAGCTAAGCCTCCCTGGAGTTTCAATCGGTCACTGACCTTTTGCCACTGAGAGGTGAAGGTTTGACCGCATTAACTCTAGAAGTAACTTACACCGGATTTCATAAAATCCATGCAAAATTTTACGAATGTCCCAATGCGAGTTTTTTCAGCGCTGAGCTCACAATATCTCGAACCTTTTTTAAAAAAAAAATTACTTCCGCAATCCCAGCTTCCGCTGAGTTCGGGTATTGCGAATATTCCAGCCATTGGCCTTTTCGTGGTGTATTTTTCTTACATTATAATTCAACCCGCGTCGAGCATGCCAATTTACCAGGCTTACCTCGTAATAATACCACGAAAATTATTTGTAAAGAGGTTTGTTTCTTAGGTTCCAGGTCCGGCTGGCACAATTTGCCACAATCACCATCAGGTCAAACACATTAAGCAGTACAGATCTTCTTCACAATAACGGAATATTCAGCGGAGGGCGCACGCGGAACGTACCCCCCCCCCTTCCTTTTCTTGAAAACATATAGGTGAAAAGGACGTGAAAACCCACTCAGCACCCCGCGTGTTTGTTCCCCAGTGACTGTCTGCATTATCATCGGTTTGGCATTAAACATACCCCAGTGGAACTCGGATGGTGGCATAATTGTTGAACCATGTTTTCACGAAATACGTCAAATTTTACCCCAAGTGTGAGGCTAGTGACTTATTCCAAAAATGGTTCTTGCTAAGAAAATCAACGATGTCTACTCTGCTTCTTACCCGAATCTGTACCTATCTAACCAAACAATGGCAGCTTATTAGTGTAGAGACCAACTACTAAATCAGGCAGCCTATAATAATAAATGATACATACAAGCAATATGTAACTATGCATCTTAGATATGTTGTGGGTTGCGAAGAAAGGGGGCAGGGGGTGAGTCAGTAGCGGTAGGGGGTGGTGGAGTGGCGGGTTGTGAAGGAAGGGGGGAGGAGGCGGATCATTAGTGGTAGCGGGTGGTGGGGTGGCGGGTTGTGAAGGAAGCTGGGCAGGAGGGAGGGTGGGGCGGGGGCTGTCCTGTACGCAGTATTCGGGTGCGCGATGGCAGATAAACGAACCGTCAACATGCAATCAGCGACCAGAACTTGGACCGCTTCCTGTCGGTGTGCAGATTGCCATCAATAGCGAAGGCCTAGAATGTCGACGGCTATTCGAGCTTTTCCGTCCGACCGTCCGTCCGTCGCAGCGATTATATTGTCATCATGACAGCAAACGGTGGCAGTCCCAGGTATGAGATAATTGTCATCCATCATATCATACCTCCGGAAATGAGAAAACAACAAAGGCAAAGCCACGTGGTCAGATTTTTTGCCAACGGCGGAAGTCATGTGATCAGGTTTTCTCAGAGTTTTCTGCATAAATTATTCTACTGTTGCCAGATAACCCTTTAGACCAAAATAATCAGTCGCATGCCAGATGTCACTGTCTTTTTAGTTCTCTCTTCTTAATGTCGGTCTTAGAAAGAAAGAAATGGTAGTTATTTGGCGGTTCAGCATAATTTCGCTGCCACGTCTCCCTTGATGTGTTATCACGTGTAGTTGGTTTAGTGGCTGGCTTGACGCAGCTTGTAAAGACGTTCATCAGGTTAAGCGAAGTCCTAAGATTATTTATCTCCTGCGGGAAGATGTGGCGGTGGCTACCAGGGGGGGGGGGCGTTGGGAGGGGTGAAGGAGGTAGACCGTGGGTGGAGTGACCGGGATGTGTGGGTGGATGCACCGGTTGTCCGTGGGTGCTCGATGCCCGCGAGGTCAACTCCCACCCACGTCCACCTTAACACACCCCCATTCCTCACCCCCCTCCCTCAGCCCCACCCAACCCCCACCCCGACCCAGCCCCGTCCCCACCCTCACCGACTGTGGCTGGGGGCACTCCCACGCATATATCGCCTACTCACAATAGCGTCGCTGGTAGCCCGGACCATGGTAACCGAACCCAGCTGTCCGCTTCAGATGGCGTGGAAAAGGGTTCGTCTCCCATTGCAGGATTTATGGAGGCGGTCGTCTGCGGGCCTGATGGCAGGCCGAGGGGGGGGATATTAAAGCGTGGCGGGGTGGGCGGGTGGGAGTTGGGGTGGGTGTGGCGCAGGGCGTGGGTTTGCGTGGGTGTGGGGCAGGGTGGGGGTTGGTGGGGGTGGGTGGCTAGTAAATGTGTAAGAAGAGAAAGACATGGAGATAGAGGGAGAAGGAAGTGGGTCGGGGGGGGGGGGGCAGAGCGAGGAGGCAGAGGGAGGGAAGGGAATGTGGGTGTATATTCGATGGGTCCTACGCCGGTTTGGTCTAGGGGGGAGGGGGGGGACTCCGGGGATTGGTTGGGCTGGATATCTCTCTATGTTCGGCGGCACAATGCCCGGTTTGACCTTGCCCCGGGGAGCTGAATGACCTCGAATTTACCCGCTCTATTCCGTGTTCGTTTTTCGTCTTACCCGTGAGAGAGGCAGTCACACTTGAACAGTGATTGAATCTGGGCCCTGGCCTGGCAAACACCACTCACCTCCCGACAAATATGCCCCGTTTACCCTCAGCCCAAACCCCCATCCTTCCCCTCCTCCTCCTCCGCCTCCGCCTCCCCCTCTTCCTTCATCGCCTCCTACACCTCCACGCCCCATCCCCAACCCCCCACCTTCCACGCATTCATTGTCCCAGTCCACGCGCTCCCACGGTGACTTGCCGGGGGGTGGTCCCTGCGTTGACTACCGGTCCGTCATTCTTGCACTCCATACACCGTTGCCTCGGCAATGATGTTTACTTCTTGTATAGGCGGATCCGAACCATATCGCTCCATCTTCACCCTGGATTGACCCGCGCCCTATCGCTCCATCTCCACCCTGGATTAATCCGAGCCCTATCGCTTCATCCCCTCCACGGACTATCCGTGATTATCTAAGGACTTTTCCGACCGCAAATGTACTAAACTGCATGCGAAGACCTCCTCCATATTGGATGAAGGTTAAGCAGGTCAACATGGTATGGCTGACTTATCCACATTGTATGTCTGACCTGCATGACCTCTTCACCGCCTTAACTGACGCAAGGTCAAAAGAGACAGGCGCCAAGCCAGTTGCTTTTATGCAACCCTAAGGATTTTTGTCATAGAAGATTTTGTTTCTTAGCTGGTAGGCCCTAATTTTACACAGTTCTTGGTACCGGGATGAGTAATATGGTGAGTCACTTCCTTATAAATTGTTGTATCTAGTGCCCCCCACCCCCACGGAACGTCCATGCCTTAAGTGGTTCAGCAAATCGGCAATATAGCGTCTACGGGGCGACACTGGTCTGCAACCCTCCCCAGTTGGCACGGTTGCCGGTGGCTCGCCGACGATGACATAGCAATGGTTCGATGCTTCAAGGAAGGTTGGCCCAACGATGGTCCACGCGCCTTTGTTCTATCTGGGTCATTTCAGGGGCGGATCTAGGAATTTCCCAGGAGGGGGGGGGGGTGCTGTCTGAAAACTTCAGACCAAGGGGTGTGCTCTCTGAAAAACTTGCGACCGGGGGGGGCGGGAGGGGGCAGAAGCCGCTTTAACAGTGTATGTTCAGGTTCCCAGGGAGGGTGTTGCTCTCTGAAAACTTGCGACTGGGGGGAGGGGGGGGGAAGCCGACTTTAACAGTGTATGTTCAGTTTCCCAAGGGGGGGGGGGAAGCCGACTTTAACAGTGTATGTTCAGTTTCCCAAGGGGGGGGGTTGCTCTCTGAAGACTTTAACATGTATGTTAACATGTATGTTGTATGTTCTGGTTCCCAAGGGGGGGCGTTGCAACCACCCTAACCCCCCCCCCTCCCCTAGATCCGCCACTGCATTTGTGGTCTCCAAAAGCAAATGGTGAAATGACCTAACCTTGAATATGATGGCATAGCTGTGGCGACGGTCTGGCGGCAGCACGAGTGGCGCAGTGCAACAGATTAGTTAAGATACCGTGCACCATGAGTCACTTTTTGATGACGTAATAATAATAATAATAATAATAATAATCATAATCATAATCATAATCATAATCATAATCATAATCATAATCATAATCATAATCATAATCATAATAATAATAATAATAATAAGAGTTTAATGGCAACAAACATTCCTGGCGCCTATGCGGGAAAAGTTAAAATGTCGGTGGCCCCTGTCATTAGGCCAAATGGCTGCAACAAAACCGCGTTGGTGTAGGTAATTGTGTTTAAATTGCGCAATTAAAGCCACTTAACGGTACCCATGCATCAAAGTTGTGATCGAGAACATGGACTGTGCTACTTAAACACTGACAAAATATTAGAACGAATGCTACTTTGTCAGCGGGGTCATTTTCGCCATTGGTTTGATACGATTATATCGTCGCTACCAGCCTTAATGTAACACTACCGTAATTTTGTAACGCATAACCTATATGTATATGGCGCCATCCCTGTTGATAACGCCACTCGCATTGGCCAGTAAAGGGAACCTGGTGCGCCAGGAATGAGTGCCACTTTTTGCTAAGCTGCATAGCTGATTGCGGCAGCTGGGGCGCGAGAAAACAATTATTTATCTGCCGTAATATATTTATTTTTTATTTTCTGCCGTAATATATCGGAGCTTATTGTTTGCATATTTAACCGTTAGATGGTGCCATAGTAAGGTAGGGGACGGCGGCAGTCCGACAGAACTAACTTACATTTTATTGGTAAATATTATTTACTTCGACTTATACTAGTCACGGCTACCAGACAACAAGCTTTTTTTGTAGACGTTATTTATGTCGATAGGTTATCAATAACGGATTCACATGGGAATGACCAGTTGCCTAGCGTCTTGCAGGGTAGATTTATCTGGCGTTCCTTGATGAAACATGATTGGATGACGAAATACCGAGGACGGAAATACGTTCACCGTGTAGACGCTCTGTGCTAAGATTAAAATTTGTGTTCTTGCCTTATTCCCTTACAATACAGCGCCAAGGGCTCCGCGAAGTCGTAAAACCTGCATTCACGACTGTGACAGCGAATGAATAAATGCATTAATGAATCGGCGCTATAGGCCATCTTTGTACAAAACATGGACCAACCCAGACCAGACCAATTCAAACCAAGACACTTAAGCCCATAATGAGATGAATAAATATGTGAAATATTCGCCAGTGTTAGACGCTGAAGAGACTTCCCCTCGAGTACGTCATGGAGTTCAGTACACTCTCGCTCTACCCGATAGTGAATCAGTTCTTGGCAATGCAGCTTGAGTTTTGAGCAAGCGACCCCGTGGTGAAATATGCAGCGGATATGCAGCGGATCTTAACTGAATATTTAAAGATTATCGTGGAATATATTTCGCAATAGACGTTATATCCGAACATGCTTGTTGACTCCGAGAGACGACTTCAACTATTTCTTGGCAGTAATACTGTCAGTCAAACTCTCCCTTGTTACAGGCGGCGGAACAAAATGTGTAGGTGACATGAACCCTTAACTTCCTGGCCTCCCATGCCGCATGTAATGCATCGAATATATGCCAACTCGCCGTGGAAATGGAACTGATACTGGCTCCCATATCGATTTGGGGCGATTAAAAGAGGAAACAATATTGAGTGGACGAGCGGCACACAAAAATAATCTGAATCTAGATAACTTCTGTGGACGAGTGTTGTATTTCATCCCACTACTCAATATTCTCTAAACATCATCGGCTAAATGGTAACGTCATGGTTAAGGAACGGGTGATGATCATAGGTCTTAACGAAATGTAAGTAATATAATGTAGCAGTTAGATTAGATCTCTGAGGTCATCTCAAATTTATCCAATAATTATTCCAATAAAATTGACGTAGATATCAGTCATAAGCAATTGATTTTTGATATATAGATATTGCAATATAATAGCTTAAAATGCAGGCCTGACCTTCAGCATATGCAGGTCTCGGAAATATTATATGACAAGCCAGGTATGGGGGCGTGTTCTATGCTTATGTTAAGAGCATATTATAAATATTGTTACATACATTTTGGTTGGCATTTCTACGCACACCCAGCCCGGTTACCTAGTCTTGTTCCCACATTCTGGCGCTCACGCTTGTAAAAATCTTGCAAAAAGGGAAAATTCACTATTAGACAGAAAGCAGAAGCTGAAAAGGTAAAAATGGGAAGCTGGGAAAGGATCGAACGTCGACAGATTTAAATAATTCATACGACATGGACGATTTCCAAGATAAACGATGAAAGAGACGCAATATGCGACGGCACAATGGCAGTTTTGCCCCGATCCCCTCCCTTATTAAATCGCTGTAAATCTTTGACGACACAGATGCCAGCGCAAGTCAGACAATTGCCGATGGACGCAGATGGAGGCAGATCTTGGTCGTCTTGGATGTGGCTGCAACAGGCACGCTCCTGATTCCGGTTTTGTGGTGGCGTTATTTGGAATGGGTGGGGTTGGCAGGAGGGGACAGGAGGTGTATGAGTGTGTTTCTGTGCGTGTTTGTGGGGAGGGGGAGGGGGGTAGGGCTTTATCGCAGAACCAGCACCTCAGAAGCATAAAAGGCACCCGCGTACTGCATCTCATGGCACAGGCTCCTGACCTGCAATGACTTTGCAAAATGTGCCGTGCTTGGATGACAGTTACAAGTAGTTTTGTGTTGGTGGGGAGTGTACTGTGACTCCCCTGGCAGGCACATTCAGATGTTTCCCTTGCTCTGTCATAAATCACCTCAATATGTGATGATATGAGATGGAACGTGCCGGAATGATACAGCGTTCTGCCACATGAGGACAGCAGCTAGAGGAGATTGGCGGTGGTTATTTATGCACCACGAAAGGTTAAAGCAGCCTACTTACATGCGCCACCTTAGATATTTTTTACATTTTAGAACCAAGACTAAAAGTATCTCAAAATGATGATGCATCTATGTTTTTGTATTTTGCTGAGTCTGTAAAACAACAATTTCAAGATAAAAATGTGCTTCTCTCCGGATAGCCCATAGGCTTTCAAGATTTCAATTTTAGACAGAATATACTTATTTGACACTGACAAGAGATTGGTAATATATAAAGTACCAAACATATTGCTTTAAACGGTGGATACTATTCCCCGGTCTATTAATATAAACCAAATAATCGGATAAAAACCATTAATGCGTTCCGAATCGAAATTTTAAATCATTTATTTCCAATTGTAAATATGTGCATTGCCAAAACGATTGTTATGGTTTTTAACCCCGCATTGGCAGGCGTACTATTTTAAAGGCGCGCAAAGATATTGTATCACTTGTTAATTGTCGTCACACAAATTAAAGATGGCCGAACACAGAATGCGTGAAGAATCAATGCAACAAAACTCTGTTCGAAAAGTCTTAACCAACGTACCCGTTAACGCAAGGAGTCGATGGAAAGGGTTCATGTAGTAAGTGACTATACTACGGGTGGTTTTGATGAAGGACATAAAATCTTTATCCTGCACCAAACATTACCATTCGCGCAAGACCTCACTCGACAAAGCCAAATCTGCTCACGCACCACTACGCCGCTCGTGTGAGCCATGAAGACCAAACGTTATTCAGTACAAGACTCACTTTCCACTTAATCTTCTTATCCATCCAGACAGGCATGGCTGACACAGGTCACTGACCACCGTGACGTCAGCAGTGGGCTCCTTACAGCCATGATGAAAACCATCCATTTCCGAGAAGGATTATTGGCCTGGCGTGTATTATAAATGAAGCTCCTCTCAATGTACTCAATCTGTCTCTAGGAAGTGGTCTCTTTCCTCCCACATTTCATGCTCCGCGCTGATACTTCGATCGGTCGATATATGGTTTTGTGTTTCCCGATTAGAAAGATGCTGATAGGTAAATAGGCAAGAACAGATACACATTTCTCTTCAAAACAAGCGTAGATCACAAAATCCATTTTTAGGAACTAAATTTGAGATCATATGTAATTCGTATGCAAAATACATACCGACATTTCCTTATATCCTATAATCACACTAGCAATCATTTTCCATTCTCGTAAATCCCACGAAGCTCATTTTGCAAAGCGTATCCTATCCGTAAACAACGTACTGGACGTTTCTTCTTTCAAACACCATCGCAACATCGCGGCGTATCATACCCGTTCAGTATCCAAATTTGAACGGTTGTATCATATTCCACATTCAACTGACAACGCTTGACTGTTGATGACACATAATCCATGTGAAGTAGCCCACGTGTCTTGATGCGAAACACGACTTCATTCTTACAATCCAGCTGTACATGAAGTAAACTGACTTGTGGCTGCAGGGTCCGACGTTCTTCCATGTCGGGGTGAACCATTGTTTCAGCTTAGCTCTCAAGCCTACCATTGCTACAATAATACATTTCTTCGGTTGTAAGATGGAAGATGGACCGACTTCACAGCTATTGGTTTCGCAAGCGGGAGATGCAATGTACATCTTAAAAGAACTATTTACGCTACGGTGAACAGGCGAGTACTTTAAGTCAGAGAATACCCGTGTAACAGTTCATTCTGGAAAACATATGTACTCGGCTTGCTCCTCGTGCATACTTTTTCACGAATGTACTGTTACATGGGCATTCTCCTTGCCAGAATGGGATTTATGTCAAGCAACCTTTGTGTCCAAATAACCTGACCATACGAAGATCATGATAGGCTACTTTTTCGTGGAAATAACACGTGTTTACTTCAGTATTAACTCATGATTGCGCAACATGAAAATTGATGAGGCACGGGATGACGTCATTTATTGCGCTTTTGTTCACCCCCGCAAACAGGCCGCCAATTCCGTATCACGACCATTCGTGGGCGATATTAAAGGCCACTCACAATCGTCCTTCCTACATTGCAGAGGGAAGGGCGTGGGCGGAGGGGCGGTGAGGGGGGGGGGGGCTACTTAAATATTATTGACACTAATATTCGGACATTCGACAGTCTACGTATTTTCTTTTAGTAGCAGGAAAGTCGCGTAACCAAAACGGATCCCGTTACGAGAGAGGAAAAAACGTTTCCCATTTGTAGCCAGTCGTGCCTTGAAAGAAAACCCTGAGCTACATTCACACCCACCCTTCAATCCGCCAATGGATTATTATCTTTCGCCATTTTCGAATTTCCTTCTTAATGGACAGTCTGTGGCGATGATAAACCCCCGCTATTGTGGCTACACATATTGGCCTTCTGAACGAAATTCAAGACGAACAACAACAAAAACCTTAAAGAAGAAAGACCAGGTGGACATGATTATAGCTTCCAAGAGGCTCCACGGACAGCCCGAATGTAGAGCGTCGTGAGGGACCTATAGACACCCCGAGGAGGAAGCGAAGCGGACTCGGGGACGTCTCATAAAGAGGCTTGTGGCGGGTCCAGGCATTCATGGCCGGCCGCGTAAATACCAAGTCATGACCTAGTCATTAGCCGAGGCTTTCTCCCGACACCGTCTCGCACCCTTACGTCCCGGCGAGGGTGTATGGGGGGTATGAGTCGGGGGTGGGGGCAGATGTGTGTGTAGGTGTGGGGTGGGGGGGACGATGTGTGTATGTGTGAGGGTTGGGGGTAGGGACGGCCTGTGTGTAGGTGTGGGGGTGAGGGATATAAGTGATGGATAGATTTGTGTGTAGGGGTGGGGGAGAGGGGTGGGGGGTAGGGACGGGATGTGTATGACCCAGGGAGCTGAGACTACCTGGTGTTTCACTGAGAGGTGAAGGTCTGATGGCATTAACTCTAGAAGTAGCTTACACGGGATTTCCTTCAATTCCGTGCAAAATGCTACGAATGTCCAAATGCGATTTTTTGCAGCGCCGAGCTCACAATATCCCGACCCTTGCCAAAAATTAATTTACTTTCGCAATCCCAGCTTCCGCTGAGTGTGGCTATTGCAAATATTCCATCCATTAGCCCTTTCGTGATGTATTTTTCTGATATTTCAATTCAGCCCGCGTCGAACATGCCAATTTGCCATGCTTACCCCGTAATAATACCACAAAAATGATTTGTAAAGTTTCTTCTTATAGGTTCCAGCTCCTGCTGGTACAATTTGACACAATCACAATTATGTCAAAAACACCAAGCAGTACAGATATGCAGCGGAGGGCGCAGGTAGAACGCCCCCCCCCCTTCCTTTCCTTGAAACATTGGAAGTGAAAAAGGACGTGAAACCCCCTCCGCAATCCTGCATGTTTACACCCCAGTGACTTTATTATCATCGGTATGGCATTAAACATACCCCATATGCCTTGTGAAAACTCATAATTGTTGAACCATGTTTTTCAATCCGCGAAGTGTGGGGCTGGTCACTTACGCCCAAAATGTTTTTTGATAAAAAAAATCCACGCTTAACGATTAATCTGTCTCTCACCACGATCTGCATCTGCCTAACAAAACAATGCCAGCCGACTAATGTAAAGACCAACTACTATGCTGAGCAGCCTATAGTAATACTAAACAATACATCCAAACGATGCGCAAGTATACATCTTAGATAAGTCAAACTTTTTTTTTCGGTGGTTGCCATGGAGACGTGTCGCGTGGCATCTAGACGACGACGACGCCGTACGTGTTTCCGTGGCGCATCTTTGTAGCGTGGCTGCCGTCGAGCGTCGAGCGTCGGCACGCCATCATCCTTTGATCTGGAGCTTGTAAAGAGCCCGCAGCGAGGAGCCGTCTGTCTGCCAGTCCGGCGTGCCTCCGTCTCATCCTCCTCCTCTTCCTCCTTTTCCCCTTCCGACCCTTTGACGTCCCTTGTCCCCTTGGGAAATCGCCATTTCCATCGCCAGTCTTTTAGCCTTTGGCAGACGGCGCTTGCATGCATTGCATCCCGCGTCGTGGAATAGCGAATCGGCCGGGTAATGCATGGTGTCTTCAGTCGTGTTCGCCATGCAGCCCAGTGATAAGACTCCACTACTCGTCGTTATACGTGATATTCATGGGGCAAGGACGGGGGGAGTGGAGCGCATTCACTTCACATTGGAAGCATTGGTTGGTCGAGTCGCCGGACAACTGATATCCCCACCCACACCCCCCCCCCTCCCCACCTCCCACCTCCCACCCGCCACGCGTCAACACACGTACCGGTTGCACCAT
Organism: Arenicola marina; assembly: GCA_964019135.1. Lineage (NCBI taxonomy): Eukaryota > Metazoa > Annelida > Polychaeta > Arenicolidae > Arenicola > Arenicola marina. The sequence continues at coordinate 20,528,517 of OZ025262.1, forward strand.
AAATCAATCTGGTCTTCAAAACCAAATTGATAAAATGGATGCTGAGTTGCTGTTAGTTCCTTGCAGGAGAGGAAAGCGCTTTTATAAAAAATGTCATATCCGCGTTGAGCATGACGTAGTTATAGTTGTGACCATCCCCTCACTCCCACCCACCCGTGCTTGCCCACCCCGGAGGTGGCCTAGGCTCTTATCAGTGCTAACACGTTCGTTCCCGGCTCAGTTTACGATTGTAACGTACTTTTAATGTCACAGGTACGATGGCGGCGCAGTAGGTTTCCACCATAGAGGGCACCTGTCAGCTACGACATTCATCCGTGACATTTTATGGGTGGTCACGTGATGGTCCTACAGTGACTGTCCCGGGGTGGAAGCTCCGGAAATGGGCCATTACAGGCCCCACCCCATCTTCTAGCCTTCCTCTCCCACCCCATCCTCTAGCCTTCCTTCTCCACCCCAGCCTAAAGCTTTTCTCCTCCACCCCAGCCTAAAGCCTTCCTCCCCTACCCAAGCCTAAAGCCTTTATCCTCCACCCCAGCCTAAAGCCTTCCCGCCCCACTCCAGCCTAAAGCCTCCCCCCCCCCCACCCCAGTCTAAAGCTTTCCAGCCCCACTCCAGCCTAAAGCCTTCATCCCCCACCCCAGCCTAAAGCCTTCCTCCTCACCCCAGCCTAAAGCCTTCATCCCCTACCCCAGCCTCAAGCCGTCCTCCCCAACCCCAGCCTAGAGTCTCCCCAAAATCCAGCCTAAAGCCTTCCTCCCCCACCCAATCCTAAAACCTTCCTCCCCCACCCTAGCCTAAAGCCTTCCTCCCCCACCCAAGCCTAAAGCCTTCCTCCCCCACTCCAGCCTAAAGTCTTCCTCCCCCACCCCATCCTCTAGCCGTCCTCCCCCACTCCATTCTCTAGCCTTACTTTTCCACCCCAGCCTAAAGCCTTTCTCCTCCACCCCAGCCTAAAACCTTCCTTCCCCACCCCAGCCTAAAGCCTTCCTCCCCCAACCCAGCCTAAAGACTTCCTAACCCCACCCAACCTAAAGCCTTCCTCCTCCACTCCAGCCTAAAGCCTCCCTCCCCAACCCAGCCTAATGCTTTCCTCCCCCACCCCAGCTTAAAGCCTTCCTCCCCCCCCCAGCCTAAAGCCTTCCTCCCCCACCCAGCCTAAAGCCTTCCTCCCCCACCCCAGCCTAAAGTCTTCCTCCCCCACCCAGCCTAAAGCCTTTCTCCCCCACCCCAGCCTGAAGCCTTCCTCCCCCACCCCAGCCTAAAGACTTCCTCCCCCACCCAACCTAGAGCCTTCCTCCCCCACCCAGCCTAAAGCCTTCCTCCCCCACCCTAGCCTGAAGCCTTCCTCCCCCAACCCAGCCTAAAGACTTCCTCCCCCACCCAACCTAAAGCCTTCCTCCTCCACTCCAGCCTAAAGCCTTCTTCCCCAACCCAGCCTAAAGCCTTCCTCCCCCAACCCAGCCTAAAGCCTTCCTCCCCTACCCAGCTTAAAGCCTTCCTCCCCCACCCCAGCCTAAAGCCTTCCTCCCCCACCCCAGCCGAAAGCCTTCCTCCCCCACCCAGCCTAAAGCCTTCCTCCTCCACCCTAGCCTGAAGCCTTCCTCCCTCAACCCAGCCTAAAGCCTTCCTCCCCTACCCAGCCTTAAGACTTCCTACCCCACCCCAACCTAAAGCCTTCCTTCCCCATCCCAGCCTAAAGCCTTCCTCCCCCACTCTAGCCTGAAGCCTTCCTCCCCCACCCCAGCCTAAAGCCGTACTCCTCCAACCCAGCCTAAAGACTTCCTCCCCCACCACAACTTTAAGCCATACTCAGCCACCTCAGCCTAAAGCCCCCCTCCCGCACCCCAGCCTAAAACCTTCCTTCCCCATCTCAACCTAAAGCCTACCTCCCCCACCCCAGCCTAAAGCCTTCCTCCTCCACCCCAGCCTAAAGCCTTCCTCCCCCAACCCAGCCTAAAGCCTTCCTCCCCCACCTCAGCCTAAAGCCTTTCCCCCCAACCCAACCTAAAGCCTTCCTCCCCCACCCAGCCTAAAGCCTTCCTCCCCCACCCTAGCCTAAAGCCTTCCTCCCCCACCCCAGCCTAAAGCCTTCCTCCCCCAACCCAGCCTGTAGACTTCTTCCCCACCACAACCTTAAGCCATCCTCAGCCACCTCAGCCTAAAGCCCCCCTCCCCCACGCCAGCCTAAAGTCTTTCACCCCCACCCCAAGGCTGAGGGTGAGGGTGGGGAGAGAATGAGCGGCCACCGCCTATCACCTTTTTGAGGGTTGAGGTTGCTTAAGGGTGGTTATGGAGCGGTTAGGGCGTGGACAGCCTTCGTGTAGCCCGGTAGGCAGGTCAGAGGGGGGTGGGGGGTCAGGGTGTGGTTTGGGTGTGGTTAGGGGGTGAGCGGCCTTCTTCTATCTCCGGTATGGGTGGTGAGGGGGTGGTTAGGATGTGTTAAGAAGAGGTGGGTAGGTTAGGGAGTGGTTAAGGGGTGGGCGGCCTTCGTCTACCACGATTAGGGCGAGGTTAGAGGGTTAGGGAGTGGTTAGGGGTGGTTCGGTGAGGTTTGGGGTCATGGTTAGAGGGGTATAGGGACTGGTTAGGGGATGGACGTCCTTCTACTATCCCCTGTGGAAGAGGTGGATACAAGTGGGGTGGGGGTTTGGGGTTGATCCCGTTTCAAGCATGAGGAAGTCAAGTTTAAGGGGTATAAACCACGCCCCCACCCCCTCAAACACACGGATGTTGTTAAACTGTGTTGTGGCTGATCTGGAGCCCCTCCGCAATGTCAACCGCCCCCCCCCCCTTTCGTAAGTTTTTCTAAGCTACTCAAAGTGGCCCCAGTCCCCCCCCCCCCCGCCCCACCCTCCCCCCCCCACCCTCTCCACTCCACCTTGTATCCGCCACTGTGTGCAGTGAAGACGCCCGACACATTAAACAATATTTATGTCAAAATTATCGGACTTTGAAATATGACCAAATTATTAGAGCCGCATTAGGATGTCAAAGAGGAAAAAAGCCAGGTCTAATCACGGAAAACAGTTATCTACATTTATATTGTTCTTCGAAAAAACGTTGGCGCAATTTATGGGCCCCTTATTAGCAACCTGCCACAATGTATCATAAGTCATATGCCATTGGTGACGCGAAGAACCTAATTATAAGTCCAAATTAGTCACAATAGCGCCAACCGTAAGAGCGTTATCCGTCAATCACTCGAACAACATTATTTAGTGACATCTTAATTAAGTGTAAGAAACATGGCATTTTGAAAGCCGTGGATTTTGTTTCGAGTTTAAGCAGTGGCAGGTCTATATTGGTAAACCGAGTCGAAGGTTGCAGGCCGGAATGAGCTGTGGTTACATGGTACGAATACTTTGCCCAAAAAAACCAACCCTTAGCAAATCAGAGCTTAGTGTGGTGAAACAAGCACCTAGGATGTCAGACCTTAGTCGAAGCAAATCTGCTCAAACCGACGTCTGGGTTATCATACCTTAGCTCAATCAAACCAACGCCTATGATAGCAAAGCTTAACCCAATCAAACCAACGCCTGGGATATCATACCTTAAGTCAATCAAACCAACGTGTGGGATACCAGAGTTTAGCCCAATCAAACCAACGCCTGGGATATCATACCTTAATCCAATATAACCAACGCCTGGGATACCAGAGTTTAGCCCAATCAAACCAACGCCTGGGATATCATACCTTAAGTCAATCAAACCAACACCTGGGGTACCAAACCTTAAGTCAATCAAACCAAGGCCTGGGATACCATGCCTTAAGTCAATCAAACCAAGGCCTGGGATACCATGCCTTAAGTCAATCAAACCAACGCCTGGTATACCATACCTTAATCCAATATAACCAACGCCTGGGATACCAGAGTTTAGCCCAATCAAACCAACGCCTGGGATATCATACCTTAAGTCAATCAAACCAACACCTGGGGTACCAAACCTTAAGTCAATCAAACCAAGGCCTGGGATACCATGCCTTAAGTCAATCAAACCAACGCCTGGGATACCAGAGTTTAGCCCAATCAAACCAACGCCTGGGATATCATACCTTAAGTCAATCAAACCAACACCTGGGGTACCAAACCTTAAGTCAATCAAACCAAGGCCTAGGATACCATGCCTTAAGTCAATCAAACCAACGCCTGGGATACCAGAGCTTAGCCCAATCAAACCAACGCCTGGGATACCATATTTTAAGTCAATCAAACCAACGCCTGGGATACCATACCTTAAGTCAATCAAACCAACGTCTGGGATACCATGTCTTAATCCAATAAAACCAACGCCTGGGATACCAGAGCTTAGCCCAATCAAACCAACGCTTTGGGTGCCATACCTTAATCCAATAAAACCAACACCTTGGATACCATACCTTAATCCAATAAAACCAACGCCTGTGATACCATACCTTAAGTCAATCAAACCAACGCCTGGGATACCATACCTTAAGTCAATCAAACCAACGCATGGGATACCATACCTTAAGTCCATCAAACCAACGCCTGGGGTACCATACCTTAATCCAATAAAACCAACGCCTGGGATACCTTACCTTAATCCAATAAAACCAACGTCTGGGATACCATACCTTAAGTCAATCAAACCAACGCCTGGGATACCATACCTTAAGTCAATCAAACCAACGCATGGGATACCATACCTTAAGTCCATCAAACCAACGCCTGGTATGCCATACCTTAATCCAATATAACCAACGCCTGGGATACCAGAGTTTATCCCAATCAAACCAACGCCTGGGATACCATACCTTAAGTCAATCAAACCAACGCCTGGGATACCACACCTTAAGTCAATCAAACCAACGCCTGGGATACCATATCTTAATTTAATAAAATCAACGCCTGGGATACCAGAGTTTAGCCCAATCAAACCAACGCCTGGGATATCATACCTTAAGTCAATCAAACCAACGCCTGGTATACAATGTCTTAATCCAATAAAACCAACGCCTGGGATACCAGAGCTTAGCCCTATCAAACCAACGCCTGGGGTACCATACCTTAATCCAATAAAACCAACGCCTGGGATACCATACCTTAATCCAATAAAACCAACGCCTGGGATACCAGAGCTTAGCCCAATCAAACCAACGCCTTGGGTACCATACCTTAATCCAATAAAACCAACACCTGGGATACCTTACCTTAATCCAAAAAAATTAACGCCTGTGATACCATACCTTAAGTCAATCAAACCAACGCATGGGGATACCATACCTTAAGTCCATCAAACCAACGCCTGGGGTACCATACCTTAATCCAATAAAACCAACGCCTGGGATACCAGAGCTTAGCCCTATCAAACCAACGCCTGGGGTACCATACCTTAATCCAATAAAACCAACGCCTGGGATACCATACCTTAATCCAATAAAACCAACACCTGGGATACCTTACCTTAATCCAATAAAACTAACGCCTGTGATACCATACCTTAAGTCAATCAAACCAACGCCTGGGATACCATACCTTAAGTCCATCAAACCAACGCCTGGGGTACCATACCTTAATCCAATAAAACCAACGCCTGGGATACCAGAGCTTAGCCCTATCAAACCAACGCCTGGGGTACCATACCTTAATCCAATAAAACCAACGCCTGTGATACCAGAGCTTAGCCCAATCAAACCAACGCCTCGGATACCAAAGTTTAGCCCAATCCAACCAACACCCTAGAAAATCAGACCTTAGCCCAACCAAACTAAGACCTACTACGTCAGTGCTTAGTCATATCAAACCACCCCCTAGGAAACCAAAGTTCTGCGCATACAACTCCTCGGAAACCATGCCTACCATGCCGCGAGGTATGTCCATGGGAGAAACCACCGCACCCGTTTGTTTTTCTTAAATGACCCCCCCTTTCCATCACCATCTCAGATGTTCAGCATACGTGCACCTGGTCCATTGAATAAGAAACCGCTTAATGGTACATTGCCTGGGCGGCACAATCCTGGCCTCCTTTACATTACTGCTTGGTTGGGTTCTCCGGGTATAAAAGCAATTTCCCGCCGTGGGAAATGATGTGTCGCCGCTTACTTGCAAAGTGAATTGGTCCGAACTGCGCCCTGGGCTGAAAATAGTCCCTATGTATTATAAACGCACCTGCTGACGTCAATAGACCGATGTTTACTCCGACACCAAGCCCGCCCACGCTTGAGTCCCTTTTCTTTAGTCGTGAGTTTGAAATCGACAGTTATACCGTCCGACCTAACGCACGTGGAAGACCTTTTTGCACCTCATGATGAGATAAAAGAAAAGGGACGTCAGTGAATGATTGACAGTCTGGATCGGCCTATTGCATTCAGGAACGCTTACTTCTCCACCATAACCCCTCCCCTCTTGCACCTGTGGCAGATATATTACAGTTGACGTTGTTTCGAATGTTCACAGCCCCTACACTCAGAAACGAATCAAGGTATATATATACATTTAAATATATATATGTGTGTGTATTAACATATATATTGATTAATGATCAATGTGTAAGTCTGACAAGATTAAGTTGATGTCAGTTGCGGCATGAAGATTTATCAAATTTGAAATGGCATTAAACCTCACTGATCCCAACAGTAGGTCAGAATCGATAACAACATGCATACGTGCCCGGAAACAAGCACATGGTATTCCGACGCAACTCGCTCGATAATAAAATCAACATCTCTATCCACGGCGTTATGTGCGAGTCCTTTTTGAACTGACCGCTGATCGAAGTTGACCACACATTGACTCGACCGTCTCGCAAACTTGAACGACTTAAACGAGCAAAATGGTCTCTGAATGATCCCTAAAGACGTCACATCTCTTAATCAATAATGGATATGGTTGGTTGGTTATTCAGGATGCTTTAACCACTTTTAGTCATATCGCGTCAATGGGAGAAGGGAGGGAGAGTGGAGCCAAGGCCCCGGGGCAACCCCCTACTCTTTACGAAGAAAGACATGGGATCTTTATCCTGCGACCACACAGACATGGCCACAGCAGGGCTCGAACCACCGACCCACGTGTCGTTAGGCTCTCAGGTGACCAGAGAACTCAATGCAAGCGCTCTAGCCCACTGAGCTGTCGCGCCGGCCCCCAATAATGGATATAAACCAACTTCTAATTGGCGCCATTTGTCGTTTCACAAGGCACTGATTGTTGTTGACGACGATTAACTTGTTAAAAATGTTACCCTTTTCTCTTTTCTCCGATGACCAAAATCATGTTAACCATTGATAACCATTGACATCATTAAGCCAATGACGTATTTCAGTCAATGACACCTAATGACCTCTATCAGGCAGTGACTACTTTAAGACAAGTAACCCTATCAACCAATGACCTCCCCCACTACTTTCTGCCGATAATATGGTTCACCCAATGACCTCTATCAGTCTATGAACTCTCTAAACCCATGATCCCGACCAGCCAACGACCTTTTCAAACCACTGATCTCCTTCAATCACTGAAGCCGATGACCCTTACAATCCAATGATCCCTTGAAAACCATTGGCATCACCGAGCCAATGACCTTTCTCACTCACTGACCCCTAACACCCACTGACCCCCAGCCTCCATTGACCCCCAGCAACCAATGACCCGAGCCGCCAATGACCCTAGCAGCTAATGACCCTAGCAACCAATGACCCTTGCAGTCAATGACCCCTGGCAGCAATGACCCTTACCAGCTAATGACCCCTAGCAGCTAATGACCCCAAGCAGCTAATGACCCCCAGCAGCCAATGACCCCGAGCAGCTAATGACCCCGAGCAGCCAGTGACCCCAACATGCCAATGACCCCAAACAGCCAATGACCGCTGGGAGCTTATGACCCCAGGCAGCCAATGACCCCCAGCAGCCATTGACCATAAGCTGCCAATGGCCCCAAACAGCCAGTGACCCTTGAAAGCTTATGACCCTTGCAAGCAATGACCCTTAGCAGCAAATGACCCCAAACAGCCAATGACCGTTGGGAGCTTATGACCCCAAGCAGCCAATGACCCCCAGCAGCCATTGACCCCAAGCTGCCAATGGCCCCAAACAGCCAGTGACCCTTGGAAGCTTATGACCCTTGCAAGCAATGACCCTTAGCAGCTAATGACCCCAATCGGCCAATGACCTTTATAAGCCACTGACCCATCATTCTGCCAATGATACTTCTGATCCAAATTACCTCTATACGCCAAATAACCTTGTTAAATAAATAGGTTTATGTAAAAATAAGAACTCTGTCAGACATGGCTCATCTCCTGGATTCTTTAATATCAACTAATTATATGTTTCACTTTTTTCTGTCGATGGTCTCTCTGTCATTTGATGACCCCATTAGGCCGATTTTCTCCCCACAGTTACCGACTCCCAATGTCGAGCATCACGCCACTCCTCTGAACCGATGTTCTCTCAATATCCCGCCAGATATCGGAGATGTGTAAGATGATAGCGCCAAACCTTCTTATTTAACAAGCCCCGAGCCAGAGCCTTATGCGTAAAATGCCCCCATCACGACCACCACCACCATCACCATCACCACCATCACCATCAGTAACACCACCACGACCACTATCACCACCACCACCACCACCACCCCCACCACTGCCACCACCACCACCAGTACCATCATCACCATCGCCACCACCACCCCTACCAACGCCACCACCACCACCACCGCCACCACCGTTTCTGCCACCACTTCACCCAACACATCCACCACCACCCTCACCAATACTGCAGCCACCACCTCCATCGCCATCACCACCCTCCACCCAACACATCCACCACCACCCTCACTAATACTGCGGCCACCACCTCCATCGCCATCACCACCCTCCACCCAACACATCCACCACCACCCTCACCAATACTGCAGCCACCACCTCCATCGCCATCACCACCCTCCACCCAACACATCCACCACCACCCTCACCAATACTGCAGCCACCACCTCCATCGCCATCACCACCCTCCACCCAACACATCCACCACCACCCTCACCAATACTGCGGCCACCACCTCCATCGCCATCACCACCCTCCACCGCCACCACCACTGCCACTCCCCACCTCCACCACCTCACCACCACCACCAGTGCCAGTAAATAATTACGTTCCACTCCCTCCCCCTTGAATTTATCCGATGACGGGATGTATTATTTATTTTACTGTGGCCATCCTCTACGGATCTCCGTACGACTACAAAAACACTCATCCACTGACTAGCATTATTGTAGGCAGTTCCTCCCTCATTCCTCCCCGTCCGGCGCGGCCTCCCATGGCCTGGACGTGCTTTGCCTTTTGCCAGCCACCCACGTGAAGGCGACTCTTTGTTACTCGTTTGCGTTTGTCGGGGAAACGAAAGCAACACCTGACGCCATCGTCTCTAGTCCATTATCTGTAAAGCGTGGCAAACTGTCGCAAAACGACCTTGGGTAGGAGAATTATACTCCTCTCATTGCTGTGGAAATCACGACGAAAATGACTCAGTAACGGTGGACCATAATCGCGCCCAAACAGTGCCTGATGATTTGACTTCAGGTAATCATTGGAAGGTTATGGGTGAGGCGAGTCGGGGAGGGAGAGGGGAGGGGAGGGGAGGGGAGGGGGGGGAGGGGAGGGGAGGGGAGGGGGAGATACAAACGCCCTTCACAAGATGTATACCATATATATGAATGTACTATGTGGGTCGGTGGGCAGGGTTTGGGGCTCCAGGTCTTCGCAAAGCCAGATATGTCCGAATTGGTAGGAATAAAATTTGTATTTCTATTATGTAAGTATGTTATGTAGGTATGTTATGCCTTAATGATTGGACAAAATAACGTAGCGCAATGCTGTAAGGGGGGAAGGAATGCAACTATAATAACATCCCCAAATCTTAATTTTGAGATCGAACGATACACATCAATTCAGAACGCAATTATCCATTGTGTATACATTAAGCTACCATCGGCGCCGTTTTTTTTACTCTCATCCAGAGCAAAAGCTCAACAAGTTTACTTAAACTCTTCAAGCAATTCAATCTTGTTGACACTTTGGTACTTTGGCATCATGACATCACGGCGTTGCTATGGTTATGACGAACATTATGTAACAATTAACATGAACCAATATTTTAAAAAATACCCAAACCGTAAATGTTGAGAAAGCAAATTGTCCGTTGTTACACCTGAGGAAACTTACTAGACCGTGTGCGAAACATACGCTGCTAATTTGGTTCCATCTACGGATATGGTAGACATCACATATGGCAACCAGAGTAAGTACAAATGTAATGTCGAGAGGAAGCACAAGAATGAAGGCTTATAGACCTATGAGGCATTGTGTGCGTCGTATTGTGTCGCAAAATGACCCCATAAAATGTCGCCCATCACGCAATAACGACAAATAAAAATAGCGTATTTTTCTTACTTAAAGTTGGGAACCCTGCCATCCGGCTGTTGAGATAAGTCGGCGGAAATAATTTGCAGGAAAGCTGATGCACAGAAGATTGCTATTACAGTTGACTGTATTAAATGGCACTATATTAAATAAGAAATAACCACCATTTATTACCTTATAAAAAGAGAGGATGTGTTGAGTGTGCACTTTGTGACCGCGGCGCATGGGCAAGTGCAAAACAACCAATTTGCTAGGTATTTATCTCTAAATGGTATGTTTTTATATCATTTCGCCAACAGCTATATTTCCTAGCAGCCTTTGCTGTTGTTGATCAGCATGACACGAGATTCCCATGTTTTAACGACGGCAATTAACATGTGTTATTTTCCTCATGAATAGGAGGATCCTATTCGGCAATTGCCCAGAGAAAAAACCCAATCGACTGACACCAACCTATTTGCTGTTGGACCCGTCGTGTATCTGTCGTCCGGAGAGTGGGGTTGGAGTCGGGGGGGGGGGGGGGGTGGTGTGGATTGGACGCTTGCTTTAATAATATACATATGGGGCGATTTGCGACCCGCTAGCATCACAATGTCCGCCCTTGTATATGAAGTCCGCCCAATTGAGCTGTACCGATGATCTGACCACCAGAGTAAGTACTGGCCCAGCAGGACAACGGACCTGGCCGGATAGCATTGAGCCCCTTCCACAGGGGGTGGTTGTATGAAGAAAGGTCGTCGGGACGTCTATTTCTCGTGCCGTCTCTCTCCCAGTGGCTGATTAAAGCCCGCATCGTACCCTAGCGAGCGGCACGCACTCCAACGTGCTTGTCGCCATACCACAGGAGATAAACATGCAATAAAATAACTTCGAATGGATCGCGAAAGGAATGTAGCCTCATGAGTGTATTCAAAGATTACCTCCGTGACCTGCTTGGTCATACAGAGCATGGATACTTATTTGGATACGGAAATCTTACAGGACAACGAGACAAAGGGAGAGCGAGGCAATTGAGGGGAGTAGGAAAAGAGTGTGGGTAAATTATGAGGAGTTTATTCACGTTAAGTGGTCTACCTAAGGTGAGTAATTTTCGTGATATTCTTGTATTATATTCTGCTTCATTACATTGATTAATCACCTTATGTAATTATTGTTGCAGTAAAATTTTAAGTAACATAATTACGCTTGCTATATTTGCTATCCATATACGGGTATTCATATTCAAACCATTGCTTTGTATTTACTTTATTTTATTTTAAACCGAATTTTTGGTCCTATGCACAAAGATGACAGTTGTGTCACATGATACTTTGGACATGAGCTTTGGATAGCTAAACGTCCTGGCCACGGTAGAGAAAACGAGCTTTGGATGGCCTTACGTCCTAGCCACGGTAGAGGAAGCGAGCTTTGGATTGTCTTACGACCTGGCCATGGTAGAGGAAGCGAGCTCTGGATGGCCTTACGTCCTAACCACGGCAGAGGAAGCGAGTTTTGGATGGCATTATGTTTTGGCCACGGTAGAGGAAGCGAGCTTTGGGTGGCCTTACGTCTTGGCCACGGTAGAGGAAGCGAGCTTTTGGATGGCCTGACGTCCTGGCTACGGTTGAGGAAGCGAGCTTTGGATGGCCGGACGTCTTGGCCACGGTAGGGGAAGCGAGCTTTGAATGGCCTTACCTCCTGGCCATGGTAGAGGAAGCGAGCTTTGGATGGCCTTACATCCTGGCCACGGTTGAGGAAGCGAGCTTTGGATGGCCTTAAGTCCTGGCCACGGTAAAGGAAGCGAGCTTTGTGTGGCCTTACGTCTTGGCCACGGTAGAGGAAACGAGCTTTAGATGGCCTTACCCCCTGGCCACGGTAGATGAAGCGAGCTTTGGATGGCCTTACGTTCTGACCATGGTAGAGAAAGCGAGCTTTGGATGGCCTTACGTCCTAGCCACGGCAGAAGATGCGAGCTTTGGATGGCATTATATCTTAGCCACGGTAGAGGAAGCGAGCTTTGGATGGCCTTACGTTCTGGCCACGATACAGGAAGCGAGCTTTGTGATGGCCTTACGTCCTAGCCACGGCAGAGGAAGCGAGCTTTTGATGGTCGTACGTCATGGCCACGGTAAAGGAAGCGAGCTTTGGATGGCCTTTCGTCCTGGCCACGGTAGAGAAAGCGAGCTTTGGATGGCCTGACGTCCTGGCCACGATACAGGAAGCGAGCTTTGAGTGACCTTGCGTCTTGGCCACGGTAGAGAAAGCGAGCTTTGGATGGCCTTACGTCCTGGCCATGGTAGAGGAAGCGAGCTTGGGATGGCCTTACGTCCTGGCCCCAGAGAGACGACGCTCGGACGGATACTCGGATTGACATACTTATCGGGGGTCGCATCGAGGCGTTCCGGTCTCTGCCCATGCGTGTCTTTCTACGACTTAAATCAAGGCAAATCAATGCTTTATACACGGTTTTACACGTTTCGTTAGGGACATACGGGTGATATGCAGACCCCCCAGTGCACTATGAAAGCCAAGCGGGTGTGGGTGTCCCTATGGTGTTTTAAAGATCATTATACATGCAAAAATTTCAGATGACTGAATGTAAACCAATTCAGAGAGTATTAAGTTTTAGGCTATTTCTTCTCAGTGCCTGTATTATACATAGCAGTATGCATGATACACTCCTTGAAAAGATATAACACTGATGTGGATAAAGGATAAACTGTCTGTGAGGATATCACCATGGAACCGATAATGATACACTGCTTGAAATGTAAATGCAAACCTGTCCGACCCATCGTTAACTTAACATAAGGCAATTTGGGGATTACAAGAGGTCCACGAACTACTGTTCACAAGAGCTTCCAGATCTACTTTGTCTGTCTTTCAAGTGACATTCTTCATGTATCTGGATTGGTTTACCCTATACCCCTTGTCTGTTTGTCGAGCTAGATGGTTCGATAGCCCTGTTTAACATAAGTGGGGTACCAAAAGGTTACCTGTGTCCATGAATATCACATGCATTAGCATTTGGCGTCCCCATGCATGGCAAATAATAACTATTTACTCAGCTTTTTGCGCACTGCGAGTTATCGATCTAGAGACAATACTTTGACCTTCCAAAAGACATTTCGTGCACAAATGGTATGCATGTGCATGAAAATATTGACGGACAACTATGATCTTGAATATATTTATTCCGCTACTCCGTGCACTTTGTCCATGATTTATAAATTATTTAAAGCGTCAGACGTAGACTACCGTAGAACCGCCATTGCGTATTCATGCGGTGTGCATGTGCAGGACCCGGAATCCTGCCGTTTGGCTATCTATATAATCGTTTAGCACGAACCGGCGGTTCTTTGTACTCCCGAGGCTTGCAAACCGCAACGCATCACAACGCAACGGCGGTTCTTGCATACTGCCGAGGCTTGTAAACCTCTAAACATTACAACGCAACGGCGATTCCTGCATACTGCCAAGGCTTGCAAACCGTTACGCATTACAACGCAACGGCGGTTCTTGCATACTGCCGAGACTTGCAAACCGCTACGCATTACAACGCAATGGCGGTTCTTGCATACTGCCGAGGCTTGCAAACATGCAATACACGAAAACACTGGCCCGCGCGTCTAATTAGTTTAGACATTTCCCATGCACATAAGTGAATATAGTTTAATCAACTCTCGCTACCCTAAGTTAGGATTGGGACAACCAAATTGCAATCAAATATTGATCAATTGTTATTTACAGCATAACTAACATTGGCAGACATATAACCATACCAGTTCACATAAATGTCTAGACCTCCATGCAGTAGATTAACATGGATAAACTGGGTAGGCATTATTAACATCCAATTAAGCAGCGGTTCACGACAAAATTATTCTGTTCTTAAGAAGTGCGCTTTTTGGTTTAATTAGGACGCTTTGACCTCACTACAACAGTAGCATCTTCGCAAAGAAAAACTAGAATCCTGCTCACGTAGAACTCAAACCGCGCACCGGTCGCTTGGGTTGGCCTAGCAGAGCACACTGGCTAAACGCCGAACTCGCTGCCTACTAGACCAAACTACTGGAGTCTTACCATTAGGCATCCCTAGATTGCAATGGCACTCATTGGAATGGCACTCATTTTTCTTCAGTAAATGTTCCATTCAATTTCGTTGGCTCATTCATGTCACACCATATCACATCACTCACAATGTAGTTGGCGCCTGCTCAAAAACTCGCCACTTCCCTGGCAGCTGGCAGGCGGCATTATTTAGTATATATTCGAAGTCTTGCCATTCATCCAGGGAGACAGTTGACACACCTGCTCTCCTGCTGTAGGATAAATGCCTCTTAGAACTCCATGCATTAGCATCCGATAGCTGCGATATTTGTCATCAAGCAAGCGTCGTATGTGTCAACCTCTTGCAAGCTTCCTAGTATGTATTCCTTCGTTGACATTATGTGTCAAAGGGCGAAACTATCTTTCATTCCTTCAAATTTTCATAGCTTTACTTTGGTTTAGGTTCGCATATTCGACTGGCCAACAACATGGTTATTTAAGAGACCCGATCTAAGTGGTCTCTGACATTCGTTGTCCCGTCGCGATAATGCTAAATCGAGTGACATTTGCCTCAGGTCGACGCCCCATCTGTTTTGGCTCTCGCACTTACCTGTTGGATTTAGAAATAGACGACGACTATCCCGCAGTCGCTGTCCCCCACCCCCCACCAAAGCCGCCGGGGTCACGTGCTTGTCACGTGTTCTTCACCCGGGACGAACGGTGCGCTGGACGTCCCCCTGTCTGACCTTGACGTGTCGGGTGCCAAGCAAAACT
The DNA here is from genome assembly GCA_964019135.1 of Arenicola marina. Lineage (NCBI taxonomy): Eukaryota > Metazoa > Annelida > Polychaeta > Arenicolidae > Arenicola > Arenicola marina. Next base: position 20,543,695 of record OZ025262.1, read on the forward strand.
GGAGGGTTATTCAAAATGTGGATAACCGAAGGCAATATGATCATCGCTTGTCATATCGGGCTCATTTGTCTGTTTCTTTGTAAGCAGATAGAGATTAATGTGCACTTTTTTCATTTTTAGCCCATTTATTTTACCATTTCATGCTACACTTGATGCTGGAAATGTATGGAGATTTTGTTTTTCATGGTGAGTTTTCAATTAGAAAACAATTATTTTCTTATAATTATTTGATGCTGTGCATTTCAGATCCCAGTCGGTAAGCCACGGTCACCTTCTTTTGGACTACTTCAGCCGTTTTCCACCAAAGGAGGACCGCCGCTTGGGATACATGCGTCCTCAATTATGGTGTAGAGAAGCCATTTAAACAGGAATTAAACCTACCACTATAAGAGTCCGTCATTACGCGATCTCCGGCGGATCCCTTCTGGGGACGGATATCTATCTACTCGTGTGTGGACGCAGCGGTCCCTCAAAGTGGGGGCCGCATTTATGACCTTGGGAGTAGATTTCCGGTCATGCGCCCACCGATTTCCTCTGACCTAATTACAGCTACCCCGGAGAAGGCCACGGCAGAGCCCATTGCGCATGCGCAGATCGTGACGGCGATGAATCTGAGCTACTCTGTAGAGAACGGCGTTCCCGAAGCCGGAAGTGACGTCCCAGCGATGTCTGCGCAGTACGTCACCCTCAAGATTGTGGTGGACGTCTACCTCGTGACGCTCCTGTGCGTGTTCGGCATCACGGGGAATATCATCTCAATCCTGGTCCTGGGTCTGGATCACAGCCTAAAGCGCACCACGGGCTTCCTGCTCCAGATGTTGGCCCTAGCCGACGCAGTGTACCTCAGCACGTGTTTTTTCTTTCAGGCCCTCAAGACGATTACGGTGCATACGGACTGGGTCCCCTCCCTCGGTGCCTACTGGCCCTGGCTGGACCCCTACATCATGCCCTGCGCCTCCGTGGCCCAGGCGGCGGCGGTGTGGCTGGTGGTCGTGGTCACCGCCGACCGCTACGTCGCCATCTGCAAGCCGCTCCACGCCCCGCAGTACAGCACCATCTCGCGCATGCGCAAAGCCGTACTAGTAGTCTGGCTGGTGTCCATCTTGTACAATTTGCCTCGGTTCTTCGAGCGGCAGGTCGTCCTCGAGTTGGACCCCGCGACCAATCAAACCGTGCCCGTCGTCCACAGCACCGCGCTCCGCACGGACCGCTTCTATTTCATGTTGTACAAAACGTGCCTTTTCTTCGTGGTCCGGTTCCTTATCCCGCTTTTCAGCCTGACCTTCTTCAACACCCGCCTCATCCAGGCCATCAAGGAGTCGGCCAAGATGCAGTGGAAGTCACGCGACTCCCACCAGAAAGATAAGCACACGTGGACGCTGGTCGTGGTAGTCATCGTCTTCGCCATTTGTGAGACGCCCGACTTTCTCCTCCGCCTGTGGTTCTCTCTCCAACTCTACATCCCAGCGCTCCCTTCCGATGTCGTGACGCTGCGCTACATCAACATGCTCACCAACCTCCTGCTCACCATCAACTCGTGCATCAACTTCATCATCTACTGCCTGCTGGGCAAGAAGTTCAGGCGCATCCTCTGGCACATGCTGTGCCGTCGACCCATGAACGAACCCGCCCTCATAATACGGAACTTCCGCACCACGGGGAGAACGCGATATGCAACATGACGTCATCGATAGGTCGCAGCATCTAAGAGAAGTTAATTAAATTAATTAATTAAATCGATGTTCAATACACAGCATGGTACAAATTTAAAATTACAAGTAACATGGAGCCATAGATTAAAGATATCACGGCGTACGATGGTAAAGTCATCCTTGAGTGCGGTGAAAAATGTATATGCAGTTCTGCATTACGTTTAAGATAAAAGCACTTTGTACATTTGTGCGATGCGTTAAATCATCCTAGAGGCTCTAAGATGCTCATGAAAATCTTTCTAGTGGAGTGGCATTGTAGTATTCCTCAAAGATCATATCCATCCCCCACCACCCTCAACCTACACTCTTCGCATCGCTCACACCAAACCTTACAAAATCTCGCTAAAAAACGAAGGTTAAGCAATCTATTAGTATCATACCAGGTCATACACCGGCATTACTGCATAGTTGTCTCGGATAACTAACAGCAGTGGGTGTGGTGATAGCACAAATATTATCCTTGCAGTAACTAGCTTGGGTGCTCGGTTATTTAAAGCAGGATGCTGTCTTGCGAGCCGCATATTATACAGGTTAAAAGGACAATAAATGACCGACTGGGACCACCAAAAAGTGATAGTAAAAACCGGAATTTCAGTAGCATGATTATGTTCTAGGTCCTAGGGCCTAAGGCCCAATTTGTAAAATATGTATGGCCGGCGTTAATTTGCCGTCATACAGGCGCCGGCCGTAATTTAGGCGCAAGAAGCGTAAACGGCGTTTCCCTGAGCCATAGAGTAGGTATTCTAAATCAATAATACAACATAAAAACTCCAGGGACACTCGAATGCAAAAGTAGAGTTAAATATCCAAAAGTCAGTTTTTCATATATCGGGTTTGGGCCGGCACAGTAATTAGTTTACGATAAAGTAAAAAAAAAAAATTTGAGAACATTAATTGCACAAAGATGTTGCAAATGCGTACATAAGATAGACATAATAAAAAAATCTAAATAAACCCTTCATATATAATCTTTAATTTTATACAGCAGTCTTTTAGTTGCGTCAATTGATATATTTCAATTCTATATTTTAGTGTTGACGAAATGGTTAACAAATTTCCATTTGCTAACGTTAATGTGCTCATTTTGGTGTAGTAGCCAGATTTTGTATATCACATAGCAAAAAACAGATAGGACGAAGTATTCATTATTATCTTGCATTATTATTAGGACATCCCATAAACTAAGTACACTTTGCAGGCTATGCGATACCTTATGCCAGATCTTTTTTGCAACTTCCGTACAATTATATAGCATATGAGATATAGTTTGCACTTCATCACAAAAACAACATTTATGACTGTCACTTATTTGCCATTTCTTCAAATTTTCATTACATGGCAGGATATTATGCAAAATTTTGTAGTTAAACTCGGCAAGCTTAAAATCCTTGACAATTGCAACTATTTGTATCCAGCTGTGCGTCGCCACTCCATTGCCGTAGTTTGCGAAGGCAGCTGGGCTTTTGTATTTTTTGGTCGACTATAACCTTATAAAAATCATAGCTCTTTACAGGTTTGTTCTTCACAAGGTTGCATGCAGGTACAAGATTCCGTAGGTAAATTTTTTCTGGCATATGGTCTTTAACTATAGCTTTGAAAGATTTAAGTATTCTTTTTAATATGATATTTTGGTTATAGATGTCTCTTTTGTCTCTTACGCTCTGATACAAATAGGTTTCCTCTAGTGTATTATTTTTAGACCCCAGGTGTCTAAACTTGATTATGCCCGACTTAATAAACTCTTTGAAATGCAAGCATTGCCTTCCCTTCTTTTTAGAGTCGTATACAAAATGTCTGTTTCCCCATATAGTTTGGTCTAGCAATTCATCCATCGTACTTGGCTTCGGAGATATATTAGTCTTGACGAAGGCGCACACCATTTCCTGATGGAAAGATGGAATTGCATCTAGATAAGGAAAATTCTCTTTGTCTTGAAAGCTGAGTTCCGTAACAGGAATACATCAATTTGTTAAGTATCCTTTCCCTGGGAACGCCCAGTTTACATTAAGGATTACGATAAAGTACAATACTAATTTTAGAGACGAGGTTGTAATGTGATACAGCAGTCCCAACATGAACCCAATCACATGCAGATTGAGGTTAGGCGGACCACGCAATAGGGAGGTTCAGCAGATCCTCTTGCCAAGTGGAGAGTTTTAACCAAAGAGAGATTGATTAAAAACACTTACTGACGTGACAATGTTGATACTGACTACAACGCACTTGAAAAATTTGCCACAATTACACTGATCCAGGGGATGACCCCCCCCCCTCCCTCCTCCTAAAGCGCAAAGGATGTCCCATCCTTAATACCCCCGCCCCCGCCTCGCCCCCTAACATGGGGTGCGCCTCCCATAAGGCGGTAAGGCCACCTAATTCTTTGAAAACAAAAGAATGGGGGGGGGGGGGGGCTTTGCTAAACTTACTGTGATTACATTAATCATAGACCCTGCAAAAATCGTTGTATCGTTCGGTTACTTGTCATCCCTATCGATGAAACTGTTAGTAGGGTAGCGCAGTAAATTCTGTCGGTTTCTTTAGCTTAACTGAAATGAAATGAAATGAAAGGAAGGCACAACACGCTTGTCTCCTCGGCAGATTTTATGTAATAGTATTCACAGCTCTCCTTTCCCACGACCACGAATACAAAAAAGGAAGACAAAAAGTATGACCGGAAGTACATAATACACGCTCGCAATGCGCATTGTTGCTAACGATGAGCCGGCAAGCATCAAGAAAGAACGTGTCGCTATCTGTTTCACTACGTATATATAGCAACACATGGTCAAACTGTGGCTCAAATGTCTACAAAGCAACATAGACGTTGCGGCAGTGAGTGTTGTCAAACCGGAGCCATCTTACCCCAAACACATGACTAGTTCAAAAGAATGAGTTTGAAAGGTTTGCCATCAACGTGACGAGAGATCCATGTAACAGGGATGGCGGGTATTCTAGAACGATTATTCCCTTGTGGCTGTGTAATTTTGCAGGATTCGAATATTTATTCATCTTCACCTTTGTCAATTTCAATCACGCGTCAACGTCTTATCCATATTAGCGTTGAATCAACTTCCAGTCTCATCTGACGTGACCAAGCTACGGACTCAGACGTGCATAACCGTCACCCACGGCGAAACGAGGACGCTTCACCCGACGTATGGACGAAATCAAATGGTGTGGACCAACTGCCTGGAGTTACAATTGTTATCTATTATATTGTAATTGTTTGTCCAACCATGCGCAGTTGTCTACACTAGACCGCCCAAAACAACTAAAATTATGTACTTTGTGTTTTTGTATCGTGTTTAAAGCCAGAAAAACGATAATATAATGGTCATTCTTTATTATTTTATTCTTTAAAAAAAACACACAATAACTTTCATTTGCAGTAGGACCGAACCGGGATTAGGGGGTGGACGTCCTTGGACTGTTGGAGGTGTAGGTTGGGTAGGCTGATGGGCGGCCTTCGTTTTATAAATTGGCATTTGGATATTTTGGTTTCACAGCAGAGATTATATTAGAGATTTAAACCCCCCCCCCTCCCCTCCCCGCATCAAACAAGCGGATATTAACGCTGTTAAACTGTTTTGTCGCGAATCCAGCCTCCCCCCCCTACGCAATGTCGACCCCCCCCCTTTCGTAAGTGTTTCTAACCTACTCAAAGTGATCCCTGCCCCCCGCCCCCTTCCCACACTCCTTAACATTGTGTCCGCCCCTGTGTTCATAAATTAAACACAATTTATGCAAAAAATATCAGACTTTGACATATGACCAAATTATGGGAGCCGCATTAGGATGTCAAAGTGGAAAGGCCGGTCTAATCACAGTAAACAGTTATCTACATTTATATTGTTCTCCGAAAGAGCTTTGGCGCAATTTATGAGCCCCTTATTAAGACCCCGTCACAATGTGTCATAAGTCATAGGTCTTTGGTGACGCGGAGAACCTAATTATATCTCCAAATAAGTCACAATAGCGCCAACCGTAAGAGCGTTATCCGTTAATCTTAATTAAGTGTAAAAAACAATGCATTTATAAAGTCGTGGATTTTGTTTCGAGTTTAAGCAGTGGCAGGTCTATATTGGTAAACCGAGTCGAAGGCTGCAGGCCGGAATGAGCTGTGGTTACATGGTACGAATGCTTTGCCCAAAGAAACCAACCCTTGGCATATCAGAGCTTAGTCTGATGAAACAAGCACCTAGGATGTCAGACCTTAGTCGAATCAAATCTGCGCAAACCGACGTCTGGGTTATCATACCTTAGCTCAATCAAACCCACGCCTATGATAGCAAAGCTTAACTCAATCACACCAACGCCTGGAATACCATACCTTAATCCAATAAAACCAATGCCTGGGATACCAGAGCTTAGCGCAATCAAACCCACGCCTAGGTTACCAGAGCTTAGCCCAATCAAACCCACGCCTTGGATACCAGAGCTTAGCCCAATCAAACCAACGCCTGGGATACCAAAACTTAGCCCAATCAAACCAACGCCTGGGATACCAGAGCTTAGCCCAATCAAACCAACGCCTTGGATACCAGAGCTTAGCCCAATCAAACCAACGCCTGGGATACCAAAACTTAGCCCAATCAAAGCAACGCCTTGGATACCAGAGCTTAGCCCAATCAAACCAACGCCTCGGATACCAGAGCTTAGCCCAATCAAACCAACGCCTGGGATACCAGAGCTTAGCCCAATCAAACCAACGCCTGGGATACCAAAACTTAGCCCAATCAAACCCACGCCTTGGATACCAGAGCTTAGCCCAATCAAACCAACGCCTTGGATACCAGAGCTTAGCCCAATCAAACCAACGCCTTGGATACCAGAGCTTAGCCCAATCAAACCAACGCCTTGGATACCAGAGCTTAGCCCAATCAAACCAACGCCTCGGATACCAGAGCTTAGCCCAATCAAACCCACGCCTCGGATACCAGAGCTTAGCCCAATCAAACCAACGCCTGGGATACCAGAGCTTAGCCCAATCAAACCAACGCCTAGGTTACCAGAGCTTAGCCCAATCAAACCAACGCCTAGGTTACCAGACCTTAGCCCAATCAAACCAACGCCTGGGATACCAGAGCTTAGCCCAATCAAACCAACGCCTAGGTTACCAGACCTTAGCCCAATCAAACCAACGCCTCGGATACCAGAGCTTAGCCCAATCAAACCAACGCCTGGGATACCAGAGCTTAGCCCAATCAAAGCAACGCCTAGGTTACCAGAGCTTAGCCCAATCAAACCAACGCCTAGGTTACCAGACCTTAGCCCAATCAAACCAACGCCTGGGATACCAGAGCTTAGCCCAATCAAACCAACGCCTAGGTTACCAGACCTTAGCCCAATCAAACCCACGCCTGGAATACCACAGCTTAGCCCAATCAAACCAACGCCTCGGATACCAGAGCTTAGCCCAATCAAACCCACGCCTCGGATACCAGAGCTTAGCCCAATCAAACCCACGCCTCGGATACCAGAGCTTAGCCCAATCAAACCAACGCCTGGGATACCAGAGCTTAGCCCAATCAAACCAACGCCTAGGTTACCAGAGCTTAGCCCAATCAAACCAACGCCTAGGTTACCAGACCTTAGCCCAATCAAACCAACGCCTGGGATACCAGAGCTTAGCCCAATCAAACCAACGCCTAGGTTACCAGACCTTAGCCCAATCAAACCAACGCCTGGGATACCAGAGCTTAGCCCAATCAAACCAACGCCTAGGTTACCAGACCTTAGCCCAATCAAACCAACGCCTGGGATACCAGACCTTAGCCCAATCAAACCAACGCATCGGATACCAAAGTTTAGCCCAATCCAACCAACACCCTAGAAAATCAGACCTTAGCCCAACCAAACTAAGACCTACTACGTCAGTGCTTAGTCATATCAAACCAACCCCTAGGAAACCAAAGTTCTGCGCATACAACTCCTCGGAAACCATGCCTACCATGCCGCGAGGTATGTCCATGGGAGAAACCTCCGCGGCTGTTTGTTTTCTTTGATTAAATGACGCCCCTTTCCATCACCATCGCAGATGTTCAGCATACGTGCACCTGGTCCATTGAATAAGAAACCGCTTAATGGTACATTGCCTGGGCGGCACAATCCTGGCCTCCTTTACATTACTGCTTGGTTGGGTTCTCCGGGTATAAAAGCAATTTCCCGCCGTGGGAAATGATGTGTCGCCGCTTACTTGCAAAGTGAATTGGTCCGAACTGGGGCCTGGGCTATACATAGTCCCTATGTATTATAAACGCACCTGCTGACGTCAATAGACCGATGTATACTCCGACACCAAGCCCGCCCACGCTTGAGTCCCTTTTCTTTAGTTTGAAATCGACAGTTATAGCTGATGGTAGGCACAAGTGCGAAGTGCTCATCTCTGAAACTGACAAGAAAGTGACATGCTGCTTTGTTTGTCCGACTTGTTTGTCCGACCTAACGCACGTGGAAGACCTTTTTGCACCACATGATGGGATAAAAGAAAAGTGACGTCAGTGAACGATTGACAGCCTGGATCGGCCTATTGCATTCAGGAACGCTTACTTCTCCACCATAATCCCTCCCCTCTTGCACCCGTGGCAGATATATTACAGTTGACGTTGCTTCGAATGTTCACAGCCACTACACTCAAAAGCGAATCAAGGTATATATATACATATAAATTGATATATATGTGTATATTAACATATATATTGATTAATGATCAATGTGTAAGTCTGACAGGATTAAGTTGATGTCAGTTGCGGCATGACGATTTATCAAATTTGTAATGGCATTAAACCTCACTGATCCCAACAGTAGGTCAGAATCGATAACAACATGCATACGTGCCCGGAAACAAGCACATGGTATTCCGACGCAACTCGCTCGATAATAAAATCAACATCTCTATCCACGGCGTTATGTGCGAGACATTTTTGAACTGACCGCTGATCGAAGTTGACCACACATTGACTCGACCGTCTCGCAAACTTGAACGAGCAAAATGGTCTCTAAATGATCCCTAAAGACGTAACATCTCTTAATCAATAATGGATATGGTTGGTTATTCAGGACGCTTTAACCACTTTTGGTCATATCGCGTCAATGGGAGAAGGAAGGGAGAGTGGAGCCATGTCTCCGGGGGCAACCCCCTACTCTTTACGAAGAAAAGACATGGGATCTTTATCCTGCGACCACACAGACATGGCCACAGCAGGGCTCGAACCACCGACCCACGTGCCGTTAGGCTCTCAGGTGACCAGAGAACTCAACGCGAGCGCTCTAGCCCACTGAGCTGTCGCGGTGGCCACCAATAATGTATATAAACCAACTTCTAATTGGCGCCATTTGTCTTTTCACAAGGCACTGATTGTTGTTGACGACCAACAACTTTTTTGAATTTTTTCCCTTTTCTCTTTTCCCCGATGACCACAATCATGTTAACCATTGATAACTATTGACATCATCAAGCTAATGACGTATTTGAGTCAATGACACCTAATGACCTCTATCAGTGACCACTTTAAAACAAGTAACCCTATCAACCAATGACCTCCCCCACTACTTTCTGCCGATGATATGGCTCACCCAATGACCTCTATCATTCTATGAACTCCCTAAACCTATGACCCCGACCAGCCACCGGCTTTTCAAACCACTGATCTCTATTAATGACTAAAGCCGATGACCCTTACAATCCAATGACCCCTTGACAACCATTGGCATCACCAAGCCAATGATCTTTCTCAGTCAATGATCCCTAGCAACCACTGACCCCCAGCCTCCATTGACCCCTAGCAACTAATGACCCGAGCAGCCCATGACGCTAGCAGCTAATGACCCTAGCAGCCAATGACCCTAGCAGTCAATGAACCCTGGCAGCAATGACCCTTACCAGCTAATGACCCCTAGCAGCTAATGACCCCTAGCAGCTAATGGCCCCTAGCAGCCAATGACCCCTAGCAGCTAATGACCCCGAACAGCCAAGACCCCAACATGCCAATGACCCCAAACAGCCAATGACCGCTGGGAGCTTATGACCCCAGGCAGCCAATGACCCCCAGCAGCCAGTGACCCCAAGCTGCCAATGACCCCAAACAGCCAGTGACCCTTGGAAGCCAATGACCCTTGCAAGCAATGACCCTTAGCAACTAATGACCCCAGTCGGCCAATGACCTTTATAAACTACTGACCCATCTTTCTGCCAATGATATATCTGATCCAAATTACCTCTATAAGCCAAATTACTTTGTTAAATAAATAGGTTTATGTAAAAATAAGAACTCTGTCAGGCATGGCTCATCTCCTGGATTCTTTAATATCAATTAAGTATATGTTTCACTTTTTTATGTCGATGGTCTGTCTGTCATTTGATGACCCCATTAGGCCGATTTTCTCCCCACAGTTACCGACTCCCAATGTCGAGCATCACGCCACTCCTCTGAACCGATGTTCTCCCAATATCCCGCCAGATATCGGAGATGTGTAAGATGATAGCGCCAAACCTTCTTATTTAACATGCCGCGAGCCAGAGCCTTATGCGTAAAATGCCACCATCACGACCACCACCACCATCATCATCACCACCATCACCAACAGTAACACCACCACGACCACCATCACCACCACCACCACCACCACCACCCCGAGCAGCGCCACCACCACCACCAGTACCATCATCACCATCACCACCATCACCAACAGTAACACCACCACGACCACCATCACCACCACCACCACCCCCACCACCGCCACCACCACCACCCCGAGCAGCCCCACCACCACCACCAGTACCATCACCACCATCGCCACCACCACCCCTACCAGCGCCACCACCACCACCACCGCCACCACCACTTCTGCCACCACTTCACCCAACACCATCACCCTCACCAATACTGCAGCCACTACCTCTATCGCCATCACCACCCTCCACCCAACACATCCACCACCCTCACCAATACTGCAGCCACCACCTCCATCGCCATCACCACCCTCCACCGCCACCACCACTGCCACTCTCCACCTCCATCACCCCACCACCACCACCAGTGCCAGTAAATAATCACGTTCCCCTCCCTCCCCCTTGAATTTATCCGATGACGGGATATATTATTTATTTTACTGTGGCCATCCTCTACAGATCTCCGTACGACTACAAAAACACTCCTCCACTGACTAGCATTATTGTAGGCAGTTCCTCCCCCATTCCTCCCCGTCCAGCGCGGCCTTCCATGGCCTGGACGTGCTTTGCCCTTTGCCAGCCACCCACGTGAAGGCGACTCTTTGTTACTCGTTTGCGTTTGTCGGGGAAACGAAAGCAACACCTGACGCCATCGTCTCTAGTCCATTATCTGTAAAGCGTGGCAAAATGACGCAAAACGACCTTGGATAAGAGAATTATACTCCTCTCGTTGCTGTGGAAATCACGACGAAAATGACTCAGTAACAGTGGATCATAATTGCGCCCAAACAGTGCCTAATGATTTGACGTCAGGTAATCATTAGAAGGTTATGGGTGGGGCGGGTCGGGGCGGGGGAGGGGAGGTGCGTGGAGGAGTGGGGGGGCGGGGGTCTACAAACGCCCTTCTCAAGATGTATACCATATCTATTATGTACTATGCTGGTCGATGTGCCGGGTTCGGCGCTCCAGGTCTTCGCAAAGCCAGATATGTCCGAATTGGTAGGAATAAAATATTTATTTCTATTATGTAAATCGAGGTATGTTATGCCTTAATTATTGGACAAAATAACGTAGCGCAATGCTGTACAGGGGGCAGGAATGCAACTATAATAACAACCCTGAATTTTAATTTCAAGACTGAACACTGAACGAACGATACATGCTAATTCAGATCGAATTTATATCTTCCATTATGTATAAATTAGGCCTTACCCTAAGCGCATTTTGTTATAATTATCAACAGGTTTACGTCTGCATGCACCTTCAAATTAAACCTTCCACATCATGTTTTTTTTTACTCTCAACCAAAGCAAAAGCTTAAGAAGTTTACTTGAACTCTTTACACAGTCGCAGACATAACACTTTGGCTTATATCATGACGTCACTGCGTTGCTATGGTTATGACGAACCTTATGTAATAAGCAACATAAACCAATATTTTTAAAAAAATACCCAAACCATAAAAGTTGAGAAAACAAATTGTCCCTTATTACACCTGAGCAAAAAATTACTAGACCGTATTCGAAACATACACTGTTAATTTGGTTCTAGATGCGCAGGCATAACCTTTAGGACGGAGTGATACGTGGCAACATCTACAGATATGGTAGACAGTACATATGGCAACCAGAGTAAATACGAATTTAATGTCGAGAGGAAGCACAACAGGAAGGAAAGCTTATATCCCTATGGGGCATTGTGTGCGTATTGCGTCGTAAAATAATCCCAAGAAATTGTCGCCCATCACGCAATAACGACAGGTAAAATAACGTATCTTACGGAAGTTAAGAACCCTGCTATCGCGCAGTTGAAGTAAGACGGCGGAAATCATTTGAAGGAAGGTTGATGTACAAAAGATTACAGTTGTATTGAATGGCAGGATATTAAGTAAAAAAGAACCACCATTTATTACCGTAAGAAAAGAAAGGATGTGTTTAAAGTGCACTTTGTGACCGCGGCCCATGGGCAAGTCTAAAACAACCAATTTGCCAGGTATTTATCTACGGAAGCCCGTTAGTGCCAAGGGATGACATTACTTTCTTTAAAAATTATGTGACGGCCGCTACTTATTTATCTGGCGGCCGCCACATAGTTATGTAGCGGCCGCCAGATAATTCTGTGGCGGCCGCCACACTTATTTACGTGGGCTGGGGGCTTGGGATAGAGGTCTGAGCTAGAAGCCTGAGCTAGCGGCCTTTGCTAGGTCTGTGCTAGGGGCCTGGGCTAGCTCAGGCTGGTAGCCAGGCCGGTAGCCAGGCCGGTAGCCCGGGCCCCTAGCCCAGGTCCAGCCCAGGCCCAGGCCCAACCCAGGTCTAGCCCAGGCTTTTAGCACATGCTGCAAGCCCAGGGAATCAGCCCAGGCCCACACCCAGGCCTAGCCCAGGCAGCTAGCTCAGGCCGCTAGCCCAGGCTCTTGGCCCAGGCTTAGCCCAGGCCTCTAGCCCAGGCATAGCCAAGGCTGCCTGCACAGGCTGCTAGCTCAGATCCCATAGCCCAGGCTCCTTGCCCAGTAAGCTAGCTCAGGCTGCTAGCTCAGGCCGCTAATACAGGCCTAGCCCAGGCTACTTGACGAGGCAGCTAGCCCAGGGCACTCGCCCAGGTCCGGATAAATAAGTGGCGGCCGCCAGATAATTTTTCAAGAAAGTAATGTCATCCCTTGGCACTAACGGGTATGTTTTCATATAATTTTGCCAACAGCTATATTTCCTAGCGGCGCATGAGGCGTGTTATTTCTGGCGGCCCGGATCTGGGATGGCGCGCTCCACAATGGCCTTTTCTGATGTTGATCAGCACGACACGCGATTCCCATGTTTTAACGACGCCAATTAACTTAACATTTTTTTTCCTCGTGAATAGGAGGATACTATTTGGCACAGAAAAAACCTAGTTGACTGACAACTACCTGTTTGCTGTTGGGCCCGTCGTTTATCTGTCGTCTGGGGTGTGTGTTTAGAGGGGGGCGTGTGGATTGGACGCTTGCTGTAATAATATACATATGGAACGAATCGCGACCCGCTAGCATCGCAATGCCCGTCCTCGTGTATAACGTCCGCCCAATGGAGCTGAACCGATGATCGAACCACCAGCGGGTAAGTACTGGCCAAGCAGGACAGCCGACCTGGCCGGCCAGGCTTGAGCTCGTTCCACAGGGCGTTAATACCACTACCACCAGCAGCCGCCGCCGCCCTGAGCTATCACAAGCCCTCGCCAGCAGGCTGCCAGAGGAAGGGGGAGAAGGTAGGAGCAGGAGGAGGAGGAGGAGGAGGAGGAGGAGGCCGACAAGGAAAGGCATACCGCCGCGCCCACGGTCGCCAGAAGTCCGCTCTCCGTCGGCTGGACAACAGTACTGTCCCAATTGCACAGCGGCGGAAGGAAAGGAACGGAAGCGGGGTGCTTCGGTTGTCTCTACTTTAGGGGTGGCTGTAGGAAGACGGTCGTCGGGACGTCCATTTCTCGTGCCGTCTCTCTCCCAGTGGCGGATTAAAGCCCGCATCGTACCCTAGCGAGCGGCACGGACTCCAACGTGCTTGTCGCCATATCACAGGAGATAAACATGCAATAAAATAACTTCGAATGGATCGCGGACAGAATGTAGCCTCGTGAGTGTATTCAAAGATTACCTCCGTGACCTGCTTGGTGATACAGCGTGTGGATACTTGTTTGGATACGGAAGTCTGACAGGACAACGAGAGAAAGGGAGAGCGAGGCAGTTGAGGGGAGTAGGAAAACAGTGTGGGCGTAAATTATGAGGAGTCTATTCACCTTAAGCAGCCTTACCTAAGGTGAGTAATTGTTGTAATATTCCTGTATTATAATCTTCTTCATTATATTGACTTAATCGCCGTATGTAATTATTGTTCCAGTTAAATTTAACATTACATAATTATGTTCGCCATCCATATAGTCATATTCAAACCATTGTTTCGTTTTTTTGTTTTTTTTTATTTTAAGCCGAATTTGTGGTCCTATGCACAAAGATGAAACAGTCATGGTATTGAGGTAATACAGGGTGACCATCAGTCATATGATGAAGAGTACTGACAGAAGTAGCTTTCGCCAAACTTGGGATCCGAAACGCGACCCGTGGCCTCCATCACGTAGTTAATTAGGCCAGCCGCTAGGTATATTTTGGCTCGTGTCGGCCATTCTAAGTAAAAAGTGTCGCGAGTCAATTCCTCAATTGTCCTGGCGGCCGGGCTAGGTGGGTGCCCGCTTCCAAGCACACGTGTGCAACAACTGAACTTTCTATGCCAAATATGAGCACCGGCAATTTTGGGAATGGATCACTTGTACCATTTGCAGCAAAGATCGCAGTTGTAGCTTCTTTTTCAGATGTTTGACAATTTTTTGCATAGATTTTAACATACGCTAAACATATTTCATCCCCAGTTCTAGCTTGTTTTCCAGATGTTTGACACATGTTGCTAAAATGAGCACGTAACTAATTTTCTGGTTGAACGCTAAGCTCAATATTATCAATACATTCCTGCAATTTCAGAATGATTGCTACAGAACACACTCTGTAGCCTCTGCAATGACAGAAAAATCGTTCACCTTTGCGCAAATTTCGAATAATTCCGGTGACGTTATTTCCTGCTCGAATTGGAAGATATTTGAACAGCCTCTACTGGGTACCACTATTTACAAATAAAAAAACTCCTAGCTTCGTTTGACGTTGGTACTTCTGAAATATTCGACAAGAAATGTGGCCTTGGTTGAGAGATTAACGTCTTTAACATGGGAAGTCACATAGGAAATTCCCATCACCCTCGAACCGAAAGTAAAATACGAACGTATTGTTAGGATGTGACGCCGCTCCCAAATATTTTTTTTTTGGCATTTTGTCCTGATTATATCTTGGACATAAAAGTGACGTCATCATGACGTCATACAACACACCAGGGAAATGTCACTTTCCACATAGGTTTATGAGCAGTTAGAAACCCATAGCGATAGCTTTAGCCCTAAATGTGTCAAATGTGTTAACTGCCCCGAATCAGGTGTTAGCTGGCTCTGGTTGGTTGTTGGCTGGCTCTGGTTGGTTGTTAGCTGGCTCTTGCTGGTTGTTGACTGGTTCTGGCTGGTTGTTGGCTGGCTCAGGTCTGTTGCGGGCTTGTACTGGTGGGTTGTTGGCTGGCTGTGGCTGGTTGTTAGCTGGCTCTAGTTGGTTGTTGGCTGGCTTTGGTTGGTTGCTGGCTGGCCATGGTTGGTTGTTAGCTGGCTCTAGTGGGTTGTTGGCCGGCTCTGCTTGGTTGTTGGCTGGCTCTGGCTGGTTGTTGGCTGGCCATGGTTGGTTGTTGGCTGGCTCTAGTGGGTTGTTGGCCGGCTCTGCTTGGTTGTTGGCTGGCTCTGGCTGGTTGTTGGCTGGCTCTAGTGGGTTGTTGGCCGGCTCTGCTTGGTTGTTGGCTGGCTCTGGCTGGTTGTAGGCTGGCTCTGGCTGCTTGTTGACTGTCTCTGGCTGGTTCTTGGCTGGCTCTGTCTTTGGTGAATTGCGGGCGGTTATGGGCATATTTTAAACATATGCTACAACATACTTCACCCTAAGTTGTAGCGCTTGGTATAGAACCACTTCATAAAAGCAACTCTTATGACCTAAGGATGAACATCTTTCATCATTTCTGTTGCTGTTGTTTTATTATAAGGCCCCGCTTTTATGAACCATATCACATCAAAACTCGTGCTTCGCTGAGCGCATATAGCTCATATCGTTCCTTTTAGTAATCACGATCAGTATTTATTACTACTAATATAGCACCATATCTAGCCCACATAGCTGATGTTTATGTCGATGATCCTAGACAATTTTAGTGCACAATTGTGCCAAAAAAAGTGCAAAATAAGTTTCTATCCCTAGTTCTGATCAGTATTTACGGCTAACAATGTAGATTTGCGGCGCATTATTCTATGTCTGGGTTGCCGAGTTCTCAAGTAGACACCGTCAGTCACGTGGCCACCGTCGTTTACCGTGTCGTCTCCCGGACAATATATGACGCTCGCCGCCACACATCCAAACCGTCGGATCGATGCTGATGACGAAGAACGAGCTTTGGATAGCCTCACATCCTGGCCACGGTAGAGGAAGCGAGCTTTGGAAAGCCTCACATCCTGGCCACGGTAGACGAAGCGAGCTTTGGATAGCCTCACATCCTGGCCACGGTAGACGAAGCAAACTTTGGGTGGCCTCACGTCCTGGCCACGGTAGAGAACGCGAGCTTTGGATGGCCTTACGTAAGTGGGAGGGGGGCGGCAAAGGAGGTTCCAGATCACGAGGAATAAAAAAAATTATTTCCAAATCAGGATCAATTAAAAGGAGAACTCTCCGCATACAAAGGAATGACGGATATATGATACTAAATTGACCATTTCCCGATTCACGGTTATTTAATATTACAATTCCCAGTTCACAATTAATGAAAATCCTTGATCGCGGCTGTCGGCTAATACCCCAGTTTCCAGTTTCCAGTTCCCAGTTCGCGGAGAATTATTTTCCTCACTCCCAGTTGACGGTAATAAGAAGAACCCATTCCCGAGCAACGGAAAGACCCCGCCCCCCCTCTCCCTCTTACTTCCTGGCCACGGCAGAGGAAGCGAGCTTTGTATGGTCTTACGTCCTGGCAACGGTAGAGGAAGCGCGCTTTGGATGGCCTTACGTCCTGGCTACGGTAGAGGAAGAGGGCTTTGGATGGCCTCACATCCTGGCCAGGGTAGAGGAAGAGGGCTGTGGATGGCCTTACGTCCTGGCCACGGTAGATGAAGAGGGCTTTGGATGGCCTTACGTCCTGGCCATGGTAGAGGAAGCGAGTTTTGGGGGGCCTTTCGTCCTGGCCATAGAGAGACGACGCTCGGACGGATACTCAGAGTGACATATTTATCTGGGGTCGCATCGACACGTTCCTGTCTCTGCCCATGCGTGTCTTTCTACGAGTTAAATCAAGGCAAATCAATGCTTTATACACGGTTTTACACGTTTCGTTGGAGACATACGAGCGAGAGGCCGACCCGCCAGTGCATTATGCAAGCCAAGCTGGTGCGGGTGGCCCTAGGTTGTTTTAAAGGTCATTATACAAGATACACTCCTTAGAGAGATATAACACGTGGATAAAGGATAAACTGTCTGCAAGGATATCACAATGGAACATATAATGATACACCGTTTGACAAGTAGCTACAATGAAGCGGATAAAAGATACACTGCTTAAAAAGATATAGTAATGTAGCGAACTGAAAATATGTAATAATGAAACGGATAAATGACACACTGTCTGCAAATATAATAATAAATCGGGCGATGATATACTGTTTGAAAAGATATAACAATGATGCTTGAAAGATATAATAATGCTGCTTGAAAGATATAACAATGCTGCTGATAAAGAATATACTGCTTGACAAGATATAACAAGGATGCTTGAAAGACATAATAATGCTGCTTGAAGAGATATAACAATGCTGCTGGTCAAGGATATACTGCTTGACAAGATATAACAATGATGCTTGAAAAGATATAACCCTGATGCCTGAAAAGATATACCACTGATGCTTGAAACGATATAACAATGCTGCCTGAAAAGATATGACAATGATGCTGATAAAGAACATACTGCTTGGAAAGATAGAACAATGCTGCTTGAAAAGATATAACAATGCTGCTTGAAAAGATAGAACAATGCTGCGTGAAAAGATAGAACAATGCTGCGTGAAAAGATATAACAATGCTGCTTGAAAAGATAGAACAATGCTGCGTGAAAAGATAGAACAATGCTGCGTGAAAAGATATAACAATGCTGCTTGAAAAGATATAACACTCATGCTGATAAAGGATATACTGCCTGAAGCGATGTAACAATAATGCTTGAAAACATGTAACAATGCTGCTTTAAAACATGTAACAATGATGCTTTAAAACATGCAACAATGATGTTGATAAAGGATATACTGCCTGAATAGATGTAACAATGATGCTATTGGCTATTTCCCTTTTCGTTTCGTTTCGTTCGTGGACTAATGACCCGTAGATGAACCCAAAGTACTTCCTTTACCGCTCAGTGTTGGTTTTTGTCCATCATCCCTTCAGTTTTGATCCATCAGAGCGCCGTACTTTATCCATTAACCATGAGAGGCGGGCTTCCTGTTTGCGGGGGTGTTTTAGCCGGTGGAACACCTGTCGCCGTGGGATTACCATCTGATTACTTCGGGGGCCACATGGTTCCGAGACACCACCTTAAGATGGCGAGCGCGTCCTTATTGATGACTAAATGTCATTGTAAGTCAATTTCCGGCCTAATGTCTCGGGGACGACGCGTCTGGGAGGGCTTTACAATGAAGATGTCCTATCCTCTTAGGACTGTGTTCTGATGCATTGCGGAATATCACCTGAACGGTTTTTTGTTACCTAATAAAAACTGGTAGCGACTTGAATAGTGTATGCATGTCGTTCCTCAAAGCCGGCGCTTGCATTTCTAAAGGATGGTAGATCAGTCATTTCATTTGCGGAGAGATACCTTGTGGCCTTTTGGCGCTGTCGCAGCCAGAGAGCTAGGCATCGAGTGGGTTATAAAGATATGGTGAACTATGGTCATTATCATGCCGGCTGTGGTTCCTCTTGGGTCATTGATGTTTTCATAACGACTTGTTCCTCTCGGGTCATTCTAGCTGTCATGACAACTGTGGTTCCACTAGGATCATTGATGCTGCCACGGCAACTGTGGTTCTACTCGGGGTCATTGTTGTTGTCATAGCGACTGTGATTCCACTCGGGTCATTGATGTCATGACTACTGTGTTTTCATTTGGGTCATTTATGCTGCCATGGTGACTGTGGTACCACGTGAGTAATTGATACTGTTACAGTCGCCCTGGCGTCCCTGATGTGCAGATGTTAGCATGGCTACTTTTTTTATCTGCCTGGACAATTAATACTGCCATGGCCACTGTGGTGCCCCTGGGGTCAGTGATGCTGTAGCGGCCACTGTAATTCCGAGGGGATCATTGATGCTTTGATGACCGCTGTGGTGTCCTTCATATTCTTGATGCTGTTATGGGGACTGGCGACCCTCGGGTCATTGGTGCCACTATTCAACTGCGGTGACCCTGGTGGGAAAGTTGCTGTTAAGGCTATGCATCTGCCTCGTGGAAGTCATTATGCTGCCATGACCGTAATATCCTTCTTGGAGGTTTATAACATACGGCGATAATATATCGATAAATAATGCTTCATCTCAGTTTTTGATTGACTACGATAGGGCCATTACTCCATGCCTAATTGGGGTTCGATGCCATGGGGGCGGAGGGTGGGGCAACGTTATTTATGCCGTATGTCAGTAAAGTCAAATAAACCATGAGACTTTCTCTAACGATGACAACGGGTCGTCACAGGTCCTATTTTCTAAAGACGGGAGATATAAATTGATATGTGGATCGAAGCGTGTATCCATGCTTCAAGGCTCAATGTGTCTTCTAAACGGTTGGCAAACACATTTACACGATACGATGAGTTGAGAACTTCGCTAGCTTATAGCCGGTTGAGCCGCAGATCAGCCTTTCATGGGTTCGCGCCCCGCCAACTGCATCTAGACCAACCATCTTCCCGGCAGATAATTTGGCCTAGTTTACCCTTCATGTGCACAAACCGATGGCTATCTAAAACATAAATATTTTCTTTAACATGCTAACCAGTCGTCAAATGATTCAACAAAATCTTCCTGCCATTCTCGATACGGAATTAATGGGGACAGTTCCTGTGAGATGCCAAGGGTCTTTGATAAAATAAAATAACACTAGGCTTTAAAAAAATGAGACACGGCTCTAAGAGATTGAGGAAAGGAAATAAGGATTTATGAGAAGAAGCGACACAAGAAAGCCAATAAAACAAGGTTTGAAGAGAACAAGGAAATGAAATAAGGAGAGTATGAGCCAGGAATTGAAGAGAAGTGACAACGCTTTAAGATAAAATTGGATAAGAAGCATTAGAAAGGAATAAGACACTGATTTAAGAGAAGAACAAAGTTAAACACGAATCTAATTTTATCTTATGAAACAAAGTATTATGTTCACGTATTGTTTCTGCTACTCGCTATAGATGCTTGCAAATGCTTGTCTTAAATTTCGATCGATATTCTGGTACATTCAGGTCAACTCAAATCTGTGAACCAATCAGTGAACTAATTG
The DNA here is from genome assembly GCA_964019135.1 of Arenicola marina. NCBI lineage: Eukaryota > Metazoa > Annelida > Polychaeta > Arenicolidae > Arenicola > Arenicola marina. The sequence goes on from OZ025262.1 coordinate 20,564,244, forward strand.
GCAAGGGAAGTAGTTTTTGGGCCATTGAGTTACATTGCGGGACGCACGGGGTGCTTCACATTGAAAACTCCAGGCTCAAGGCTCCCGCAAGGGCCAATTTGTCGGCTAAGGCCACTTAAATCACGTAAAAAAATTAAGGGTTCCTCAATTTACAACAAAATATGCCATGCTGCGGATCAAACGTTTTGTGAAACCGACTTGCAATCGGGCTATAAATTATGACCATTCCCAGTTATTCCTCACGACAAATCATCCACATCTGAGTACACATGCATGGAACCTGCCATCTTGATGCCGTCAAGGCATACCCGAACGCTTAACATCCATAATGGTGGTCTCAGTTTTTACAATGGTATTCACAACGCTCCGCAGGCTCCATGCCCATTGAACACCCCGCTGTCCGAATGCTTCCTTGGGGCTGCCAAGACGGCGAAGCCTAATGAATTTGATTTCACCGGCCGTTGAATGGTACCTTCCGGAACATGTATGGAATAGGGAGTGCGGCGAGCTTTTCTTTTTCCCAATTGGCTTTTCGTGGAAACTCCTACTCATGTCTGTGATGTGCAGAGAGTGGACTATTTTTTGGGATATGCCATCGCCGCTGGTCATTTGACAATGCTGACAAATACTGATAAATACTATTATTATTCTTTGTTAGCCGAAGGCATTGCGTACGGTAGGCAGAAATGATAAGAAAGGTCAGAATAATTTTGTGTAAATTCTGTATTGGATTATCGGAAGCGCCGATGAGCAAAGGGATGACAGGGAAACAAAATTAGCTTCAATTTGTGCCGTCCTAAGGGAGTGTCATGCGGATGTAATAATCTGTAATGCAATTATTAGGCCTAAACATTGACCAGCAAACACGAATCTGCCGCGAAACTGCCAAAGGAAACGGGCATTGTATTATTAAACACATGCACAAAAAATATACTATTTCACTTACACAAGTACATGTATTAAATATAGTAAATTACGGGAGGTTATGGGAACCACAAGTGCAATTCACATGATTTTTTTCTGTATTATATTAAATAATGTGTATGCTCGTGAATCTCGAAGGAACCGGCGCGATGTCTTCGTGCTTGTGACATACTTAATAACACATACGCTATGTATTTCATCATTTATTTTTTACATACATGTCGTATTGATTGTAACGGTTATACTTGTTCTACATACGGCTCCAGACTGCCAGCTTTTATCGCCATCTTCGTGCCGAACACCCAATGAGCAATCTGGCGCCGTTATCCTAAGCCGACTTGTAACCTGACAACTCGGTGCAGTTGCGGCGTCCCCACCATTACCATTCAATGGACATGACGCCTCGCCCCTCAGCCTAAAGCCGTTAAGCCGCATCCATCATGCGGCTCAGCTCGCGGGCAGCCCATCCATACTGAAGGCGAACCAGTCAGTGACTTCTAGTCGCCAGCCATGTTCATTCAGTATCATGGGGGGAGCACTTGCTCGCATCAACCTCTTCCATCTACCCCCCCCCCCCCATCTCCCCCGCCCCATCTCTTCCCCCCGCCCGCCTCATCTCCCCGCCTAATCCCCCCCCCCCAATTCCGCCCTATCCTTCCCACGAGTTTTGATATTGTTTCACTGATTCACACATCCATCATGTCTTTATCACATGCGACTTCGATGTGACTCGATTTCGTCAAATCGCCCTTTAAAAAAATAAATACGGCATATAAAAATGGTGGCGATATTGCCTGTACTCATGGAGAAGGCACACGGAAGTCTGCTGTCCAAGGAAGTTTATGTTTCGTTCCATTCGCTAACGTTGTGTTGGAACTGCTTGCGATCGTGACTGTCAAATCGGTTGATTTTTGTTCGAGGATTATCGACCAACAAACGCGCTGTGCCCAATTAGCTGCGAGTGACGCAATATTCACCTGAATCGCGATATAAATTTCACCACCATTAACTTTTCATGTTATAGCACACCGGTTGCCAACACTACGTACATGACGTGCTTGACTTTGCCACGGTTGTAATGCATTTATTACAGTTCATATTGTTATGCTAGGGTTAGAAACCTCACCAGACTAATTAACCATATATTGATGATTGAAAATGAAGCATTTCATGCAAATAGGTTATTCCATGATTTTGTGGCCGCCTCAGTGGAATAATAGAAACACAATATCATACTCAGGCCATGTGTAGAAGTAAATGCAAACGTTTTCGACCCATCTCCAACTTAACATGTAAGCCGATTTGGTGATTACAAGAGGTCCACGAACTACTGTTCACAAAAGGTTCCAGATCTAGTTTGTCTGTCCTTCGAGGGCCCTTTGGCGCTGTCGCAGCCAGAGAGCTAGGCATCGAGTGGGTTATAAAGATATGGTGAACTATGGCATTATCATGACGGCTGTGGTTCCTCTTGGGTCATTCTAGGTGTCATGACAACTGTGGTTCCACTCGGATCATTGATGCTGCCACGGCAACTGTGGTTCTACTCGGGTCATTGATGTTGTCATGGCGACTGTGGTTCCACTCGGGTCATTGATGTCATGACTACTGTGTTTCTTTTGGGTCATTTATGCTGCCATGGTGACTGTGGTACCTCATGAGCATTGATACTGTTACAGTCGCCCTGGCGTCCCTGATGTGCAGATGTTAGCATGGCTACTTTGTTATCTGCCTGGACAATCATTACTGCCATGGCTAATGTGGTGCCTCTGGGGTCAGTGATGCTGTGACGGCCACTGTAATTCCTCTGGGATCATTGATGCTTAGATGACCGCTGTGGTGTCCCCAATATTCCTGATACTGTTATGGGGACTGGCGACCCTCGGGTCATTGGTGCCACTATTCACCTGCGGTGCCCCTGGTGGCAAAGTTGCTGTTAAGGCAATGCATCTGCCTCGTGGAAGTCATTATGCTGCCATGACCGTAATGTCCTTCCTGGAGGTTTATAACATATGGCGATAATAATTATTTTAATTGATTACGATATGGCCATTACTCCATGCCTAATTGGCGTGCAATGGGGGCGGAGGGTGGGGCAACATTATTTATGCAGTATGGCAGTAAACATAAACAATGAGACTTTTTCTTTACCGATGACAACGGGTTGTCACAGGTCCTATTTTCTAAAGACGGGAGATATAAATTGATATGTGGATCGAAGCGTGTATCCATGCTTCAAGGCTCAATGTGTCTTCTAAACGGTTGGCAAACCCATTTGCACGATACGATGAGATGAGAACTTCACAAGCTTATAGTTGGGCTGCAGATCGGCCTTTCATGGGTTCGCGTCCCGCCAACTGTATGTAGACCAACCATCCTCCCGGCAGTTTACCCTTCATGTGCACAAACCGACGGCTATCTAAAACATAAATATTTCCTTTAACGGGCTAACCAGTCGTCAAATGATTCAACCAAATCATCCTGCCAGTCTTGATACGGTATTAATGGGGACAGTTCCTGTCTTTGATAAAATAAAATAAGACTATGCTTTAAAAAATGACACACGGCTCTAAGAGATTGAGGAAAGGAAATAAGTAATTAGGAGAAGAAACGGCACAAAAAAGCCAATCAGACAAGGTTTGAAGAGAACAAGGAAATGAAATAAGGAGCGTATGAGCCAGGAATTGAAGAGAAGTGACAAGGCTTTAAGATAAAATTGGATTAGAAGCATTAGAAAGGAATAAGACAATGATTTAAGGGAAGAACAAAGTGAAACCTGAATCTTATTTTCTTATGAAACAAAGTATCATTTTCACGTATTGTTTCTGCTACTCGCTATAGATGCTTGCAAATGCTTGTCTTAAATTTCGATCGATATTCTGGTACATCCAGGTCAACTCAAATCTGTGAACCAATCAGTGAACTAATTAGCAAGGGACGTAGTTTTGAGCCAGTGAGTTACATTGCGGGACGCACGGGGTGGCTTCACATTGAAAACTCCAGGCTTCAGGCCCCCGCAAGGGCCAATTTGTCGGCTAAGGCCACTCAAATCACGTAAAATATTAAGGGTTCCTCAATTTACAACAAAATATGCCATGCTGCGGATCAAACGTTTTGTGAAACCGACTTGCAATCGGGCTATAAATTATGACCATTCCCAGTTATTCCTCACGACAAATTATCCACATCTGAGTACACATGCATGGAACCTCCCATCTGGATGCCATTGGAACCTCCCATCTGGATGCCATCAAGGCATACCCGAACGCTTAACGCCCATAATGCTGGTCTCAGTTTTTACAATGGTATTCACAACGCTCCGCAGGCTCCATGCCCATTGAACACCGCGCTGTCCGGATGCTTCTCTGGGGCTGCCAAGACGGCGAAGCCTAATGAATTTGATTTCACCGGCCGTTGAATGGTACCTTCCGGAACATGTATGGAATAGGGAGTGCGGGAGATTTTCTTTTTCCCAATTGGCTTCTCGTGGAAACTCCTACTCATGTCTGTGATGTGTAGAGAGTGGACTATTTTTTGGGATATGCCATCGTCGCTGGTCATTTGACAATGCTGACAAATACTGATAAATACTATTATTATTCTTTGTTAGCCGAAGGCATTGCGTACGGTAGGCAGAAATGATAAGATAAGTCAGAATAATTTTCTGTAAATTCTGTATTGGATTATCGGAAGCGCCGATGAGCAAAGGGATGACAGGGAAACAAAATTAGCTTCAATTTGTGCCGTCTTAAGGCAGTGTCATGCGGCGGATGTAATAATCTGTAATGCAATTGATAGGCCTAAACATTGACCAGAAAACACGAATCTGCCGCGAAACTGCCAAAGGAAACGGGCATTGTATTATTAAACACTTGCACAAAAATATACTATTTCACTTACACAATTACATGTATTACATATAGTAAATTACGGGAAGTTATGGGAACTACAAGTGCAATTAACATGATTTTTTCTGTATTATATTAAATAATGTGTATGCTCGCATATCTCGAAGGAACCGGCGCGATGTCTTCGTGCTTGTGACATACTTAAGAACACATACGCGATGTATTTCATCATTTATTTTTCATATACATGTCGTATTGATTGTAACGGTTATACTTATTCTACATACGGCTCCAGACTGCCAGCTTTTATCGCCATCTTCGTGCCGAACACCCAATGAGCAATCTGGCGCCGTTATCCTAAGCCGACTTGTAACCTGACAACTCGGTGCAGTTGCGGCGTCCCCACCATTACCATTCAATGGACATGACGCCTCGCCCCTCAGCCTAAAGCCGTTAAGCCGCATCCATCATGCGGCCCACCTCGCGGGCAGCCCATCCATACTGAAGGCGAACCAGTCAGTGACTTCTAGTCGCCAGCCATGTTCATTCAGTATGTGTGCATGTGTCGCGTTTTATCGGTGTTTTCAGTCCCGGAGGGGATAAGATAACTCGCCAGCTGTCGTTACAACGTCTCATGGGGGGAGCACTTGCTCGCATCAACCTCTTCCATCTAAACCCCCCCCCCCATCTCCCCCGCCCCATCTCCCCCAGCCCCCGCCTCATCTCCCAGCCTAATCTCCCCCCCCCCCACCAATTCCGCCCTATCCTTCCCACGAGTTTTGATATTGTTTCACTGATTCACACATCCATCATGTCTTTATCACATGCGACTTCGATGTGACTCGATTTCGTCAAATCGCCCTTTAAAAAAAGGAATACGGCATATAAAAATGGTGGCGATATTGCCTGTACTCATGGAGAAGACACAAGGAAATCTGCTGTCCAAGGAAGTTTATGTTTCGTTCCATTCGGTAACGTTGTGTTGGAACTGTTTGCGATCGTGACTGTCAAATCGGTTGATTTTTGTTCGAGGATTATCGACCAATCACAGTTCATATTGTTATGTTAGGGTTAGAAACCTCACCAGACTAATTAACCATATATTGATGATTGAAAATAAAGCATTTGATACAAATAAGTTATTCCAGGGTTTTGTGGCCGCCTCAGTGGAATAATAGAAACACAATATCATACTCAGGCCATGTGTAGAAGTAAATGCAAACGTTTTCGCCCCATCTCCAACTTAACATATAAGCCGATTTGGTGATTACAAGAGGTCTACGAACTACTGTTCACAAAATTCCAGATCTAGTTTGTCTGTCCTTCAAGTGATAGTCTTCATGTATCTGGATTGTTTCACCCAGCATCACGTGGCTGTCTGTTGAGCTGGATGGTTTGATAGCTCTATTTAATCTAAGTGGGGCAGCCAAAGCTCACCTGTGTCCATGAACATCATATGCATTAGCAATTGGCGTCCCCATGCATGGCAAATAATAACTATTACTCAGCTATTTGCGCACTGCGCGTTATCGATCTAGAGACAATACTTTGACCTTCTAAAAGACATTTCGTGCAAAAATGGTATGCATGTGCATGAAAATATTGACGGACAACTATGATCTTGAATATCTTTATTCCGCTACTCCATGCACTTTGTCCGTGATTCATAAATCATTTAAAGCGTCAGACGTAGACTAATGTAGAACCGCTATTGCGTGTTCATGCGGTGCGCATGTGCAGGACCCGCAGGGTGGATATCTATAGAATCGCTTTAGCACGAACCGGCGGTTCGTGTATGCTGTGGAGACTTGCAAAGCGCCACGCATTACAACGCAATGGCGGTTCTTGTGTACTCCCGACGCAACGCAACGGCGGTTCTTGTTTACTCCCGACGCAACGCAACGGCAGTTATAAGGATATAATAATTACGCAATACACGAAAACACTGGCCCACGGGTCAAATTATTATAGACATTTCCCATAATTTCCCACAAGTGAGTATAGTTTAACCAACTGTCGCTACCGTAAGTTAGGATTGAGACAACTAAATTCCCATCAAATATTGATCAATCGTTACTTATGACATAACTAAAATTGGCAGACATATAACCATACCAGTTCACATCAATGTCTAGACCTCCATTATGTCTTAGATTCCCACGGATAAACTGGGTAGGCTTTAATAACATCCAATTAAGCAGCGGTTCACGACAAAATTAAGTGAAGAAGTGCCGTTGTTGGTTTCATTAGAAGGCCTTAATCTCGAGACAACAGAAAGAACTAGGATCCTGCTCACGTGGGACTCAAACCGCGCACCGGTCGCTTGAGTTTGCCTAGTAGAGCACACTGGCTAAACCCCGAACTCGCTGCCTACTAGACCAACCTACTCGAGCCTTACCATTAGGCATCTCTAGAATGGCACTCATTGCAATGGCACTCATTGCAATGACACTCATTGAAATGGCACTCATTTTTCTTCAGTAAGTGTTCCATTCAATTTCGTTGGCTCATTCATGTCACACCATATCATTTCACTCACAATGTAGTTCACGCCTGCTTAAAAACTCGCCACTTCGCTTAAGCTGGCAGGCGGCATTATTTAGTATGTGTTCGAAGTCTTGCCATTCATCCAGGGAGACAGCTGGCACATCTGCTGTCCTACTGTTGGATGAGATGCCTCTTAAAACTCCATGCATTAACATCCAATAGCTGCAGTATTTGTCGTCAAGTAAGCGTAGTCAAGTATGTGTCAACCTCTTGCAAGCTTCCTGGTAATTTATCCCTTTCGTTGACATCATGTGTCAATGGGCGAAACTATGTTTCATTCCTTTAAATGCTTATAGCTTCACTTTGGTTTAGATTTGCATATTCGACTGGCAAACAACATGGTTATTTAAGAGACCACTTTTACTGTTATCTCTTTATACACGCCTGCCACATCATTGATAACACAATTCTAATTATGATGGCACAATATAATAGCATAAACTGAAAGTCCCGTTACATCCCGGCCAAGTCAACCCTGTAATTGGTTGTTTGTGACGAGCACGCCTGAAAAATATGTACATCATCATCCATTGGAGCAAAGCCGCTAAAATGGTAAGAAAACGGAGACTGATAGGGGGAGGGGAGGCGGAGGCGGGGGGGGGGGCAAGGGGACTTTAAAAGTCTGCCCTCGGATACTTAGCAGCTCACTCGGCGAGCTTCCTTGGCGATCATCAGTCGGTCGTAGAGCCTTGCAATAAGGTCACGGAGAGGCCAAGCCAGGGAATGATCAGCCGTGATTGCTCCAATGTACGAAATGTCAATACGACGTAATGGGCTTCAGCCCAAGTGGGGCCGCGAGGGTGGTTGGAGGACGGTCCTCACTCAGCCCCGGGGGTCTCTAGCCGGGCCGAACGCCCGCCCGCCCGCCCGCCCAATCGCGATCTCGCATGCCAAGGTCGGGGGAAGGTCGCCCCGATCTAAGTGGTCTCTGACATTCGTTGTCCCGTCTCGATAATGTTAAATCGAGTGACATTTGCTTCATGTCGACGCCCCATCTCTTTTGGCTCTCGCACTTTCCTGTTGGATTTAGAAATAGACGATCCAACGTCCCGGCAGTCGCTGTCCACCCCCCCACCCCCCCTCGCCCCCTCGCCTCCGCCGGGTGACGTGCTTGTCACGTGATCCTCACCCGGGGTGAACGGGCGGGGAGCTTGACGTGCCCCCTGACCTTGACGTGTCTGGTGACACGCAAAATTGGAGGGTTATTCAAAATGTGGATAGCCGAAGGCAAAATTATTGGATCATCGCTTTTCATATCGGGCTCATCTGTCTGTTTCTTTGTAAGCAGATCGAGACTAATGGGCTGTGCACTTCTCCCTTTGTTGTCATTTTTAGACCATTCATTTTACAATTTCATGCTGCACTTGATGCTGGAAATGTATGGAGATTTTGCTTTTTATGGTGAGTTTTTAAATAGAAAACATTTTTTTTCTTAAATTTATTGGATGCTGTGCATTTCAGATCCCAGATTCCAGTTGGCAAGCCACGGTCGCCGTTCTTTGGACTACTTCAGCCGTTTCCCACCAACAGACGACCGCCGCTTGGGATACATGCGTCCTTAGTTATGGTGTAGAGAAGACCGTCAAACAGGAATTAAAGCTGCCACTATAAGAGTCCGTCATTACGCCGGCAGATTCCTTCTGGGGACGGATATCTATCTACTTGTGTGTACCTTGTGCTGAGTGGACGCAGCGGTCACTCAAAGTGTGGGCCGCATTCATGACCTTGGGAGTTGATTTCCGGTCATGCGCCCTCCGATTTCCTCTGACCTAATTACAGCTACCCCGGAGAAGGCCACGGCAGAGCTCATTACGCATGCGCAGATGGTGACGGCGATGAATCTGAGCTCCTCGGTCGACAACGGCGTTCCCGAAGCCGGAAGTGACGACCCAGCAATGTCTGCGCAGTACGTCACCGTCAAGATTGTGGTGGACGTCTACCTCGTGACGCTCCTGTGCGTGTTCGGCATCACGGGGAATATCATCTCCATCCTGGTCCTGGGTCGGGATCACAGCCTGAAGCGCACCACGGGCTTCCTGCTCCAGATGTTGGCCCTAGCCGACGCAGTGTACCTCAGCACGTGTTTGTTCTTTCAGGCCCTCAAGACGATTACGGTGCATACGGACTGGGTCCCCTCCCTCGGCGCCCACTGGCCCTGGCTGGACCCCTACATCATGCCCTGCGCCTCCGTGGCCCAGGCGGCGGCGGTGTGGCTGGTGGTCGTGGTCACCGCCGACCGCTACGTCGCCATCTGCAAGCCGCTCCACGCCCCGCAGTACAGCACCATCTCGCGCATGCGCAAAGCCGTACTAGTAGTTTGGCTGGTGTCCATCTTGTACAATTTGCCTCGGTTCTTCGAGCGGCAGGTCGTCCTCGAGTTGGACCCCGCGACCAATCAAACCGTGCCCGTCGTCCACCGCACCGCGCTCCGCACGGACAACATCTATTTCCTGGTGTACAAAACGTGCCTTTTCTTCGTGGTCCGGGTCCTTATCCCGCTTTTCAGCCTGGCCTTCTTCAACACGCGCCTCATCCAGGCCATAAAGGAGTCGGCTAAGATGCAGCGTAAGTCCCGCGACTGCCACCGGAAAGAGAAGCACACGTTGACGCTGGTCGTGGTAGTCATCGTCTTCGCCATTTGCGAGACGCCCGACTTCCTCCTCCGCCTGTGGTTCTCTCTCCAAGTCTACATCCCAGCGCTCCCTTCCGATATCGTGACGCTGCGCTACATCAACATCCTCACCAACCTCCTGCTCACCATCAACTCGTGCATCAACTTCATCATCTACTGCCTGCTGGGCAAGAAGTTCAGGCGTATCCTGTGGCACATGCTGTGCCGTCGGCCCATGAACGAACCGGCCCTCATGATACGGAACTTCCGCACCACGGGGAGAACGGTCATCTCAGAGGAGATGTTTACTCTTGTGAGAACCTCTTGAGACAGTGCGTTTCATTGTGCTTGCCGTAGGCGATATGCAACATGACGTCATCGACGGGCCGCAGCAATTAAAGGAGAAGTTTAATTAATACACCCAAGCTATTAATTAATTATTTAAATCAATGTTCAATATACAACATGCTACAAATTTAAAATTAGAATGTAACATGGAGCCAGAGAGTAAAGATAATACTATAGTACAGTCATCCTTGGGAACGGTGACATGACTCCACTCTCCCTTCCTTCTCCCATTGACGCGATATGACCAACAGTGGTAAAAGCGTCCTGAATATACAACCAACCAATCATCACCTACAAACAAAAAGCTCTTTGTATATTCGTGCGATGCGTTAAATCATCCTAGAGGTTTCTATAAGCTGCTCGTGAAAATCGTTTCTAGTGGTGTGGTTTTGTAGTACTCCTCAAAGATAATATCCTTTCCCCACCACCCTCAACCTACGCTATGCGTACCGCTCACATCCCACCCTTTAAAACTTACCTCCAGAACAATCTACTAGGATCCAGCTAGGTCAATAGACCGGCATTACCGGGTCATCTCCAATAGTTGTCTCGGATAACAGGCAGCAGTGGGTGTGGTGATAGCACAAACTAGCTTGGGTGCTCGGTTATTTAAAGCAGTACGCTGTCTTGCGAGCCGCATATTAGACAAGGTTAAAGGGACAATAAATTACCGATTGGGACCAAAAATGTACAGTAAAAACCGGAATTAGTAGCGTGACCATATTACAGGGGTCCCAGGGCTCATTTTAACACGTGAATGGTGGGTGTTCCTTGCCGTCATACAGCCGCAAGGGTAAACGGCGTCTTACTGTGACCCACAGTAGATAATATAAATCAATAGTGCATTATAAAATACTCCAGGGTTAACGACACTTAAATGCGAAATTAAGGGTAAATATCCGAAAGTCAGTTTTACATATATACGGTTTGGGCCGGCATAGTAATTATTCGATGGTAAAGTACAATAGTAATTTTAGAGACGCCGTTGTAATGTGATGCAGCAGACCCGAAATGAACCTAATTACATGCAGATTGAGGTTAGGCGGACCACGCAATAGGGAGAAGTTTAGCAGATCCTCTTGCCAAGTGAAGAGTTTTAACCAAAGAGAGATTGATTAGAAACACTTACTGACGTGACAATGTTGATAGTGAGTACAACGCACTTGCAAAATTTGGCCCAATTACACTGATCCAGGGGTTGCCCCCCCCCCTCACCCCCCCCCCTCCCTCCTTCTAAAGCGCAAAGGATGTCACATCCTAAATACCCCCCCCCCCCTCCCTCCCGCCCCGCCCCCTAACATGAAGTGCGCCTCCCATAAGACGGTAAGGCCAAGGGCCAAAGTAAGGCCAAGGGTTTTCTTTTTCACGGTGAGTTTTAATTAGAAAACAATTCTTTTCTTATAATTATTTGATGCTTGGCCTTACAAGGGTAAGGAGGGTGAGTGGGTCTGTTGTTAACCTTACTGTGATTACATTAATCACTAACCCTGCAAACATCGTTGTATCGTGCGGTTACTTTGTCATCACTATCGATGGAACTGTTAGTAGTAGCGCAGGAAATTCTGTCGGTCTCTTTGGCTAAGCTGAAATGAACTGAATGAAAGGCACGACACGCATGTCTCCTGCTAACGGTGAGCATCAACAAAGAACGTGTCACCGTCATTTTCAGCACGTATGTTTAGCAAAACATGGTCAACCTGAGGCTGAAAGGTCTACAATACAACAAGGACGTTGCAAGAGCGGGTGTTGTCAAAGTGGCGCAATCTTACCCAAAAGACAGCCAGTTTGGCAGCAACGTGACGAGAGATCCATGGAACAGGGATGGCGCGTATTCCGGAAGGATTATTCCCTTGTGGCTGTGTAATTTTGCAAGATTCGGATATTCTCTCATCTTCACCCTTGCCATTATTTTCAATCGCGCGTCTACGTCTTATCCATATTAGCATTGAATCAACTTCCGATCCCATCTGACGTGACCAAGCTACGGACTCAGACGTGCGTAAACGCTATCCAAGTGGAAAGGAGGACGCCTCAATCGAGGCATGGACGAAATCAAATGGTGTGGACCAACTGCCTGGAGTTACAGTTGTTATCTATTATATTCTAATTGTTTGTTCAATTATGTGCAGTTGTTTACACAAGACCGCTGAAAACAACTAAAATTATGTACTCTGTGTTTTTGTATCGTGTTAAAAACAAGAAAAACTATAATGTAATCGTCATTCTTTATTATTTTCTTATTTATAAAAACAAACGGAATAACTTTCGTTTGCAGTAGGACCGAACCCTGAGCAAAATATCTTTATAGGACATTTTATGAGGTCTCGATTAGTTATTTTCCCATACTTCAACCTTGATAAGCCGAACACCTCTGTAAACCGCCTATATCGCTCTGACCCTAACACATTTATTGAGGTACTATTAACATGGTATTAGTATCCAGTCAGTCAAGCAAGTCACATCTGCCGGTCGATGGATGGAATGAACCCAGAATTTTGAATTCGGGGCCGAATGCTGCAGAATCACCTCGAACAGTAATGTTAGTGCTACCAATGTTTTGGAACACAATCGACCACCGCGTACAATTGGTTGCGGGCATATTCGATAAATAAAAAACCATAATCAAATTATTAATGAATAAAATATAATTATTATGCATCGATATTTACGGGTTATCCCCACGTATTTCAGAACAATCGTCGTCCAAAGTTTAATATTATAATGCGGGACTACTGTCGCTGAGGCGGTCGATCGCGGTTGATCGTTCTCCGCAACTCAACCCCGGTTGAGAAAATACTAATGTGTATCATGTACCCGCGTCTTTTGTCTCCCAGCACATGGGTGACTTTGAATGGCCAAACGATGGAAACTTGTGTTTCTACCTTTTAATCAAATGACACCACTGACACAAATCACATAATCAATACAAATAAAGTACCCGCCCTGTTTTACATATGTAACGTTCAGCCTGATACGATCGCATGAAGTACATTGAAGCATTAAATCAACTTTTCGAAACTTGTTCACGAAGATGGAAAGCGAGTTCTCATTTCACAACATCATGACAGAAATCACACGCAAACCGTTAGATCTGTCTGTCAATGTTTTAGCAGTTCATTCAATGAATACAAGGAAGAGGGCGCGTTGGATTCACCAGTGACAAAACCCGGTTTGCCGAAATGACTATTCTTCACGAGAATAGACGAACATGGTTTGTTCGAAGTCGTGAAACTGCCGAGAGAGCTGGTTTGACAGTTTCGGTTCCGCAGAACTGTCTGTTCGCTCAGCAGATGCACAATAGTCATACATACACTAAATAGAGACAGTATGAGAATACTTTATTAATGGACCGTCTCGGGTAGAAAGTGCCACAAACGGCATATTTATGCCGGCACAACTTCATTTGCTTTTAGGTGGGCAAACGGTTGAAACCGGTTTTTAAAAAGAAACCATTTTCCGAGAAAAGAACATTCAAAGAACGGTTCAATGACGCCACGTGTCTATGATGAATCTTGCACTCACAGGCCACACCACAGGAAAATGTGATGAATGACAGGTGGCGTAATCCCCCGGCCGAGGATAATGTGATGAATGACAGTTGGCGTAATCCCCGGCCGAGGAATGGAATGTTGGTGTTTTAGGCCACTTTTGTGCACATACAGGCTAAATTGGGCCAAGGAACCTCCCGAGACGATGAAGGATGAAGGAATGAAACATGCCCCAGATTAGGTGCCCGAGCCCGGATTCGAACCCAGGACCTATTGATCTGCGGTCTAGTGCGCTAACCACTACACCAGGGAGGCCCCCCCCCGGCCGAGGATAATGTGATGAATGACAGTTGGCGTAATCCCCGGCCGAGGATAATCTGATGAATGACAGGTGGCGTAATCCCCCGGCCGAGGATAATGTGATGAATGACAGTTGGCGTAATCCCCGGCCGAGGATAATGTGATGAATGACAGGTGGCGTAATCCCCCGGCCGAGGATAATGTGATGAATGACAGGTGGCGTAATCCCCCGGCCGAGGATAATGTGATGAATGACAGGTGGCGTAATCCCCCGGCCGAGGATAATGTGATGAATGACAGGTGGCGTAATCCCCGGCCGAGGATAATGTGATGAATGACAGGTGGCGTAATCCCCGGCCGAGGATAATGTGATGAATGACAGGTGGCGTAATCCCCGGCCGAGGATAATGTGATGAATGACAGGTGGCGTAATCCCCGGCCGAGGATAATGTGATGAAGGACAGGTGGCGTAATCCCCGGCCGAGGATAATGTGATGAATGACAGGTGGCGTAATCTCCGGCCGAGGATAATGTGATGAATGACAGGTAGCGTAATCCCCGGCCGAGGATAATGTGATGAATGACAGGTGGCGTAATCCCCGGCCGAGGATAATGTGATGAATGACAGGTGGCGTAATCCCCGGCCGAGGATAATGTGATGAATGACAGGTGGCGTAATCCCCGGCCGAGGATAATGTGATGAATGACAGTTGGCGTAATCCCCGGCCGAGGATAATGTGATGAATGACAGGTGGCGTAATCCCCGGCCGAGGATAATGTGATGAATGACAGGTGGCGTAATCCCCCGGCTGAGGATAATGTGATGAATGACAGGTGGCGTAATCCCCCGGCCGAGGATAATGTGATGAATGACAGGTGGCGTAATCCCCCGGCCGAGGATAATGTGATGAATGACAGGTGGCGTAATCCCCGGCCGAGGATAACGTAGTGAATGACAGGTGGCGTAATCCCCGGCCGAGGATAATGTGATGAATGACATCAGCCATCAGCCGGTCGGTGCAGCGCCACCTACAGAGCCTTGGAGATTGATCTGAAAGGATGAAGGACAAATTCAGGTTTTCCTCTTTCAGTTTTTAGAAACAGAAATTTACATATTTAACGCGGTGTCGTGAAAAGCAAAGACGGGCTCTACTTTTTGTAATATCAAAAACACAAATTGAAGGTTAAAAAATTAACGTCTACCAATTTCGTGTCTACAAGATATCGTGTCGTTTTCGCATTATATTTTTAAACTTCAAATGTTTTGGCTTCCTGGTGCGTTTTTCCAATGCTCTTCAACAAATGCGAATGCAAAAAGAATATGACACGAATAACTGCATGCCTAATTCAGGACCATTTTATCAATCTTGGATCCCCCCCCCCCCCCTCCCCCCGCTTTATGGCATTGCAAGTAATTATTTATTGTTGCAGAAAAAAATAATCTCAACAACCAAGTATTAATGACGCGTAGATACAAGGCAAATTAATACATGGTAGGGTATTCGGTGTTCTGCGTGCTTTCCACAAGCGGTACATTGAAAGAACTTCTTGTCGCATCGTCTGCTTATAATAATATGAAATTACCGTCCCCTGTTCTCTCCCTATTCAAACCTTTACATGACACCCACACAATTTTCAAACCGTGACAAAGAAACTGTCCGCCATACAATGATCTTACAATGGGCTTACACCACGAACGCCGCTAACAAGGTCATATGAAAGGGGGCTGTCAAGGGCAGGCTGGGGCGGCAGTTGCCTCTCTCGGTTGCCGACGTCACAGGATCGATTAGACGGGTCTGTGTTTCGCCCAGGGCATTATCCGTTGCCGAGGCCGTTCCGACCGGCGTCGATGCAGTGGAGCTCGCTGCATCTTTTCCCCGACGGGATACACCAACATATGAAGTAGTTACTATCGATTGTCACCCCTTCCGCTCCCGAAATGGAGGCACTAGCTGTGATTAATCCGGCGTGGGAACATAAAGGTGTTTGCATTTCCAGCAGTTGTTTTGCTCGTTCCATTTTGAAGCCATGATTCAGACAGTCAGGTACTATTATAAGGCCAAGGAGAGAAAGTTTTTGTTTTGGGCCGATTTGAACGGTCGCAATTTATTTTAAAACAGGTGATTAACAAAATGATAGTTCATAATCAGGGGTCTAGTTTTCAGATTTTTCAGCCTTTGTTGGCTTATATGCATATGTCAATGGTTTGACTAAGATCTAGTTGACTTCATCCCCACACAGGTCTGACATACATATAACTCATTTGCCATGGGAGACAACGCCCGATGTGCGGGGGGGCACTGAAAACTTGCGACGGTGGGGCGGGGGGTTCACCCCTCCTCGGACCCGCCCTTGTAGAAGTAGCCAGTCACAGAGTAGGGTTTATTCCGGACTTGATGTCACAGAGTACGCCCCGGGTTTATTCCGGACTTGATGTCACAGAGTACGCCCCGGGTTTATTCCGTACTTGGTGTCACAGAGTAGGGTTTATTCCGGACTTGATGTCACAGAGTACGCCCCGGGTTTATTCCGGACTTGATGTCACAGAGTACGCCCCGGGTTTATTCCGTACTTGGTGTCACAGAGTAGGGTTTATTCCGGACTTGATGTCACAGGGTACGCCCCGGGTTTATTCCGGACTTGATGACACAGAGTTCGCCCCGGGTTTATTCCGCACTTGATGTCACAGGGTACGCCCCGGGTTTATTCCGGACTTGGTGTCACAGAGTACGCCCCGGGTTTATTCCAGACTTGATGTCACAGAGTACGCCCCGGGTTTATTCCGGACTTGATGTCACAGAGTACGCCCCGGGTTTATTCCGGACTTGATGTCACAGAGTACCCCCCGGGTTTATTCCGGACTTGGTGTCACAGAGTACGCCCGGGGTTTATTCCGGACTTGATGTCACAGTGTACGCCCCGGGTTTATTCCGGACGTGATATCACACAGTACGCCCCGGGTTTATTCCGGACTTGATGTCACAGAGTACCCCCCGGGTTTATTCCGGACTTGATGTCACAGAGTACGCCCCGGGTTTATTCCGGACTTGGTGTCACAGAGTACGCCCCGGGTTTATTCCGGACTTGATGTCACAGAGTACGCCCCGGGTTTATTCCGGACTTTGTGTCACAGAGTACGCCCCGGGTTTATTCCGGACTTGGTGTCACAGAGTACGCCCCTGGTTTATTCCGGACTTGATGTCACAGAGTACGCCCCGGGTTTATTCCGGACTTGATGTCACAGAGTACGCCCCGGGTTTATTCCGGACTTGGTGTCACAGAGTACGGTTTATTCCGGACTTGATGTCACAGAGTACGCCCCGGGTTAACTCCGGACTTGATGACACAGGGTTCGCCCCGGGTTTATTCCGCACTTGATGTCACAGGGTACGCCCCGGGTTTATTCCGGACTTGGTGTCACAGAGTACGCCCCGGGTTTATTCCAGACTTGATGTCCCAGAGTACGCCCCGGGTTTATTCCAGACTTGGTGTCACAGAATACGCCCCAGGTTTATTCCGAACTTGATGTCACAGAGTACGCCCCGGGTTTATTCCGGACTTGATGTCACAGAGTACGCCCCGGGTTTATTCCGGACTTGGTGTCACAGAGTAGGGTTTATTCCGGACTTGATGTCACAGAGTACGCCCCGGGTTTATTCCGGACTTGATGTCACAGAGTACGCCCCGGGTTTATTCCGGACTTGATGTCACAGAGTACGCCCCGGGTTTATTCCGGACTTGGTGTCACAGAGTAGGGTTTATTCCGGACTTGATGTCACAGAGTACGCCCCGGGTTTATTCCGGACTTGATGTCACAGAGTACGCTCCGGGTTTATTCCGGACTTGATGTCACAGAGTACGCCCCGGGTTTATTCCGGACTTTGTGTCACAGAGTAGGGTTTATTCCGGACTTGATGTCACAGAGTACGCCCCGGGTTTATTCCGGACTTGGTGTCACAGAGTAGGGTTTATTCCGGACTTGATGTCACAGAGTACGCCCCGGGTTTACTCCGGACTTGATGTCACAGAGCATGCCCCGGGTTTATTCCGGACTTGGTGTCACAGAGTACGCCCCGGGTTTATTCCGGACTTGATGTCACAGAGTACGCCCCGGGTTTATTCCGGACTTGATGTCACAGAGTACGCCCCGGGTTTATTCCGGACTTGATGTCACAGAGTACGCCCCGGGTTTATTCCGGACTTGATGTCACAGAGTACGCTCCGGGTTTATTCCGGACTTGGTGTCACAGAGTACGCCCCGGGTTTATTCCGGACTTGGTGTCACAGAGTACGCCCCGGGTTTATTCCGGACCTGATGTCACAGAGTACGCCCCGGGTTTATTCCGGACTTGGTGTCACAGAGTACGCTCCGGCTTTATTCCGGACTTAGTGTCACAGAGTACGCCCCGCGTTTATTCCGGACTTGATGTCACAGAGTACGCCCCGGGTTTATTCCGGACTTGGTGTCACAGAGTACGCCCCGGGTTTATTCCGGACTTGATGTCACAGAGTACGCCCCGGGTTTATTCCGGACTTGATGTCACAGAGTACGCCCCGGGTTTATTCCGGACTTGATGTCACAGAATACGCCCCGGGTTTATTCCGGACTTGATGCCACAGAATACGCTCCGGGTTTATTCCGGACTTGGTGTCACAGAGTACACCCCGGGTTTATTCCGGACTTGGTGTCACAGAGTACGCCCCGGGTTTATTCCGGACTTGATGTCACAGAGTACGCCCCGGGTTTATTCCGGACTTGATGTCACAGAGTACGCCCCGGGTTTATTCCGGACTTGATGTCACAGAGTACGCCCCGGGTTTATTCCGGACTTGGTGTCACAGAGTACGCCCCGGGTTTATTCCGGACTTGATGTCACAGAGTACGCCCCGGGTTTATTCCGGACTTGATGTCACAGAGTACGCCCCGGGTTTATTCTGGACCTGATGTCACAGAGTACGCCCCGGGTTTATTCCGGACTTGATGTCACAGAGTACGCCCCGGGTTTATTCCGGACTTGATGTCACAGAGTACGCCCCGGGTTTATTCCGGACTTGATGTCACAGAATACGCTCCGGGTTTATTCCGGACTTGATGTCACAGAGTACGCCCCGGGTTTATTCCGGACTTGGTGTCACAGAGTACGCCCCGGGTTTATTCCGGACTTGATGTCACAGAGTACGCCCCGGGTTTATTCCGGACTTGGTGTCACAGAGTACGCCCCGGGTTTATTCCGGACTTGATGTCACAGAGTACGCTCCGGGTTTATTTCGGACTTGGTGTCACAGAGTACACCCCGGGTTTATTCCGGACTTGGTGTCACAGAGTACGCCCCGGGTTTATTCCGGACTTGATGTCACAGAGTACGCCCCGGGTTAATCATGGACTTGCTGTCACAATAGACCACAGCCAAGTCAATGCGACATTATTTCCGCTATAAGAAGTCGCGGTGCTGCAGCTGCAGACAATTATCCATCGTGCAAGTTTTTTAACTTGACCAAATATGCCAAATATGATGAAACAGCCTGGTGAAAAGAAAGAAAGAGACGACAGCGAGATGATATCAGTGCATATTGAACTACAAAAAGCATTTAATAAGGACGGCAATTGTGTACCTATCCTACTCCCAAATATTGAGCCACGTGATCAGGTCGACCGCGGTAGACTTCACAAGGGGTCTTGAAGGGGTAAATGGCGACACGCGACATAGGCATATTAAAAAATCGAGGTTCGACATTGACTCCCAAATTCCGACACTGAAGATCTGAAAAGCGACATCGATAACGATTTTACAAAATAAAAAAGTGACACGGAACGTCGTGAAAAATAAAAAATAAAAATGAGAAAGCGGTCAGTTCGAAATCAGAACCCCTACATCACGCTGTCTATCCCTCCAGTGGATCACTCCGGTACTCGAACCACAACTGTTTTACTATTTTCAATGTTCCACTTCGGTTTCTTGTCTTTCTTCACGGCGGGGCCGTTTAATTTGTGAGACGCCCATTTGACCGAATTCCATCTCGGTGCAATCGTCACATCATGGACTTCCCTTCCTTGGACTGCTGATTCGCTGGCCGGTGCACAGGCGAGGGCGCAGCCCTAGCCCTAACCATATTTGCCCTTAAAGTGAGTACAATTGTCCCTCTCCAGTTCAGGGTAGTTGCCCCCATCCCCCGTTCCCTATATTGAGCCTTCGATCGTAAACCGTGGCTGCATCCGCGAAGTAAGACGAGGACATGACCCGATATTTCAGAGCGACATCGAGAGTTGGTGACGACGTTCCTTCCTGGCCAAATGGATAGGACGGCAATGTGCTATTGGGGAAGTAACTGAACGTCCATCACAATCCGCTCGCATGAGCTCTCACACCAACTCAGACCCTGGGTCCAACAGATATGAGAGTTTAAGGTAGTGCGCGGGAGCACCATGGCGCCACCTAACGAGTACTGTTTATATAGTTTTTTTCGGGGATTTTGTAAATGACAATGCTGAGTTTCCATAGGGGGTGCAACAAAAAAACCAGCCTGGTTATCGATCCTTAGTATTGCATTATTCTCGTAAGCATATCACAAAATCCCAAAATCAAGATGTTCGATCGACTTGTTTTGCTTTATTTGTCGTTGAAAAACAAATGTGGTTGACTGCTGCTTGAAATCCCATTAGAGACAATGCTAAATTTGGATATGGGGGTGAGGTTACTCAACCTGACATTCCAAAAAAAGCGAGCCTGAAGACATGTTATTTTGTTTGCTGTGATATGATCAGTAAATAACAAGCTATGTCTGAAAAAAAATGCATGGTTCACCGTAAGTTATGCAATGGCGCGCACTACCTTAAAGTGCGAATATTGTGGTAGAAATAATAGTGTGCGAACGAGATAGTGTGTAGTGTTGAATGTGTGTGGTGGTGACACTGTGCGATGGTGACAAAGTGGTAATGATTGTCTGAAGAATTGAAGTCATCTGCTCGAGTTCTCATCGTCATAATGTCGCACGTAAATAATGTGTTTGGTGCCCACGCATTATAGGATGTTCCCACGCCCACTCAGTAAGGTACAAAAC
Source organism: Arenicola marina (assembly GCA_964019135.1). Lineage (NCBI taxonomy): Eukaryota > Metazoa > Annelida > Polychaeta > Arenicolidae > Arenicola > Arenicola marina. Next base: position 20,585,366 of record OZ025262.1, read on the forward strand.
ATATCAATAGTTTTACTTCCAATGCGTAACATGACCACCGATCACCACCATCTTTATTGTTCAGACAGCAGGCACTGATCCAAGATTTTGTGAAAAACAAAAACAGCGAATTAAAAGCTAATTGTTGGCACTGATTTATAATGATCTTCAATATGAATAATCGTGACTGATGTTGCTTGACTGACATAATGTACATGGAGCCAAAACGACAACGGCTGGTGATATGTCAGAAAGAGAACAGCGACAATATCAAAGAAGCTGCCTTTCTTTCCTCTTCTGACATGTGAATTACCCAGCGCTGCAAAAAAAATACATTTCTCAGCCAACATCCCATAGCCCATCTTATAACGATGAATTAAATACACTCTAAAACAAAGTAAATCATTCTAAAAGCTTTCCGTGTTGTTAAATGTCACGTGACTACTTTCCGTGGTTGAGGCATTCCATTTATGCCACCTCAGTTATTATTTAGCGCTAAGAGATGTGTAGCCACAGTGACCGCCCCCGCTGACCTTACCCCCAAGGTCTAGGGGTATAGGACGGGCATAGAACTGAGACTAGACTGACCCCACCCCTCACTCCTCCCCCAGACATATAGTGGCTGACGCGTCCTCGCAGTTTGTTCATCCCTCAACATTCCACACGACACAGAGCAGAGTTCATGGAGAGAAGACACGCCCCTCCCCCCCCCCCCCCTTTCATGCGGCTCCGTAATGAGGACGTTTGTTACTGAAAGTGACGCGGTGAAGGCCCGGCATATATTATTCACACTCAGGTCACGTTATATCAATCTACGATAACCTTGTAAGGGGACAGGGTACACCGCTCTCTCGCATGTGAATCTCTACTCCTCCTCTTCCTTCTCCTCATCCTCTTCGTCCCCTTCCCCATTCTTCCCCTTCTCCTCCTGCCTCCCTCCTGCTCCGCCTCCCCCTCCTACCAGGGCTAGCATAGAGCGTTGGTGGTGGGGGATGTGGGGTGGTGAAGTAAGTGAGAACAGAAGCAAGTGAGGGTGAAACCACCCGTAAGAATGAGGTCTAATTGAGTTGGCATAGAATATGTTTTGCTGGCTTATATCATGAGGTGTTGGGTGCTGCAATTACTCCATATACATACGGCGTATCGCGCATGTAGATCTGTCTCACCGGGCGTGTCCATCTGATGGATCGCAAGGCCTCTCACATTAGCCGCGGGCGTGGACCGTTCATAAGTGAATTGCCAACGGAGGCGGAAGCCGCCTGTCAAACCTGGGGCGGGATGTCCTTGGCATGACCTCCCCAGGTGTCTGTCATTTTCGATCATTTGGCTCTATGACCTATGACAGATCTGTTTCCAATAGACACTTTGATAAAGCGGACAGGCTTATCTATACAGGGCGTGGTTGAAAGTGGGGGGCTCGGAGGGCAGCCAAGGTTCGTCCACCGGCGGGTGTGGAGAGGAGCGAAGAGTAACAGCGGGCTGGAAAGGGTTAATTGGGATCTGATCTGTCCAGATCCTGTCTATGTTGGCTGTATTAAACCTGCGATTGGGTCTGACATTTTTCTTAAGGCTTGCTATGAAGCCTTCTTCATCTTTTTATTACTTCTAGAAAAAGATTTTTTTTTTGGGTGGGAGGGGGAGGCATATGTGCACTCTTTGTTAACTTCCATGGCCTCCTGTGCCCTCTGACTAGCTATAGTTAGTATATTTCGTACAACAGACTGGCCTCCAGCCAAGGTACTGTACATGAACAAAGCAAGAACAAAAACAGCTATTCCTCGTCACAGTCGTATACCCGCGTCACATGTTATGTTAAAGGCTCGCTCATTGGTCGGAGATTCAGAAATGAAATGTCAGTGTTTTAGGCTGTTGTTTTGGACATGACTATAGGTGAAGTCCGGTGCCTAAGCAATGGGGCTCAATGAACCAAGCCCCTTATGCAGGTGCCACGGTTCATACCGACGATCGGCTGATCTGCAGCTCAGCCTGCTTACCAACTGAGGAGGCTATCCGTGACCGAGAGGTACAACAATAGACCGATCCAGGCTGTCAATCCTTCACTGACGTCACGGTCGCTTTCAGCCAATCAGGTGACGAAAAAAGGTCTTCCACGTGCCGGACAAACAAGTCTGACGAACAAAGCAGCATGTCACTTTCTTGTCAGTTTGAGAGATCAGTACTTGCCATCAGCTATGATGGTCAGTTTCATACTCACGAGTAAGGAAAAAGGACTCAATCTTGGGCGGGGCTCGGTGTCGGAGTATGGATCGGTCTATTGACTGCAGATCAGTACGGATCCCTGGTTTGAAACGCGATCTCGGCGATTTAATCTGTGGCATATTTCATTCAAATCGGGATATTCCTTGGCCTAACTTTTTCTTCGTGCGCCCAAAACGGACCTAAAGTAATAATTGTATATATTGTTGTCATATTGTATGACATTATATTCTTGTATTTTATGTAATGTGACACGAAACTGCTATTTTTGGAAATAAATAATTATAAAAAAAAAAAAAAAAAAAAAAAAAAAAAAAATTGTATATCATTTGTTCACCAATAAAGCACAATTTGTGAGAGCGCCCTATGGAGTGAAGCTGACCCAACCCGTTGCTACCCGTCAGACTGGGTGTAATTGGTTTTGACTGACGAGAGCTCGCCTCAGAAATCTCATCAGACCATTCCTTCCTTACGTGTATACACCACCGTACACGCGAATCGGTATAATAGGCGCGTTTTTGTAATTCACACCCGGTTGGCCCTTCCGGTTCCTCATAATTTTGCATATTTTAATTAATCATGAACACTGATGAATATTCAGTACGTCGCCGCAGGCAGGTAAGGCCAACTTCTCTCCACCGGAAACTGTCAGTGACAGTGGTTAAACTGGCCACTTCGACGGAATCTTCACCCTGTCCGGAATTATCTGACCAGCAACAGCAATACCGAAAGGGAAAGTGATACAGACAGTGAAGCTGAAGGTGTCAACAAGGTTAATGTGCTTTTAGAGTGCTTTTAGAGACCATAACAGGGGCGAAGGAGACTGACAAAGCGAGAGAGCCAGGCGGGCAGCGGAGTTGGCTGTGAATCACAGCAACGAAGTAGCGAGAGCTGGGCCTGGGCTCGAGACAGGACTGGCTTGCAAGCGACACTTCATTGCTTCCATTCTTCAATTAAGTTGTTTTTCGACTTTTCGACCCTCGATCAAACTTGCCCAAAAGCAGGTTACCCAGCTGAAGTTGTTAGTAGTAGGCATTGGCTTAGTCAACAACATTCATTGCATTGCTCTACATGCAGTCACAGTAGGGGAGGGGGGGGGGGGGGAGGCACCATAGTAAATCAGTGTAGGGTGTGGTGATGTGCCGTCATAATTTTGTTGATCAGCGACATATCAATATGTGCATTAATTAGGCCGGTCTTATTCAAGATAGAAGGGGTGAATACCAGTTTTTGAACACAATATAACAAAGAATAAACAATGTTTATTTAGCAACTAAAATGTTATCTTATCGTAATTCACCCAAATTATATGTATCAATTAATTTAATAATAATCTTGAGAACAATTTAAATTAGATCTATAGGGGTCTGGAAGGGGGCGTCCAGTATCCAGTCTTGATTTTTCAAAATTCGCAGTGTCAAATGTCGATTCTTCAAAATTCGCAGTGTCAAATATCGATTTTGTAAAATTTGCACTGTCAAATGTCGATTTTTCAAAATTTGCAGTGTTAAATGTCAAAAGCGTCGCCTTATTTCAGTGTCGGAATTTGGGGGTCAATGTCGAATGTCGATTTTTTAAATATGCCTGTGTTGCATGTCGCCATTTACCCGTTCCAGACCCCTGGCTATATATGCAGCAACGAATGGACTTTTGCAACCATCTTAGACCATGTCCAGCCACGTACATGCCCATCCCCTTATAGTTCAGTCATCTAGCGACTAACGTAAACATATCAGTCACACGCTAGTTATATCTAGGGAATGCCGGACAAAAAACGGGGGTGGGTGGGGGGGGGTTCAGTTGCTTTGAAATAACAGGCACAATTTCAGCGGATAGTCAGCTCTTTCCAGGAATCTGCTACTCGCCGATACCTTGACTGTATCACCTGCCTTCACTTTCAAGTGACGTATCTTAGTTTCATCTTGTCAATCATTTGGTTTGTAACGTTTTTTTTCCATCGACAAAAACGTTTTTTTGGCACCTGAATTTTCGAGATAAAACAAAGTTCTTTAAACCGCAGTAAAACGTTTTGAATTACGAGCCTATTAAGAATTACACCTAAAACGTATTTATATGGTAATACAAACGTTATGGTTTATTATAACCACATAAGAACCCAAAAAAAAGTTCTAAAAAGATTCTAAAAACGTTATGTGTTAGCTGGGAAAGACCTGGTGATGCATATTTCCGAAAACAACGCGCCAAAACGTTTACGTTTACTGTTCCCGCCCGCATGCAGATATCTGTTTGAATATTCATAAGAAACTGCGTAATCACGGAACCGGAAGTGCCAACCGGGTGTGAATTACAAAAACGCATAATAGGCGTCTGGAAGGGTGGTCCAGTGCCCACTGTCGGTTCTTCAAAATTCTCAGTGTCGAATGTCGATTTTTCACGTTCCGTGTCGCTTCTTGGCTAAGTTCAGTGTCGTTTATTCAACAAACTGTGTCAATGTCGCTTTTATCAGATCCTCAGTGTCGGAATTTGGGGGATAATGTGGAATGTCGATTTTTCAAGTAAGCCTGTGTCGCGTGTCGCCATTTACCCCTTCCAGACCCCTTATAATATTACAGGCCTAGTGTTGTGCTGTTGGAGACTACACCCCCAAAATGACCAAACAATAAGAGGGCCCCTGAGGGGGGGTAGCCATGTCGCGTGTCGATTTTAAGAAAAAGGTCCATGTCGCGTGTCGATTTTAAGAAAAGGTCCATGTCGCGTGTCGATTTTAAGAAAAGGTCCATGTCGCGTGTCGATTTTAAGAAAAGTTCCATGTCGCGTGTCGCTAAGTCTTATGTCGCATGTCGATTCTAAATCGACAACCCCAATGTCGCGTTGTCGATTTTAAAAATCACGGTGTGGCGCCGTGTCGAAAAAGCCCCTATGGGGCCCTAATAAGCCATCCTCGTACAGAGGCAAGCACGTCGCCAATGTTTCTTCTACACTACCCAATCCTTTTAAATCTCGCGTGTGGAGTAGCCTACCACGTTAAGAGAGATCCGCGTCGCTCTATTGTTAACATTGCTGTGTTTAGGAATAAAACTAGAGTCCCAATGTGGGGGTATTGAGTAACAGTGAACCCGGATGTACATGTATAATAATATTTTGCATGGCTGACGTATTACTCGGGCAGTGCATTCACCACAGCAATGATCGATTTTGTGAGCCCTAAAGTAGAAAATGGACCAAAATTATGGATTTTTTTTTATCAATGATTTTAAGATCATGTTTTTTTTCTGCATATGATTTAGTGTTGTGTCATTTACGTTAATTTGAGTGCTGCACACCATCACGTTTCGCAGAGAGCCAGTTGAATGACATTTTGTTGGAAGAAAAAGCAGGCGTTGTTGCTGTATCAGGGCGATTTTGACGATGACGCATGTGTCGGTGGCAAACTTTTCGCGTCAAAGAAGACCTATTATCAGAGATTAGATACGATCTCTGTTATTATAAAGCCGCGGGCGATCCCTTCATGATTGCAATAGTATATTCTACCTAGCAACCACAACGCATGCGCTACCATTAAAACCAAAGTACCATAAACATCATCCATATTTGCTCGTTCGGTGCCATTTATCTGATTCCGGGACACACGTATTCATCAAGCAGTGGTTATAGATTTGCATTCAGATACGGATTCCGGTATTATAGGTGTGGAGGATATGTCTGCATGGCTGGTTCCCAACGAGAGCTGAGGGGCTATGGGCACAAATGTTTCACGCACATCGCACAAGCTTATTCCCCCTTTCTCGACTTCTCGCTCCTACCCTCTCCTTTCCATGTTGTTCGGGAAATAATTGTGGTCAAAATTTCTTGTAAACGTTTCCGATGTTATCAACAACTAATTAAGACGTGAATGACCACCTCAGTATTTAGATGATATATAAAATTGGCTCATTGTACTGATTTAAAATGGAGCTAGCGGAACCTTTTATTTAACCGTTTAATTAGGCGGCACTATAAAAATGCTGAACACACACCCGGGTAATTTTCGACGTCAAAATATTCCCCAAACCCTCCTCCCCTCGCAGCTGTTAGTCATTAACTTTATTTTGAGGCTGGCTACGCAATTGACAGGACTATCGGTACAATGTTGCCGCCATTTTGGTCAAACGTCTTTGACGCGAGAATCCCGGGGGGCGTCCCGAGAGACGAACTGCGTGGTGGGATCGGGCCTGCGTGAAAGATATCACGCTGCCAGGCATTATTACATCTGTCAGACAATCCTCATTCCAGTTTCCCGCTGAAACCTACCCACCAGACCTGCAGGTAGCAACTAAGATGATAGCATTCGTCTGCGGAACACTGTGAGAGGAAGGCTGTTGAACAAATAATAGAATTGTTTAATTTGTTGACTCAGGTGGTGAGGAAACCCTCTCTAGACTGCCTTTTGTAATGATAGCCAGGTTGGCTCCATCGAACCCCGCGCTGTAAAAGGCCTGGCTGGCTGGCCGGCTGGCTGAACGTCGGTGGCAAGTCCTCATTGTTTGCAGAGACACTATTGGTTATAAGGATTAAGTTTCCTCGCATCGAGTGACAGTGGCCAGTGTAGCTGCTTATAATCTGGTGCCCTCATTCAGAAGCCCACAATGCCAAGATGTGTCTTTTTTGTCGTGTATAAAACCGGGAGAGAGGATGTGCTATGAGGTAGGTGGGCGTTCCGACCAAGGTGATATATCTGCGTACTGGTGTAATTCATATCACATCCATTCATACCAATGTAGCAAAAAGACAAAAAACATTCATCGTTACCATATATGGGTTTACATAAGAGCGAATCGTTTATTCAGTATGTACTCAGAATGCAGATGTCATACAATACAACAATCAGAAGGACAGTGTTGAAGTGTCTCTGTGGGAAGGGTCCGGGAGGGGGGGGGGGGGGTAGGGAAAAACCGACCGGGTTGGAGTAGGGACATTAACAAGGAAGCGGGTGTGGCTAGAGGAGGGTGGGGGAGTAACGGTGCTTCACGACGGAGGGTGGGTGCACGGTCGCCATGGGTGTGTAGAAGACGCAGCCGCTAAAGTTACTTTCGCTCCAAACCTTTGACGGGTCGAATAGCGGCCAATCATAACGTACCCATTGATGCATTATTCGGTTCAGACAAGTTGAGAAATAAAGTGGGCAATGAGAGTGCCTTATAAAGGTTTTGTCGAACTCAGAAGCGGTTAAGAAGGACTAGTATTGTTGAAAATGATAAATTATTTTGAAGACGAAAAATATTGTCGCAAATGACATTGTTTTTTAACGAGTATTGTGGAAAAAGAATATTATAACTATTGTCGAAAATTAAATAAATTGGTGTTTTATCAACACAAGGGCTAAATTGGGCAAAGAAACCTCCCGGGACGGTGAAGGATGAAACATGCCCACGATTAGGTGCCCGGGCCGGGTTCGAACCCAAGACCTATTGATCTGCGGTCTAGTGCGCTAACCACTACACCAGGGAGTAGTGTGGTAGCGGGTCTTTTTGACGAGTACAAGTTGCTGTTGGGGAGTTAATAGCACTATATAAGTGAAAACAAGTATAAGTTCATTCAGTTTATTGAAGTGAAAGACCAATAACAATGAAATATTACCATGGTAATGTAATCGAAATAATAACAGAAGTGTACACTGGCACATTACAGTAACGGTAAATTATTGTACGCAAGTCCAAACCTGAAACATTCATTACCATCATTGATACAGGAGTTGACTGCGTTCAATCACCTTAATTGATACAGGAGTTGACTGCGTTCAATCACCTTAATTGATACAGGAGTTGACTGCGTTCAATCACCTTAATTGATACGGGAGTTGACTGCGTTCAATCACCTTAATTGATACGGGAGTTGACTGCGTTCAATCACCATGATGAATACGGGAGTTGATTGCGTTCAATTGTCACTATTGATACGGGGACTGGCTGCACTCTTACTATGACATGACAAAAGTTAATTAAAACAATCGTTTTACAGTCAATCATATCAAACTCCATGATACCTTGTGGAATGACTGAGTAACTCAGAAACAAATCAAGATGGTCTTCGAATGTCCTACATTCGTGGTGTTTTAGGCCATATTTGTGCACATACGGACTAGACTGGGCCAATGAAACACTAAGACGACAAGTAGGAGATAACAGTAACGACAAAATGGCTTCAGATATGCACACGTGGGGTTTGAACCCGAAACTTGTCTGCAATCGGCCACGCCACCTCCCGACAACGGCAAATCCCTCAAAAAATTTGAACATTTAAATTATAAAGTTGAACACGAAATCTGCCAGATCAAGTTCAATCTGTCGCTCTAAGGTGGAGTTCCCAGAAAGATGGGTCAGAGATAAACGATTTGCACACCATAAAAAGACCACATAACTGATGGTCCTGCAGTTACAATGAAACAACTGATCGATCGGAATGTTCACACTGCTGGAAATCTCTTCACGACTCCTATTCGGCAACACTATAATCAACAGAACATCCACTGCAAGGTCAACAAATCTCATCATAAAATCATCGCATATCAACATTTTCAAACACCAAGTAACATGGAAGAGAGACAAGGTATATCCTCAACCATAGACGTTACTACATAAATTAGCATTGCCATACCTCTTACGCGAATCCCCCACGGCTGTAACTTCACCTTTCTCCCACTGTAAACATAATCATCACGATGATGTCACCACGGTACTGCCGTACCCACTGCAGTGTTCACAAGGACGGAAGATTCTGATTTCCAACGGCTTAAAACTTGCTAGCGCAGATAACTTAATGGAACAATTCATGACTGGATGCCGAGGGATCTCAGACCTATCGCAGACATGGCAATCGGTGAAACCAGAGCACAGTAGCTTTCTCTGTTTTTTTTCCTTTTTGCCCGCGTTTGATCCCCCTACCCTTATCACAAGCACTGCTGATGCGAGTTACGTCACTTCTGACGTCATGACATTGTAAAATGGGTTACGCCGGAAGAATCGCTTGTACCGGTTCACAAAGATTATTTGTTGGAACTGCTGCTTCCACTATGGGCTACACTAAAGCCATTAATATAGTATTCTGTCCTGTTTGCCAATAGTTAATAAAATATTGATTACGCCAAAAAACTATTGGCTTTAAGCGATTTCGGCGCTTTTGAAGTGGCAATGTACTGCGCAAATCGCGCATCACCCGAAATTACATCACCCGTACACTACAACTACGCAACTGACTGGGCCAACAGAGGGCAGCACTGGACAACACGGTGCACGGAGCTAACGTACGGTCAATGCAGTGGTCAGGAGGGTCTGTTAGTGACGTCACAGACAGCGCGCTTACCTCTGGAAACAACCATTCTGGGTACAACGCGTCAGCGGGTCCCTATACTTTACTATGGGGGGCCTCAAACTAGCCTCGGCAATGTTTGGATATGAATTTTGCACTGCCAAGAGTTTAAAAACATATGGAGTAACTGTTCGGGGGTGTACCTTCATACTCATACTAGTTTTAAATTGAACGACGCTGTTTTTATGTGCATTTCACGCCATTACAAAGGGTTCTCCATGTGTTGTATATGGTGAGGAGAAGTGCCATGTACCCAAAAGCGGATTCGCTTGAAGTGAGCGCGTGCTCTCTGTGATGTCACTTACAGGCCCTGGGGTGGGGTGGGGGGGGGGAGGGGGGCAATTCATGATGTTTCCATAAACTATAACGTCTAACATCCCACCCCACAGTGCGTCCAGAATGCATTGACCTAATCAGACACGACCGAGGGTGGTGGGCGTCACAGAAGCTTAGCGTACAGTTCGAACGGTCCATCGTTGGGAATCTCCTGAATATGTGCTTTATTTAAACTCCGAAGCTATCGAAACATATAATCACTACCATGGCCTTAAATTGTTGTATTGTTGTTGTTTTTTGCAGGGTAAATTGTATCATATTATTGTAATTGTGGAACAATTGCCAGATTTTGAGAAACAAATCAAGTAACCGAGTAAAGTTATGTGCCCTGACAACGCGGTAGAAGTCAAAAGAGCAAAAGTCACAAAAATTAGCATCTGGCAAATTGTTCACCATCTTTACAATAATAGGATACTCGTTACCCGGAGAAAGAACATTATCACAATCTAAGGCCACGGCAATGAATATATGTTTCCCGTTTTTAAGAAGCGAATACTAACGATTTTGCAAGGAACGTACGGAGCCCTCGAGCACATGTTCGTTCACATTGAAGCCAATCCGCGATTGACTGCACCATTCCACCTCCCCCTGACATAAAATACACAGAAATATTGCACACACCCATCGTGACCTCACGGAACATACATAAATCTCCACGGTACGGGCATCCTGTGAAAACCAAACCTCAACAGAAAACGTAAAGTAAGTATGAAGTACAACACACACGAAATATCACGTGACTTCAACTGTGTCCATATAAAATCTAGCCGGCTTTGTTCACTATGTGAGGCTTAAAATTCATAGTAATTAAAATCTCGGATAATCAATTCAACCTCTAATAATACAGGGATACACGGATACAAGAGGAATACATGGATACAAAAGGGATACATGGATACAAGGATTCGGTAAGAACTTAACCGTTAACACGTGTTTACAGATCTTGATATTATGCTTCGTCCAGACACAGGTAGATATATACAAGATACTAACACCGACTTACAGAATCGGCCGCTTAACATCTTAATATCCATAAGTAACAATGATAAGTAGTTATTGAGGTGTGAAACTATTAAGAGTAGTATTCAGCCAGTTGATTCCGTATATTATGTCATTACATCAATCATTCCCTCGACCCTGTCAAGATATAGGTCAAGTTAATGAGTTGACGGAAACCTGTTCACCCATCGCACAGCGGCAACCTTGCCTTTGGAGAGTAACATGGTGTTACAACGCTTTCGAGGTCAACCGGAAGGCTTATTTAAACTATCAGAGGAAAGAGTGAGAAAACAAAAATATTGCTACCATAGCAATTATGCGGAACAAAAAGTTATCCAAAACACTTCTTTGATACATCAATAAATATATTTCCTATTTAAGTACTTAAGCATTATTTACCAAGATGAAACCTGTCCGAAACAGAAAGTATTCACGGCCGCCATTGCTAACTAACCAGAGGTAGAGCTGGCAGTAAAAACACTGCCTGGTTTGCACCTTACTTTGTGCCCAGCCAGCTTAGCCGGTGTCTTCAATTAAACAACTGCAGTAAGTACAACTCATAATTCTACGTGTCAATTTCAGGCGGAAACCCACACGCAGTAGGCAGATGGCAAGAGAACCTACCAGGTCATATGACACATTGAGCAAATAATGTAAAATATGTATATATTGTAATATTGAAAAAACTCAAGGAGAAGTAGAAGTGTTCCATTGCAGCTAAATTTGATGTCCGTGGCAAAGACAACACCACGGTGACCAGTTTGATTCAGGCTGCACGCGGTGAGGTCAGTCAGTACATCAGGGCGAAAACGAGGCTAGTCGGAGAGTGGGGAGCACCGTGGGAATATCTACATATTTAATTTACATATCTCACGGAGACAATAACGACATAACATATCTAATCATTAAATAAGAAATATTTAAAACGACAATAAACAGGCAAAAATATACCGCCAGCAAAATGCAATCCAAAGACCAGATGTCACGGAAAGAAGAGCGCCTCTTACAGAGAGATCTTAAGCCAGACGAGGTAGCCATACAAATAAATGGATTGGTATTTTATGTCGTTTTTATGCGCACAGGGCTAAACTGCGTCAACCTGCGCCTTCCACAGGCGATAAAGGGTGAATGGATGAAACATGCCCCAAACTAGGTGTTCGTGCCCGATTCGAATCCATGAGCTATTGATCGGCGATCTAGTACGCTAACCACTACACTTTCGTTGAACAAAATAGATTTTGTTCAGGCACCATGACTACGCAAAAGAAGCCCCATCGATCTCACAATCTGCCGCCAGCAATCATCGTTAAAGCGTGATCTAACCCATATGCATTGCAACGGGTATAAGTTAACAGTTAAACGCGCATAGCATTGACATTATTTGGAATCAGCGGCGACTGAGCATCCTCGCCAGCCTGATCTCTGGCCATAGAACCCGACTGTTCTTTTCTCGTGTTCACTTTCCTAAGGGCTAACTATGTAGATGGAATTGTAACGGCTCTCATTGACATGACGTCGTGTAAAATCTCTAGTACATGTAACCTCGAATGTAACAGCTGCACTGTGGTGTACGATCACAATGATGGTTATCGCCTTATGCACGACAACATAAACTACGTACAAAATCAACCCAACCCAGAGGAACCTGGGACTTGTGGTTATCACTGTTCAAAAAGAATTACAAAGCGCTCTGGATTCCAGATCCTACTAAACCTTGATGGAAACTTCATTATTCGCTATTCACACACTATCTTTGTGCTGACTCCCTCATTCATGTCGATATTCACTGTATAACCTATGGCAGCAAAGATTATAGTAGTGTGGATACTCAGTGAAAGTTGATGAACCGTACGCGGATTATAATGACAATTGTCAAAGTGGAATGAAAGCTACATACCGAAGAGAAGAAATATCTAAATAAAACAACAAGATCGCTAAAACATATGTCAAGAAATCGATAACTAAAGTCGCTTACGACAAAATATATAACTCATTTCTTGTAATGATAAAGTACCGTAATAATAGAAACTGATTACTATCAATATTTCATACTATGTCGGGTAACATAATTATATGGAATATAACAAATATCAAGTTACAACATTTAAGTAAATATGAATAAGATTCAATGTAAAATACGCAATAATTCCTGCATATCACATAACGCAGAAAACAAGAAAATCACTCGGCCTTCTCAATGCTAGTCACTTTGTCAATGAACCGTACAAACGTTTGGATTCTTCACGCTGTTCAACTTGACGCACATAGAATGTAAGAATAGAGAAGTGCGTTTCACCAGGTACAAACTGGAATGACAGAAAGCCGCGCCCTCGTTCGTATGAGAACCACATTCCGGTGTGAATCATGTATTTGTATATCAGGAATAGAGCAAGGTCAGGTATTCAGGGTGAAACATTTCATAATCTTCTGACAATCCAAGGAGTGACAATCACGTTGAACATGCTTGAGAGAGTACACCACATGCCTCATGGGTGATAATGGTCAATATTCAATGTGTTTTGGCTGCTAGCTTCCACTGTATTTCACATTAAGAGCTGCTCAAACAGGAAGTGATATTATGACTCAAACTTTGTATATACACTAAAAATATAATCAGGAGAACACATTTTCGCAACAACTAATTTTGCAAATTGCAATAATTATGCATGAGAAAGTCAATATACCATGTTGACTTGAATTATTCTGATATTTTGAGGTGGATAAATGTTCTTTGAATAGCTTGAGGGATTGGGAAATACTTCTTAAAATATACCGAAGATCCAATGGATTTCGACAATTATGGTTTTCTCGTAGGATAATATTTGCTACATATTTCAAATCTTGGGCTCACAACTCGACAATATTGCGTGTTTAAGTATGCGAAAATATTAAAGACAATAGGGCAAGAGTTCAACCTGATAACCACAACAAGTGAAATGCTAGTGAAAGAAATCCTTCGGCGTAACGCGCGTAGTAAGAGTACTTTCACCACAAAAAACCTACAGTACTGCTGCACATTCCAGGAGAATGCTGGATCAGATCCGTACTATAGACGCCACCAGGACCTGTTTACATCATCCTTACAGCAGGCGGTCGGTACGCCCTCCAGTCCGTTCCAACACAGGTCAAAGGTTAAACGGAACATATAAGGAATCGATCAAATCTGGACCCAGCTCGTCAGATACAAAAAGTGCTCCAACTGGTCAGCCGTTATTTATCTATTACCTCGCCACATATTTTCTGCATACAAATTAGATTCTGATGCCTACGTCAGCCTCAAACCACGCTCTGAAGTCCCTATTTTCCAATACATGTTTAAACGACCGTGTGCTTACAGATTGCGTCGTTGACTTGCAGGATGTTGGAGACCAAGTCGCCCTCGCCGACGAAGTCTATCACCACGACGTTCAGCGTCTGCTTGTCGGCCAGCCACTCGCAGACGGCGCCACACGTCTCCCGTGACGTCAGCTCCCGCATGGAGCGGTACTTAAACTCGCCGAATACCATCGTCATATCCGGCGAGAGGACCGGCTTGAGCACGCAGAGCTTGTCCTTGCCCAGCAGGTGTTTATCCTGCGCGTAGCCGGCGTCCACAGCCGCCACCATCTCCGCCACCGTGGTGGCGCTGGCGGCGGGGCCCGGCGACGCTAGAATCCCCGCGTCCGACCAGACAAGCCCGCCGAAGATGTGATTCGACAACAGGTCCATGTCGGTCTCGGGGAAGAACAGCACCACTTGCTTCTTGCCGCGCCACAACTGGGTCAAGGTCGTTGCCCCGGGCGACGCGACGCGGGCCAGGCGGGCGCCGAACATCTGGAACATCATCGTAACCAGGCGGCGCTTGTCCGACCGGTCCAGCTGGTCCAGGGACCGGAAGTGCAGGATGGCCACCTCTTTCGGGTGCTGGTCCAGGAAGAGGCGGATCTCTTTCAGGTAGCGCTTCAGCCGTCGGGTGTAGAGGCCGTGCTCGGCCAGGAAGGCGCCGCGTAGCTTGGTAATGCGCATGTCGAAGTAGCGCGCCCCGGCCGCCAGCTGGTGGTACAGGCTCAGCGTCTGCTTGGGCATCCAGGCGCGCCAGATCTTCTTCATCAGCGTCCGGAAGTTGTTGAAGATGGCCAGGTTGGGCAGGCGGCGCAGGAAGTCGGCCATGTCGTAGCTGCACTTGGAGAAGTCCATGTCGGTGCGCATGTCGCGGTCCACACCCATCGCGATGTGACTGCCTGCAATGAGACAATGGAGCAATTCTGGTCAGATCGCGTCAATGGGAGAAGGAAGGCAGAGGGGAGCCATGTCCCCGGGGGTATCCCCCTACTCTTTGCGAAGAAGGACATATGATGTTTAGCTGTTAGGCTCTCAGGCGGCCAGCGCGCGCAATGCAAGCGCTCTGACCTACGGAGCTACCGCAGCTCACACAAGGGTGGATGATAATGGTAACATCCGCAATAGAAGCAGGTGAGGCTGGTTGTTTAGTTGTATCTTCAGCTTGTATATTTGCTGTCCTATACTCATTGAACTTTCTCGTGTTGTCATGATGCCCTGTATATGCCCTACATATCACGTCAATGGGAGAAGGAAGGGACGAGCGGAGCCATGTACCCGGGGTAACCCCCTACTCTTTGCGAAGAAGGACATGGGATCTTTATCCTGCGACCACACAGACATGGCCACAGCGGGGCTCCAACCACCGATATACGTGTCGTTAAGCTCTCAGGTGGCCAGAGCACCCAAAGCGAACGTTCTGAGCTATGCACTGAGCTATCGGGGCGGCCCTCGGTGAGGTTAGAAGTTTCAATGGCTCATAACCGCAGCCCACAAAGTGTACAAGATAATGGTAAGATTTGCAATATGTCCACGTCTCAGAACCATAAAACATAAAAGTTTAGTGCGCCGATAGTTAGTAACCCTGTTGAAGTTATTGGCATAATACATTAAATTAATCAATAGAAATAATTCCTTGCGATAATTCCATTTGATATACTTTACCCCACCAGAAATTAATTTGGACATATTTTTTTTATATAATAGCGGGAAGCTTTAGCAAAATGAAAACCGATTCCTTTGACCGGGCTACCGATATAACGCCTAATGTCCTTCTTCTTAACTCTTTGCTATTTTTCAAAGTTCACAGTTTGTTTGCGTTTACCCATATTATAATGTGTACATTATACATGGTATAGCTCCCAAACACCCAAAACAAGAATTACCTGGAATAGCCAACCGGGTAAGGGGAATATCATGTAGTCGCGCGGGCAGCTGCGACATCCAATCAGGGTGCGGCGTGAACTCAGGTGCATCCTGGGCCAGGTCGACGTCATAGAGCGAGTGATCGTCGCCGTCCGAGGACAGGTAGCTGTCGGACAGGTCATGTGACCCGACGCTCTCCCGGGGCGTCATGGGATCGCGGTAGGTGATGACACGTGACGGCGGGCGCAGTGCCGCCGAGATGCCGCCGGAAGTGTCCACCGAGGAAACCCGGCCGCGACGTCCACTCCCACCCCCCGCGTCATGGCCACGTGGTTTGTCGCCGGAAGCGGAAATAGCGGCCACGCCGTCGGCGGCTCCCTGCAGGAGATTCCGGACGAAGCTGTCGTTCATGACCTGCGCTCTCGGGGAGGTCGGGTCGTGATTGCGCCAGTGGCGCTGCCTGGCGGCGGTGGCCGGAGAAGTGGGCGACTCGCCGGGGGAGACATCCGTAAACACCGGGTGCTCCTCGCCGCTAAAATCGTTCATCGGCGTGTGAAATTCCCGCTTGTTTGGCGACGTAGGCGGAGACATTTGCGCGCCTAAGAAGACCGACTGGGCCTTGGGTTTAGCGGCGTGTGATTGCACGCTATGCTGGTGCTGAGTTACGCCGACCGGACTGCGACTAAATGTAGGGGGCGCCGTGGTATTTGAATACGCCCCCTGGCGGCCAACGGATGAACCGTAACTTCGGGACCAAGCGACATCTGCCTGCGCCTCCTGGTGGCCACTAACCGGACTACGACGACAGTAGGACGCCGCCGCGTTGAACAACGCCTCCTGGTGGAGGATCTCATCCGGGGAAAGTGATCCGGACCCGTCTTGGAAGAATCCGGCTCCCGGTTCCGGCTCGAGGTGCGACCTGGACCCCGGCATCCGCTTGGCGGGCGAGGCCGGGTGGTTCGTGAAGGAGGGGTGTTCCGGGGACATGGGCAGCGACCCGTTCACCTCGTACTGGATGTCGGAGATGGTGGACACCGTGCTGTCGTCCTCTGTCTCCTCGGCCTCGATGGTGAACTCCACCTGCGCCACGGGGCGGGAGATCAGGGGCAGGGCCGCCGGGCTTCTCTTACCGCCGTCCACACCCTTGTCTCTCGCTGCCACGGCGTCCGGAGTCAGACCGTTGTGGCGCTGACTCACGCTGAGGTCTCGCGGCGGCGCTATGGCATCACTTCCGGTCGTTCGAAGTTGGCAAGGTCCATTTCTGGCAATGGTATCCGTTGTTCTGGGTATGGTGTCCAAGTCTCTCCGCGCGGTGTTTGTTTGGCTGGAGACGGGTGTGATCCCGTTGCTGTTACCGGCAAAGGAGCCAACGGAGTCACCCTTGCGCGCGGTGAAGGTACCCCGATCCGCTCCAGACACCACATCACGTGGTCTCCTCTTGGCGGGTACGGGCGCCATTTTGGGACTTGCGACCCCCTGGAACTCAACAGCTGCAAGGTTCGACTGGGTACTTGAGTCGCTACAAATCTCTGGCGTCGGTTCGAATGAATCGCAGAAAATGTTCTCGTGAATGCTGTAGACTTTATAGACCCCGGACATCCTATGGCGCGCGCTGTTATCTGGCGGGGATTCCCGGAGTTGTACCACGGCGGTGGGACTCGCTGACGGGTCTCCGGAACCGCCGGGCGTCCTCTCCTGACACAGGCCGTCGGGTGCTCCGTCCTTGACCGTCCGAGTGTCGCCAGCGTAATTTAGGGTCCGAGAGAGGCCACCGGACACAGCGTCATTCCGAGAGAAGCCACCGGAAGCAGCGTCACTCCGAGAGACGCCACCGGACACAGCGTCCTTCCGAGAGAAGCCACCGGAAGCAGCGTCATTCCGAGAGACGCCACCGGACACAGCGTCCTTCCGAGAGAAGCCACCGGAAGCAGCGTCACTCCGAGAGACGCCACCGGACACAGCGTCCTTCCGAGAGAAGCCACCGGAAGCAGCGTCACTCCGAGAGACGCCACCGGACACAGCGTCCTTCCGAGAGAAGCCACCGGAAGCAGCGTCACTCCGAGAGACGCCACCGTACGCAGCGTCATTCCGAGAGACGCCACCGGACACAGCGTCATTCCGAGAGACGCCACCGTACGCAGCGTCACTCCGAGAGACGCCACCGTACGCAGCGTCATTCCGAGAGAAGCCACCGGACACAGCGTCATTCCGAGAGACGCCACCGGGCAAAGCGTCACTCCGAGAGACGCCACCGGACACAGCGTCATTCAGAGAGACGCCACCGGACACAGCGTCATTCCGAGAGACGGCACCGGACACAGCGTCATTCCGAGAGACGCCACCGGGCACAGCGTCATTCCGAGAGACGCCACGGGACACAGCGTCACTCCGAGAGACGCCACCGGACACAGCGTCATTCCGAGAGAAGCCACCGGACACAGCGTCATTCCGAGAGACGCCACCGGACACAGCGTCATTCCGAGAGACGCCACCGGACACAGCGTCATTCCGAGAGACGCCACCGGACACAGCGTCACTCCGAGAGACGCCACCGGACACAGCGTCACCTCGAGAGACGCCACCGGACACAGCGTCACCTCGAGAGACGCCACCGGACAGAGCGTCATTCCGAGAGACGCCACCGTACGTAGCGTCATTCCGAGAGACGCCACCGGAAGCAGCGTCACTCCGAGAGACGCCACCGTACGCAGCGTCATTCCGAGAGACGCCACCGGACACAGCGTCCTTCCGAGAGACGCCACCGGGCAAAGCGTCACTCCGAGAGACGCCACCGGACACAGCGTCACTCCGAGAGACGCCACCGGACACAGCGTCATTCCGAGAGACGCCACCGGACACAGCGTCATTCCGAGAGAAGCCACCGGAAGCAGCGTCACTCCGAGAGACGCCACCGGGCAAAGCGTCCTTCCGAGAGAAGCCACCGGACACAGCGTCATTCCGAGAGACGCCACCGGACACAGCGTCATTCCGAGAGACGCCACCGGACACAGCGTCATTCCGAGAGAAGCCACCGGACACAGCGTCATTCCGAGAGACGCCACCGGACACAGCGTCATTCCGAGAGACGCCACCGGACACAGCGTCATTCCGAGAGAAGCCACCGGACACAGCGTCATTCCGAGAGACGCCACCGGACACAGCGTCATTCCGAGAGAAGCCACCGGACACAGCGTCATTCCGAGAGACGCCACCGGACACAGCGTCACTCCGAGAGACGCCACCGGACACAGCGTCACCTCGAGAGACGCCACCGGACAGAGCGTCATTCCGAGAGACGCCACAGTACGCAGCGTCATTCCGAGAGACGCCACCGGAAGCAGCGTCATTCGGAGAGACGCCACCGGACACAGCGTCATTCCGCGGGTTTATCTTGCACTCCAGCTCATGCACCATTTCCCATATACCCGAGTCGAGATCCATATCGCTTGACCGCCGCTGGCATCCGTCACCCTTCTTAGCACCACGGCTCCATTCTCCCTCCCTGTATTCCTCGCACTCACGCCCCGCCACAACAGACTTTCCTTTATTCCCATGCGTGACGAAGACCATCGTGTTAGTGGACACGAGCGGGCTGGGCAGAGGGCTGAGCGCCCTCGACGCCCCGCCTTCCGGCACCAACTCCAGCGACATGTTCCCCTTAGAGGCCTGGCCATCCCCGCCCCCATGCACGGGCCGCATGGATTGACGCTCACCACCGGTAGCGATCACATTGTGATCACCAGACCCGTCGCAACCAGCTGTTAAACTCCCCGGTCTCTCAATCGCTAGCTGGGCGTCACCTCCTGCAAGGGTCTGCTCCTCCGCGTGGTCGACGCCTAACGCATCGTCTTGTATCTCCTTCCGGGCGGGGCCCGATGGTGGCCTGTCCGTCTCAACCATGACGATAGACTTGCGATTAGGGTCGCGGATGTCCTCAAACTTGACGATGGAGAACTGATCACAGGCTCCCAGATCCAGGGGCACCCCGGCCACCTGGATCTGCCCCGACCGGGAGACCGTGCTGAGCGCGCCACCGGACTCCTCCTGTTGCCCCTCCTCTACCTCCTCCTCACCCGCAGCTGGCCAGAGGTATCCCGGGATGCTATGCGGCACCAGCCACGTGGCCACGTGTTCCGCGGCCTGGCCACCCTCGGCTCGCAGCACGGATTTCACAAGCTGGATGTTCCCCGTATCCAGAACAGCCTGCAGCTCCGGGGACATGTCGAAGCTGTCCATGTTGACGACGGTTTGAATGCGGGTGACCTGGGCGTCAGAAGTGGCTGGTGCTTGGTCGTCCACTTCGCTCTCGCCCTCGGGGCTGCTGCTGCGAGGCGATACCGCGCAAGCCGGTAGAGAGCGCCGGCTTTGGCGCCCGTTCGGCCGCACACCGAAGGCTTTTTTCATGTGTGGGGACATGGCGTTCATTACCAAGAAACCTACGGTGGCAAAGAAAGAAAAACACATCTATATATTGTATGGTAAGATAAAGGAAGAAGGCATAAATAATGAATGAAATGGCGATTGAAGTTTTCTTCGTGTACACATACCATTACAACAATTATCAACACCAGCATAAAGATTGATATCTTCGATTGTCAGTTTTCGTCATTTTTAACCTTTTTAATTCGTTTCCCTCACTTAAATATATATTTTTATGCCCGCAAAAATATTTTGACATAATTAAAAATAATTAGTAGTGAAATCCAATAAAAAGTATTGCTTTCTGAACTTCTTACCCAAACCATGTTTGCCCGTCTTCTCCCTTGGTGGTGACTGCGGGGCATGGCCCCCCACGGCCGACACTGCCCCAGCTTGCCCGTTGACCCCCGACCCCGCCTGCCGGGGGTCGGGGTCAGGCCCGGAGCCGGCGCCGGCGCCGCCATTCCTTGGTCCCCCTCCCCCACCAGGGCTGGGAGGATGCCTCTTGACGTTGACCAGCACCAGGCGGTGGTAGAGGCTCTGAATGACGAGTTCCTCCACGGTGATCATGGCGGATGTGGCAGGCAGATCTCTCTCCCCTCCCGACTGCTCGTCCTAAGCCCAGGAATGTGCCATTACACCCCCCGCTGTTAACCTCAAAGATCAGTCGACCACTGAAGCTCCTGGTGCCCTACATGGTAGGTACAACCTGCAATGACAACGCCACATCATATATTAAATACAAACTGCCAAAGCAAGCATATATAATAATAATAATAATAATAATAATAATAATAATAATAATAATAATGCCTTATCTACCGTTCCATGTACCAGTTTACGTAATCACAAGCATAAATCGCAGAGCGACTGCCTTAGCAAGTCTGGAGATTGCACAGTTTATCAACAAATGTACACAGCGGAGACGATTCAGAGACAACCGTTTTTTTTCCGTCAAAGTGACAGGTGAAGTCTTGACGGTCCATCCTCCATGTTAGAACCCACGAAATGTATTATTGTAGTAAACGTTAGGCGTGAGTAATACGTGGGCTATGCTGAAACAATGGTTCGCCCTTATATGGAAGAACGACCGTCTTGACTGTCGAATTTGACACCCGAGGACGGCTTGGAGAGATGTTGCAGCCGGCTCGCCCTCCACAAACACCATCCAAATGGTTTATGACGGGCGCCATACGGGATTACGTCATGGCCAATGATGTATGCGATCAAACGATAAATCGTGTAACGTCCATCGCGTGTCAATGATAGAGAACAGTGCATGACGCCGCACAATACGGACGAAAGGTCAAACCTTCCGTCGAAAATCAATAACACCCAAATGGGCCAAGCCTGGAGGTAAATATTAGCTGAAGACAACCTTGGAAGTTTTGCGGTAAATCCTTCCTGATATTTATGGCGTATAGAGTGACCAGCGCTTGATGGTAATGCGGTCATGTAAAATCAATTCAACCATGTGTATTACATCTGGCTACACCTCTGTGCATGATGCGTCATATTGGCGTGTATTCATTTCATGCATAATTATGAGAATGATTACCGAATAACGGCGTCCCTAATACCATATTTCGCTCTCAATATGTAGGCCACGGAAGTGTCTTCTAAATGAAGTCAGATACATCCCCGTAGCCGGCACTGTCGCCATGGCAAGCCCCGCAGTTGGTAGCAAAATCCAGATGAGTATACATGAGATAAGACCATTTGGCAGTAGCACTGGATATCGATAGCATGTGTCGTTACCACCCCCAGCCCGGTGAAACACCTGATTCAACTGGCCCATCTTCTCTTAGCATAAATGGAATTCCGTAAATGTTCACTCGCCAGCTGTGCAAAGTAAACACATTCTCTGACATCATAGTGCTATATATATTGTCAGCTGCGCGAAATGATCCTGGCTTTCGATTTATTTAGCGATAAGCCGTGAACCGTTCAAAATGCCATATATATAAACGACACCCAACTGTCTCTGATCGTCGTTTCTCTAATTTACCACTGACACCCATCTGTCCATGCATGTACGCATCCCTGGCCTAAAGTGACCAGAGATGGCCACGTGTCACGGTATGTGTCTTACGGCTGTAGATCTTCAACTTGGCGCCTCTCACAGAGCAATTACAGCGACAACCTTAACACCCCGCTAAACGTTGACAGCCATTTTTTATATCCTACTTATATGTATCACCTAATATCGGTTCAATGTTTTCGCGGTATATTGCATCACGTTTCTAGGGGTGTTCGCTGTATTGTCCAAGGTCCAATTTTGATAGCCTACAGCTATTGTTGGCAACAAAAGTCTGCCCCACTCCCCTTGATTATCATTAATGGTGTCAACGACGCATACCACTGTCGGGTTTCGCGACGCAGGAATCTCTGCTGCACTTGACAGCGAGGCCGAGGTGCCGTCACATCAGAGGAGAAATAATGGCGACTTCAACATACAGACACAATAACCTTGACGGCTTAACGAGCCAAGGTCATCCGGCGACAATGTTGGGGCTCGGACTCGTCACATAGCAGTCTGCGGCAGCTGAAGCTACAGTTAAAATTTGCCGCCAGCTATCACATGTTTGTTCTGCCGGAAGAGCCTCAGAGTATGACGGGGACACCTCGATAGCTCAGTAGGTTAGAGCGATCGCTCTGACCACCTGGGAGCATAACGGCACGTGGATTGGTGGTTCGAGCCCCGCTGTGGCCATGTTTGTGTGGTCGCAGGATAAAGATCCCATGTCCTTCTTCGCAAAGAGTAGGGGGTTACCCCCGGGGACATGGCTCCGCTCTTCCATTGACGCGATATGACCAGAAGTGGTTAAAGCGTCCTGAATAAACAACCAACCTCAGAGTATGACAGAGTGCGGAAGGGGTTTCTTTGAACGGCCGTAAATAGAAATATCGATTGCCGTCATGAAATCGAATGAGTTTGTGTTTTAGGTCCCTTCTGTGCACACAAGGGCAAAACTGAGCCAGGAAACCTCTCGGGACGGTCAGGCATGAACGGATGAAACAATCGAACTATTGATCTGCGGTCTAATGGTCTAACCACTACACCAGGGAGGCCCCATGACATACTGATCTGCGGTCTACTAGGCAAACCACTACACCAGAGAGGCCCCATAACCTACTGATCTGCGGTCTAGTAGGCAAACCACTACACCAGGGAGGCCCCATGACATACTGATCTGCGGTCTACTAGGCAAACCACTACACCAGAGAGGCCCCATAACCTACTGATCTGCGGTCTAGTAGGCAAACCACTACACCAGGGAGGCCCCATGACATACTGATCTGCGGCCAAGTGGGCTAACCACAACACTAGGGAGGCCCCATAACCTACTGATCTGCGGCCAAGTGGGCTAACCACTACACCAGGGAGGCCCCATGACATACTGATCTGCGGCCAAGTGGGCTAGCCACTACACTAGGGAGGCCCCATGACATACTGATCTGCGGCCAAGTAGGCAAACCACTACACCAGGGAGGCCCCATGACATACTGATCTGCGGCCAAGTGGGCTAACCACAACACTAGGGAGGCCCCATAACCTACTGATCTGCGGCCAAGTGGGCTAACCACAACACCAAGGATGCCCCATAACCTACTGATCTGCGGCCAAGTGGGCTAACCACTACACCAGGGAGGCCCCATAACCTAGTGATCTGCAGCCAAGTGGGCTAACCACTACACCAGGGAGGCCCCATAACCTACCGATCTGCAGCCAAGTGGGCTAACCACAAAACCAAGGATGTCCCATAACCTAATGATCTGCGGCCGAGTGGGCCAACCACTACACAAGTGATGCCCCATGACCTACTGATCTGTGGTCTAGAGGGCTAACCACTATACCAGGAAGGCTCCCAGTTTGCGTACATGCGGCTGAGGTCACGACAAGGAACACCATTATAGTTCCTTTGACCTCAGATTGGCCTCAGGCATTTCATGTGTACTTTTTAGAAAATGGGGTGACGATTCTTTCCTAAAAGCGGTCCGTAAGGACAGCAGCATACACTTTCACCGAGTGAAGGGGGAAGGGGAGGTGGGGGACCATAACTCCGGCGAGACGTATGGCCACGCTGTCTAAGCGACTACCATGCCGCCAGGACCCGGAAGTTAGCAAACATGTGGCTTGAACCCATGTTACCATAGATGTTGGCTGCGAGGCATCTCACGCGTTTAACACGTGGCTGCAGAAAATATTGAAAACCGGGACTTACCAGCCTAATTACAACTACGCCGGGCGTAGGGAATCAAGTAAATCCGATAAATAGTCTACCACCTCCAGTAAAGCTTAAATCCGTCACCTATACAGCTGGGCTCATCCAGCATTGTTATCCAAGGTACCAACAACAGAGACCTGCTGTTATGATATCGTCTCGTGGAGACACGCATGGCGTGTTATGATAGGC
Organism: Arenicola marina; assembly: GCA_964019135.1. Lineage (NCBI taxonomy): Eukaryota > Metazoa > Annelida > Polychaeta > Arenicolidae > Arenicola > Arenicola marina. The sequence continues at coordinate 20,610,223 of OZ025262.1, forward strand.
CAGACAGACCGGCATCAGAGCGTGTCGCAACAGCAAATTAACTTCAAGCCGTGACCGGACACAAGGGTCGAGAATGAAACATTCTTGGCTGGCCGTGCTGAGAACAAACAAACACACCCGCAGCGCTGTAGCGACCCAGACCACTATGTGCAGAAGGCGTGGCTGACTTGACCAGGACCACTGCCCGCATAACTGTAGCCTTCCCCAGCAGGGCAGCATACCGTGAAATGGTGGCTTACGATCAGAGTTCGACGACCAATATCAAGCCATATTGAAAATGCCATGACTCCGGGATGGAACTGTTTATCATTATATGTAATTAGTAAACTCTCTAAAGAAAAATCGCTCACACAAACAGGGGGTGTATATTAAATATTAAGTTTGTTCACTCATCAATAAACTTTTTCAACAATACTAACAATATCCAAAATCAGTCTCAAAGTAATTTCAGGCCTGGGGTTATGCAGTATCTGTTTACTTAATACATGTATCTTGAAATGTAAGGATTCCGATATAGCACAAATTCATACTGAGCCACTCAGTTTCTATATGAATTAGTTCAATCTATTTTCTTAAATATACATTGTAAACCTCTAAGATTTCCATCCATCCTCAAGGGATGAAACAAACTGGAAGAAGCAGTTCTGTTCTCTTGTACACTTGTACAAAAACACTCAATGACTGGTTATACAGTGCAAATCACTTATTTACAAGGGGAATTTTAAAAATAGTTAGATCAAAACCATTTTGTATACAACCCTACATGTATATTTCACTTCTGTATTTTAAAAAGTAATTAAGATAATTGAATGTTTTTCTTATTTGCAAGTAAACGTTTCCTACAAAGGTGGGACTCTCTAGTCCATACAGACCCCAACATATTCAGATAAAACAGGATGCAATTATATTTGGTGTTCACACTAATCCATTTGGTGTTCACACTAATCCATTTGGTGTTTACACTAATCCATTTGGTGTTCACACTAATCAGTTTGGTGTCACTATCTGAAGTGATAGATATACCAAGTTATCAACAGTCAGGCACTGATTAATGTAAAAAATTGCTTTGTCCTAACATAAAATCTGTAAAAGAAGATGAAACAAGATATCAAATTTGAGATTCTAATCTTATTTGAATGGTGACTTCCTGAACTTTTCAGCTATATAAATGCAACCGCAAATAAATATGCTTCTGGTGAGAAATATTTATTTTTATATGTAGTAACAACAACTTTGTACAGAAATGTTGTTATTTGCAAGTACAGCTAATATAGTCACAAATGACCAGTGCGCACTAAACATGCTAAATACCCTTTTATTTGACATTCAGTAGTGCACCTACGTCTGTAAGATGATTTTTTTTTTAACCTAAACAGCTTTAAAAGACAATCCAAAATCTGTGACCTCCATGAAGATTTTTTGAGAAGTGTATCACATAGCTGACCAATTATGATAGCAGGCAATTTCTGTAGGACATATTCCAAAGTTTTCAAGTTAGCATATTGCGCATATTATCCATAATCTATAAAAGAACCAGTCCATCTGTAAATAGCTTGATCATTGGCAAGAATCCCAGTTATCTGGGAGTCCTACCACATTTTACTACAATGATTAGCCAGATTAGATAACAATGATACTACTACAGAGCTCTACACCAACTCCTAAAATCTACTTGTCCTGTACTTTCAATTTCCACTTGTCCCACCTGAAATTTACCCCCCCACCGCCTCCCTCTATCAAATATTGTTATATTGTCCTAATCAGTTGCTGTCGTCCTAGGCAGAAATCACTAATGCTCACAAGTTGTGTTGTCAAGAATATATTGCAAAGGTGTGGTGGAGAGAGAAGCCCAAGAAACCGAAAACTGGTATAATCGTCTTCAATATAATATGTGTTAATTCATGCATTTGGTTGCCATGACCAGTAGGACTGAGTACCTATAGGGCGAAATGAACCAGCAAAAGTGAAGAAAAAGGCCTTGAAAGTTTAGAATACTTTGCACTTATTTGGAAAGCTCTAGCATTTGTCCTGTGAGAAAACGTACAGGAAAGTGTTTACTTGTCTGACAGGCAAAGTCATTTGTCCTGCACTGCAATAATGACTTCTTGATTTTATCATGTATATATAGTATAACTCTAAGCAACACCAGATGCCATCACCTTCTCTTTGGAACAGAGACAGGTCTGGTAACATGTATAGATCTTTATGTAATAATGATGTCCTTTTTCTTTGGTCTATGTCATATATAAGTCACACCAGTGTAAAAGTCACACCCCTCTACGACTAGGAAAAAACCTTTGCACTGGAAATTATAGTATGCTTACCAGCAGAAGGTAATGTTGCAACACTGAACAACTAGTCACTATGCCCTACCCCTGAGCAATCATTTAAGGATTAGGGATAGCATACTGCAAAGTATTATCGTAGTATCTTATCTATCTTATCTGTAGACCTATATCTTAAGATAAGTTACAATTCTCTAAACATAATGCCAGTCCACTTATAGAACTCTAGCTCAGAATATAGGTTGAAATCAGTGATTTAATAAAAAATCGAAAAGAATAAGGCTAGAAATGACATTCCATAATGCATCTCCAGATAGATCTACTAACATTATCACTATTTACAGATGCCTTATAATCACAAATATATATTGAACTTGTATCCTAATATTAATGAATAATAAGCATCCATCTCAAACCCCCTTCCCAGAAGCACACCTCCATCTCTTAGCCATTTATCCTAATTCCCTGCCACCTGGGTATGCTTCTACCCCTTCAAATAATAACCACTAAATCCCGCACATCATATTTGTGGCACTGATATGACTCTCCCACATCACATCCTCCATAACGGTTAAATGGTCTAGCTATCAAATCCAGTAGTCAGAATAGGTGTATTTATCATGTCTATTGAGTTCAGACCTCACCCTCGGCCTCCGTAACCTGGCCACTGTCACTAAAACCACAGGAGCCTCAAACGTAAGTGGTTGGGGCGGGAGGCAGGGTATTAGCTAGTCCTATATGAGACAGTTGTTGCTCTGTTTCCCAACAACGTCACATGGGGCTAGGTATTAGCCAGAGATCCAGTTTCAATTTTGGCAGGCAGATTTTCAATTTGGCTGGTATTAGGTAGCCTTGACACATGGCTCTCTTGACCTCGCACCTAAAGGAGACGAGAGAGAGCCATGAAGCCAGTTTCGATTGTGAGCGTTGATTTAAAAATCAGCGCCCTTCGGCCGTCGATTGCAGAAAGTACAGAAATAAACGGTCCTTATCAATTTGTCAAGTTGTTCTTCATACCTTTATAGTTCCAAGGGCAATGAGATTGAAAACAAACAAAATCCACCACTTTTTGTACTGGTGAAAGTTTTCAACAACAATTTTCAACAACTCTCCCTGCCGCTATGTCGCTGTTACGTCACAGTTCTTGTTGATCTCCCGGCAGACGGAGCTCGTTCCTCGCATCACAATTTTTCCTAGGACTATGGCCTAAGCGTAACGCCGTCTGCCGGGAGATAGACTCCCCAGAGCGGACAAGCCAGGGAGGGGCATGCAACAGGGCTAGGTATTAGGGTGCTGTTTACCTGCCCAAAAAGGGTTTTTTTTGTCAGGAGGTTTAGAAGTCATAGTTCTCACCATTTTATGACATGGAGAACTCCTTTTTTTCATATAATTTTCATCAAAATTTTGGCTGGCAAAAAAACAAATTCTGGTTAATACCCTGGTGGGAGGAGGGGCGGGGGGGGGCTAGTAACACCCACACTCTCTCTTATCATAACATATGGGTGTAGCCGGCCGCCTGTGCTAAAAGTAAACAGTAATTTAGCTGTTTAGGCCTAGTAGGGTCAGTGTCGGCTGGAGGTGACGGCCTGTGCTGTGGTTTTGGCACAAATCGTTTACTTCGACTTCTAGAACGAATCTTCCTATGTTTTCCCATGAGCGGAACAATAAATGTATATACAACAAAACAGCTTGTAGACTAAACGTGCCTTACTTGTTCTCTCGTCATAACGCACATGTTTACATAAAAAAACACCTTGTTTGCGGCTATTCCACCTTGAACGGCTTGAACGACAAGCTCTGATGGACGTTACGCATGTCTGAGTATTAGACACTTACCCCCAACCAGATGTAACAGATTAAGGTCTCATACAACTATACAAATCAAGTCTGAAGAATGAATGACATTTTAAGCCACACACGTACCCATTTGCACAATATAGTTGCCATTAACCCTATAGTTGCGATTATCCGAAGTTATTAACCGATTCGGTCTCACATCACAGCGAGGAACAAACAACCCAAGAACAAAGGGATTAGACACATTTCATTGCACGTGAAGCTAAGTTTTATGTATGATGCAATGAAGTTTACATAAGCCCTATGATCTACATAATCAAAGCGAGAGGACCGGAACAGTTTATAGGTTGCAATGGGATTAGGTACACTTTTTTGATTATGAACACGATCGCACTCATCACTTCTCTTATTCAAACATGTCACGCGTTTTTCAATGCCAATCACCCGAACGCAAAGAGATTAAAGAGTAACAAAACATGTGGCTTGTGCATTTTTGTTAGTGTTAATCTCTTAATCCGGCGATAAGTACAAAGTTATAAGGGTGTTAAGTGTCAGATGATAGCGCATTGTCTCTACATACCCGCTAACAACACCTGGGTTTTGGCCTCGAACGTTCCAATTATCCGAAGCTCCCGCCAGGTTAAATTTGTGTTGCGATTAAGTGGAATTTGCGATTAGCCGAAGTTGCGATTAGCAGAAGTTGCGATTAACCTAAGTTGCCATTAACCTAAGTTGCCATTAACCTAAGTTGCGATTAACCTAAGTTGCCATTAACCTAAGTTGCCATTAACCTAAGTTGCCATTAACCTAAGTTGCGATTAATCTAAGTTGCGATTAATCTATATATAAGTTGCGATTAACCAAAGTTGCATACTGGATTTAAAACGGGAACACATTTTCATGAGCACCTTAATTTATATATATAAATAGTTATTGCCTTCCCCCCACGTGTCATAATCGGATATGAATTCTGGGCATAGACATTTGCTTTGCTGATCGAGTTACGTTACATGACAGATGAGAACAAACTAAATTAAATAAAATTGGTAGAAGAAGAATAACAAATTAAACACGCGGAGTTGTGACCAGCTATGCCTCTTTGGCACAAATGTGTAGCTACTTGAAGGTCATAAGATTCTGAACTGGCATGCACTTAATTGTCTTTGTTGCGACCTATGACCTATGTATTAATTAATGTATTAATTGTGATTATTACATTTTATTATATTTAATCGGCTCTTCCGTGGTCTTCATGTTCCCACTTGCTCTTGCACTGCTCTGCATGAGTGATTTACGTCGCTCCTTAGCCCGTAGGGTCTTGTACTGGACTTTGTGGCTTTAAGTACTCTAGCTGGCTGTGATCGCTCGAGCGGTGGTTCTTAGCGATGACCTTACGAGTAAACGGTACGGCATTGACGGGCAGTACCATTTGCTGTGGTGAGACATTAATTTGCACTTGCCAGTATGCAGACTCATATGTGCGCGTTGTCTCTCTCGGCCGCCGTGCGTCCCATGTCCCATGTCGAGTGACAGATGTTACGGCCGCTAAATACTTTCTTTGCATTTTCATGAACAACATTTGATTGGATTCGAACAGCAAGAAATATGTTTTCGCAGTTGTCTCTTCTGGCCGTCAGGCCCGGTAGAGCAATGTGCCACAATCTAGTTGGCTGCAAATGGAGCTGCCTTCCCAAGGTGCTTATTTACTCACACTGTAGGCCTACCACGGGCACGGCCCGTCGCCCGTCGGCCCTGCGGCATGCCGGCGGATATTCACGTCTTACAACAGTTTTTTTTCAAATTAAAAAATAATAAACTGCCACCATATTTCTCCATCATGGCACCCACTCAACATTCATCATTAGCACACAAGGCATTGTAATCAGTATTGTAGTCTGCTAAACTGCATTCATAAAATCTGCCACAGTTATTCGAGCATTGGTCATTCATCGGTATACATTTGCTGCATGTGTCTAACTGAACTTTACATGTGCAGTATCACCATATCTCCACACCCTTTAGTTGTAATGTAGTGTATTGCTGAACCACATGTCTTATTGTCAAGTATCATTTCGGTTTCTAAATATTCTCATGTACACATGTTCTGCTTTATTCAGATTGCCACTCAACAGAGGCTTTCACATTTTAGTTCATGGAGCAACATTAGAAACAGTGTATTACAAACCAGACAGGTCAGTATAGAATTGCAACAATCGTAATTTTACTGTTCATCTTGGTAATTTGAGAAGATCGCTTTTTGTCTGTTGACATATGGTTGACATATTTTTATAAATAGCAGTTCTGTTATTAACTTAAACATCCTGTCTGTTACGGATGAGTTATGATAAACGTCAAGTTATTGTCAACTTAAACACTGTATTAAGTCGCGACATTTATGCCTAAGACCATTTCGCACTCACTTATACATACATATATATTTATGTATTTATTTATTATAGGTGATATTTCCCTTGCGCAGTTCCTTGAGGAAGACCGCCACAGATGCTGTGGCTGCCTCCGTACCCCCTCCGCATGCTCAGAAGTTGGTGGGAAAGTGGCTGATGACATGTGCCGGGATGTGCTTTGGTGCCATTTGTATTGGAGGCATTACAAGGTAGTCCACATTCAAGTCCAAGTGTTGTTTTAAAAAATATAAACCCAGTGGGATGGACGTCTTCATTGGAAGTCATCTATATACAATCCAGTGATTCTGATAGGTATGCCATTGGGTGCGTCCCAATGTCCCAGAGCTCTTTAAAATTATTAAATATTGCATAGTCTGTATACTATGTTATTTGAAGGAAACCCCTTCAATAATCACCTATACAGTAGTTTATGATATTTAGCACCTAGATATAGTTACCGGTACATAAACATTTCTAACATGCATTGTATTATCAGCAGCTGGTCATGGGTCACTATGGCCAATCTGTTCCTGTATGTCGTAAGGCCCCGATTCTGGACAGAAACCCCTCTCAAGTCCAGCTGTTTATATATATTTACAATACGTCCTCCTGTCCCCTGACTACTCAATGAAGTGCGCCTCCCACACACACGCCTCTTGTATTCTTCGTTAAAATTCATTCTGCAGATTGACGGAGTCTGGACTATCAATGACTCAGTGGCATCTGATCAAGGGCATGAAACCTCCTCGAACTCAGGAGGAGTGGGAAACTGAATTCGAAAGATACAAACAGTTTCCCGAATACAAGTAGTGAGTACACCATCATATATTCATCAGTGGATGTGTGATTTCTTTTGATGATGTTTATAATTGACTACTACCCGGTAAGCGTGTTAAAATCTGTAATAGAAGGTTGTAGCAAGATATGAGGATAAATCTACCAAGTGAAATCTGTCTTAACACCTTTGCTAATTCTCTCTCCGTGCATCACATACTACTCGTCAGTGTGACTTTAAATATAATAGTTTGATAAAGCCAAGCCACTTCCAAAATACATGTATCTTATTGTATTACACAAAGTCTTGTACACCACTGTATTTTGCAGCCTTTGAGTCCGATAGACAACCGGTGTGCTACGTTATAGGCCATTAAATCTCATTCGTGTCAACATCAAAGCAAAGTACATACCACTGAGTATTTGCCTCATTTCTTCTTGCAGCTTGGAACGTGAATTAACATTGGAAGGGTTCAAGAATATATTCTTCTGGGAGTATTTCCACCGCATGTGGGGCCGCACCATTGGTGTCGTGTTTGCCCTGCCAGCCCTGTACTTTCTCCGTAAAGGCTACATCTCGAGGGCCATGAAACCGCGCTTGGGCATTTACGGCGGCCTTCTGTTGTCCCAGGTATGTATGGTGTGTTGTCCCAGGTATGTATGGTGTGTTGTCCCAGGTATGTATGGTGTGTTGTCCCAGGTATGTATGGTGTGTTGTCTCAGGTATGTATGGTGTGTTGTCCCAGGTGTATAGTGTGTGTTGTCCCAGGTATGTATGGTGGGTTGTCCCAGGTATGTATGGTGGGTTGTCCCAGATATGTATGGTGTGGTGTCCCAGGTATGTATGGTGTGTTGTCCCAGGTATGTATGGTGTGTTGTCCCAGGTATGTCTGGTGTGTTGTCCCAGGTATGTCTGGTGTGTTGTCCCAGGTATGTATGGTGTGTTGTCCCAGGTATGTATGGTGTGTTGTCCCAGGTATGTATGGTGTGTTGTCCCAGGTATGTATGGTGTGTTGTCTCAGGTATGTATGGTGTGTTGTCCCAGGTGTATAGGGTGTGTTGTCCCAGGTATGTATGGTGGGTTGTCCCAGGTATGTATGGTGGGTTGTCCCAGATATGTATGGTGTGGTGTCTCAGGTATGTATGGTGTGTTGTCCCAGGTATGTATGGTGTGTTGTCCCAGGTATGTCTGGTGTGTTGTCCCAGGTATGTCTGGTGTGTTGTCCCAGGTATGTATGGTGTGTTGTCCCAGGTATGTATGGTGTGTTGTCTCAGGTATGTATGGTGTGTTGTCCCAGGTGTATAGGGTGTGTTGTCCCAGGTATGTATGGTGGGTTGTCCCAGGTATGTATGGTGTGTTGTCCCAGGTATGTATGGTGTGTTGTCCCAGGTATGTCTGGTGTGTTGTCCCAGGTATGTCTGGTGTGTTGTCCCAGGTATGTATGGTGTGTTGTCCCAGGTATGTATGGTGTGTTGTCCCAGGTATGTCTGGTGTGTTGTCCCAGGTATGTCTGGTGTGTTGTCCCAGGTATGTATGGTGTGGTGTCCCAGGTATGTATGGTGTGTTGTCCCAGGTATGTATGGTGTGTTGTCCCAGGTATGTCTGGTGTGTTGTCCCAGGTATGTATGGTGGGTTGTCCCAGGTATGTATGGTGTGGTGTCCCAGATATGTATGGTGTGGTGTCTCAGGTATGTATGGTGTGTTGTCCCAGGTATGTATGGTGTGTTGTCCCAGGTATGTCTAGTGTGTTGTCCCAGGTATGTCTGGTGTGTTGTCCCAGGTATGTATGGTGTATTGTCCCAGGCATGTATGGTGTGTTGTCCCAGGTATGTATGGTGTGTTGTCCCAGGTATGTATGGTGTGTTGTCTCAGGTATGTATGGTGTGTTGTCCCAGGTATGTATGGTGTGTTGTCCCAGGTATGTCTGGTGTGTTGTCCCAGGTATGTCTGGTGTGTTGTCCCAGGTATGTATGGTGTGTTGTCCCAGGTATGCATGGTGTGTTGTCCCAGGTATGTACGTTGTGTTGTCCCAGGTATGTCTGGTGTGTTGTCCCAGGTATGTATGGTGTGGTGTCCCAGGTATGTATGGTGTGTTGTCCCAGGTATGTATGGTGTGTTGTCCCAGGTATGTCTGGTGTGTTGTCCCAGGTATGTATGGTGGGTTGTCCCAGGTATGTATGGTGTGGTGTCCCAGGTATGTATGGTGTGTTGTCCCAGGTATGTCTGGTGTGTTGTCCCAGGTATGTCTGGTGGGTTGTCCCAGGTATGTATGGTGTGTTGTCCCAGGTATGTATGGTGTGTTGTCCCAGGTATGTATGGTGTGTTGTCCCAGGTATGTATGGTGTGTTGTCTCAGGTATGTATGGTGTGTTGTCCCAGGTGTATAGGGTGTGTTGTCCCAGGTATGTATGGTGGGTTGTCCCAGGTATGTATGGTGGGTTGTCCCAGGTATGTATGGTGTGTTGTCCCAGGTATGTATGGTGTGTTGTCCCAGGTATGTCTGGTGTGTTGTCCCAGGTATGTCTGGTGTGTTGTCCCAGGTATGTAAGGTGTGTTGTCCCAGGTATGTATGGTGTGTTGTCCCAGGTATGTATGGTGTGTTGTCCCAGGTATGTATGGTGTGTTGTCTCAGGTATGTATGGTGTGTTGTCCCAGGTGTATAGGGTGTGTTGTCCCAGGTATGTATGGTGGGTTGTTCCAGGTATGTATGGTGGCTTGTCCCAGATATGTATGGTGCGGTGTCTCAGGTATGTATGGTGTGTTGTCCCAGGTATGTATGGTGTGTTGTCCCAGGTATGTCTGGTGTGTTGTCCCAGGTATGTCTGGTGTGTTGTCCCAGGTATGTATGGTGTGTTGTCCCAGGTATGTATGGTGTGTTGTCCCAGGTATGTATGGTGTGTTGTCCCAGGTATGTATGGTGTGTTGTCTCAGGTATGTATGGTGTGTTGTCCCAGGTGTATAGGGTGTGTTGTCCCAGGTATGTATGGTGGGTTGTCCCAGGTATGTATGGTGTGTTGTCCCAGGTATGTATGGTGTGTTGTCCCAGGTATGTCTGGTGTGTTGTCCCAGGTATGTCTGGTGTGTTGTCCCAGGTATGTATGGTGTGTTGTCCCAGGTATGTATGGTGTGTTGTCCCAGGTATGTACGGTGTGTTGTCCCAGGTATGTCTGGTGTGTTGTCCCAGGTTTGTATGGTGTGGTGTCCCAGGTATGTATGGTGTGTTGTCCCAGGTATGTATGGTGTGTTGTCCCAGGTATGTCTGGTGTGTTGTCCCAGGTATGTATGGTGGGTTGTCCCAGGTATGTATGGTGTGGTGTCCCAGGTATGTATGGTGTGTTGTCCCAGGTATGTCTGGTGTGTTGTCCCAGGTATGTCTGGTTGGTTGTCCCAGGTATGTATGGTGTGGTGTCCCAGGTATGTATGGTGTGTTGTCCCAGGTATGTATGGTGTGTTGTCCCAGGTATGTCTGGTGTGTTGTCCCAGGTATGTATGGTGGGTTGTCCCAGGTATGTATGGTGTGGTGTCCCAGGTATGTATGGTGTGTTGTCCCAGGTATGTCTGGTGTGTTGTCCCAGGTATGTCTGGTGGGTTGTCCCAGGTATGTCTGGTGTGTTGTCCCAGGTATGTATGGTGCGTTGTCCCAGGTATGTCTGGTGTGTTGTCCCAGGTATGTATGGTGTGTTGTCCCAGGTATGTATGGTGTGTTGTCCCAGGTATGTCTGGTGTGTTGTCCCAGGTATGTATGGTGTGTTGTCCCAGGTATGTATGGTGTGTTGTCCCAGGTATGTCTGGTGTGTTGTCCCAGGTATGTATGGTGTGTTGTCCCAGGTATGTATGGTGTGTTGTCCCAGGTATGTATGGTGTGTTGTCCCAGGTATGTATGGTGTGTTGTCCCAGGTGTATAGGGTGTGTTGTCCCAGGTATGTATGGTGGGTTGTCCCAGGTATATATGGTGTGTTGTCCCAGGTATGTATGGTGTGTTGTCTCAGGTATGTATGGTGTGTTGTCCCAGGTATGTATGGTGTGTTGTCCCAGGTATGTATGGTGTGTTGTCCCAGGTATGTATGGTGTGTTGTCCCAGGTATGTCTGGTGTGTTGTCCCAGGTATGTCTGGTGTGTTGTCCCAGGTATGTATGGTGTGTTGTCCCAGGTATGTATGGTGTGTTGTCCCAGGTATGTACGGTGTGTTGTCCCAGGTATGTCTGGTGTGTTGTCCCAGGTTTGTATGGTGTGGTGTCCCAGGTATGTATGGTGTGTTGTCCCAGGTATGTATGGTGTGTTGTCCCAGGTATGTCTGGTGTGTTGTCCCAGGTATGTATAGTGGGTTGTCCCAGGTATGTATGGTGTGGTGTCCCAGGTATGTATGGTGTGTTGTCCCAGGTATGTCTGGTGTGTTGTCCCAGGTATGTCTGGTTGGTTGTCCCAGGTATGTATGGTGTGGTGTCCCAGGTATGTATGGTGTGTTGTCCCAGGTATGTATGGTGTGTTGTCCCAGGTATGTCTGGTGTGTTGTCCCAGGTATGTATGGTGGGTTGTCCCAGGTATGTATGGTGTGGTGTCCCAGGTATGTATGGTGTGTTGTCCCAGGTATGTCTGGTGTGTTGTCCCAGGTATGTCTGGTGGGTTGTCCCAGGTATGTCTGGTGTGTTGTCCCAGGTATGTATGGTGCGTTGTCCCAGGTATGTCTGGTGTGTTGTCCCAGGTATGTATGGTGTGTTGTCCCAGGTATGTATGGTGTGTTGTCCCAGGTATGTCTGGTGTGTTGTCCCAGGTATGTATGGTGTGTTGTCCCAGGTATGTATGGTGTGTTGTCCCAGGTATGTATGGTGTGTTGTCCCAGGTATGTCTGGTGTGTTGTCCCAGGTATGTATGGTGTGTTGTCCCAGGTATGTATGGTGTGTTGTCCCAGGTATGTATGGTGTGTTGTCCCAGGTGTATAGGGTGTGTTGTCCCAGGTATGTATGGTGGGTTGTCCCAGGTATGTATGGTGTGTTGTCCCAGGTATGTATGGTGTGTTGTCTCAGGTATGTATGGTGTGTTGTCCCAGGTATGTATGGTGTGGTGTCCCAGGTATGTCTGGTGGGTTGTCCCAGGTATGTCTGGTGTGTTGTCCCAGGTATGTACGGTGTGTTGTCTCAGGTATGTATGGTGTGGTGTCCCAGGTATGTATGGTGTGTTGTCCCAGGTGTGTATGGTGTGGTGTCCCAGGTATGTACGGTGTGTTGTCTCAGGTATGTATGGTGTGGTGTCCCAGGTATGTATGGTGTGTTGTCCCAGGTATGTATGGTGTGGTGTCCCAGGTATGTATGGTGTGTTGTCCCAGGTATGTATGGCGTGTTGTCCTAGGTATGTATGGTGTGGTGTCCCAGGTATGTATGGTGTGGTGTCCCAGGTATGTATGGTGTGGTGTCCCAGGTATGTATGGTGTGTTGTCCCAGGTATGTATGGTGTGTTGTCCCAGGTATGTATGGTGTGTTGTCCCAGGTATGTATGGTGTGTTGTCCCAGGTATGTATGGTGTGTTGTCCCAGGTATATAGGGTGTGTTGTCCCAGGTATGTATGGTGTGTTGTCTCAAGTATGTCTGGTGGGTTGTCCCAGGTATGTATATATGAAATAATACTTTCACACTTACATAATGTTTAAGTAGTTGGATTTGTACATATTATGACCTGGTTAGTTGAGTAACTAGTGTTACAAAGCGTTCTTGTAATATTGTAACCTTCATCGTTTCACCTCATATTCCCAGTGGTCTAACACATGTATGCACACATACATGTGAGTTTGAACACCCATGTCTTTGATTCTGTCACTGTATAGTAATGTAATTTCAGGGTTTATTGGGTTGGTACATGGTGAAGAGCGGTCTGGAGGAGCATGCTGACCCTAACGCGCTGCCGAGAGTCAGCCAGTACCGTCTGGCTGCACACCTCACCTCCGCCATGGTGCTCTACACCCTCTTCCTCTGGCAGGGACTCAACCACATGCTCACGCCCAATCTTGTGAGCCTCACGCGTGTGTTTACACTATCTGAATACGCATTTGAGAAATCTTCGTGTAAAGTATTTTTACTGGCCGGGCGCGTAAATAAGTCTTCAAGTAAAAAAAAGTATTTTTATTGCAACTATATTTTTTTATTTTCGTTTTATTCCTATTCAATTTTAAAAAGGATATGTTAATAGCGAGTATAGTTTCAATTATGGCTTTACCCCTAATCAATTTCAAAGCAGATATTTTTAAAGCGAGTATATTTTTAGCTATGGTTTTGTCGCCACAATTTCTGCTTTCGATATGACGGAATGATGAAGATTGAATATTATAATGTGCCATATACTTCTAACTAAATTATATGCCATTCTGTGCTTAGTTATCGCGAACTGATGGGTTTGAATTAGTATCCATGGACAGCATTTCACTGTGTCTTACCAGAGTTTTGCACCTTTATCTTTCAGTTGCCCAATACTGCTCAGATAGCCCGTTTGTCAAAGTTTGCCCATGGATCCATGGCCTTAGTATTCTTCACGGCAGTCTCTGGTAGCGTTTATTTTTACAATTTCCTTCAACGTATAAATACATGTATGTAAAATCTTCCTGTTTATACTATATGAATAAATAGAGTAATTGAAGATAAATTTTATTTGTCCGGTTCACCATAGCATTAAAAATCAGTATTTTCAGTATTCGGCTTTCTTGTTAAGGTATCTGTTTGTATAGTACACGTAAGTTGCTAGCCTTGCAGCCCTGATGTTAATTATCTTCTCTTTAAGGCGCTTTCGTTGCCGGTTTGGACGCTGGTCTGACGTACAACTCCTGGCCCAAGATGGCGGACAAGTGGATTCCGGATGACTTGTTTGCACTGTCTCCAAAGTGGAAAAACATGTTCGAAAATGCTACCACAACTCAATTCAATCACAGAAATCTGGTAGGCGCCATAGCCTTCTGTGATGTTGCTGGTTGGGGCGGTGCAATTGGTTAACTATGTGGTATTATTTCGTATCGATTAAAATATTTGGTATAATTTTTTTATTATTACAATATTTAGTATTATTTTATGTTGAACTAAATATTTGGTATTGTTTTATGTTGAACTAAAACGTTGGTATTATTTTATGTTGAACTGAAACGTTGGTATTATTTTATGTTGAACTAAATACTTGGTATTATTTTATGTTGAACAAAATATTTGGTATTATCTTTTGTTAAAAAAAATATTTGCATTTTTGCTATTACTCTTTGAACTGTGTTGATTTTCTTTGAAAATTAAAAGGCCACATGATAATTATTAATTAAATTATTTCTGCATGACAGGGTGAGCTGACGGGGACACTGTGTTTGGGTCTGTGGTGGTTGTGCCGCAAGTCGCCTCTGCCCCCCCGAGCCAAAATGGCTGCCAACGCCCTTGGCGCCATGGCTCTGCTGCAGGTTAGTCGTAACTGGAGTTTGCCACTGACTGCATGATACATTTTGCTGTTGATTTAGACAAGATAATCTTAAATCTACTTGTTGGTTGCATTATTTAAACACCAAAATGGTATAGTAGTCGAACCCGGCCTGGCCCAAGAAAAATAAACAGAAGAAAGAAAGAAAGTATTAAAATGGCCGATACCACAATTGGAAACCCAAGTAACAGAATGATCTGTGTTACTTTTGAATTCTTAATGTATCACTTAAAATTACCTAATCAAACTTACTGATTTGAGACAGTGTAATGAACGGGTACATAAACGGCTCTTGACTCGATTATGAGACTTGTGGCTAAAATTATTCAGATACCTTGTGGGGGCCGACCCGGTAGCTCAGTGGGCTAGAGCACTCGCATTGAGTGCTCTGGTCACCTGATAGCCTAACGGCACGTGGATCGACGGTTCGCGCCCCGCTGTGGCCATGTCTGTGTGGTGGCAGAATAAAGATCCCATACCCTTTTTCGCAATGAGTAGGGGACATGGCTCTACTCTTCCTTCCTTCCCCCATTGACGCGAGATGACTAAATGTGGTTTAAAGCGCCCTGAATATACAACCAACCAAACAGATACCTTGTGCTTATTTTTATTTTATTTTTGTATAGAAGAATCTTTTATTGTATATATATGTTTACAGCAATAAATGAACGATATAAGAACCGACTTACATATTACAGTGCAACTTGAACGCCTAATAAATGAATGGCGCGACATATCTGACCATCGTAGTATCGTAGCAAATTAAGATAGGTTGCAAGAACTGAGATAGTGGGACCGCATATTCGCATATAGAGCACACGTAGTTAACAAATGGTTAGTAAAGTTAGTATTTACAGAGTCGTCTTTCCCTTGGTTGCTTTACCCTTAAACGTTGAACGTTTTATGGCTGTTCCAGGTGACGCTAGGGGTGGCCACGCTGCTGACTTACGTGCCCGTCCACCTGGCCGCCACCCACCAGGCGGGAGCCATTACCCTCCTCAGCTTCGCCGTATGGCTCACGCACGAACTGCGGCGGATCCCCAAGTAATAGACCCGGTGACCCCGCGACTTATAGGCGTCATGTCCGTGGAACTGGAACACGTGGCCCCGTCACAAAGCGAGCACGTGTTTGCCCGCGCGATTTCAGCACGTAACTGGTACAATGGGTCCCCTTCAACCTACAACTAATATTCTGGCCTTCATTTGGAGGTCATTTAGAGGTCATTTGTGTTACGGTTATAGGGTTCTGTATTGAAGCAATAATCTGGAAAGGGTCGTAGGCAGTAATTTAATTTAGTCTATCGGTGCATTTCATAGCTGGCTGTGATGCAGACCAGCTGACCAAAATAGGGTATTGGTTTAAAGTCAAAGTTTTGGGGCGAAGTCTTGTTAGAATGGCGAAAACTGCCAAGGTCATAGGTCTTATTCATATCACTGCCATACACGAGGGCACACTAATATTGCATTGCAAAGCAGTCTGTGGTATGTAACCGAAGGGGGGGGGGGGTATCTTCGCATCTGGAGAGTCACTGCTTAGGATGGGTTTTTTAGTGTATATGAGAAGTGAGTTTTTGAAAGTGTGAAAGTCTGACGATCAAAACAAACGTTAGATATTCATTTTTTTTTGTTTACTATGTTATCTTCTAACATGCATGCACTTGGGATCAACTCGTTATACGTGATCACGATTTGTCTATCGGCATAACTTGCTGTATATTAGACATACGGTATACGTGCAGCCTATCAACGTCATGTCAAAACTGGCGAGATTTTCAAGAGGCCACGAGGCATGATCTTTATATCATTAAAGTGAAAGTATATGAAAATGATGCAAGAGTATTATACAAGGCATAACCTAATGGAATGGACTTATACGTAACGTTCAACAATACCGAGAGTAACGTCTGGGAGTACATGTACTTTTTAATAATCTCATGAATTTGGCTTCGACCGTCACATTTACTATAGTTATCCATATTAGTAATTACTAATCAATATTAGTATTATAAGTATCCAATAGTTCTATAAGTCCAGTAGTATTATAAGTATCCAGTAGTAAGTATCCAATAGTACTATAAGTATCCAGTAATACTAAAAGTATCCAGTAGTACTATAAATATCCAATAGTACTATAAGTATCCAGTAATACTATAAGTATCCATATGTATTAGTACTAAAAGTATCCAGTAATACTAAAAGTATCCAGTAGTACTGTAAGTATCCAGTAATACTAAAAGTATCCAGTAGTACTGTAAGTATCCAGTAGTACTATAAGTATCCAGTAGTAGTATACGTATCCATAATGCAGTTCCTGTATTTTGGACAAAATGTCCCGCCCTCTATAACCTGACATGAGGTCTAACTGATTATTCAGCGACCTTGAACGGTGCTTATGATGTGCATTAATATTAGTTTCCATAAGGTGCTTTGTGTATGTGTGTACGTATATATGTAACTTAGATAATGTTCACAATTACAATATCTGCAATCATGGACGAGAGAGATCTAGGGGGTCGCCGTTGGGTATCGCATGTATTTTAATCAATAAACTTTGTATTCTTCCTTCATCAAATCGTTCCTTACGTTACTAGGCCTATTGGTAGTGTCCAGTTTCCGTTTTGCACAATACATAATTTAGAAAGGTTTTATCTTCATTGGAAAACTTGATACGCAATGATGTCACATTTTGCCATGGTAACTCATTCGAACTAAATTCATATGATTGCAACGTTCTCGTTTCCTGTATGACCGGTCACAAGCCCTTTTATGACAGCATATTGAAACCTCGGTAAATGTTCTTGCTTTTGGCAACCAACTGGAGACGTATTTAGTGATTTGAAGCAGGGCGGTACAAAAATGATACTGCGCATGTACTTACACTCGCCCCTTCCCTTATCTTCTTCTTATATCTTTAATAAAGAAGAAGCAAAAAAAGACAGTTCGTATAAGTCTACGCGAGAGAGAGGGGGGCATAAGGGAGGGCGAGTTTGGGTCTACTCAACATTGCCTTCACCTCTAAATTCACTCCACGTGCCTTTTGTTCCATATTCCCTCATCTTCGATCACTCAGGTTTTTTCAAAAAATTCCAATTGTTTACTCCCCCCCCCCCCCCCCACCCCCCACGCCTTCCCCCTTTATTTTGGCGAATACACTCCAGCTCGTTCTCTGAGGCGTGAAACACCCCCACCCCCTCTCCGGTCGCAAGTTGTAACTTTCAAATTCTTCGATCCGCCCCTGGGAGTGAATTTAATTTGGAATTAAAACAATTTAAACAACGCGGATATATACCTGCTGACCTGTGACAAGTCCATGTTTCTTTTTCAGAGTATACACAAATGACCATGAGGCAAATAGACGGTTGCTTACTCTATGTTAATTATTCGGCAATAAACGTTTGTTTGCATACTCAACGTTTGTTTACCGGAGTGTGCATCCCAGGTAACTCAACGTTTGTTTACCTGAGAGTGCATCCCAGGTAACCACGTTTGTTTACCGGAGTGTACATCCCAGGTAACTCCACGTTTGTTTACCGGAGTGTACATCCCAGGTAACTCTACGTTTGTTTACTGGAGCGTACATTCCTGGTAACTCAACCTTTGTTTACCGGAGTGTACATCCCAGGTAACTCAACCTTTGTTTACCGGAGTGTACATCCCAGGTAATTCCACGTTTGTTTACCGGAAGGCACACCACACCTTGGCGTTTCATTGTCTTTTTCTTTTCTTCATCGCCGGGTTTAACTTATTCAGTTTTTTTGTCCGTGCACTTGCCAGAGCTAAAATACCAAATGGTATAGTTTGTAGGATCTTTATTTCTGGGCCTTCTACATCCAGGGAAAAGAAATTGACGTAGCGTAGCCCCCCCTCCCCCCCTCCATCCCTTCTCTCACTGCGATCGTCCTTTACGTATCATCCAATTACCATAACAGGGGTTGAGATAATGTTATTAACAATTAATGTGTTGCAGATACTATTCCCAGTCTGGGGATTGTTACACGTGTCACATCGAGTCGGCCACCGCGTTCATTGAACCAATGTCGGTAGTTTATGAATATTACCAATGGTGTAACTAACTGCGTTTGGCGGAACAAAATTTCAACATGCAATAAAAGAAAGGCTAATGCAAATATACATGTGTTTGTATTTCAACTCAGTGGTGAAACAAATCTTGTTTCAGAACACAGGTATGTTTGTTAATAAAGCAAAGCGACCAATCGAAACACTTAAGACGTCTCGGGAAAGAGTGAATCGTGTACACGGTTTGGGTTGGGCGGGATCAGAGGGACCCTCGCGCGGTTCGTTAAGTACTAAATACTATCGTTAAGGTAAAGGGCGGCACAAAAAGTGCTCGCGCGCGTTAAATAAACAAACAAAAACAAGGCACAACAATTGGAATGAGTTTGGTGGGTTTGGACCCCATTTATTTGCTTGATCATGAAATGGCATGACGGATGAATCAATCAATCCTTTGCGTATCAATGGGTTGCCTCTTGGAGGCCAGTCTTTGGGTGAAGATGAAATGTCATGCGAATGACATGACAGCAGACATTCATCCTTGTGCACTGCAAGTAATCCGATGAAATGGGGCGGCGACCAGTCATTGCGGCGCCACAAGACTGTCGCCAACGGATGAAGACGATCGATATGCGATGAAGACGATGACGCGATCAACTATCTACAGTCTTATGTACAACGGCAGCAGAATGTAGCAAATCTACTTCTTGGCTGCTGCCTTCTTGGGCTTGGCTGCCGCCTTCTTGGGTTTAGCCGCAGCTTTCTTGGGTTTAGCCGCAGCGGCCTTCTTCGGCTTAGCAGCGGCCTTCTTGGGCTTGGCCGGACTCTTGGCTTTCTTGGCCTTGGCAGGACTCTTGGCCTTCTTGGGCTTAGCTGCGGCCTTGGTCTTCTTCGCGGCAGTCTTGGCCTTGGGCTTCTTGGCAGCTGCTTTCGGCTTGGTCGCCTTCTTGGGCTTCTTAGCGGCCTTCTTCACCTCGCCAAGGCGGAAGCTGCCAGAGGCACCAGAGCCCTTAGCCTGCTTCAAACCACCATTCTTCACACCAGCTCTCAGAGCCAGCTTCAGGTGCTGGTTGACAACCTTCTCGTCTTTGCCAACGTTGAAGTTCTTCACGATGTACTTGAGGATGGCTTGGCGGGAAGAGCCGCCCCTCTCCTTCAAACTGCTCACAGCTTGGCTGATCATCTCAGAATATTTGGGATGATCCGAGGGCTTCTTGGGCTTGGTCGTCTTCTTCTTGGGGCTCTTGGCAGCCTTGGCAGACTTGGCAGCAGGAGCTGCGACGGGAGCGCTGACGGCATCAGACATGATGAATTATCTTGAAGTCGAGTCAAATAAGTGTACAACAAAACGACACAGAGGTGCGTAGTTGATTACCTGATGATCAGAGTAGTGAGAGGAAAGCCACTCAGTGCGCGGTATTTATAACCAGCGCGCGGACGTATTAGCGAGCCGCCTCACACCAGCCTTGCGAGCGAAGCGTTGTGTTAGAAATGGCGAGCTGAATGTGCTTGTCGCTGTAGATTTCACTCCCTCCGTCACTCATCCTCTGTCTATTACATTCAAATTTACACACCAATTCATTCTGAGAATCTCAGCTTTCATTTGATGCAACATTTGGACAGATCCACTTATAATTTCCCAATCAAAATATACTTTGAACGCCTACCTGTACTGGAAAATCTTGCGAAATCAAAACAAAAGTTTCAATTTTAGAATAATAAACACTCAAACCTTATCTCAAACTATATCAGGATGCACAGAAATGTCTCCTCTTTCAGATTTGGTAAAGGTTTCCAACTTACAGACTACAATTTGGACGGGTGATGCCGAAAAGCAAACGGCCACTAGCACATCGAATCAAGTCCTCAGCCCACACGCACTGCTGGCCTCCGACAAGCCGTTTCACAGCAAGGGTGCGTGTCGATCGCCATATCCCCCCGTACCGTCACCACTTGGGGGGGAAATAAACACATGTATGTTATGAGCACGCTATATAGAGCAGAATTGACCCCATTATTTATGATCGATCAAAACATTTAAATACAAATTCATATTTATTTCCCCTAGACATGCATATGTGTATACGTACGCTATACACTCAGTGCAAATCATATAGGAGCACATACAACTATGCCAGACATAGTTCAACCCTCTGACAAACGTAAAACTAAATTCCTGCAAACAAATTGTGCACTTACTATATATATATACATACATACATATCAAATATATATGCATATATAATAGAGATTGACAAAATGCTATATATATATAGGCGACATAATAAAACCTCCCTTATGCCGCGGCGCCCCTGGGTAAAACCTGACGAACGCACTCTCAATATCCACCATTTTGCAAACTTGTCTCAAACGTAATGAGTCTCATTAAAAATGGGCTTTTAAACCTAATCCCTGTTATCGGCAGTACTTTCAATCGTTTTGTTTGGTCAATGTGGGACTGTTTTCATTGCGTGAAATCTATGTAGATCATGGTTCACATACATGCATTAAGCGATGTTATCACTATTGACAATGTATATGCACCGATGTCGTTTAATGGCAAAAGACAGGCCCAGGTTTATTATTTTGAACTGTTTTTTCCTCTCAATCATAGCAATCGCTTACGTATCCGAAGGACAATTGTTGTTGTGTTATTAGCAGCCAAGCTACAATCTCTGACTCGTGTCAGTCAGACAGTGAGGAGGGGAGAGGGAGGCGCGGAAGGGCCGACTGGGGGAACCAGGCCTTGAGTGAAGCAGGTTTTTTCACGCTGGCTCACATTTTAACCACTGGCTAATTGGAAAATGTAATACAAAGTTCGATAATCCGCGCGAGCAGCCCTGCATATTGATTTCTTTAAGGTTCACGCCTCCCCCCCCGCCCCCCCTCAACACACACGCCCACCCTCGCCATCCCGTGAAGATAACGGTTTGGGAGAGGTGCATGTGACGTGTCCCAAGCGACGGGACCATATACAATGCTTCTCAAGTTATAATACTCCATTTGTACTTGACTTGACTACTCACCTCAAGTTATTTCTCTACTGAGAGACTAATATATGTATGTGGATTCTGAAAGCTACGGATGAGACAAATAAAACGGAATCGGCTATAAGGATTGATGACTGGTAGAAATAGACGTCAAACATACTAATTCATGTGAGGACCATAAGAATGAAGCCCCCCCCCCCTCCCCCCGCTCTCACTGCATTCGTCCTTTACGTATCATCCAATTACCATAACAGGGGTTGAGATAATGTTATTAACAGTTAATGTGTTGCAGATACTATTCCCAGTCTGGGGATTGTTACACGTGTCACATCGAGTCGGCCACCGCGTTCATTGAACCAATGTCGGTAGTTTATGAATATTATCAATGGTGTAACTAACTGCGTTTGGTGGAACAAAACTTCAACATGCAATAGAAGAAAGGCTAATGCAAATATACATGTGTTTGCATCTCAACTCAGTGGTGAAACAAATCTTGTTTCAGAACACAAGTATGTTTGTTAATAAAGCAAAGCGACCAATCGAAACATTTAAAACAACGTCTCGGGAAGGAGTGAATCGTGTACACGGTTTGGGTTGGGCGGGATCAGAGGGACCCTCGCGCGGTTCGTTAAGTACTAAATACTATCGTTAAGGTAAAGGGCGGCACAAAAAAGTGCTCGCGCGCGTTAAATAAACAAACAAAAACAAGGCACAACAATTGGAATGAGTTTGGTGGGTTTGGACCCCATTTATTTGCTTGATCATGAAATGGCATGACGGATGAATCAATCAATCCTTTGCGTATCAATGAGTTGCCTCTTGGAGGCCAGTCTTTGGGTGAAGATGAAATGTCATGCGAATGACAGACATGACAGCAGACATTCATCCTTGTGCACTGCAGGTAATCCGATGAAATGGGGCGGCGACCAGTCATTGCGGCGCCACAAGACTGTCGCCAACGGATGAAGACGATCGATATGCGATGAAGACGATGACGCGATCAACTATCTACAGTCTTATGTACAACGGCAGCAGAATGTAGCAAATCTACTTCTTGGCTGCTGCCTTCTTGGGCTTGGCTGCCGCCTTCTTGGGTTTAGCCGCAGCTTTCTTGGGTTTAGCCGCAGCGGCCTTCTTCGGCTTAGCAGCGGCCTTCTTGGGCTTGGCCGGACTCCTGGCTTTCTTGGCCTTGGCAGGACTCTTGGCCTTCTTGGGCTTAGCTGCGGCCTTGGTCTTCTTCGCGGCAGTCTTGGCCTTGGGCTTCTTGGCAGCTGCTTTCGGCTTGGTCGCCTTCTTGGGCTTCTTAGCGGCCTTCTTCACCTCGCCAAGGCGGAAGCTGCCAGAGGCACCAGAGCCCTTAGCCTGCTTCAAACCACCATTCTTCACACCAGCTCTCAGAGCCAGCTTCAGGTGCTGGTTGACAACCTTCTCGTCTTTGCCAACGTTGAAGTTCTTCACGATGTACTTGAGGATGGCTTGGCGGGAAGAGCCGCCCCTCTCCTTCAAACTGCTCACAGCTTGGCTGATCATCTCAGAATATTTGGGATGATCCGAGGGCTTCTTGGGCTTGGTCGTCTTCTTCTTGGGGCTCTTGGCAGCCTTGGCAGACTTGGCAGCAGGAGCTGCGACGGGAGCGCTGACGGCATCAGACATGATGAATTATCTTGAAGTCGAGTCAAATAAGTGTACAACAAAACGACACAGAGGTGCGTAGTTGATTACCTGATGATCAGAGTAGTGAGAGGAAAGCCACTCAGTGCGCGGTATTTATAACCAGCGCGCGGACGTATTAGCGAGCCGCCTCACACCAGCCTTGCGAGCGAAGCGTTGTGTTAGAAATGGCGAGCTGAATGTGCTTGTCGCTGTAGATTTCACTCCCTCCGTCACTCATCCTCTGTCTATTACATTCAAATTTACACACCAATTCATTCTGAGAATCTCAGCTTTCATTTGATGCAACATTTGGACAGATCCACTTATAATTTCCCAATCAAAATATACTTTGAACGCCTACCTGTACTGGAAAATCTTGCGAAATCAAAACAAAAGTTTCAATTTTAGAATAATAAACACTCAAACCTTATCTCAAACTATATCAGGATGCACAGAAATGTCTCCTCTTTCAGATTTGGTAAAGGTTTCCAACTTACAGACTACAATTTGGACGGGTGATGCCGAAAAGCAAACGGCCACTAGCACATCGAATCAAGTCCTCAGCCCACACGCACTGCTGGCCTCCGACAAGCCGTTTCACAGCAAGGGTGCGTGTCGATCGCCATATCCCCCCGTACCGTCACCACTTGGGGGGGAAATAAACACATGTATGTTATGAGCACGCTATATAGAGCAGAATTGACCCCATTATTTATGATCGATCAAAACATTTAAATACAAATTCATATTTATTTCCCCTAGACATGCATATGTGTATACGTACGCTATACACTCAGTGCAAATCATATAGGAGCACATACAACTATGCCAGACATAGTTCAACCCTCTGACAAACGTAAAACTAAATTCCTGCAAACAAATTGTGCACTTACTATATATATATACATACATACATATCAAATATATATGCATATATAATAGAGATTGACAAAATGCTATATATATATAGGCGACATAATAAAACCTCCCTTATGCCGCGGCGCCCCTGGGTAAAACCTGACGAACGCACTCTCAATATCCACCATTTTGCAAACTTGTCTCAAACGTAATGAGTCTCATTAAAAATGGGCTTTTAAACCTAATCCCTGTTATCGGCAGTACTTTCAATCGTTTTGTTTGGTCAATGTGGGACTGTTTTCATTGCGTGAAATCTATGTAGATCATGGTTCACATACATGCATTAAGCGATGTTATCACTATTGACAATGTATATGCACCGATGTCGTTTAATGGCAAAAGACAGGCCCAGGTTTATTATTTTGAACTGTTTTTTCCTCTCAATCATAGCAATCGCTTACGTATCCGAAGGACAATTGTTGTTGTGTTATTAGCAGCCAAGCTACAATCTCTGACTCGTGTCAGTCAGACAGTGAGGAGGGGAGAGGGAGGCGCGGAAGGGCCGACTGGGGGAACCAGGCCTTGAGTGAAGCAGGTTTTTTCACGCTGGCTCACATTTTAACCACTGGCTAATTGGAAAATGTAATACAAAGTTCGATAATCCGCGCGAGCAGCCCTGCATATTGATTTCTTTAAGGTTCACGCCTCCCCCCCCGCCCCCCCTCAACACACACGCCCACCCTCGCCATCCCGTGAAGATAACGGTTTGGGAGAGGTGCATGTGACGTGTCCCAAGCGACGGGACCATATACAATGCTTCTCAAGTTATAATACTCCATTTGTACTTGACTTGACTACTCACCTCAAGTTATTTCTCTACTGAGAGACTAATATATGTATGTGGATTCTGAAAGCTACGGATGAGACAAATAAAACGGAATCGGCTATAAGGATTGATGACTGGTAGAAATAGACGTCAAACATACTAATTCATGTGAGGACCATAAGAATGAAGCCCCCCCCCCCCTCCCCCCGCTCTCACTGCATTCGTCCTTTACGTATCATCCAATTACCATAACAGGGGTTGAGATAATGTTATTAACAGTTAATGTGTTGCAGATACTATTCCCAGTCTGGGGATTGTTACACGTGTCACATCGAGTCGGCCACCGCGTTCATTGAACCAATGTCGGTAGTTTATGAATATTATCAATGGTGTAACTAACTGCGTTTGGTGGAACAAAACTTCAACATGCAATAGAAGAAAGGCTAATGCAAATATACATGTGTTTGCATCTCAACTCAGTGGTGAAACAAATCTTGTTTCAGAACACAAGTATGTTTGTTAATAAAGCAAAGCGACCAATCGAAACATTTAAAACAACGTCTCGGGAAGGAGTGAATCGTGTACACGGTTTGGGTTGGGCGGGATCAGAGGGACCCTCGCGCGGTTCGTTAAGTACTAAATACTATCGTTAAGGTAAAGGGCGGCACAAAAAAGTGCTCGCGCGCGTTAAATAAACAAACAAAAACAAGGCACAACAATTGGAATGAGTTTGGTGGGTTTGGACCCCATTTATTTGCTTGATCATGAAATGGCATGACGGATGAATCAATCAATCCTTTGCGTATCAATGAGTTGCCTCTTGGAGGCCAGTCTTTGGGTGAAGATGAAATGTCATGCGAATGACAGACATGACAGCAGACATTCATCCTTGTGCACTGCAGGTAATCCGATGAAATGGGGCGGCGACCAGTCATTGCGGCGCCACAAGACTGTCGCCAACGGATGAAGACGATCGATATGCGATGAAGACGATGACGCGATCAACTATCTACAGTCTTATGTACAACGGCAGCAGAATGTAGCAAATCTACTTCTTGGCTGCTGCCTTCTTGGGCTTGGCTGCCGCCTTCTTGGGTTTAGCCGCAGCTTTCTTGGGTTTAGCCGCAGCGGCCTTCTTCGGCTTAGCAGCGGCCTTCTTGGGCTTGGCCGGACTCCTGGCTTTCTTGGCCTTGGCAGGACTCTTGGCCTTCTTGGGCTTAGCTGCGGCCTTGGTCTTCTTCGCGGCAGTCTTGGCCTTGGGCTTCTTGGCAGCTGCTTTCGGCTTGGTCGCCTTCTTGGGCTTCTTAGCGGCCTTCTTCACCTCGCCAAGGCGGAAGCTGCCAGAGGCACCAGAGCCCTTAGCCTGCTTCAAACCACCATTCTTCACACCAGCTCTCAAAGCCAGCTTCAGGTGCTGGTTGACAACCTTCTCGTCTTTGCCAACGTTGAAGTTCTTCACGATGTACTTGAGGATGGCTTGGCGGGAAGAGCCGCCCCTCTCCTTCAAACTGCTCACAGCTTGGCTGATCATCTCAGAATATTTGGGATGATCTGAGGGCTTCTTGGGCTTGGTCGTCTTCTTCTTGGGGCTCTTGGCAGCCTTGGCAGACTTGGCAGCAGGAGCTGCGACGGGAGCGCTGACGGCATCAGACATGATGAATTATCTTGAAGTCGAGTCAAATAAGTGTACAACAAAACGACACAGAGGTGCGTAGTTGATTACCTGATGATCAGAGTAGTGAGAGGAAAGCCACTCAGTGCGCGGTATTTATAACCAGCGCGCGGACGTATTAGCGAGCCGCCTCACACCAGCCTTGCGAGCGAAGCGTTGTGTTAGAAATGGCGAGCTGAATGTGCTTGTCGCTGTAGATTTCACTCCCTCCGTCACTCATCCTCTGTCTATTACATTCAAATTTACACACCAATTCATTCTGAGAATCTCAGCTTTCATTTGATGCAACATTTGGACAGATCCACTCATAATTTCCCAATCAAAATATACTTTGAACGCCTACCTGTACTGGAAAATCTTGCAAAATCAAGACAAAAGTTTCAATTTTAGAATAATCAACACTCAAACCTTATCTCAAACTATATCAGGATGCACAGAAATGTCTCCTCTTTCAGATTTGGTAAAGGTTTCCAACTTACAGACTACAATTTGGACGGGTGATGCCGAAAAGCAAACGGCCACTAGCACATCGAATCAAGTCCTCAGCCCACACGCACTGCTGGCCTCCGACAAGCCGTTTCACAGCAAGGGTGCGTGTCGATCGCCATATCCCCCCGTACCGTCACCACTTGGGGGGGAAATAAACACAAGTATGTTATGAGCACGCTATATAGAGCAGAATTGACCCCATTATTTATGATCGATCAAAACATTTAAATACAAATTCATATTTATTTCCCCTAGACATGCATATGTGTATACGTACGCTATACACTCAGTGCAAATCATATAGGAGCACATACAACTATGCCAGACATAGTTCAACCCTCTGACAAACGTAAAACTAAATTCCTGCAAACAAATTGTACACTTACTATATATATATACATACATACATATCAAATATATATGCATATATAATAGAGATTGACAAAATGCTATATATATATAGGCGACATAATAAAACCTCCCTTATGCCGCGGCGCCCCTGGGTAAAACCTGTCGAACGCACTCTCAATATCCACCATTTTGCAAACTTGTCTCAAACGTAATGAGTCTCATTATAAATGGGCTTTTAAACCTAATCCCTGTTATCGGCAGTACTTTCAATCGTTTTGTTTGGTCAATGTGGGACTGTTTTCATTGCGTGAAATCTATGTAGATCATGGTTCACATACATGCATTAAGCGATGTTATCACTATTGACAATGTATATGCACCGATGTCGTTTAATGGCAAAAGACAGGCCCAGGTTTATTATTTTGAACTGTTTTTTCCTCTCAATCATAGCAATCGCTTACGTAGCCGAAGGACAATTGTTGTTGTGTTATTAGCAGCCAAGCTACAATCTCTGACTCGTGTCAGTCAGACAGTGAGGAGGGGAGAGGGAGGCGCGGAAGGGCCGACTGGGGGAACCAGGCCTTGAGTGAAGCAGGTTTTTTCACGCTGGCTCACATTTTAACCACTGGCTAATTGGAAAATGTAATACAAAGTTCGATAATCCGCGCGAGCAGCCCTGCATATTGATTTCTTTAAGGTTCACGCCTGCCCCCCCCCCCCCCCCCTCAACACACACACGCCCACCCTCGCCATCCCGTGAAGATAACGGTTTGGGAGAGGTGCATGTGACGTGTCCCAAGCGACGGGACCATATACAATGCTTCTTAAGTTATAATACTCCATTTGTACTTGACTTGACTACTCACCTCAAGTTATTTCTCTACTGAGAGACTAATATATGTATGTGGATTCTGAAAGCTACGGATGAGACAAATAAAACGGAATCGGCTATAAGGATTGATGACTGGTAGAAATAGACGTCAAACATACTAATTCATGTGAGGACCATAAGAATGAAGCCCCCCCCCCCCCCTCCCCCCGCTCTCACTGCATTCGTCCTTTACGTATCATCCAATTACCATAACAGGGGTTGAGATAATGTTATTAACAGTTAATGTGTTGCAGATACTATTCCCAGTCTGGGGATTGTTACACGTGTCACATCGAGTCGGCCACCGCGTTCATTGAACCAATGTCGGTAGTTTATGAATATTATCAATGGTGTAACTAACTGCGTTTGGTGGAACAAAACTTCAACATGCAATAAAAGAAAGGCTAATGCAAATATACATGTGTTTGCATCTCAACTCAGTGGTGAAACAAATCTTGTTTCAGAACACAAGTATGTTTGTTAATAAAGCAAAGCGACCAATCGAAACATTTAAAACAACGTCTCGGGAAGGAGTGAATCGTGTACACGGTTTGGGTTGGGCGGGATCAGAGGGACCCTCGCGCGGTTCGTTAAGTACTAAATACTATCGTTAAGGTAAAGGGCGGCACAAAAAAGTGCTCGCGCGCGTTAAATAAACAAACAAAAACAAGGCACAACAATTGGAATGAGTTTGGTGGGTTTGGACCCCATTTATTTGCTTGATCATGAAATGGCATGACGGATGAATCAATCAATCCTTTGCGTATCAATGAGTTGCCTCTTGGAGGCCAGTCTTTGGGTGAAGATGAAATGTCATGCGAATGACAGACATGACAGCAGACATTCATCCTTGTGCACTGCAGGTAATCCGATGAAATGGGGCGGCGACCAGTCATTGCGGCGCCACAAGACTGTCGCCAACGGATGAAGACGATCGATATGCGATGAAGACGATGACGCGATCAACTATCTACAGTCTTATGTACAACGGCAGCAGAATGTAGCAAATCTACTTCTTGGCTGCTGCCTTCTTGGGCTTGGCTGCCGCCTTCTTGGGTTTAGCCGCAGCTTTCTTGGGTTTAGCCGCAGCGGCCTTCTTCGGCTTAGCAGCGGCCTTCTTGGGCTTGGCCGGACTCTTGGCTTTCTTGGCCTTGGCAGGACTCTTGGCCTTCTTGGGCTTAGCTGCGGCCTTGGTCTTCTTCGCGGCAGTCTTGGCCTTGGGCTTCTTGGCAGCTGCTTTCGGCTTGGTCGCCTTCTTGGGCTTCTTAGCGGCCTTCTTCACCTCGCCAAGGCGGAAGCTGCCAGAGGCACCAGAGCCCTTAGCCTGCTTCAAACCACCATTCTTCACACCAGCTCTCAAAGCCAGCTTCAGGTGCTGGTTGACAACCTTCTCGTCTTTGCCAACGTTGAAGTTCTTCACGATGTACTTGAGGATGGCTTGGCGGGAAGAGCCGCCCCTCTCCTTCAAACTGCTCACAGCTTGGCTGATCATCTCAGAATATTTGGGATGATCTGAGGGCTTCTTGGGCTTGGTCGTCTTCTTCTTGGGGCTCTTGGCAGCCTTGGCAGACTTGGCAGCAGGAGCTGCGACGGGAGCGCTGACGGCATCAGACATGATGAATTATCTTGAAGTCGAGTCAAATAAGTGTACAACAAAACGACACAGAGGTGCGTAGTTGATTACCTGATGATCAGAGTAGTGAGAGGAAAGCCACTCAGTGCGCGGTATTTATAACCAGCGCGCGGACGTATTAGCGAGCCGCCTCACACCAGCCTTGCGAGCGAAGCGTTGTGTTAGAAATGGCGAGCTGAATGTGCTTGTCGCTGTAGATTTCACTCCCTCCGTCACTCATCCTCTGTCTATTACATTCAAATTTACACACCAATTCATTCTGAGAATCTCAGCTTTTATTTGATGTAACATTTGGACAGATTCACTCATAATTTCCCAATCAAAATATACTTTGAACGCCTACCTGTACTGGAAAATCTTGCGAAATCAAGACAAAAGTTTCAATTTTAGAATAATCAACACTCAAACCTTATCTCAAACTATATCAGGATGCACAGAAATGTCTCCTCTTTCAGATTTGGTAAAGGTTTCCAACTTACAGACTACAATTTGGACGGGTGATGCCGAAAAGCAAACGGCCACTAGCACATCGAATCAAGTCCTCAGCCCACACGCACTGCTGGCCTCCGACAAGCCGTTTCACAGCAAGGGTGCGTGTCGATCGCCATATCCCCCCGTACCGTCACCACTTGGGGGGGAAATAAACACAAGTATGTTATGAGCACGCTATATAGAGCAGAATTGACCCCATTATTTATGATCGATCAAAACATTTAAATACAAATTCATATTTATTTCCCCCAGACATGCATATGTGTATACGTACGCTATACACTCAGTGCAAATCATATAGGAGCACATACAACTATGCCAGACATAGTTCAACCCTCTGACAAACGTAAAACTAAATTCCTGCAAACAAATTGTACACTTACTATATATATATACATACATACATATCAAATATATATGCATATATAATAGAGATTGACAAAATGCTATATATATATAGGCGACATAATAAAACCTCCCTTATGCCGCGACGCCCCTGGGTAAAACCTGACGAACGCACTCTCAATATCCACCATTTTGCAAACTTGTCTCAAACGTAATGAGTCTCATTATAAATGGGCTTTTAAACCTAATCCCTGTTATCGGCAGTACTTTCAATCGTTTTGTTTGGTCAATGTGGGACTGTTTTCATTGCGTGAAATCTATGTAGATCATGGTTCACATACATGCATTAAGCGATGTTATCACTATTGACAATGTATATGCACCGATGTCGTTTAATGGCAAAAGACAGGCCCAGGTTTATTATTTTGAACTGTTTATTCCTCTCAATCATAGCAATCGCTTACGTATCGGAAGGACAATTGTTGTTGTGTTATTAGCAGCCAAGCTACAATCTCTGACTCGTGTCAGTCAGACAGTGAGGAGGGGAGAGGGAGGCGCGGAAGGGCCGACTGGGGGAACCAGGCCTTGAGTGAAGCAGGTTTTTTCACGCTGGCTCACATTTTAACCACTGGCTAATTGGAAAATGTAATACAAAGTTCGATAATCCGCGCGAGCAGCCCTGCATATTGATTTCTTTAAGGTTCACGCCTGCCCCCCCCCCCCCCCTCAACACACACACGCCCACCCTCGCCATCCCGTGAAGATAACGGTTTGGGAGAGGTGCATGTGACGTGTCCCAAGCGACGGGACCATATACAATGCTTCTTAAGTTATAATACTCCATTTGTACTTGACTTGACTACTCACCTCAAGTTATTTCTCTACTGAGAGACTAATATATGTATGTGGATTCTGAAAGCTACGGATGAGACAAATAAAACGGAATCGGCTATAAGGATTGATGACTGGTAGAAATAGACGTCAAACATACTAATTCATGTGAGGACCATAATAATGAAGCCCCCCCCCCTCCCCCCGCTCTCACTGCATTCGTCCTTTACGTATCATCCAATTACCATAACAGGGGTTGAGATAATGTTATTAACAGTTAATGTGTTGCAGATACTATTCCCAGTCTGGGGATTGTTACACGTGTCACATCGAGTCGGCCACCGCGTTCATTGAACCAATGTCGGTAGTTTATGAATATTATCAATGGTGTAACTAACTGCGTTTGGTGGAACAAAACTTCAACATGCAATAAAAGAAAGGCTAATGCAAATATACATGTGTTTGCATCTCAACTCAGTGGTGAAACAAATCTTGTTTCAGAACACAAGTATGTTTGTTAATAAAGCAAAGCGACCAATCGAAACATTTAAAACAACGTCTCGGGAAGGAGTGAATCGTGTACACGGTTTGGGTTGGGCGGGATCAGAGGGACCCTCACGCGGTTCGTTAAGTACTAAATACTATCGTTAAGGTAAAGGGCGGCACAAAAAAGTGCTCGCGCGCGTTAAATAAACAAACAAAAACAAGCCACAACAATTGGAATGAGTTTGGTGGGTTTGGACCCCATTTATTTGCTTGATCATGAAATGGCATGACGGATGAATCAATCAATCCTTTGCGTATCAATGAGTTGCCTCTTGGAGGCCAGTCTTTGGGTGAAGATGAAATGTCATGCGAATGACAGACATGACAGCAGACATTCATCCTTGTGCACTGCAGGTAATCCGATGAAATGGGGCGGCGACCAGTCATTGCGGCGCCACAAGACTGTCGCCAACGGATGAAGACGATCGATATGCGATGAAGACGATGACGCGATCAACTATCTACAGTCTTATGTACAACGGCAGCAGAATGTAGCAAATCTACTTCTTGGCTGCTGCCTTCTTGGGCTTGGCTGCCGCCTTCTTGGGTTTAGCCGCAGCTTTCTTGGGTTTAGCCGCAGCGGCCTTCTTCGGCTTAGCAGCGGCCTTCTTGGGCTTGGCCGGACTCTTGGCTTTCTTGGCCTTGGCAGGACTCTTGGCCTTCTTGGGCTTAGCTGCGGCCTTGGTCTTCTTCGCGGCAGTCTTGGCCTTGGGCTTCTTGGCAGCTGCTTTCGGCTTGGTCGCCTTCTTGGGCTTCTTAGCGGCCTTCTTCACCTCGCCAAGGCGGAAGCTGCCAGAGGCACCAGAGCCCTTAGCCTGCTTCAAACCACCATTCTTCACACCAGCTCTCAAAGCCAGCTTCAGGTGCTGGTTGACAACCTTCTCGTCTTTGCCAACGTTGAAGTTCTTCACGATGTACTTGAGGATGGCTTGGCGGGAAGAGCCGCCCCTCTCCTTCAAACTGCTCACAGCTTGGCTGATCATCTCAGAATATTTGGGATGATCTGAGGGCTTCTTGGGCTTGGTCGTCTTCTTCTTGGGGCTCTTGGCAGCCTTGGCAGACTTGGCAGCAGGAGCTGCGACGGGAGCGCTGACGGCATCAGACATGATGAATTATCTTGAAGTCGAGTCAAATAAGTGTACAACAAAACGACACAGAGGTGCGTAGTTGGTTACCTGATGATCAGAGTAGTGAGAGGAAAGCCACTCAGTGCGCGGTATTTATAACCAGCGCGCGGACGTATTAGCGAGCCGCCTCACACCAGCCTTGCGAGCGAAGCGTTGTGTTAGAAATGGCGAGCTGAATGTGCTTGTCGCTGTAGATTTCACTCCCTCCGTC
Organism: Arenicola marina; assembly: GCA_964019135.1. Lineage (NCBI taxonomy): Eukaryota > Metazoa > Annelida > Polychaeta > Arenicolidae > Arenicola > Arenicola marina. The sequence continues at coordinate 20,643,830 of OZ025262.1, forward strand.
ACTCATCCTCTGTCTATTACATTCAAATTTACACACCAATTCATTCTGAGAATCTCAGCTTTCATTTGATGCAACATTTGGACAGATCCACTCATAATTTCCCAATCAAAATATACTTTGAACGCCTACCTGTACTGGAAAATCTTGCAAAATCAAGACAAAAGTTTCAATTTTAGAATAATCAACACTCAAACCTTATCTCAAACTATATCAGGATGCACAGAAATGTCTCCTCTTTCAGATTTGGTAAAGGTTTCCAACTTACAGACTACAATTTGGACGGGTGATGCCGAAAAGCAAACGGCCACTAGCACATCGAATCAAGTCCTCAGCCCACACGCACTGCTGGCCTCCGACAAGCCGTTTCACAGCAAGGGTGCGTGTCGATCGCCATATCCCCCCGTACCGTCACCACTTGGGGGGGAAATAAACACAAGTATGTTATGAGCACGCTATATAGAGCAGAATTGACCCCATTATTTATGATCGATCAAAACATTTAAATACAAATTCATATTTATTTCCCCTAGACATGCATATGTGTATACGTACGCTATACACTCAGTGCAAATCATATAGGAGCACATACAACTATGCCAGACATAGTTCAACCCTCTGACAAACGTAAAACTAAATTCCTGCAAACAAATTGTACACTTACTATATATATATACATACATACATATCAAATATATATGCATATATAATAGAGATTGACAAAATGCTATATATATATAGGCGACATAATAAAACCTCCCTTATGCCGCGGCGCCCCTGGGTAAAACCTGACGAACGCACTCTCAATATCCACCATTTTGCAAACTTGTCTCAAACGTAATGAGTCTCATTATAAATGGGCTTTTAAACCTAATCCCTGTTATCGGCAGTACTTTCAATCGTTTTGTTTGGTCAATGTGGGACTGTTTTCATTGCGTGAAATCTATGTAGATCATGGTTCACATACATGCATCAAGCGATGTTATCACTATTGACAATGTATATGCACCGATGTCGTTTAATGGCAAAAGACAGGCCCAGGTTTATTATTTTGAACTGTTTTTTCCTCTCAATCATAGCAATCGCTTACGTATCCGAAGGACAATTGTTGTTGTGTTATTAGCAGCCAAGCTACAATCTCTGACTCGTGTCAGTCAGACAGTGAGGAGGGGAGAGGGAGGCGCGGAAGGGCCGACTGGGGGAACCAGGCCTTGAGTGAAGCAGGTTTTTTCACGCTGGCTCACATTTTAACCACTGGCTAATTGGAAAATGTAATACAAAGTTCGATAATCCGCGCGAGCAGCCCTGCATATTGATTTCTTTAAGGTTCACGCCTGCCCCCCCCCCCCCCCTCAACACACACACGCCCACCCTCGCCATCCCGTGAAGATAACGGTTTGGGAGAGGTGCATGTGACGTGTCCCAAGCGACGGGACCATATACAATGCTTCTTAAGTTATAATACTCCATTTGTACTTGACTTGACTACTCACCTCAAGTTATTTCTCTACTGAGAGACTAATATATGTATGTGGATTCTGAAAGCTACGGATGAGACAAATAAAACGGAATCGGCTATAAGGATTGATGACTGGTAGAAATAGACGTCAAACATACTAATTCATGTGAGGACCATAAGAATGAAGCCCCCCCCCCTCCCCCCGCTCTCACTGCATTCGTCCTTTACGTATCATCCAATTACCATAACAGGGGTTGAGATAATGTTATTAACAGTTAATGTGTTGCAGATACTATTCCCAGTCTGGGGATTGTTACACGTGTCACATCGAGTCGGCCACCGCGTTCATTGAACCAATGTCGGTAGTTTATGAATATTATCAATGGTGTAACTAACTGCGTTTGGTGGAACAAAACTTCAACATGCAATAAAAGAAAGGCTAATGCAAATATACATGTGTTTGCATCTCAACTCAGTGGTAAAACAAATCTTGTTTCAGAACACAAGTATGTTTGTTAATAAAGCAAAGCGACCAATCGAAACATTTAAAACAATGTCTCGGGAAGGAGTGAATCGTGTACACGGTTTGGGTTGGGCGGGATCAGAGGGACCCTCGCGCGGTTCGTTAAGTACTAAATACTATCGTTAAGGTAAAGGGCGGCACAAAAAAGTGCTCGCGCGCGTTAAATAAACAAACAAAAACAAGCCACAACAATTGGAATGAGTTTGGTGGGTTTGGACCCCATTTATTTGCTTGATCATGAAATGGCATGACGGATGAATCAATCAATCCTTTGCGTATCAATGAGTTGCCTCTTGGAGGCCAGTCTTTGGGTGAAGATGAAATGTCATGCGAATGACAGACATGACAGCAGACATTCATCCTTGTGCACTGCAGGTAATCCGATGAAATGGGGCGGCGACCAGTCATTGCGGCGCCACAAGACTGTCGCCAACGGATGAAGACGATCGATATGCGATGAAGACGATGACGCGATCAACTATCTACAGTCTTATGTACAACGGCAGCAGAATGTAGCAAATCTACTTCTTGGCTGCTGCCTTCTTGGGCTTGGCTGCCGCCTTCTTGGGTTTAGCCGCAGCTTTCTTGGGTTTAGCCGCAGCGGCCTTCTTCGGCTTAGCAGCGGCCTTCTTGGGCTTGGCCGGACTCTTGGCTTTCTTGGCCTTGGCAGGACTCTTGGCCTTCTTGGGCTTAGCTGCGGCCTTGGTCTTCTTCGCGGCAGTCTTGGCCTTGGGCTTCTTGGCAGCTGCTTTCGGCTTGGTCGCCTTCTTGGGCTTCTTAGCGGCCTTCTTCACCTCGCCAAGGCGGAAGCTGCCAGAGGCACCAGAGCCCTTAGCCTGCTTCAAACCACCATTCTTCACACCAGCTCTCAGAGCCAGCTTCAGGTGCTGGTTGACAACCTTCTCGTCTTTGCCAACGTTGAAGTTCTTCACGATGTACTTGAGGATGGCTTGGCGGGAAGAGCCGCCCTTCTCCTTCAAACTGCTCACAGCTTGGCTGATCATCTCAGAATATTTGGGATGATCTGAGGGCTTGGTCGTCTTCTTCTTGGGGCTCTTGGCAGCCTTGGCAGACTTGGCAGCAGGAGCTGCGACGGGAGCGCTGACAGCATCAGACATGATGAATTATCTTGAAGTCGAGTCAAATAAGTGTACAACAAAACGACACAGAGGTGCGTAGTTGATTACCTGATGATCAGAGTAGTGAGAGGAAAGCCACTCAGTGCGCGGTATTTATAACCAGCGCGCTGACGTATTAGCGAGCCGCCTCACACCAGCCTTGCGAGCGAAGCGTTGTGTTAGAAATGGCGAGCTGAATGTGCTTGTCGCTGTAGATTTCACTCCCTCCGTCACTCATCCTCTGTCTATTACATTCAAATTTACACACCAATTCATTCTGAGAATCTCAGCTTTCATTTGATGCAACATTTGGACAGATCCACTCATAATTTCCCAATCAAAATATACTTTGAACGCCTACCTGTACTGGAAAATCTTGCGAAATCTAGACAAAAGTTTCAATTTTAGAATAATCAACACTCAAACCTTATCTCAAACTATATCAGGATGCACAGAATTGTCTCCTCTTTCAGATTTGGTAAAGGTTTCCAACTTACAGACGACCATTTGGACGGGTGATGCCGAAAAGCAAACGGCCACTAGCACATCGAATCAAGTCCTCAGCCCACACGCACTGCTGGCCTCCGACAAGCCGTTTCACAGCAAGGGTGCGTGTCGATCGCCATATCCCCCCGTACCGTCACCACTTGGGGGGGAAATAAACACAAGTATGTTATGAGCACGCTATATAGAGCAGAATTTACCCCATTATTTATGATCGATCAAAACATTTAAATACAAATTCATATTTATTTCCCCTAGACATGCATATGTGTATACGTACGCTATACACTCAGTGCAAATCATATAGGAGCACATACAACTATGCCAGACATAGTTCAACCCTCTGACAAACGTAAAACTAAATTCCTGCAAACAAATTGTACACTTACTATATATATATACATACATACATATCAAATATATATGCATATATAATAGAGATTGACAAAATGCTATATATATATAGGCGACATAATAAAACCTCCCTTATGCCGCGGCGCCCCTGGGTAAAACCTGACGAACGCACTCTCAATATCCACCATTTTGCAAACTTGTCTCAAACGTAATGAGTCTCATTATAAATGGGCTTTTAAACCTAATCCCTGTTATCGGCAGTACTTTCAATCGTTTTGTTTGGTCAATGTGGGACTGTTTTCATTGCGTGAAATCTATGTAGATCATGGTTCACATACATGCATTAAGCGATGTTATCACTATTGACAATGTATATGCACCGATGTCGTTTAATGGCAAAAGACAGGCCCAGGTTTATTATTTTGAACTGTTTTTTCCTCTCAATCATAGCAATCGCTTACGTAGCCGAAGGACAATTGTTGTTGTGTTATTAGCAGCCAAGCTACAATCTCTGACTCGTGTCAGTCAGACAGTGAGGAGGGGAGAGGGAGGCGCGGAAGGGCCGATTGGGGGAACCAGGCCTTGAGTGAAGCAGGTTTTTTCACGCTGGCTCACATTTTAACCACTGGCTAATTGGAAAATGTAATACAAAGTTCGATAATCCGCGCGAGCAGCCCTGCATATTGATTTCTTTAAGGTTCACGCCTGCCCCCCCCCCCCTCAACACACACACGCCCACCCTCGCCATCCCGTGAAGATAACGGTTTGGGAGAGGTGCATGTGACGTGTCCCAAGCGACGGGACCATATACAATGCTTCTTAAGTTATAATACTCCATTTGTACTTGACTTGACTACTCACCTCAAGTTATTTCTCTACTGAGAGACTAATATATGTATGTGGATTCTGAAAGCTACGGATGAGACAAATAAAACGGAATCGGCTATAAGGATTGATGACTGGTAGAAATAGACGTCAAACATACTAATTCATGTGAGGACCATAAGAATGAAGCCCCCCCCCCCTCCCCCCGCTCTCACTGCATTCGTCCTTTACGTATCATCCAATTACCATAACAGGGGTTGAGATAATGTTATTAACAGTTAATGTGTTGCAGATACTATTCCCAGTCTGGGGATTGTTACACGTGTCACATCGAGTCGGCCACCGCGTTCATTGAACCAATGTCGGTAGTTTATGAATATTATCAATGGTGTAACTAACTGCGTTTGGTGGAACAAAACTTCAACATGCAATAAAAGAAAGGCTAATGCAAATATACATGTGTTTGCATCTCAACTCAGTGGTGAAACAAATCTTGTTTCAGAACACAAGTATGTTTGTTAATAAAGCAAAGCGACCAATCGAAACATTTAAAACAATGTCTCGGGAAGGAGTGAATCGTGTACACGGTTTGGGTTGGGCGGGATCAGAGGGACCCTCGCGCGGTTCGTTAAGTACTAAATACTATCGTTAAGGTAAAGGGCGGCACAAAAAAGTGCTCGCGCGCGTTAAATAAACAAACAAAAACAAGGCACAACAATTGGAATGAGTTTGGTGGGTTTGGACCCCATTTATTTGCTTGATCATGAAATGGCATGACGGATGAATCAATCAATCCTTTGCGTATCAATGAGTTGCCTCTTGGAGGCCAGTCTTTGGGTGAAGATGAAATGTCATGCGAATGACAGACATGACAGCAGACATTCATCCTTGTGCACTGCAGGTAATCCGATGAAATGGGGCGGCGACCAGTCATTGCGGCGCCACAAGACTGTCGCCAACGGATGAAGACGATCGATATGCGATGAAGACGATGACGCGATCAACTATCTACAGTCTTATGTACAACGGCAGCAGAATGTAGCAAATCTACTTCTTGGCTGCTGCCTTCTTGGGCTTGGCTGCCGCCTTCTTGGGTTTAGCCGCAGCTTTCTTGGGTTTAGCCGCAGCGGCCTTCTTCGGCTTAGCAGCGGCCTTCTTGGGCTTGGCCGGACTCTTGGCTTTCTTGGCCTTGGCAGGACTCTTGGCCTTCTTGGGCTTAGCTGCGGCCTTGGTCTTCTTCGCGGCAGTCTTGGCCTTGGGCTTCTTGGCAGCTGCTTTCGGCTTGGTCGCCTTCTTGGGCTTCTTAGCGGCCTTCTTCACCTCGCCAAGGCGGAAGCTGCCAGAGGCACCAGAGCCCTTAGCCTGCTTCAAACCACCATTCTTCACACCAGCTCTCAGAGCCAGCTTCAGGTGCTGGTTGACAACCTTCTCGTCTTTGCCAACGTTGAAGTTCTTCACGATGTACTTGAGGATGGCTTGGCGGGAAGAGCCGCCCCTCTCCTTCAAACTGCTCACAGCTTGGCTGATCATCTCAGAATATTTGGGATGATCTGAGGGCTTCTTGGGCTTGGTCGTCTTCTTCTTGGGGCTCTTGGCAGCCTTGGCAGACTTGGCAGCAGGAGCTGCGACGGGAGCGCTGACGGCATCAGACATGATGAATTATCTTGAAGTCGAGTCAAATAAGTGTACAACAAAACGACACAGAGGTGCGTAGTTGATTACCTGATGATCAGAGTAGTGAGAGGAAAGCCACTCAGTGCGCGGTATTTATAACCAGCGCGCGGACGTATTAGCGAGCCGCCTCACACCAGCCTTGCGAGCGAAGCGTTGTGTTAGAAATGGCGAGCTGAATGTGCTTGTCGCTGTAGATTTCACTCCCTCCGTCACTCATCCTCTGTCTATTACATTCAAATTTACACACCAATTCATTCTGAGAATCTCAGCTTTCATTTGATGCAACATTTGGACAGATCCACTCATAATTTCCCAATCAAAATATACTTTGAACGCCTACCTGTACTGGAAAATCTTGCGAAATCAAGACAAAAGTTTCAATTTTAGAATAATCAACACTCAAACCTTATCTCAAACTATATCAGGATGCACAGAAATGTCTCCTCTTTCAGATTTGGTAAAGGTTTCCAACTTACAGACTACAATTTGGACGGGTGATGCCGAAAAGCAAACGGCCACTAGCACATCGAATCAAGTCCTCAGCCCACACGCACTGCTGGCCTCCGACAAGCCGTTTCACAGCAAGGGTGCGTGTCGATCGCCATATCCCCCCGTACCGTCACCACTTGGGGGGGAAATAAACACAAGTATGTTATGAGCACGCTATATAGAGCAGAATTGACCCCATTATTTATGATCGATCAAAACATTTAAATACAAATTCATATTTATTTCCCCTAGACATGCATATGTGTATACGTACGCTATACACTCAGTGCAAATCATATAGGAGCACATACAACTATGCCAGACATAGTTCAACCCTCTGACAAACGTAAAACTAAATTCCTGCAAACAAATTGTACACTTACTATATATATATACATACATACATATCAAATATATATGCATATATAATAGAGATTGACAAAATGCTATATATATATAGGCGACATAATAAAACCTCCCTTATGCCGCGACGCCCCTGGGTAAAACCTGACGAACGCACTCTCAATATCCACCATTTTGCAAACTTGTCTCAAACGTAATGAGTCTCATTATAAATGGGCTTTTAAACCTAATCCCTGTTATCGGCAGTACTTTCAATCGTTTTGTTTGGTCAATGTGGGACTGTTTTCATTGCGTGAAATCTATGTAGATCATGGTTCACATACATGCATTAAGCGATGTTATCACTATTGACAATGTATATGCACCGATGTCGTTTAATGGCAAAAGACAGGCCCAGGTTTAATATTTTGAACTGTTTATTCCTCTCAATCATAGCAATCGCTTACGTATCGGAAGGACAATTGTTGTTGTGTTATTAGCAGCCAAGCTACAATCTCTGACTCGTGTCAGTCAGACAGTGAGGAGGGGAGAGGGAGGCGCGGAAGGGCCGACTGGGGGAACCAGGCCTTGAGTGAAGCAGGTTTTTTCACGCTGGCTCACATTTTAACCACTGGCTAATTGGAAAATGTAATACAAAGTTCGATAATCCGCGCGAGCAGCCCTGCATATTGATTTCTTTAAGGTTCACGCCTGCCCCCCCCCCCTCAACACACACACGCCCACCCTCGCCATCCCGTGAAGATAACGGTTTGGGAGAGGTGCATGTGACGTGTCCCAAGCGACGGGACCATATACAATGCTTCTTAAGTTATAATACTCCATTTGTACTTGACTTGACTACTCACCTCAAGTTATTTCTCTACTGAGAGACTAATATATGTATGTGGATTCTGAAAGCTACGGATGAGACAAATAAAACGGAATCGGCTATAAGGATTGATGACTGGTAGAAATAGACGTCAAACATACTAATTCATGTGAGGACCATAATAATGAAGCCCCCCCCCCCTCCCCCCGCTCTCACTGCATTCGTCCTTTACGTATCATCCAATTACCATAACAGGGGTTGAGATAATGTTATTAACAGTTAATGTGTTGCAGATACTATTCCCAGTCTGGGGATTGTTACACGTGTCACATCGAGTCGGCCACCGCGTTCATTGAACCAATGTCGGTAGTTTATGAATATTATCAATGGTGTAACTAACTGCGTTTGGTGGAACAAAACTTCAACATGCAATAAAAGAAAGGCTAATGCAAATATACATGTGTTTGCATCTCAACTCAGTGGTGAAACAAATCTTGTTTCAGAACACAAGTATGTTTGTTAATAAAGCAAAGCGACCAATCGAAACATTTAAAACAACGTCTCGGGAAGGAGTGAATCGTGTACACGGTTTGGGTTGGGCGGGATCAGAGGGACCCTCACGCGGTTCGTTAAGTACTAAATACTATCGTTAAGGTAAAGGGCGGCACAAAAAAGTGCTCGCGCGCGTTAAATAAACAAACAAAAACAAGGCACAACAATTGGAATGAGTTTGGTGGGTTTGGACCCCATTTATTTGCTTGATCATGAAATGGCATGACGGATGAATCAATCAATCCTTTGCGTATCAATGAGTTGCCTCTTGGAGGCCAGTCTTTGGGTGAAGATGAAATGTCATGCGAATGACAGACATGACAGCAGACATTCATCCTTGTGCACTGCAGGTAATCCGATGAAATGGGGCGGCGACCAGTCATTGCGGCGCCACAAGACTGTCGCCAACGGATGAAGACGATCGATATGCGATGAAGACGATGACGCGATCAACTATCTACAGTCTTATGTACAACGGCAGCAGAATGTAGCAAATCTACTTCTTGGCTGCTGCCTTCTTGGGCTTGGCTGCCGCCTTCTTGGGTTTAGCCGCAGCTTTCTTGGGTTTAGCCGCAGCGGCCTTCTTCGGCTTAGCAGCGGCCTTCTTGGGCTTGGCCGGACTCTTGGCTTTCTTGGCCTTGGCAGGACTCTTGGCCTTCTTGGGCTTAGCTGCGGCCTTGGTCTTCTTCGCGGCAGTCTTGGCCTTGGGCTTCTTGGCAGCTGCTTTCGGCTTGGTCGCCTTCTTGGGCTTCTTAGCGGCCTTCTTCACCTCGCCAAGGCGGAAGCTGCCAGAGGCACCAGAGCCCTTAGCCTGCTTCAAACCACCATTCTTCACACCAGCTCTCAAAGCCAGCTTCAGGTGCTGGTTGACAACCTTCTCGTCTTTGCCAACGTTGAAGTTCTTCACGATGTACTTGAGGATGGCTTGGCGGGAAGAGCCGCCCCTCTCCTTCAAACTGCTCACAGCTTGGCTGATCATCTCAGAATATTTGGGATGATCTGAGGGCTTCTTGGGCTTGGTCGTCTTCTTCTTGGGGCTCTTGGCAGCCTTGGCAGACTTGGCAGCAGGAGCTGCGACGGGAGCGCTGACGGCATCAGACATGATGAATTATCTTGAAGTCGAGTCAAATAAGTGTACAACAAAACGACACAGAGGTGCGTAGTTGGTTACCTGATGATCAGAGTAGTGAGAGGAAAGCCACTCAGTGCGCGGTATTTATAACCAGCGCGCGGACGTATTAGCGAGCCGCCTCACACCAGCCTTGCGAGCGAAGCGTTGTGTTAGAAATGGCGAGCTGAATGTGCTTGTCGCTGTAGATTTCACTCCCTCCGTCACTCATCCTCTGTCTATTACATTCAAATTTACACACCAATTCATTCTGAGAATCTCAGCTTTCATTTGATGCAACATTTGGACAGATCCACTCATAATTTCCCAATCAAAATATACTTTGAACGCCTACCTGTACTGGAAAATCTTGCAAAATCAAGACAAAAGTTTCAATTTTAGAATAATCAACACTCAAACCTTATCTCAAACTATATCAGGATGCACAGAAATGTCTCCTCTTTCAGATTTGGTAAAGGTTTCCAACTTACAGACGACCATTTGGACGGGTGATGCCGAAAAGCAAACGGCCACTAGCACATCGAATCAAGTCCTCAGCCCACACGCACTGCTGGCCTCCGACAAGCCGTTTCACAGCAAGGGTGCGTGTCGATCGCCATATCCCCCCGTTCCGTCACCACTTGGGGGGGAAATAAACACAAGTATGTTATGAGCACGCTATATAGAGCAGAATTGACCCCATTATTTATGATCGATCAAAACATTTAAATACAAATTCATATTTATTTCCCCTAGACATGCATATGTGTATACGTACGCTATACACTCAGTGCAAATCATATAGGAGCACATACAACTATGCCAGACATAGTTCAACCCTCTGACAAACGTAAAACTAAATTCCTGCAAACAAATTGTACACTTACTATATATATATACATACATACATATCAAATATATATGCATATATAATAGAGATTGACAAAATGCTATATATATATAGGCGACATAATAAAACCTCCCTTATGCCGCGGCGCCCCTGGGTAAAACCTGACGAACGCACTCTCAATATCCACCATTTTGCAAACTTGTCTCAAACGTAATGAGTCTCATTATAAATGGGCTTTTAAACCTAATCCCTGTTATCGGCAGTACTTTCAATCGTTTTGTTTGGTCAATGTGGGACTGTTTTCATTGCGTGAAATCTATGTAGATCATGGTTCACATACATGCATCAAGCGATGTTATCACTATTGACAATGTATATGCACCGATGTCGTTTAATGGCAAAAGACAGGCCCAGGTTTATTATTTTGAACTGTTTTTTCCTCTCAATCATAGCAATCGCTTACGTATCCGAAGGACAATTGTTGTTGTGTTATTAGCAGCCAAGCTACAATCTCTGACTCGTGTCAGTCAGACAGTGAGGAGGGGAGAGGGAGGCGCGGAAGGGCCGACTGGGGGAACCAGGCCTTGAGTGAAGCAGGTTTTTTCACGCTGGCTCACATTTTAACCACTGGCTAATTGGAAAATGTAATACAAAGTTCGATAATCCGCGCGAGCAGCCCTGCATATTGATTTCTTTAAGGTTCACGCCTGCCCCCCCCCCCCCCTCAACACACACACGCCCACCCTCGCCATCCCGTGAAGATAACGGTTTGGGAGAGGTGCATGTGACGTGTCCCAAGCGACGGGACCATATACAATGCTTCTTAAGTTATAATACTCCATTTGTACTTGACTTGACTACTCACCTCAAGTTATTTCTCTACTGAGAGACTAATATATGTATGTGGATTCTGAAAGCTACGGATGAGACAAATAAAACGGAATCGGCTATAAGGATTGATGACTGGTAGAAATAGACGTCAAACATACTAATTCATGTGAGGACCATAAGAATGAAGCCCCCCCCCCCTCCCCCCGCTCTCACTGCATTCGTCCTTTACGTATCATCCAATTACCATAACAGGGGTTGAGATAATGTTATTAACAGTTAATGTGTTGCAGATACTATTCCCAGTCTGGGGATTGTTACACGTGTCACATCGAGTCGGCCACCGCGTTCATTGAACCAATGTCGGTAGTTTATGAATATTATCAATGGTGTAACTAACTGCGTTTGGTGGAACAAAACTTCAACATGCAATAAAAGAAAGGCTAATGCAAATATACATGTGTTTGCATCTCAACTCAGTGGTAAAACAAATCTTGTTTCAGAACACAAGTATGTTTGTTAATAAAGCAAAGCGACCAATCGAAACATTTAAAACAATGTCTCGGGAAGGAGTGAATCGTGTACACGGTTTGGGTTGGGCGGGATCAGAGGGACCCTCGCGCGGTTCGTTAAGTACTAAATACTATCGTTAAGGTAAAGGGCGGCACAAAAAAGTGCTCGCGCGCGTTAAATAAACAAACAAAAACAAGCCACAACAATTGGAATGAGTTTGGTGGGTTTGGACCCCATTTATTTGCTTGATCATGAAATGGCATGACGGATGAATCAATCAATCCTTTGCGTATCAATGAGTTGCCTCTTGGAGGCCAGTCTTTGGGTGAAGATGAAATGTCATGCGAATGACAGACATGACAGCAGACATTCATCCTTGTGCACTGCAGGTAATCCGATGAAATGGGGCGGCGACCAGTCATTGCGGCGCCACAAGACTGTCGCCAACGGATGAAGACGATCGATATGCGATGAAGACGATGACGCGATCAACTATCTACAGTCTTATGTACAACGGCAGCAGAATGTAGCAAATCTACTTCTTGGCTGCTGCCTTCTTGGGCTTGGCTGCCGCCTTCTTGGGTTTAGCCGCAGCTTTCTTGGGTTTAGCCGCAGCGGCCTTCTTCGGCTTAGCAGCGGCCTTCTTGGGCTTGGCCGGACTCTTGGCTTTCTTGGCCTTGGCAGGACTCTTGGCCTTCTTGGGCTTAGCTGCGGCCTTGGTCTTCTTCGCGGCAGTCTTGGCCTTGGGCTTCTTGGCAGCTGCTTTCGGCTTGGTCGCCTTCTTGGGCTTCTTAGCGGCCTTCTTCACCTCGCCAAGGCGGAAGCTGCCAGAGGCACCAGAGCCCTTAGCCTGCTGCAAACCACCATTCTTCACACCAGCTCTCAGAGCCAGCTTCAGGTGCTGGTTGACAACCTTCTCGTCTTTGCCAACGTTGAAGTTCTTCACGATGTACTTGAGGATGGCTTGGCGGGAAGAGCCGCCCTTCTCCTTCAAACTGCTCACAGCTTGGCTGATCATCTCAGAATATTTGGGATGATCTGAGGGCTTGGTCGTCTTCTTCTTGGGGCTCTTGGCAGCCTTGGCAGACTTGGCAGCAGGAGCTGCGACGGGAGCGCTGACGGCATCAGACATGATGAATTATCTTGAAGTCGAGTCAAATAAGTGTACAACAAAACGACACAGAGGTGCGTAGTTGATTACCTGATGATCAGAGTAGTGAGAGGAAAGCCACTCAGTGCGCGGTATTTATAACCAGCGCGCTGACGTATTAGCGAGCCGCCTCACACCAGCCTTGCGAGCGAAGCGTTGTGTTAGAAATGGCGAGCTGAATGTGCTTGTCGCTGTAGATTTCACTCCCTCCGTCACTCATCCTCTGTCTATTACATTCAAATTTACACACCAATTCATTCTGAGAATCTCAGCTTTCATTTGATGCAACATTTGGACAGATCCACTCATAATTTCCCAATCAAAATATACTTTGAACGCCTACCTGTACTACAAAATCTTGCGAAATCTAGACAAAAGTTTCAATTTTAGAATAATCAACACTCAAACCTTATCTCAAACTATATCAGGATGCACAGAACTGTCTCCTCTTTCAGATTTGGTAAAGGTTTCCAACTTACAGACGACCATTTGGACGGGTGATGCCGAAAAGCAAACGGCCACTAGCACATCGAATCAAGTCCTCAGCCCACACGCACTGCTGGCCTCCGACAAGCCGTTTCACAGCAAGGGTGCGTGTCGATCGCCATATCCCCCCGTACCGTCACCACTTGGGGGGGAAATAAACACAAGTATGTTATGAGCACGCTATATAGAGCAGAATTGACCCCATTATTTATGATCGATCAAAACATTTAAATACAAATTCATATTTATTTCCCCTAGACATGCATATGTGTATACGTACGCTATACACTCAGTGCAAATCATATAGGAGCACATACAACTATGCCAGACATAGTTCAACCCTCTGACAAACGTAAAACTAAATTCCTGCAAACAAATTGTACACTTACTATATATATATACATACATACATATCAAATATATATGCATATATAATAGAGATTGACAAAATGCTATATATATATAGGCGACATAATAAAACCTCCCTTATGCCGCGGCGCCCCTGGGTAAAACCTGACGAACGCACTCTCAATATCCACCATTTTGCAAACTTGTCTCAAACGTAATGAGTCTCATTATAAATGGGCTTTTAAACCTAATCCCTGTTATCGGCAGTACTTTCAATCGTTTTGTTTGGTCAATGTGGGACTGTTTTCATTGCGTGAAATCTATGTAGATCATGGTTCACATACATGCATTAAGCGATGTTATCACTATTGACAATGTATATGCACCGATGTCGTTTAATGGCAAAAGACAGGCCCAGGTTTATTATTTTGAACTGTTTTTTCCTCTCAATCATAGCAATCGCTTACGTAGCCGAAGGACAATTGTTGTTGTGTTATTAGCAGCCAAGCTACAATCTCTGACTCGTGTCAGTCAGACAGTGAGGAGGGGAGAGGGAGGCGCGGAAGGGCCGATTGGGGGAACCAGGCCTTGAGTGAAGCAGGTTTTTTCACGCTGGCTCACATTTTAACCACTGGCTAATTGGAAAATGTAATACAAAGTTCGATAATCCGCGCGAGCAGCCCTGCATATTGATTTCTTTAAGGTTCACGCCTGCCCCCCCCCCCCCACTCAACACACACACGCCCACCCTCGCCATCCCGTGAAGATAACGGTTTGGGAGAGGTGCATGTGACGTGTCCCAAGCGACGGGACCATATACAATGCTTCTTAAGTTATAATACTCCATTTGTACTTGACTTGACTACTCACCTCAAGTTATTTCTCTACTGAGAGACTAATATATGTATGTGGATTCTGAAAGCTACGGATGAGACAAATAAAACGGAATCGGCTATAAGGATTGATGACTGGTAGAAATAGACGTCAAACATACTAATTCATGTGAGGACCATAAGAATGAAGCCCCCCCCCCCTCCCCCCGCTCTCACTGCATTCGTCCTTTACGTATCATCCAATTACCATAACAGGGGTTGAGATAATGTTATTAACAGTTAATGTGTTGCAGATACTATTCCCAGTCTGGGGATTGTTACACGTGTCACATCGAGTCGGCCACCGCGTTCATTGAACCAATGTCGGTAGTTTATGAATATTATCAATGGTGTAACTAACTGCGTTTGGTGGAACAAAACTTCAACATGCAATAAAAGAAAGGCTAATGCAAATATACATGTGTTTGCATCTCAACTCAGTGGTGAAACAAATCTTGTTTCAGAACACAAGTATGTTTGTTAATAAAGCAAAGCGACCAATCGAAACATTTAAAACAATGTCTCGGGAAGGAGTGAATCGTGTACACGGTTTGGGTTGGGCGGGATCAGAGGGACCCTCGCGCGGTTCGTTAAGTACTAAATACTATCGTTAAGGTAAAGGGCGGCACAAAAAAGTGCTCGCGCGCGTTAAATAAACAAACAAAAACAAGGCACAACAATTGGAATGAGTTTGGTGGGTTTGGACCCCATTTATTTGCTTGATCATGAAATGGCATGACGGATGAATCAATCAATCCTTTGCGTATCAATGAGTTGCCTCTTGGAGGCCAGTCTTTGGGTGAAGATGAAATGTCATGCGAATGACAGACATGACAGCAGACATTCATCCTTGTGCACTGCAGGTAATCCGATGAAATGGGGCGGCGACCAGTCATTGCGGCGCCACAAGACTGTCGCCAACGGATGAAGACGATCGATATGCGATGAAGACGATGACGCGATCAACTATCTACAGTCTTATGTACAACGGCAGCAGAATGTAGCAAATCTACTTCTTGGCTGCTGCCTTCTTGGGCTTGGCTGCCGCCTTCTTGGGTTTAGCCGCAGCTTTCTTGGGTTTAGCCGCAGCGGCCTTCTTCGGCTTAGCAGCGGCCTTCTTGGGCTTGGCCGGACTCTTGGCTTTCTTGGCCTTGGCAGGACTCTTGGCCTTCTTGGGCTTAGCTGCGGCCTTGGTCTTCTTCGCGGCAGTCTTGGCCTTGGGCTTCTTGGCAGCTGCTTTCGGCTTGGTCGCCTTCTTGGGCTTCTTAGCGGCCTTCTTCACCTCGCCAAGGCGGAAGCTGCCAGAGGCACCAGAGCCCTTAGCCTGCTTCAAACCACCATTCTTCACACCAGCTCTCAGAGCCAGCTTCAGGTGCTGGTTGACAACCTTCTCGTCTTTGCCAACGTTGAAGTTCTTCACGATGTACTTGAGGATGGCTTGGCGGGAAGAGCCGCCCCTCTCCTTCAAACTGCTCACAGCTTGGCTGATCATCTCAGAATATTTGGGATGATCTGAGGGCTTCTTGGGCTTGGTCGTCTTCTTCTTGGGGCTCTTGGCAGCCTTGGCAGACTTGGCAGCAGGAGCTGCGACGGGAGCGCTGACGGCATCAGACATGATGAATTATCTTGAAGTCGAGTCAAATAAGTGTACAACAAAACGACACAGAGGTGCGTAGTTGATTACCTGATGATCAGAGTAGTGAGAGGAAAGCCACTCAGTGCGCGGTATTTATAACCAGCGCGCGGACGTATTAGCGAGCCGCCTCACACCAGCCTTGCGAGCGAAGCGTTGTGTTAGAAATGGCGAGCTGAATGTGCTTGTCGCTGTAGATTTCACTCCCTCCGTCACTCATCCTCTGTCTATTACATTCAAATTTACACACCAATTCATTCTGAGAATCTCAGCTTTCATTTGATGCAACATTTGGACAGATCCACTCATAATTTCCCAATCAAAATATATTTTGAACGCCTACCTGTACTGGAAAATCTTGCGAAATCAAGACAAAAGTTTCAATTTTAGAATAATCAACACTCAAACCTTATCTCAAACTATATCAGGATGCACAGAAATGTCTCCTCTTTCAGATTTGGTAAAGGTTTCCAACTTACAGACTACAATTTGGACGGGTGATGCCGAAAAGCAAACGGCCACTAGCACATCGAATCAAGTCCTCAGCCCACACGCACTGCTGGCCTCCGACAAGCCGTTTCACAGCAAGGGTGCGTGTCGATCGCCATATCCCCCCGTACCGTCACCACTTGGGGGGGAAATAAACACAAGTATGTTATGAGCACGCTATATAGAGCAGAATTGACCCCATTATTTATGATCGATCAAAACATTTAAATACAAATTCATATTTATTTCCCCTAGACATGCATATGTGTATACGTACGCTATACACTCAGTGCAAATCATATAGGAGCACATACAACTATGCCAGACATAGTTCAACCCTCTGACAAACGTAAAACTAAATTCCTGCAAACAAATTGTACACTTACTATATATATATACATACATACATATCAAATATATATGCATATATAATAGAGATTGACAAAATGCTATATATATATAGGCGACATAATAAAACCTCCCTTATGCCGCGGCGCCCCTGGGTAAAACCTGACGAACGCACTCTCAATATCCACCATTTTGCAAACTTGTCTCAAACGTAATGAGTCTCATTATAAATGGGCTTTTAAACCTAATCCCTGTTATCGGCAGTACTTACAATCGTTTTGTTTGGTCAATGTGGGACTGTTTTCATTGCGTGAAATCTATGTAGATCATGGTTCACATACATGCATTAAGCGATGTTATCACTATTGACAATGTATATGCACCGATGTCGTTTAATGGCAAAAGACAGGCCCAGGTTTATTATTTTGAACTGTTTTTTCCTCTCAATCATAGCAATCGCTTACGTATCCGAAGGACAATTGTTGTTGTGTTATTAGCAGCCAAGCTACAATCTCTGACTCGTGTCAGTCAGACAGTGAGGAGGGGAGAGGGAGGCGCGGAAGGGCCGACTGGGGGAACCAGGCCTTGAGTGAAGCAGGTTTTTTCACGCTGGCTCACATTTTAACCACTGGCTAATTGGAAAATGTAATACAAAGTTCGATAATCCGCGCGAGCAGCCCTGCATATTGATTTCTTTAAGGTTCACGCCTCCCCCCCTCCCCCTCAACACACACACGCCCACCCTCGCCATCCCGTGAAGATAACGGTTTGGGAGAGGTGCATGTGACGTGTCCCAAGCGACGGGACCATATACAATGCTTCTTAAGTTATAATACTCCATTTGTACTTGACTTGACTACTCACCTCAAGTTATTTCTCTACTGAGAGACTAATATATGTATGTGGATTCTGAAAGCTACGGATGAGACAAATAAAACGGAATCGGCTATAAGGATTGATGACTGGCAGAAATAGACGTCAAACATACTAATTCATGTGAGGACCATAAGAATGAAGCCCCCCCCCCCTCCCCCCGCTCTCACTGCATTCGTCCTTTACGTATCATCCAATTACCATAACAGGGGTTGAGATAATGTTATTAACAGTTAATGTGTTGCAGATACTATTCCCAGTCTGGGGATTGTTACACGTGTCACATCGAGTCGGCCACCGCGTTCATTGAACCAATGTCGGTAGTTTATGAATATTATCAATGGTGTAACTAACTGCGTTTGGTGGAACAAAACTTCAACATGCAATAAAAGAAAGGCTAATGCAAATATACATGCGTTTGCATCTCAACTCAGTGGTGAAACAAATCTTGTTTCAAAACACAAGTATGTTTGTTAATAAAGCAAAGCGACCAATCGAAACATTTAAAACAACGTCTCGGGAAGGAGTGAATCGTGTACACGGTTTGGGTTGGGCGGGATCAGAGGGACCCTCGCGCGGTTCGTTAAGTACTAAATACTATCGTTAAGGTAAAGGGCGGCACAAAAAAGTGCTCGCGCGCGTTAAATAAACAAACAAAAACAAGGCACAACAATTGGAATGAGTTTGGTGGGTTTGGACCCCATTTATTTGCTTGATCATGAAATGGCATGACGGATGAGTCAATCAATCCTTTGCGTATCAATGAGTTGCCTCTTGGAGGCCAGTCTTTGGGTGAAGATGAAATGTCATGCGAATGACAGACATGACAGCAGACATTCAGCCTTGTGCACTGCAGGTAATCCGATGAAATGGGGCGGCGACCGGTCATTGCGGCGCCACAAGACTGTCGCCAACGGATGAAGACGATCGATATGCGATGAAGACGATGACGCGATCAACTATCTACAGTCTTATGTACAACGGCAGCAGAATGTAGCAAATCTACTTCTTGGCTGCTGCCTTCTTGGGCTTGGCTGCCGCCTTCTTGGGTTTAGCCGCAGCTTTCTTGGGTTTAGCCGCAGCGGCCTTCTTCGGCTTAGCAGCGGCCTTCTTGGGCTTGGCCGGACTCTTGGCTTTCTTGGCCTTGGCAGGACTCTTGGCCTTCTTGGGCTTAGCTGCGGCCTTGGTCTTCTTCGCGGCAGTCTTGGCCTTGGGCTTCTTGGCAGCTGCTTTCGGCTTGGTCGCCTTCTTGGGCTTCTTAGCGGCCTTCTTCACCTCGCCAAGGCGGAAGCTGCCAGAGGCACCAGAGCCCTTAGCCTGCTTCAAACCACCATTCTTCACACCAGCTCTCAAAGCCAGCTTCAGGTGCTGGTTGACAACCTTCTCGTCTTTGCCAACGTTGAAGTTCTTCACGATGTACTTGAGGATGGCTTGGCGGGAAGAGCCGCCCCTCTCCTTCAAACTGCTCACAGCTTGGCTGATCATCTCAGAATATTTGGGATGATCTGAGGGCTTCTTGGGCTTGGTCGTCTTCTTCTTGGGGCTCTTGGCAGCCTTGGCAGACTTGGCAGCAGGAGCTGCGACGGGAGCGCTGACGGCATCAGACATGATGAATTATCTTGAAGTCGAGTCAAATAAGTGTACAACAAAACGACACAGAGGTGCGTAGTTGGTTACCTGATGATCAGAGTAGTGAGAGGAAAGCCACTCAGTGCGCGGTATTTATAACCAGCGCGCGGACGTATTAGCGAGCCGCCTCACACCAGCCTTGCGAGCGAAGCGTTGTGTTAGAAATGGCGAGCTGAATGTGCTTGTCGCTGTAGATTTCACTCCCTCCGTCACTCATCCTCTATCTATTACATTCAAATTTACACACCAATTCATTCTGAGAATCTCAGCTTTCATTTGATGCAACATTTGGACAGATCCACTCATAATTTCCCAATCAAAATATACTTTGAACGCCTACCTGTACTGGAAAATCTTGCGAAATCAAGACAAAAGTTTCAATTTTAGAATAATCAACACTCAAACCTTATCTCAAACTATATCAGGATGCACAGAAATGTCTCCTCTTTCAGATTTGGTAAAGGTTTCCAACTTACAGACTACAATTTGGACGGGTGATGCCGAAAAGCAAACGGCCACTAGCACATCGAATCAAGTCCTCAGCCCACACGCACTGCTGGCCTCCGACAAGCCGTTTCACAGCAAGGGTGCGTGTCGATCGCCATATCCCCCCGTACCGTCACCACTTGGGGGGGAAATAAACACAAGTATGTTATGAGCACGCTATATAGAGCAGAATTGACCCCATTATTTATGATCGATCAAAACATTTAAATACAAATTCATATTTATTTCCCCTAGACATGCATATGTGTATACGTACGCTATACACTCAGTGCAAATCATATAGGAGCACATACAACTATGCCAGACATAGTTCAACCCTCTGACAAACGTAAAACTAAATTCCTGCAAACAAATTGTACACTTACTATATATATATACATACATACATATCAAATATATATGCATATATAATAGAGATTGACAAAATGCTATATATATATAGGCGACATAATAAAACCTCCCTTATGCCGCGGCGCCCCTGGGTAAAACCTGACGAACGCACTCTCAATATCCACCATTTTGCAAACTTGTCTCAAACGTAATGAGTCTCATTATAAATGGGCTTTTAAACCTAATCCCTGTTATCGGCAGTACTTTCAATCGTTTTGTTTGGTCAATGTGGGACTGTTTTCATTGCGTGAAATCTATGTAGATCATGGTTCACATACATGCATTAAGCGATGTTATCACTATTGACAATGTATATGCACCGATGTCGTTTAATGGCAAAAGACAGGCCCAGGTTTATTATTTTGAACTGTTTTTTCCTCTCAATCATAGCAATCGCTTACGTATCCGAAGGACAATTGTTGTTGTGTTATTAGCAGCCAAGCTACAATCTCTGACTCGTGTCAGTCAGACAGTGAGGAGGGGAGAGGGAGGCGCGGAAGGGCCGACTGGGGGAACCAGGCCTTGAGTGAAGCAGGTTTTTTCACGCTGGCTCACATTTTAACCACTGGCTAATTGGAAAATGTAATACAAAGTTCGATAATCCGCGCGAGCAGCCCTGCATATTGATTTCTTTAAGGTTCACGCCTCCCCCCCCCCTCAACACACACACGCCCACCCTCGCCATCCCGTGAAGATAACGGTTTGGGAGAAGTGCATGTGACGTGTCCCAAGCGACGGGACCATATACAATGCTTCTTAAGTTATAATACTCCATTTGTACTTGACTTGACTACTCACCTCAAGTTATTTCTCTACTGAGAGACTAATATATGTATGTGGATTCTGAAAGCTACGGATGAGACAAATAAAACGGAATCGGCTATAAGGATTGATGACTGGTAGAAATAGACGTCAAACATACTAATTCATGTGAGGACCATAAGAATGAAGCCCCCCCCCCCCTCCCCCCGCTCTCACTGCATTCGTCCTTTACGTATCATCCAATTACCTTAACAGGGGTTGAGATAATGTTATTAACAGTTAATGTGTTGCAGATACTATTCCCAGTCTGGGGATTGTTACACGTGTCACATCGAGTCGGCCACCGCGTTCATTGAACCAATGTCGGTAGTTTATGAATATTATCAATGGTGTAACTAACTGCGTTTGGTGGAACAAAACTTCAACATGCAATAAAAGAAAGGCTAATGCAAATATACATGTGTTTGCATCTCAACTCAGTGGTGAAACAAATCTTGTTTCAGAACACAAGTATGTTTGTTAATAAAGCAAAGCGACCAATCGAAACATTTAAAACAATGTCTCGGGAAGGAGTGAATCGTGTACACGGTTTGGGTTGGGCGGGATCAGAGGGACCCTCGCGCGGTTCGTTAAGTACTAAATACTATCGTTAAGGTAAAGGGCGGCACAAAAAAGTGCTCGCGCGCGTTAAATAAACAAACAAAAACAAGGCACAACAATTGGAATGAGTTTGGTGGGTTTGGACCCCATTTATTTGCTTGATCATGAAATGGCATGACGGATGAATCAATCAATCCTTTGCGTATCAATGAGTTGCCTCTTGGAGGCCAGTCTTTGGGTGAAGATGAAATGTCATGCGAATGACAGACATGACAGCAGACATTCATCCTTGTGCACTGCAGGTAATCCGATGAAATGGGGCGGCGACCAGTCATTGCGGCGCCACAAGACTGTCGCCAACGGATGAAGACGATCGATATGCGATGAAGACGATGACGCGATCAACTATCTACAGTCTTATGTACAACGGCAGCAGAATGTAGCAAATCTACTTCTTGGCTGCTGCCTTCTTGGGCTTGGCTGCCGCCTTCTTGGGTTTAGCCGCAGCTTTCTTGGGTTTAGCCGCAGCGGCCTTCTTCGGCTTAGCAGCGGCCTTCTTGGGCTTGGCCGGACTCTTGGCTTTCTTGGCCTTGGCAGGACTCTTGGCCTTCTTGGGCTTAGCTGCGGCCTTGGTCTTCTTCGCGGCAGTCTTGGCCTTGGGCTTCTTGGCAGCTGCTTTCGGCTTGGTCGCCTTCTTGGGCTTCTTAGCGGCCTTCTTCACCTCGCCAAGGCGGAAGCTGCCAGAGGCACCAGAGCCCTTAGCCTGCTTCAAACCACCATTCTTCACACCAGCTCTCATAGCCAGCTTCAGGTGCTGGTTGACAACCTTCTCGTCTTTGCCAACGTTGAAGTTCTTCACGATGTACTTGAGGATGGCTTGGCGGGAAGAGCCGCCCCTCTCCTTCAAACTGCTCACAGCTTGGCTGATCATCTCAGAATATTTGGGATGATCTGAGGGCTTCTTGGGCTTGGTCGTCTTCTTCTTGGGGCTCTTGGCAGCCTTGGCAGACTTGGCAGCAGGAGCTGCGACGGGAGCGCTGACGGCATCAGACATGATGAATTATCTTGAAGTCGAGTCAAATAAGTGTACAACAAAACGACACAGAGGTGCGTAGTTGGTTACCTGATGATCAGAGTAGTGAGAGGAAAGCCACTCAGTGCGCGGTATTTATAACCAGCGCGCGGACGTATTAGCGAGCCGCCTCACACCAGCCTTGCGAGCGAAGCGTTGTGTTAGAAATGGCGAGCTGAATGTGCTTGTCGCTGTAGATTTCACTCCCTCCGTCACTCATCCTCTGTCTATTACATTCAAATTTACACACCAATTCATTCTGAGAATCTCAGCTTTCATTTGATGCAACATTTGGACAGATCCACTCATAATTTCCCAATCAAAATATACTTTGAACGCCTACCTGTACTGGAAAATCTTGCGAAATCAAGACAAAAGTTTCAATTTTAGAATAATCAACACTCAAACCTTATCATATCAGGATGCACAGAAATGTCTCCTCTTTCAGATTTGGTAAAGGTTTCCAACTTACAGACTACAATTTGGACGGGTGATGCCGAAAAGCAAACGGCCACTAGCACATCGAATCAAGTCCTCAGCCCACACGCACTGCTGGCCTCCGACAAGCCGTTTCACAGCAAGGGTGCGTGTCGATCGCCATATCCCCCCGTACCGTCACCACTTGGGGGGGAAATAAACACAAGTATGTTATGAGCACGCTATATAGAGCAGAATTGACCCCATTATTTATGATCGATCAAAACATTTAAATACAAATTCATATTTATTTCCCCTAGACATGCATATGTGTATACGTACGCTATACACTCAGTGCAAATCATATAGGAGCACATACAACTATGCCAGACATAGTTCAACCCTCTGACAAACGTAAAACTAAATTCCTGCAAACAAATTGTACACTTACTATATATATATACATACATACATATCAAATATATATGCATATATAATAGAGATTGACAAAATGCTATATATATATAGGCGACATAATAAAACCTCCCTTATGCCGCGGCGCCCCTGGGTAAAACCTGACGAACGCACTCTCAATATCCACCATTTTGCAAACTTGTCTCAAAAGTAATGAGTCTCATTATAAATGGGCTTTTAAACCTAATCCCTGTTATCGGCAGTACTTTCAATCGTTTTGTTTGGTCAATGTGGGACTGTTTTCATTGCGTGAAATCTATGTAGATCATGGTTCACATACATGCATTAAGCGATGTTATCACTATTGACAATGTATATGCACCGATGTCGTTTAATGGCAAAAGACAGGCCCAGGTTTATTATTTTGAACTGTTTTTTCCTCTCAATCATAGCAATCGCTTACGTATCCGAAGGACAATTGTTGTTGTGTTATTAGCAGCCAAGCTACAATCTCTGACTCGTGTCAGTCAGACAGTGAGGAGGGGAGAGGGAGGCGCGGAAGGGCCGACTGGGGGAACCAGGCCTTGAGTGAAGCAGGTTTTTTCACGCTGGCTCACATTTTAACCACTGGCTAATTGGAAAATGTAATACAAAGTTCGATAATCCGCGCGAGCAGCCCTGCATATTGATTTCTTTAAGGTTCACGCCTCCCCCCCCCCTCAACACACACACGCCCACCCTCGCCATCCCGTGAAGATAACGGTTTGGGAGAGGTGCATGTGACGTGTCCCAAGCGACGGGACCATATACAATGTTTCTTAAGTTATAATACTCCATTTGTACTTGACTTGACTACTCACCTCAAGTTATTTCTCTACTGAGAGACTAATATATGTATGTGGATTCTGAAAGCTACGGATGAGACAAATAAAACGGAATCGGCTATAAGGATTGATGACTGGTAGAAATAGACGTCAAACATACTAATTCATGTGAGGACCATAAGAATGAAGCCCCCCCCCCCTCCCCCCGCTCTCACTGCATTCGTCCTTTACGTATCATCCAATTACCATAACAGGGGTTGAGATAATGTTATTAACAGTTAATGTGTTGCAGATACTATTCCCAGTCTGGGGATTGTTACACGTGTCACATCGAGTCGGCCACCGCGTTCATTGAACCAATGTCGGTAGTTTATGAATATTATCAATGGTGTAACTAACTGCGTTTGGTGGAACAAAACTTCAACATGCAATAAAAGAAAGGCTAATGCAAATATACATGCGTTTGCATCTCAACTCAGTGGTGAAACAAATCTTGTTTCAAAACACAAGTATGTTTGTTAATAAAGCAAAGCGACCAATCGAAACATTTAAAACAACGTCTCGGGAAGGAGTGAATCGTGTACACGGTTTGGGTTGGGCGGGATCAGAGGGACCCTCGCGCGGTTCGTTAAGTACTAAATACTATCGTTAAGGTAAAGGGCGGCACAAAAAAGTGCTCGCGCGCGTTAAATAAACAAACAAAAACAAGGCACAACAATTGGAATGAGTTTGGTGGGTTTGGACCCCATTTATTTGCTTGATCATGAAATGGCATGACGGATGAGTCAATCAATCCTTTGCGTATCAATGAGTTGCCTCTTGGAGGCCAGTCTTTGGGTGAAGATGAAATGTCATGCGAATGACAGACATGACAGCAGACATTCAGCCTTGTGCACTGCAGGTAATCCGATGAAATGGGGCGGCGACCGGTCATTGCGGCGCCACAAGACTGTCGCCAACGGATGAAGACGATCGATATGCGATGAAGACGATGACGCGATCAACTATCTACAGTCTTATGTACAACGGCAGCAGAATGTAGCAAATCTACTTCTTGGCTGCTGCCTTCTTGGGCTTGGCTGCCGCCTTCTTGGGTTTAGCCGCAGCTTTCTTGGGTTTAGCCGCAGCGGCCTTCTTCGGCTTAGCAGCGGCCTTCTTGGGCTTGGCCGGACTCTTGGCTTTCTTGGCCTTGGCAGGACTCTTGGCCTTCTTGGGCTTAGCTGCGGCCTTGGTCTTCTTCGCGGCAGTCTTGGCCTTGGGCTTCTTGGCAGCTGCTTTCGGCTTGGTCGCCTTCTTGGGCTTCTTAGCGGCCTTCTTCACCTCGCCAAGGCGGAAGCTGCCAGAGGCACCAGAGCCCTTAGCCTGCTTCAAACCACCATTCTTCACACCAGCTCTCAAAGCCAGCTTCAGGTGCTGGTTGACAACCTTCTCGTCTTTGCCAACGTTGAAGTTCTTCACGATGTACTTGAGGATGGCTTGGCGGGAAGAGCCGCCCCTCTCCTTCAAACTGCTCACAGCTTGGCTGATCATCTCAGAATATTTGGGATGATCTGAGGGCTTCTTGGGCTTGGTCGTCTTCTTCTTGGGGCTCTTGGCAGCCTTGGCAGACTTGGCAGCAGGAGCTGCGACGGGAGCGCTGACGGCATCAGACATGATGAATTATCTTGAAGTCGAGTCAAATAAGTGTACAACAAAACGACACAGAGGTGCGTAGTTGGTTACCTGATGATCAGAGTAGTGAGAGGAAAGCCACTCAGTGCGCGGTATTTATAACCAGCGCGCGGACGTATTAGCGAGCCGCCTCACACCAGCCTTGCGAGCGAAGCGTTGTGTTAGAAATGGCGAGCTGAATGTGCTTGTCGCTGTAGATTTCACTCCCTCCGTCACTCATCCTCTATCTATTACATTCAAATTTACACACCAATTCATTCTGAGAATCTCAGCTTTCATTTGATGCAACATTTGGACAGATCCACTCATAATTTCCCAATCAAAATATACTTTGAACGCCTACCTGTACTGGAAAATCTTGCGAAATCAAGACAAAAGTTTCAATTTTAGAATAATCAACACTCAAACCTTATCTCAAACTATATCAGGATGCACAGAAATGTCTCCTCTTTCAGATTTGGTAAAGGTTTCCAACTTACAGACTACAATTTGGACGGGTGATGCCGAAAAGCAAACGGCCACTAGCACATCGAATCAAGTCCTCAGCCCACACGCACTGCTGGCCTCCGACAAGCCGTTTCACAGCAAGGGTGCGTGTCGATCGCCATATCCCCCCGTACCGTCACCACTTGGGGGGGAAATAAACACAAGTATGTTATGAGCACGCTATATAGAGCAGAATTGACCCCATTATTTATGATCGATCAAAACATTTAAATACAAATTCATATTTATTTCCCCTAGACATGCATATGTGTATACGTACGCTATACACTCAGTGCAAATCATATAGGAGCACATACAACTATGCCAGACATAGTTCAACCCTCTGACAAACGTAAAACTAAATTCCTGCAAACAAATTGTACACTTACTATATATATATACATACATACATATCAAATATATATGCATATATAATAGAGATTGACAAAATGCTATATATATATAGGCGACATAATAAAACCTCCCTTATGCCGCGGCGCCCCTGGGTAAAACCTGACGAACGCACTCTCAATATCCACCATTTTGCAAACTTGTCTCAAACGTAATGAGTCTCATTATAAATGGGCTTTTAAACCTAATCCCTGTTATCGGCAGTACTTTCAATCGTTTTGTTTGGTCAATGTGGGACTGTTTTCATTGCGTGAAATCTATGTAGATCATGGTTCACATACATGCATTAAGCGATGTTATCACTATTGACAATGTATATGCACCGATGTCGTTTAATGGCAAAAGACAGGCCCAGGTTTATTATTTTGAACTGTTTTTTCCTCTCAATCATAGCAATCGCTTACGTATCCGAAGGACAATTGTTGTTGTGTTATTAGCAGCCAAGCTACAATCTCTGACTCGTGTCAGTCAGACAGTGAGGAGGGGAGAGGGAGGCGCGGAAGGGCCGACTGGGGGAACCAGGCCTTGAGTGAAGCAGGTTTTTTCACGCTGGCTCACATTTTAACCACTGGCTAATTGGAAAATGTAATACAAAGTTCGATAATCCGCGCGAGCAGCCCTGCATATTGATTTCTTTAAGGTTCACGCCTCCCCCCCCCCTCAACACACACACGCCCACCCTCGCCATCCCGTGAAGATAACGGTTTGGGAGAAGTGCATGTGACGTGTCCCAAGCGACGGGACCATATACAATGCTTCTTAAGTTATAATACTCCATTTGTACTTGACTTGACTACTCACCTCAAGTTATTTCTCTACTGAGAGACTAATATATGTATGTGGATTCTGAAAGCTACGGATGAGACAAATAAAACGGAATCGGCTATAAGGATTGATGACTGGTAGAAATAGACGTCAAACATACTAATTCATGTGAGGACCATAAGAATGAAGCCCCCCCCCCCCTCCCCCCGCTCTCACTGCATTCGTCCTTTACGTATCATCCAATTACCTTAACAGGGGTTGAGATAATGTTATTAACAGTTAATGTGTTGCAGATACTATTCCCAGTCTGGGGATTGTTACACGTGTCACATCGAGTCGGCCACCGCGTTCATTGAACCAATGTCGGTAGTTTATGAATATTATCAATGGTGTAACTAACTGCGTTTGGTGGAACAAAACTTCAACATGCAATAAAAGAAAGGCTAATGCAAATATACATGTGTTTGCATCTCAACTCAGTGGTGAAACAAATCTTGTTTCAGAACACAAGTATGTTTGTTAATAAAGCAAAGCGACCAATCGAAACATTTAAAACAATGTCTCGGGAAGGAGTGAATCGTGTACACGGTTTGGGTTGGGCGGGATCAGAGGGACCCTCGCGCGGTTCGTTAAGTACTAAATACTATCGTTAAGGTAAAGGGCGGCACAAAAAAGTGCTCGCGCGCGTTAAATAAACAAACAAAAACAAGGCACAACAATTGGAATGAGTTTGGTGGGTTTGGACCCCATTTATTTGCTTGATCATGAAATGGCATGACGGATGAATCAATCAATCCTTTGCGTATCAATGAGTTGCCTCTTGGAGGCCAGTCTTTGGGTGAAGATGAAATGTCATGCGAATGACAGACATGACAGCAGACATTCATCCTTGTGCACTGCAGGTAATCCGATGAAATGGGGCGGCGACCAGTCATTGCGGCGCCACAAGACTGTCGCCAACGGATGAAGACGATCGATATGCGATGAAGACGATGACGCGATCAACTATCTACAGTCTTATGTACAACGGCAGCAGAATGTAGCAAATCTACTTCTTGGCTGCTGCCTTCTTGGGCTTGGCTGCCGCCTTCTTGGGTTTAGCCGCAGCTTTCTTGGGTTTAGCCGCAGCGGCCTTCTTCGGCTTAGCAGCGGCCTTCTTGGGCTTGGCCGGACTCTTGGCTTTCTTGGCCTTGGCAGGACTCTTGGCCTTCTTGGGCTTAGCTGCGGCCTTGGTCTTCTTCGCGGCAGTCTTGGCCTTGGGCTTCTTGGCAGCTGCTTTCGGCTTGGTCGCCTTCTTGGGCTTCTTAGCGGCCTTCTTCACCTCGCCAAGGCGGAAGCTGCCAGAGGCACCAGAGCCCTTAGCCTGCTTCAAACCACCATTCTTCACACCAGCTCTCATAGCCAGCTTCAGGTGCTGGTTGACAACCTTCTCGTCTTTGCCAACGTTGAAGTTCTTCACGATGTACTTGAGGATGGCTTGGCGGGAAGAGCCGCCCCTCTCCTTCAAACTGCTCACAGCTTGGCTGATCATCTCAGAATATTTGGGATGATCTGAGGGCTTCTTGGGCTTGGTCGTCTTCTTCTTGGGGCTCTTGGCAGCCTTGGCAGACTTGGCAGCAGGAGCTGCGACGGGAGCGCTGACGGCATCAGACATGATGAATTATCTTGAAGTCGAGTCAAATAAGTGTACAACAAAACGACACAGAGGTGCGTAGTTGGTTACCTGATGATCAGAGTAGTGAGAGGAAAGCCACTCAGTGCGCGGTATTTATAACCAGCGCGCGGACGTATTAGCGAGCCGCCTCACACCAGCCTTGCGAGCGAAGCGTTGTGTTAGAAATGGCGAGCTGAATGTGCTTGTCGCTGTAGATTTCACTCCCTCCGTCACTCATCCTCTGTCTATTACATTCAAATTTACACACCAATTCATTCTGAGAATCTCAGCTTTCATTTGATGCAACATTTGGACAGATCCACTCATAATTTCCCAATCAAAATATACTTTGAACGCCTACCTGTACTGGAAAATCTTGCGAAATCAAGACAAAAGTTTCAATTTTAGAATAATCAACACTCAAACCTTATCATATCAGGATGCACAGAAATGTCTCCTCTTTCAGATTTGGTAAAGGTTTCCAACTTACAGACTACAATTTGGACGGGTGATGCCGAAAAGCAAACGGCCACTAGCACATCGAATCAAGTCCTCAGCCCACACGCACTGCTGGCCTCCGACAAGCCGTTTCACAGCAAGGGTGCGTGTCGATCGCCATATCCCCCCGTACCGTCACCACTTGGGGGGGAAATAAACACAAGTATGTTATGAGCACGCTATATAGAGCAGAATTGACCCCATTATTTATGATCGATCAAAACATTTAAATACAAATTCATATTTATTTCCCCTAGACATGCATATGTGTATACGTACGCTATACACTCAGTGCAAATCATATAGGAGCACATACAACTATGCCAGACATAGTTCAACCCTCTGACAAACGTAAAACTAAATTCCTGCAAACAAATTGTACACTTACTATATATATATACATACATACATATCAAATATATATGCATATATAATAGAGATTGACAAAATGCTATATATATATAGGCGACATAATAAAACCTCCCTTATGCCGCGGCGCCCCTGGGTAAAACCTGACGAACGCACTCTCAATATCCACCATTTTGCAAACTTGTCTCAAAAGTAATGAGTCTCATTATAAATGGGCTTTTAAACCTAATCCCTGTTATCGGCAGTACTTTCAATCGTTTTGTTTGGTCAATGTGGGACTGTTTTCATTGCGTGAAATCTATGTAGATCATGGTTCACATACATGCATTAAGCGATGTTATCACTATTGACAATGTATATGCACCGATGTCGTTTAATGGCAAAAGACAGGCCCAGGTTTATTATTTTGAACTGTTTTTTCCTCTCAATCATAGCAATCGCTTACGTATCCGAAGGACAATTGTTGTTGTGTTATTAGCAGCCAAGCTACAATCTCTGACTCGTGTCAGTCAGACAGTGAGGAGGGGAGAGGGAGGCGCGGAAGGGCCGACTGGGGGAACCAGGCCTTGAGTGAAGCAGGTTTTTTCACGCTGGCTCACATTTTAACCACTGGCTAATTGGAAAATGTAATACAAAGTTCGATAATCCGCGCGAGCAGCCCTGCATATTGATTTCTTTAAGGTTCACGCCTCCCCCCCCCCTCAACACACACACGCCCACCCTCGCCATCCCGTGAAGATAACGGTTTGGGAGAGGTGCATGTGACGTGTCCCAAGCGACGGGACCATATACAATGTTTCTTAAGTTATAATACTCCATTTGTACTTGACTTGACTACTCACCTCAAGTTATTTCTCTACTGAGAGACTAATATATGTATGTGGATTCTGAAAGCTACGGATGAGACAAATAAAACGGAATCGGCTATAAGGATTGATGACTGGTAGAAATAGACGTCAAACATACTAATTCATGTGAGGACCATAAGAATGAAGCCCCCCCCCCCTCCCCCCGCTCTCACTGCATTCGTCCTTTACGTATCATCCAATTACCATAACAGGGGTTGAGATAATGTTATTAACAGTTAATGTGTTGCAGATACTATTCCCAGTCTGGGGATTGTTACACGTGTCACATCGAGTCGGCCACCGCGTTCATTGAACCAATGTCGGTAGTTTATGAATATTATCAATGGTGTAACTAACTGCGTTTGGTGGAACAAAACTTCAACATGCAATAAAAGAAAGGCTAATGCAAATATACATGTGTTTGCATCTCAACTCAGTGGTGAAACAAATCTTGTTTCAGAACACAAGTATGTTTGTTAATAAAGCAAAGCGACCAATCGAAACATTTAAAACAACGTCTCGGGAAGGAGTGAATCGTGTACACGGTTTGGGTTGGGCGGGATCAGAGGGACCCTCGCGCGGTTCGTTAAGTACTAAATACTATCGTTAAGGTAAAGGGCGGCACAAAAAAGTGCTCGCGCGCGTTAAATAAACAAACAAAAACAAGGCACAACAATTGGAATGAGTTTGGTGGGTTTGGACCCCATTTATTTGCTTGATCATGAAATGGCATGACGGATGAATCAATCAATCCTTTGCGTATCAATGAGTTGCCTCTTGGAGGCCAGTCTTTGGGTGAAGATGAAATGTCATGCGAATGACAGACATGACAGCAGACATTCATCCTTGTGCACTGCAGGTAATCCGATGAAATGGGGCGGCGACCAGTCATTGCGGCGCCACAAGACTGTCGCCAACGGATGAAGACGATCGATATGCGATGAAGACGATGACGCGATCAACTATCTACAGTCTTATGTACAACGGCAGCAGAATGTAGCAAATCTACTTCTTGGCTGCTGCCTTCTTGGGCTTGGCTGCCGCCTTCTTGGCTGCTGCCTTCTTGGGCTTGGCTGCCGCCTTCTTGGGTTTAGCCGCAGCTTTCTTGGGTTTAGCCGCAGCGGCCTTCTTCGGCTTAGCAGCGGCCTTCTTGGGCTTGGCCGGACTCTTGGCTTTCTTGGCCTTGGCAGGACTCTTGGCCTTCTTGGGCTTAGCTGCGGCCTTGGTCTTCTTCGCGGCAGTCTTGGCCTTGGGCTTCTTGGCAGCTGCTTTCGGCTTGGTCGCCTTCTTGGGCTTCTTAGCGGCCTTCTTCACCTCGCCAAGGCGGAAGCTGCCAGAGGCACCAGAGCCCTTAGCCTGCTTCAAACCACCATTCTTCACACCAGCTCTCAGAGCCAGCTTCAGGTGCTGGTTGACAACCTTCTCGTCTTTGCCAACGTTGAAGTTCTTCACGATGTACTTGAGGATGGCTTGGCGGGAAGAGCCGCCCCTCTCCTTCAAACTGCTCACAGCTTGGCTGATCATCTCAGAATATTTGGGATGATCTGAGGGCTTCTTGGGCTTGGTCGTCTTCTTCTTGGGGCTCTTGGCAGCCTTGGCAGACTTGGCAGCAGGAGCTGCGACGGGAGCGCTGACGGCATCAGACATGATGAATTATCTTGAAGTCGAGTTAAATAAGTGTACAACAAAACGACACAGAGGTGCGTAGTTGGTTACCTGATGATCAGAGTAGTGAGAGGAAAGCCACTCAGTGCGCGGTATTTATAACCAGCGCGCGGACGTATTAGCGAGCCGCCTCACACCAGCCTTGCGAGCGAAGCGTTGTGTTAGAAATGGCGAGCTGAATGTGCTTGTCGCTGTAGATTTCACTCCCTCCGTCACTCATCCTCTGTCTATTACATTCAAATTTACACACCAATTCATTCTGAGAATCTCAGCTTTCATTTGATGCAACATTTGGACAGATCCACTCATAATTTCCCAATCAAAATATACTTTGAACGCCTACCTGTACTGGAAAATCTTGCAAAATCAAGACAAAAGTTTCAATTTTAGAATAATCAACACTCAAACCTTATCTCAAACTATATCAGGATGCACAGAAATGTCTCCTCTTTCAGATTTGGTAAAGGTTTCCAACTTACAGACTACAATTTGGACGGGTGATGCCGAAAAGCAAACGGCCACTAGCACATCGAATCAAGTCCTCAGCCCACACGCACTGCTGGCCTCCGACAAGCCGTTTCACAGCAAGGGTGCGTGTCGATCGCCATATTTCCCCGTACCGTCACCACTTGGGGGGGAAATAAACACAAGTATGTTATGAGCACGCTATATAGAGCAGAATTGACCCCATTATTTATGATCGATCAAAACATTTAAATACAAATTCATATTTATTTCCCCTAGACATGCATATGTGTATACGTACGCTATACACTCAGTGCAAATCATATAGGAGCACATACAACTATGCCAGACATAGTTCAACCCTCTGACAAACGTAAAACTAAATTCCTGCAAACAAATTGTACACTTACTATATATATATACATACATACATATCAAATATATATGCATATATAATAGAGATTGACAAAATGCTATATATATATAGGCGACATAATAAAACCTCCCTTATGCCGCGGCGCCCCTGGGTAAAACCTGACGAACGCACTCTCAATATCCACCATTTTGCAAACTTGTCTCAAAAGTAATGAGTCTCATTATAAATGGGCTTTTAAACCTAATCCCTGTTATCGGCAGTACTTTCAATCGTTTTGTTTGGTCAATGTGGGACTGTTTTCATTGCGTGAAATCTATGTAGATCATGGTTCACATACATGCATTAAGCGATGTTATCACTATTGACAATGTATATGCACCGATGTCGTTTAATGGCAAAAGACAGGCCCAGGTTTATTATTTTGAACTGTTTTTTCCTCTCAATCATAGCAATCGCTTACGTATCCGAAGGACAATTGTTGTTGTGTTATTAGCAGCCAAGCTACAATCTCTGACTCGTGTCAGTCAGACAGTGAGGAGCGGAGAGGGAGGCGCGGAAGGGCCGACTGGGGGAACCAGGCCTTGAGTGAAGCAGGTTTTTTCACGCTGGCTCACATTTTAACCACTGGCTAATTGGAAAATGTAATACAAAGTTCGATAATCCGCGCGAGCAGC
This sequence comes from Arenicola marina, assembly GCA_964019135.1. Taxonomy (NCBI): domain Eukaryota; kingdom Metazoa; phylum Annelida; class Polychaeta; family Arenicolidae; genus Arenicola; species Arenicola marina. The sequence continues at coordinate 20,678,491 of OZ025262.1, forward strand.
CCTGCATATTGATTTCTTTAAGGTTCACGCCTCCCCCCCCCCTCAACACACACACGCCCACCCTCGCCATCCCGTGAAGATAACGGTTTGGGAGAGGTGCATGTGACGTGTCCCAAGCGACGGGACCATATACAATGCTTCTTAAGTTATAATACTCCATTTGTACTTGACTTGACTACTCACCTCAAGTTATTTCTCTACTGAGAGACTAATATATGTATGTGGATTCTGAAAGCTACGGATGAGACAAATAAAACGGAATCGGCTATAAGGATTGATGACTGGTAGAAATAGACGTCAAACATACTAATTCATGTGAGGACCATAAGAATGAAGCCCCCCCCCCTCCCCCCGCTCTCACTGCATTCGTCCTTTACGTATCATCCAATTACCATAACAGGGGTTGAGATAATGTTATTAACAGTTAATGTGTTGCAGATACTATTCCCAGTCTGGGGATTGTTACACGTGTCACATCGAGTCGGTCACCGCGTTCATTGAACCAATGTCGGTAGTTTATGAATATTATCAATGGTGTAACTAACTGCGTTTGGTGGAACAAAACTTCAACATGCAATAAAAGAAAGGCTAATGCAAATATACATGTGTTTGCATCTCAACTCAGTGGTGAAACAAATCTTGTTTCAGAACACAAGTATGTTTGTTAATAAAGCAAAGCGACCAATCGAAACATTTAAAACAACGTCTCGGGAAGGAGTGAATCGTGTACACGGTTTGGGTTGGGCGGGATCAGAGGGACCCTCGCGCGGTTCGTTAAGTACTAAATACTATCGTTAAGGTAAAGGGCGGCACAAAAAAGTGCTCGCGCGCGTTAAATAAACAAACAAAAACAAGGCACAACAATTGGAATGAGTTTGGTGGGTTTGGACCCCATTTATTTGCTTGATCATGAAATGGCATGACGGATGAATCAATCAATCCTTTGCGTATCAATGAGTTGCCTCTTGGAGGCCAGTCTTTGGGTGAAGATGAAATGTCATGCGAATGACAGACATGACAGCAGACATTCATCCTTGTGCACTGCAGGTAATCCGATGAAATGGGGCGGCGACCAGTCATTGCGGCGCCACAAGACTGTCGCCAACGGATGAAGACGATCGATATGCGATGAAGACGATGACGCGATCAACTATCTACAGTCTTATGTACAACGGCAGCAGAATGTAGCAAATCTACTTCTTGGCTGCTGCCTTCTTGGGCTTGGCTGCCGCCTTCTTGGGTTTAGCCGCAGCTTTCTTGGGTTTAGCCGCAGCGGCCTTCTTCGGCTTAGCAGCGGCCTTCTTGGGCTTGGCCGGACTCTTGGCTTTCTTAGCCTTGGCAGGACTCTTGGCCTTCTTGGGCTTAGCTGCGGCCTTGGTCTTCTTCGCGGCAGTCTTGGCCTTGGGCTTCTTGGCAGCTGCTTTCGGCTTGGTCGCCTTCTTGGGCTTCTTAGCGGCCTTCTTCACCTCGCCAAGGCGGAAGCTGCCAGAGGCACCAGAGCCCTTAGCCTGCTTCAAACCACCATTCTTCACACCAGCTCTCAGAGCCAGCTTCAGGTGCTGGTTGACAACCTTCTCGTCTTTGCCAACGTTGAAGTTCTTCACGATGTACTTGAGGATGGCTTGGCGGGAAGAGCCGCCCCTCTCCTTCAAACTGCTCACAGCTTGGCTGATCATCTCAGAATATTTGGGATGATCTGAGGGCTTCTTGGGCTTGGTCGTCTTCTTCTTGGGGCTCTTGGCAGCCTTGGCAGACTTGGCAGCAGGAGCTGCGACGGGAGCGCTGACGGCATCAGACATGATGAATTATCTTGAAGTCGAGTCAAATAAGTGTACAACAAAACGACACAGAGGTGCGTAGTTGGTTACCTGATGATCAGAGTAGTGAGAGGAAAGCCACTCAGTGCGCGGTATTTATAACCAGCGCGCGGACGTATTAGCGAGCCGCCTCACACCAGCCTTGCGAGCGAAGCGTTGTGTTAGAAATGGCGAGCTGAATGTGCTTGTCGCTGTAGATTTCACTCCCTCCGTCACTCATCCTCTGTCTATTACATTCAAATTTACACACCAATTCATTCTGAGAATCTCAGCTTTCATTTGATGCAACATTTGGACAGATCCACTCATAATTTCCCAATCAAAATATACTTTGAACGCCTACCTGTACTGGAAAATCTTGCGAAATCAAGACAAAAGTTTCAATTTTAGAATAATCAACACTCAAACCTTATCATATCAGGATGCACAGAAATGTCTCCTCTTTCAGATTTGGTAAAGGTTTCCAACTTACAGACTACAATTTGGACGGGTGATGCCGAAAAGCAAACGGCCACTAGCACATCGAATCAAGTCCTCAGCCCACACGCACTGCTGGCCTCCGACAAGCCGTTTCACAGCAAGGGTGCGTGTCGATCGCCATATCCCCCCGTACCGTCACCACTTGGGGGGGAAATAAACACAAGTATGTTATGAGCACGCTATATAGAGCAGAATTGACCCCATTATTTATGATCGATCAAAACATTTAAATACAAATTCATATTTATTTCCCCTAGACATGCATATGTGTATACGTACGCTATACACTCAGTGCAAATCATATAGGAGCACATACAACTATGCCAGACATAGTTCAACCCTCTGACAAACGTAAAACTAAATTCCTGCAAACAAATTGTACACTTACTATATATATATACATACATACATATCAAATATATATGCATATATAATAGAGATTGACAAAATGCTATATATATATAGGCGACATAATAAAACCTCCCTTATGCCGCGGCGCCCCTGGGTAAAACCTGACGAACGCACTCTCAATATCCACCATTTTGCAAACTTGTCTCAAAAGTAATGAGTCTCATTATAAATGGGCTTTTAAACCTAATCCCTGTTATCGGCAGTACTTTCAATCGTTTTGTTTGGTCAATGTGGGACTGTTTTCATTGCGTGAAATCTATGTAGATCATGGTTCACATACATGCATTAAGCGATGTTATCACTATTGACAATGTATATGCACCGATGTCGTTTAATGGCAAAAGACAGGCCCAGGTTTATTATTTTGAACTGTTTTTTCCTCTCAATCATAGCAATCGCTTACGTATCCGAAGGACAATTGTTGTTGTGTTATTAGCAGCCAAGCTACAATCTCTGACTCGTGTCAGTCAGACAGTGAGGAGGGGAGAGGGAGGCGCGGAAGGGCCGACTGGGGGAACCAGGCCTTGAGTGAAGCAGGTTTTTTCACGCTGGCTCACATTTTAACCACTGGCTAATTGGAAAATGTAATACAAAGTTCGATAATCCGCGCGAGCAGCCCTGCATATTGATTTCTTTAAGGTTCACGCCTCCCCCCCCCCCCTCAACACACACACGCCCACCCTCGCCATCCCGTGAAGATAACGGTTTGGGAGAGGTGCATGTGACGTGTCCCAAGCGACGGGACCATATACAATGTTTCTTAAGTTATAATACTCCATTTGTACTTGACTTGACTACTCACCTCAAGTTATTTCTCTACTGAGAGACTAATATATGTATGTGGATTCTGAAAGCTACGGATGAGACAAATAAAACGGAATCGGCTATAAGGATTGATGACTGGTAGAAATAGACGTCAAACATACTAATTCATGTGAGGACCATAAGAATGAAGCCCCCCCCCCCCTCCCCCCGCTCTCACTGCATTCGTCCTTTACGTATCATCCAGTTACCATAACAGGGGTTGAGATAATGTTATTAACAGTTAATGTGTTGCAGATACTATTCCCAGTCTGGGGATTGTTACACGTGTCACATCGAGTCGGCCACCGCGTTCATTGAACCAATGTCGGTAGTTTATGAATATTATCAATGGTGTAACTAACTGCGTTTGGTGGAACAAAACTTCAACATGCAATAAAAGAAAGGCTAATGCAAATATACATGTGTTTGCATCTCAACTCAGTGGTGAAACAAATCTTGTGTCAGAACACAAGTATGTTTGTTAATAAAGCAAAGCGACCAATCGAAACATTTAAAACAACGTCTCGGGAAGGAGTGAATCGTGTACACGGTTTGGGTTGGGCGGGATCAGAGGGACCCTCGCGCGGTTCGTTAAGTACTAAATACTATCGTTAAGGTAAAGGGCGGCACAAAAAAGTGCTCGCGCGCGTTAAATAAACAAACAAAAACAAGGCACAACAATTGGAATGAGTTTGGTGGGTTTGGACCCCATTTATTTGCTTGATCATGAAATGGCATGACGGATGAATCAATCAATCCTTTGCGTATCAATGAGTTGCCTCTTGGAGGCCAGTCTTTGGGTGAAGATGAAATGTCATGCGAATGACAGACATGACAGCAGACATTCATCCTTGTGCACTGCAGGTAATCCGATGAAATGGGGCGGCGACCAGTCATTGCGGCGCCACAAGACTGTCGCCAACGGATGAAGACGATCGATATGCGATGAAGACGATGACGCGATCAACTATCTACAGTCTTATGTACAACGGCAGCAGAATGTAGCAAATCTACTTCTTGGCTGCTGCCTTCTTGGGCTTGGCTGCCGCCTTCTTGGGTTTAGCCGCAGCTTTCTTGGGTTTAGCCGCAGCGGCCTTCTTCGGCTTAGCAGCGGCCTTCTTGGGCTTGGCCGGACTCTTGGCTTTCTTGGCCTTGGCAGGACTCTTGGCCTTCTTGGGCTTAGCTGCGGCCTTGGTCTTCTTCGCGGCAGTCTTGGCCTTGGGCTTCTTGGCAGCTGCTTTCGGCTTGGTCGCCTTCTTGGGCTTCTTAGCGGCCTTCTTCACCTCGCCAAGGCGGAAGCTGCCAGAGGCACCAGAGCCCTTAGCCTGCTTCAAACCACCATTCTTCACACCAGCTCTCAGAGCCAGCTTCAGGTGCTGGTTGACAACCTTCTCGTCTTTGCCAACGTTGAAGTTCTTCACGATGTACTTGAGGATGGCTTGGCGGGAAGAGCCGCCCCTCTCCTTCAAACTGCTCACAGCTTGGCTGATCATCTCAGAATATTTGGGATGATCTGAGGGCTTCTTGGGCTTGGTCGTCTTCTTCTTGGGGCTCTTGGCAGCCTTGGCAGACTTGGCAGCAGGAGCTGCGACGGGAGCGCTGACGGCATCAGACATGATGAATTATCTTGAAGTCGAGTTAAATAAGTGTACAACAAAACGACACAGAGGTGCGTAGTTGGTTACCTGATGATCAGAGTAGTGAGAGGAAAGCCACTCAGTGCGCGGTATTTATAACCAGCGCGCGGACGTATTAGCGAGCCGCCTCACACCAGCCTTGCGAGCGAAGCGTTGTGTTAGAAATGGCGAGCTGAATGTGCTTGTCGCTGTAGATTTCACTCCCTCCGTCACTCACCCTCTGTCTATTACATTCAAATTTACACACCAATTCATTCTGAGAATCTCAGCTTTCATTTGATGCAACATTTGGACAGATCCACTCATAATTTCCCAATCAAAATATACTTTGAACGCCTACCTGTACTGGAAAATCTTGCAAAATCAAGACAAAAGTTTCAATTTTAGAATAATCAACACTCAAACCTTATCTCAAACTATATCAGGATGCACAGAAATGTCTCCTCTTTCAGATTTGGTAAAGGTTTCCAACTTACAGACTACAATTTGGACGGGTGATGCCGAAAAGCAAACGGCCACTAGCACATCGAATCAAGTCCTCAGCCCACACGCACTGCTGGCCTCCGACAAGCCGTTTCACAGCAAGGGTGCGTGTCGATCGCCATATTTCCCCGTACCGTCACCACTTGGGGGGGAAATAAACACAAGTATGTTATGAGCACGCTATATAGAGCAGAATTGACCCCATTATTTATGATCGATCAAAACATTTAAATACAAATTCATATTTATTTCCCCTAGACATGCATATGTGTATACGTACGCTATACACTCAGTGCAAATCATATAGGAGCACATACAACTATGCCAGACATAGTTCAACCCTCTGACAAACGTAAAACTAAATTCCTGCAAACAAATTGTACACTTACTATATATATATACATACATACATATCAAATATATATGCATATATAATAGAGATTGACAAAATGCTATATATATATAGGCGACATAATAAAACCTCCCTTATGCCGCGGCGCCCCTGGGTAAAACCTGACGAACGCACTCTCAATATCCACCATTTTGCAAACTTGTCTCAAAAGTAATGAGTCTCATTATAAATGGGCTTTTAAACCTAATCCCTGTTATCGGCAGTACTTTCAATCGTTTTGTTTGGTCAATGTGGGACTGTTTTCATTGCGTGAAATCTATGTAGATCATGGTTCACATACATGCATTAAGCGATGTTATCACTATTGACAATGTATATGCACCGATGTCGTTTAATGGCAAAAGACAGGCCCAGGTTTATTATTTTGAACTGTTTTTTCCTCTCAATCATAGCAATCGCTTACGTATCCGAAGGACAATTGTTGTTGTGTTATTAGCAGCCAAGCTACAATCTCTGACTCGTGTCAGTCAGACAGTGAGGAGCGGAGAGGGAGGCGCGGAAGGGCCGACTGGGGGAACCAGGCCTTGAGTGAAGCAGGTTTTTTCACGCTGGCTCACATTTTAACCACTGGCTAATTGGAAAATGTAATACAAAGTTCGATAATCCGCGCGAGCAGCCCTGCATATTGATTTCTTTAAGGTTCACGCCTCCCCCCCCCCCTCAACACACACACGCCCACCCTCGCCATCCCGTGAAGATAACGGTTTGGGAGAGGTGCATGTGACGTGTCCCAAGCGACGGGACCATATACAATGCTTCTTAAGTTATAATACTCCATTTGTACTTGACTTGACTACTCACCTCAAGTTATTTCTCTACTGAGAGACTAATATATGTATGTGGATTCTGAAAGCTACGGATGAGACAAATAAAACGGAATCGGCTATAAGGATTGATGACTGGTAGAAATAGACGTCAAACATACTAATTCATGTGAGGACCATAAGAATGAAGCCCCCCCCCCTCCCCCCGCTCTCACTGCATTCGTCCTTTACGTATCATCCAATTACCATAACAGGGGTTGAGATAATGTTATTAACAGTTAATGTGTTGCAGATACTATTCCCAGTCTGGGGATTGTTACACGTGTCACATCGAGTCGGTCACCGCGTTCATTGAACCAATGTCGGTAGTTTATGAATATTATCAATGGTGTAACTAACTGCGTTTGGTGGAACAAAACTTCAACATGCAATAAAAGAAAGGCTAATGCAAATATACATGTGTTTGCATCTCAACTCAGTGGTGAAACAAATCTTGTTTCAGAACACAAGTATGTTTGATAATAAAGCAAAGCGACCAATCGAAACATTTAAAACAACGTCTCGGGAAGGAGTGAATCGTGTACACGGTTTGGGTTGGGCGGGATCAGAGGGACCCTCGCGCGGTTCGTTAAGTACTAAATACTATCGTTAAGGTAAAGGGCGGCACAAAAAAGTGCTCGCGCGCGTTAAATAAACAAACAAAAACAAGGCACAACAATTGGAATGAGTTTGGTGGGTTTGGACCCCATTTATTTGCTTGATCATGAAATGGCATGACGGATGAATCAATCAATCCTTTGCGTATCAATGAGTTGCCTCTTGGAGGCCAGTCTTTGGGTGAAGATGAAATGTCATGCGAATGACAGACATGACAGCAGACATTCATCCTTGTGCACTGCAGGTAATCCGATGAAATGGGGCGGCGACCAGTCATTGCGGCGCCACAAGACTGTCGCCAACGGATGAAGACGATCGATATGCGATGAAGACGATGACGCGATCAACTATCTACAGTCTTATGTACAACGGCAGCAGAATGTAGCAAATCTACTTCTTGGCTGCTGCCTTCTTGGGCTTGGCTGCCGCCTTCTTGGGTTTAGCCGCAGCTTTCTTGGGTTTAGCCGCAGCGGCCTTCTTCGGCTTAGCAGCGGCCTTCTTGGGCTTGGCCGGACTCTTGGCTTTCTTAGCCTTGGCAGGACTCTTGGCCTTCTTGGGCTTAGCTGCGGCCTTGGTCTTCTTCGCGGCAGTCTTGGCCTTGGGCTTCTTGGCAGCTGCTTTCGGCTTGGTCGCCTTCTTGGGCTTCTTAGCGGCCTTCTTCACCTCGCCAAGGCGGAAGCTGCCAGAGGCACCAGAGCCCTTAGCCTGCTTCAAACCACCATTCTTCACACCAGCTCTCAGAGCCAGCTTCAGGTGCTGGTTGACAACCTTCTCGTCTTTGCCAACGTTGAAGTTCTTCACGATGTACTTGAGGATGGCTTGGCGGGAAGAGCCGCCCCTCTCCTTCAAACTGCTCACAGCTTGGCTGATCATCTCAGAATATTTGGGATGATCTGAGGGCTTCTTGGGCTTGGTCGTCTTCTTCTTGGGGCTCTTGGCAGCCTTGGCAGACTTGGCAGCAGGAGCTGCGACGGGAGCGCTGACGGCATCAGACATGATGAATTATCTTGAAGTCGAGTCAAATAAGTGTACAACAAAACGACACAGAGGTGCGTAGTTGGTTACCTGATGATCAGAGTAGTGAGAGGAAAGCCACTCAGTGCGCGGTATTTATAACCAGCGCGCGGACGTATTAGCGAGCCGCCTCACACCAGCCTTGCGAGCGAAGCGTTGTGTTAGAAATGGCGAGCTGAATGTGCTTGTCGCTGTAGATTTCACTCCCTCCGTCACTCATCCTCTGTCTATTACATTCAAATTTACACACCAATTCATTCTGAGAATCTCAGCTTTCATTTGATGCAACATTTGGACAGATCCACTCATAATTTCCCAATCAAAATATACTTTGAACGCCTACCTGTACTGGAAAATCTTGCGAAATCAAGACAAAAGTTTCAATTTTAGAATAATCAACACTCAAACCTTATCTCAAACTATATCAGGATGCACAGAAATGTCTCCTCTTTCAGATTTGGTAAAGGTTTCCAACTTACAGACTACAATTTGGACGGGTGATGCCGAAAAGCAAACGGCCACTAGCACATCGAATCAAGTCCTCAGCCCACACGCACTGCTGGCCTCCGACAAGCCGTTTCACAGCAAGGGTGTGTGTCGATCGCCATATCCCCCCGTACCGTCACCACTTGGGGGGGAAATAAACACAAGTATGTTATGAGCACGCTATATAGAGCAGAATTGACCCCATTATTTATGATCGATCAAAACATTTAAATACAAATTCATATTTATTTCCCCTAGACATGCATATGTGTATACGTACGCTATACACTCAGTGCAAATCATATAGGAGCACATACAACTATGCCAGACATAGTTCAACCCTCTGACAAACGTAAAACTAAATTCCTGCAAACAAATTGTACACTTACTATATATATATACATACATACATATCAAATATATATGCATATATAATAGAGATTGACAAAATGCTATATATATATAGGCGACATAATAAAACCTCCCTTATGCCGCGGCGCCCCTGGGTAAAACCTGACGAACGCACTCTCAATATCCACCATTTTGCAAACTTGTCTCAAAAGTAATGAGTCTCATTATAAATGGGCTTTTAAACCTAATCCCTGTTATCGGCAGTACTTTCAATCGTTTTGTTTGGTCAATGTGGGACTGTTTTCATTGCGTGAAATCTATGTAGATCATGGTTCACATACATGCATTAAGCGATGTTATCACTATTGACAATGTATATGCACCGATGTCGTTTAATGGCAAAAGACAGGCCCAGGTTTATTATTTTGAACTGTTTTTTCCTCTCAATCATAGCAATCGCTTACGTATCCGAAGGACAATTGTTGTTGTGTTATTAGCAGCCAAGCTACAATCTCTGACTCGTGTCAGTCAGACAGTGAGGAGGGGAGAGGGAGGCGCGGAAGGGCCGACTGGGGGAACCAGGCCTTGAGTGAAGCAGGTTTTTTCACGCTGGCTCACATTTTAACCACTGGCTGACTGGAAAATGTAATACAAAGTTCGATAATCCGCGCGAGCAGCCCTGCATATTGATTTCTTTAAGGTTCACGCCTCCCCCCCCCCCCCCCTCAACACACACACGCCCACCCTCGCCATCCCGTGAAGATAACGGTTTGAGAGAGGTGCATGTGACGTGTCCCAAGCGACGGGACCATATACAATGCTTCTTAAGTTATAATACTCCATTTGTACTTGACTTGACTACTCACCTCAAGTTATTTCTCTACTGAGAGACTAATATATGTATGTGGATTCTGAAAGCTACGGATGAGACAAATAAAACGGAATCGGCTATAAGGATTGATGACTGGTAGAAATAGACGTCAAACATACTAATTCATGTGAGGACCATAAGAATGAAGCCCCCCCCCCCTCCCCCCGCTCTCACTGCATTCGTCCTTTACGTATCATCCAATTACCATAACAGGGGTTGAGATAATGTTATTAACAGTTAATGTGTTGCAGATACTATTCTCAGTCTGGGGATTGTTACACGTGTCACATCGAGTCGGTCACCGCGTTCATTGAACCAATGTCGGTAGTTTATGAATATTATCAATGGTGTAACTAACTGCGTTTGGTGGAACAAAACTTCAACATGCAATAAAAGAAAGGCTAATGCAAATATACATGTGTTTGCATCTCAACTCAGTGGTGAAACAAATCTTGTTTCAGAACACAAGTATGTTTGTTAATAAAGCAAAGCGACCAATCGAAACATTTAAAACAACGTCTCGGGAAGGAGTGAATCGTGTACACGGTTTGGGTTGGGCGGGATCAGAGGGACCCTCGCGCGGTTCGTTAAGTACTAAATACTATCGTTAAGGTAAAGGGCGGCACAAAAAAGTGCTCGCGCGCGTTAAATAAACAAACAAAAACAAGGCACAACAATTGGAATGAGTTTGGTGGGTTTGGACCCCATTTATTTGCTTGATCATGAAATGGCATGACGGATGAATCAATCAATCCTTTGCGTATCAATGAGTTGCCTCTTGGAGGCCAGTCTTTGGGTGAAGATGAAATGTCATGCGAATGACAGACATGACAGCAGACATTCATCCTTGTGCACTGCAGGTAATCCGATGAAATGGGGCGGCGACCAGTCATTGCGGCGCCACAAGACTGTCGCCAACGGATGAAGACGATCGATATGCGATGAAGACGATGACGCGATCAACTATCTACAGTCTTATGTACAACGGCAGCAGAATGTAGCAAATCTACTTCTTGGCTGCTGCCTTCTTGGGCTTGGCTGCCGCCTTCTTGGGTTTAGCCGCAGCTTTCTTGGGTTTAGCCGCAGCGGCCTTCTTCGGCTTAGCAGCGGCCTTCTTGGGCTTGGCCGGACTCTTGGCTTTCTTGGCCTTGGCAGGACTCTTGGCCTTCTTGGGCTTAGCTGCGGCCTTGGTCTTCTTCGCGGCAGTCTTGGCCTTGGGCTTCTTGGCAGCTGCTTTCGGCTTGGTCGCCTTCTTGGGCTTCTTAGCGGCCTTCTTCACCTCGCCAAGGCGGAAGCTGCCAGAGGCACCAGAGCCCTTAGCCTGCTTCAAACCACCATTCTTCACACCAGCTCTCAGAGCCAGCTTCAGGTGCTGGTTGACAACCTTCTCGTCTTTGCCAACGTTGAAGTTCTTCACGATGTACTTGAGGATGGCTTGGCGGGAAGAGCCGCCCCTCTCCTTCAAACTGCTCACAGCTTGGCTGATCATCTCAGAATATTTGGGATGATCTGAGGGCTTCTTGGGCTTGGTCGTCTTCTTCTTGGGGCTCTTGGCAGCCTTGGCAGACTTGGCAGCAGGAGCTGCGACGGGAGCGCTGACGGCATCAGACATGATGAATTATCTTGAAGTCGAGTCAAATAAGTGTACAACAAAACGACACAGAGGTGCGTAGTTGGTTACCTGATGATCAGAGTAGTGAGAGGAAAGCCACTCAGTGCGCGGTATTTATAACCAGCGCGCGGACGTATTAGCGAGCCGCCTCACACCAGCCTTGCGAGCGAAGCGTTGTGTTAGAAATGGCGAGCTGAATGTGCTTGTCGCTGTAGATTTCACTCCCTCCGTCACTCATCCTCTGTCTATTACATTCAAATTTACACACCAATTCATTCTGAGAATCTCAGCTTTCATTTGATGCAACATTTGGACAGATCCACTCATAATTTCCCAATCAAAATATACTTTGAACGCCTACCTGTACTGGAAAATCTTGCGAAATCAAGACAAAAGTTTCAATTTTAGAATAATCAACACTCAAACCTGATCTCAAACTATATCAGGATGCACAGAAATGTCTCCTCTTTTAGATTTGGTAAAGGTTTGCAACTTACAGACTACAATTTGGACGGGTGATGCCGAAAAGCAAACGGCCACTAGCACATCGAATCAAGTCCTCAGCCCACACGCACTGCTGGCCTCCGACAAGCCGTTTCACAGCAAGGGTGCGTGTCGATCGCCATATCCCCCCGTACCGTCACCACTTGGGGGGGAAATAAACACAAGTATGTTATGAGCACGCTATATAGAGCAGAATTGACCCCATTATTTATGATCGATCAAAACATTTAAATACAAATTCATATTTATTTCCCCTAGACATGCATATGTGTATACGTACGCTATACACTCAGTGCAAATCATATAGGAGCACATACAACTATGCCAGACATAGTTCAACCCTCTGACAAACGTAAAACTAAATTCCTGCAAACAAATTGTACACTTACTATATATATATACATACATACATATCAAATATATATGCATATATAATAGAGATTGACAAAATGCTATATATATATAGGCGACATAATAAAACCTCCCTTATGCCGCGGCGCCCCTGGGTAAAACCTGACGAACGCACTCTCAATATCCACCATTTTGCAAACTTGTCTCAAAAGTAATGAGTCTCATTATAAATGGGCTTTTAAACCTAATCCCTGTTATCGGCAGTACTTTCAATCGTTTTGTTTGGTCAATGTGGGACTGTTTTCATTGCGTGAAATCTATGTAGATCATGGTTCACATACATGCATTAAGCGATGTTATCACTATTGACAATGTATATGCACCGATGTCGTTTAATGGCAAAAGACAGGCCCAGGTTTATTATTTTGAACTGTTTTTTCCTCTCAATCATAGCAATCGCTTACGTATCCGAAGGACAATTGTTGTTGTGTTATTAGCAGCCAAGCTACAATCTCTGACTCGTGTCAGTCAGACAGTGAGGAGGGGAGAGGGAGGCGCGGAAGGGCCGACTGGGGGAACCAGGCCTTGAGTGAAGCAGGTTTTTTCACGCTGGCTCACATTTTAACCACTGGCTAATTGGAAAATGTAATACAAAGTTCGATAATCCGCGCGAGCAGCCCTGCATATTGATTTCTTTAAGGTTCACGCCTCCCCCCCCCCCCCCCTCAACACACACACGCCCACCCTCGCCATCCCGTGAAGATAACGGTTTGGGAGAGGTGCATGTGACGTGTCCCAAGCGACGGGACCATATACAATGCTTCTTAAGTTATAATACTCCATTTGTACTTGACTTGACTACTCACCTCAAGTTATTTCTCTACTGAGAGACTAATATATGTATGTGGATTCTGAAAGCTACGGATGAGACAAATAAAACGGAATCGGCTATAAGGATTGATGACTGGTAGAAATAGACGTCAAACATACTAATTCATGTGAGGACCATAAGAATGAAGCCTCCCCCCCCCCCTCCCCCCGCTCTCACTGCATTCGTCCTTTACGTATCATCCAATTACCATAACAGGGGTTGAGATAATGTTATTAACAGTTAATGTGTTGCAGATACTATTCCCAGTCTGGGGATTGTTACACGTGTCACATCGAGTCGGTCACCGCGTTCATTGAACCAATGTCGGTAGTTTATGAATATTATCAATGGTGTAACTAACTGCGTTTGGTGGAACAAAACTTCAACATGCAATAAAAGAAAGGCTAATGCAAATATACATGTGTTTGCATCTCAACTCAGTGGTGAAACAAATCTTGTTTCAGAACACAAGTATGTTTGTTAATAAAGCAAAGCGACCAATCGAAACATTTAAAACAACGTCTCGGGAAGGAGTGAATCGTGTACACGGTTTGGGTTGGGCGGGATCAGAGGGACCCTCGCGCGGTTCGTTAAGTACTAAATACTATCGTTAAGGTAAAGGGCGGCACAAAAAAGTGCTCGCGCGCGTTAAATACACAAACAAAAACAAGGCACAACAATTGGAATGAGTTTGGTGGGTTTGGACCCCATTTATTTGCTTGATCATGAAATGGCATGACGGATGAATCAATCAATCCTTTGCGTATCAATGAGTTGCCTCTTGGAGGCCAGTCTTTGGGTGAAGATGAAATGTCATGCGAATGACAGACATGACAGCAGACATTCATCCTTGTGCACTGCAGGTAATCCGATGAAATGGGGCGGCGACCAGTCATTGCGGCGCCACAAGACTGTCGCCAACGGATGAAGACGATCGATATGCGATGAAGACGATGACGCGATCAACTATCTACAGTCTTATGTACAACGGCAGCAGAATGTAGCAAATCTACTTCTTGGCTGCTGCCTTCTTGGGCTTGGCTGCCGCCTTCTTGGGTTTAGCCGCAGCTTTCTTGGGTTTAGCCGCAGCGGCCTTCTTCGGCTTAGCAGCGGCCTTCTTGGGCTTGGCCGGACTCTTGGCTTTCTTGGCCTTGGCAGGACTCTTGGCCTTCTTGGGCTTAGCTGCGGCCTTGGTCTTCTTCGCGGCAGTCTTGGCCTTGGGCTTCTTGGCAGCTGCTTTCGGCTTGGTCGCCTTCTTGGGCTTCTTAGCGGCCTTCTTCACCTCGCCAAGGCGGAAGCTGCCAGAGGCACCAGAGCCCTTAGCCTGCTTCAAACCACCATTCTTCACACCAGCTCTCAGAGCCAGCTTCAGGTGCTGGTTGACAACCTTCTCGTCTTTGCCAACGTTGAAGTTCTTCACGATGTACTTGAGGATGGCTTGGCGGGAAGAGCCGCCCCTCTCCTTCAAACTGCTCACAGCTTGGCTGATCATCTCAGAATATTTGGGATGATCTGAGGGCTTCTTGGGCTTGGTCGTCTTCTTCTTGGGGCTCTTGGCAGCCTTGGCAGACTTGGCAGCAGGAGCTGCGACGGGAGCGCTGACGGCATCAGACATGATGAATTATCTTGAAGTCGAGTCAAATAAGTGTACAACAAAACGACACAGAGGTGCGTAGTTGGTTACCTGATGATCAGAGTAGTGAGAGGAAAGCCACTCAGTGCGCGGTATTTATAACCAGCGCGCGGACGTATTAGCGAGCCGCCTCACACCAGCCTTGCGAGCGAAGCGTTGTGTTAGAAATGGCGAGCTGAATGTGCTTGTCGCTGTAGATTTCACTCCCTCCGTCACTCATCCTCTGTCTATTACATTCAAATTTACACACCAATTCATTCTGAGAATCTCAGCTTTCATTTGATGCAACATTTGGACAGATCCACTCATAATTTCCCAATCAAAATATACTTTGAACGCCTACCTGTACTGGAAAATCTTGCGAAATCAAGACAAAAGTTTCAATTTTAGAATAATCAACACTCAAACCTTATCTCAAACTATATCAGGATGCACAGAAATGTCTCCTCTTTCAGATTTGGTAAAGGTTTCCAACTTACAGACTACAATTTGGACGGGTGATGCCGAAAAGCAAACGGCCACTAGCACATCGAATCAAGTCCTCAGCCCACACGCACTGCTGGCCTCCGACAAGCCGTTTCACAGCAAGGGTGCGTGTCGATCGCCATATCCCCCCGTACCGTCACCACTTGGGGGGGAAATAAACACAAGTATGTTATGAGCACGCTATATAGAGCAGAATTGACCCCATTATTTATGATCGATCAAAACATTTAAATACAAATTCATATTTATTTCCCCTAGACATGCATATGTGTATACGTACGCTATACACTCAGTGCAAATCATATAGGAGCACATACAACTATGCCAGACATAGTTCAACCCTCTGACAAACGTAAAACTAAATTCCTGCAAACAAATTGTACACTTACTATATATATATACATACATACATATCAAATATATATGCATATATAATAGAGATTGACAAAATGCTATATATATATAGGCGACATAATAAAACCTCCCTTATGCCGCGGCGCCCCTGGGTAAAACCTGACGAACGCACTCTCAATATCCACCATTTTGCAAACTTGTCTCAAAAGTAATGAGTCTCATTATAAATGGGCTTTTAAACCTAATCCCTGTTATCGGCAGTACTTTCAATCGTTTTGTTTGGTCAATGTGGGACTGTTTTCATTGCGTGAAATCTATGTAGATCATGGTTCACATACATGCATTAAGCGATGTTATCACTATTGACAATGTATATGCACCGATGTCGTTTAATGGCAAAAGACAGGCCCAGGTTTATTATTTTGAACTGTTTTTTCCTCTCAATCATAGCAATCGCTTACGTATCCGAAGGACAATTGTTGTTGTGTTATTAGCAGCCAAGCTACAATCTCTGACTCGTGTCAGTCAGACAGTGAGGAGGGGAGAGGGAGGCGCGGAAGGGCCAACTGGGGGAACCAGGCCTTGAGTGAAGCAGGTTTTTTCACGCTGGCTCACATTTTAACCACTGGCTAATTGGAAAATGTAATACAAAGTTCGATAATCCGCGCGAGCAGCCCTGCATATTGATTTCTTTAAGGTTCACGCCCCCCCCCCCCCGCCCCTCAACACACACACGCCTACCCTCGCCATCCCGTGAAGATAACGGTTTGGGAGAGGTGCATGTGACGTGTCCCAAGCGACGGGACCATATACAATGCTTCTTAAGTTATAATACTCCATTTGTACTTGACTTGACTACTCACCTCAAGTTATTTCTCTACTGAGAGACTAATATATGTATGTGGATTCTGAAAGCTACGGATGAGACAAATAAAACGGAATCGGCTATAAGGATTGATGACTGGTAGAAATAGACGGCAAACATACTAATTCATGTGAGGACCATAAGAATGAAGCCCCCCCCCCCTCCCCCCGCTCTCACTGCATTCGTCCTTTACGTATCATCCAATTACCATAACAGGGGTTGAGATAATGTTATTAACAGTTAATGTGTTGCAGATACTATTCCCAGCCTGGGGATTGTTACACGTGTCACATCGAGTCGGTCACCGCGTTCATTGAACCAATGTCGGTAGTTTATGAATATTATCAATGGTGTAACTAACTGCGTTTGGTGGAACAAAACTTCAACATGCAATAAAAGAAAGGCTAATGCAAATATACATGTGTTTGCATCTCAACTCAGTGGTGAAACAAATCTTGTTTCAGAACACAAGTATGTTTGTTAATAAAGCAAAGCGACCAATCGAAACATTTAAAACAACGTCTCGGGAAGGAGTGAATCGTGTACACGGTTTGGGTTGGGCGGGATCAGAGGGACCCTCGCGCGGTTCGTTAAGTACTAAATACTATCGTTAAGGTAAAGGGCGGCACAAAAAAGTGCTCGCGCGCGTTAAATAAACAAACAAAAACAAGGCACAACAATTGGAATGAGTTTGGTGGGTTTGGACCCCATTTATTTGCTTGATCATGAAATGGCATGACGGATGAATCAATCAATCCTTTGCGTATCAATGAGTTGCCTCTTGGAGGCCAGTCTTTGGGTGAAGATGAAATGTCATGCGAATGACAGACATGACAGCAGACATTCATCCTTGTGCACTGCAGGTAATCCGATGAAATGGGGCGGCGACCAGTCATTGCGGCGCCACAAGACTGTCGCCAACGGATGAAGACGATCGATATGCGATGAAGACGATGACGCGATCAACTATCTACAGTCTTATGTACAACGGCAGCAGAATGTAGCAAATCTACTTCTTGGCTGCTGCCTTCTTGGGCTTGGCTGCCGCCTTCTTGGGTTTAGCCGCAGCTTTCTTGGGTTTAGCCGCAGCGGCCTTCTTCGGCTTAGCAGCGGCCTTCTTGGGCTTGGCCGGACTCTTGGCTTTCTTGGCCTTGGCAGGACTCTTGGCCTTCTTGGGCTTAGCTGCGGCCTTGGTCTTCTTCGCGGCAGTCTTGGCCTTGGGCTTCTTGGCAGCTGCTTTCGGCTTGGTCGCCTTCTTGGGCTTCTTAGCGGCCTTCTTCACCTCGCCAAGGCGGAAGCTGCCAGAGGCACCAGAGCCCTTAGCCTGCTTCAAACCACCATTCTTCACACCAGCTCTCAGAGCCAGCTTCAGGTGCTGGTTGACAACCTTCTCGTCTTTGCCAACGTTGAAGTTCTTCACGATGTACTTGAGGATGGCTTGGCGGGAAGAGCCGCCCCTCTCCTTCAAACTGCTCACAGCTTGGCTGATCATCTCAGAATATTTGGGATGATCTGAGGGCTTCTTGGGCTTGGTCGTCTTCTTCTTGGGGCTCTTGGCAGCCTTGGCAGACTTGGCAGCAGGAGCTGCGACGGGAGCGCTGACGGCATCAGACATGATGAATTATCTTGAAGTCGAGTCAAATAAGTGTACAACAAAACGACACAGAGGTGCGTAGTTGGTTACCTGATGATCAGAGTAGTGAGAGGAAAGCCACTCAGTGCGCGGTATTTATAACCAGCGCGCGGACGTATTAGCGAGCCGCCTCACACCAGCCTTGCGAGCGAAGCGTTGTGTTAGAAATGGCGAGCTGAATGTGCTTGTCGCTGTAGATTTCACTCCCTCCGTCACTCATCCTCTGTCTATTACATTCAAATTTACACACCAATTCATTCTGAGAATCTCAGCTTTCATTTGATGCAACATTTGGACAGATCCACTCATAATTTCCCAATCAAAATATACTTTGAACGCCTACCTGTACTGGAAAATCTTGCGAAATCAAGACAAAAGTTATAATTTTAGAATAATCAACACTCAAACCTTATCTCAAACTATATCAGGATGCACAGAAATGTCTCCTCTTTCAGATTTGGTAAAGGTTTCCAACTTACAGACTACAATTTGGACGGGTGATGCCGAAAAGCAAACGGCCACTAGCACATCGAATCAAGTCCTCAGCCCACACGCACTGCTGGCCTCCGACAAGCCGTTTCACAGCAAGGGTGCGTGTCGATCGCCATATCCCCCCGTACCGTCACCACTTGGGGGGGAAATAAACACAAGTATGTTATGAGCACGCTATATAGAGCAGAATTGACCCCATTATTTATGATCGATCAAAACATTTAAATACAAATTCATATTTATTTCCCCTAGACATGCATATGTGTATACGTACGCTATACACTCAGTGCAAATCATATAGGAGCACATACAACTATGCCAGACATAGTTCAACCCTCTGACAAACGTAAAACTAAATTCCTGCAAACAAATTGTACACTTACTATATATATATACATACATACATATCAAATATATATGCATATATAATAGAGATTGACAAAATGCTATATATATATAGGCGACATAATAAAACCTCCCTTATGCCGCGGCGCCCCTGGGTAAAACCTGACGAACGCACTCTCAATATCCACCATTTTGCAAACTTGTCTCAAAAGTAATGAGTCTCATTATAAATGGGCTTTTAAACCTAATCCCTGTTATCGGCAGTACTTTCAATCGTTTTGTTTGGTCAATGTGGGACTGTTTTCATTGCGTGAAATCTATGTAGATCATGGTTCACATACATGCATTAAGCGATGTTATCACTATTGACAATGTATATGCACCGATGTCGTTTAATGGCAAAAGACAGGCCCAGGTTTATTATTTTGAACTGTTTTTTCCTCTCAATCATAGCAATCGCTTACGTATCCGAAGGACAATTGTTGTTGTGTTATTAGCAGCCAAGCTACATTCTCTGACTCGTGTCAGTCAGACAGTGAGGAGGGGAGAGGGAGGCGCGGAAGGGCCAACTGGGGGAACCAGGCCTTGAGTGAAGCAGGTTTTTTCACGCTGGCTCACATTTTAACCACTGGCTAATTGGAAAATGTAATACAAAGTTCGATAATCCGCGCGAGCAGCCCTGCATATTGATTTCTTTAAGGTTCACGCCCCCCCCCCCCCGCCCCTCAACACACACACGCCCACCCTCGCCATCCCGTGAAGATAACGGTTTGGGAGAGGTGCATGTGACGTGTCCCAAGCGACGGGACCATATACAATGCTTCTTAAGTTATAATACTCCATTTGTACTTGACTTGACTACTCACCTCAAGTTATTTCTCTACTGAGAGACTAATATATGTATGTGGATTCTGAAAGCTACGGATGAGACAAATAAAACGGAATCGGCTATAAGGATTGATGACTGGTAGAAATAGACGTCAAACATACTAATTCATGTGAGGACCATAAGAATGAAGCCCCCCCCCCCTCCCCCCGCTCTCACTGCATTCGTCCTTTACGTATCATCCAATTACCATAACAGGGGTTGAGATAATGTTATTAACAGTTAATGTGTTGCAGATACTATTCCCAGTCTGGGGATTGTTACGTGTCACATCGAGTCGGTCACCGCGTTCATTGAACCAATGTCGGTAGTTTATGAATATTATCAATGGTGTAACTAACTGCGTTTGGTGGAACAAAACTTCAACATGCAATAAAAGAAAGGCTAATGCAAATATACATGTGTTTGCATCTCAACTCAGTGGTGAAACAAATCTTGTTTCAGAACACAAGTATGTTTGTTAATAAAGCAAAGCGACCAATCGAAACATTTAAAACAACGTCTCGGGAAGGAGTGAATCGTGTACACGGTTTGGGTTGGGCGGGATCAGAGGGACCCTCGCGCGGTTCGTTAAGTACTAAATACTATCGTTAAGGTAAAGGGCGGCACAAAAAAGTGCTCGCGCGCGTTAAATAAACAAACAAAAACAAGGCACAACAATTGGAATGAGTTTGGTGGGTTTGGACCCCATTTATTTGCTTGATCATGAAATGGCATGACGGATGAATCAATCAATCCTTTGCGTATCAATGAGTTGCCTCTTGGAGGCCAGTCTTTGGGTGAAGATGAAATGTCATGCGAATGACAGACATGACAGCAGACATTCATCCTTGTGCACTGCAGGTAATCCGATGAAATGGGGCGGCGACCAGTCATTGCGGCGCCACAAGACTGTCGCCAACGGATGAAGACGATCGATATGCGATGAAGACGATGACGCGATCAACTATCTACAGTCTTATGTACAACGGCAGCAGAATGTAGCAAATCTACTTCTTGGCTGCTGCCTTCTTGGGCTTGGCTGCCGCCTTCTTGGGTTTAGCCGCAGCTTTCTTGGGTTTAGCCGCAGCGGCCTTCTTCGGCTTAGCAGCGGCCTTCTTGGGCTTGGCCGGACTCTTGGCTTTCTTGGCCTTGGCAGGACTCTTGGCCTTCTTGGGCTTAGCTGCGGCCTTGGTCTTCTTCGCGGCAGTCTTGGCCTTGGGCTTCTTGGCAGCTGCTTTCGGCTTGGTCGCCTTCTTGGGCTTCTTAGCGGCCTTCTTCACCTCGCCAAGGCGGAAGCTGCCAGAGGCACCAGAGCCCTTAGCCTGCTTCAAGCCACCATTCTTCACACCAGCTCTCAGAGCCAGCTTCAGGTGCTGGTTGACAACCTTCTCGTCTTTGCCAACGTTGAAGTTCTTCACGATGTACTTGAGGATGGCTTGGCGGGAAGAGCCGCCCCTCTCCTTCAAACTGCTCACAGCTTGGCTGATCATCTCAGAATATTTGGGATGATCTGAGGGCTTCTTGGGCTTGGTCGTCTTCTTCTTGGGGCTCTTGGCAGCCTTGGCAGACTTGGCAGCAGGAGCTGCGACGGGAGCGCTGACGGCATCAGACATGATGAATTATCTTGAAGTCGAGTCAAATAAGTGTACAACAAAACGACACAGAGGTGCGTAGTTGGTTACCTGATGATCAGAGTAGTGAGAGGAAAGCCACTCAGTGCGCGGTATTTATAACCAGCGCGCGGACGTATTAGCGAGCCGCCTCACACCAGCCTTGCGAGCGAAGCGTTGTGTTAGAAATGGCGAGCTGAATGTGCTTGTCGCTGTAGATTTCACTCCCTCCGTCACTCATCCTCTGTCTATTACATTCAAATTTACACACCAATTCATTCTGAGAATCTCAGCTTTCATTTGATGCAACATTTGGACAGATCCACTCATAATTTCCCAATCAAAATATACTTTGAACGCCTACCTGTACTGGAAAATCTTGCGAAATCAAGACAAAAGTTTCAATTTTAGAATAATCAACACTCAAACCTTATCTCAAACTATATCAGGATGCACAGAAATGTCTCCTCTTTTAGATTTGGTAAAGGTTTCCAACTTACAGACTACAATTTGGACGGGTGATGCCGAAAAGCAAACGGCCACTAGCACATCGAATCAAGTCCTCAGCCCACACGCACTGCTGGCCTCCGACAAGCCGTTTCACAGCAAGGGTGCGTGTCGATCGCCATATCCCCCCGTACCGTCACCACTTGGGGGGGAAATAAACACAAGTATGTTATGAGCACGCTATATAGAGCAGAATTGACCCCATTATTTATGATCGATCAAAACATTTAAATACAAATTCATATTTATTTCCCCTAGACATGCATATGTGTATACGTACGCTATACACTCAGTGCAAATCATATAGGAGCACATACAACTATGCCAGACATAGTTCAACCCTCTGACAAACGTAAAACTAAATTCCTGCAAACAAATTGTACACTTACTATATATATATACATACATACATATCAAATATATATGCATATATAATAGAGATTGACAAAATGCTATATATATATAGGCGACATAATAAAACCTCCCTTATGCCGCGGCGCCCCTGGGTAAAACCTGACGAACGCACTCTCAATATCCACCATTTTGCAAACTTGTCTCAAAAGTAATGAGTCTCATTATAAATGGGCTTTTAAACCTAATCCCTGTTATCGGCAGTACTTTCAATCGTTTTGTTTGGTCAATGTGGGACTGTTTTCATTGCGTGAAATCTATGTAGATCATGGTTCACATACATGCATTAAGCGATGTTATCACTATTGACAATGTATATGCACCGATGTCGTTTAATGGCAAAAGACAGGCCCAGGTTTATTATTTTGAACTGTTTTTTCCTCTCAATCATAGCAATCGCTTACGTATCCGAAGGACAATTGTTGTTGTGTTATTAGCAGCCAAGCTACAATCTCTGACTCGTGTCAGTCAGACAGTGAGGAGGGGAGAGGGAGGCGCGGAAGGGCCGACTGGGGGAACCAGGCCTTGAGTGAAGCAGGTTTTTTCACGCTGGCTCACATTTTAACCACTGGCTAATTGGAAAATGTAATACAAAGTTCGATAATCCGCGCGAGCAGCCCTGCATATTGATTTCTTTAAGGTTCACGCCTCCCCCCCCCCCCCCTCAACACACACACGCCCACCCTCGCCATCCCGTGAAGATAACGGTTTGGGAGAGGTGCATGTGACGTGTCCCAAGCGACGGGACCATATACAATGCTTCTTAAGTTATAATACTCCATTTGTACTTGACTTGACTACTCACCTCAAGTTATTTCTCTACTGAGAGACTAATATATGTATGTGGATTCTGAAAGCTACGGATGAGACAAATAAAACGGAATCGGCTATAAGGATTGATGACTGGTAGAAATAGACGTCAAACATACTAATTCATGTGAGGACCATAAGAATGAAGCCCCCCCCCCCCTCCCCCCGCTCTCACTGCATTCGTCCTTTACGTATCATCCAATTACCATAACAGGGGTTGAGATAATGTTATTAACAGTTAATGTGTTGCAGATACTATTCCCAGTCTGGGGATTGTTACACGTGTCACATCGAGTCGGTCACCGCGTTCATTGAACCAATGTCGGTAGTTTATGAATATTATCAATGGTGTAACTAACTGCGTTTGGTGGAACAAAACTTCAACATGCAATAAAAGAAAGGCTAATGCAAATATACATGTGTTTGCATCTCAACTCAGTGGTGAAACAAATCTTGTTTCAGAACACAAGTATGTTTGTTAATAAAGCAAAGCGACCAATCGAAACATTTAAAACAACGTCTCGGGAAGGAGTGAATCGTGTACACGGTTTGGGTTGGGCGGGATCAGAGGGACCCTCGCGCGGTTCGTTAAGTACTAAATACTATCGTTAAGGTAAAGGGCGGCACAAAAAAGTGCTCGCGCGCGTTAAATAAACAAACAAAAACAAGGCACAACAATTGGAATCAGTTTGGTGGGTTTGGACCCCATTTATTTGCTTGATCATGAAATGGCATGACGGATGAATCAATCAATCCTTTGCGTATCAATGAGTTGCCTCTTGGAGGCCAGTCTTTGGGTGAAGATGAAATGTCATGCGAATGACAGACATGACAGCAGACATTCATCCTTGTGCACTGCAGGTAATCCGATGAAATGGGGCGGCGACCAGTCATTGCGGCGCCACAAGACTGTCGCCAACGGATGAAGACGATCGATATGCGATGAAGACGATGACGCGATCAACTATCTACAGTCTTATGTACAACGGCAGCAGAATGTAGCAAATCTACTTCTTGGCTGCTGCCTTCTTGGGCTTGGCTGCCGCCTTCTTGGGTTTAGCCGCAGCTTTCTTGGGTTTAGCCGCAGCGGCCTTCTTCGGCTTAGCAGCGGCCTTCTTGGGCTTGGCCGGACTCTTGGCTTTCTTGGCCTTGGCAGGACTCTTGGCCTTCTTGGGCTTAGCTGCGGCCTTGGTCTTCTTCGCGGCAGTCTTGGCCTTGGGCTTCTTGGCAGCTGCTTTCGGCTTGGTCGCCTTCTTGGGCTTCTTAGCGGCCTTCTTCACCTCGCCAAGGCGGAAGCTGCCAGAGGCACCAGAGCCCTTAGCCTGCTTCAAACCACCATTCTTCACACCAGCTCTCAGAGCCAGCTTCAGGTGCTGGTTGACAACCTTCTCGTCTTTGCCAACGTTGAAGTTCTTCACGATGTACTTGAGGATGGCTTGGCGGGAAGAGCCGCCCCTCTCCTTCAAACTGCTCACAGCTTGGCTGATCATCTCAGAATATTTGGGATGATCTGAGGGCTTCTTGGGCTTGGTCGTCTTCTTCTTGGGGCTCTTGGCAGCCTTGGCAGACTTGGCAGCAGGAGCTGCGACGGGAGCGCTGACGGCATCAGACATGATGAATTATCTTGAAGTCGAGTCAAATAAGTGTACAACAAAACGACACAGAGGTGCGTAGTTGGTTACCTGATGATCAGAGTAGTGAGAGGAAAGCCACTCAGTGCGCGGTATTTATAACCAGCGCGCGGACGTATTAGCGAGCCGCCTCACACCAGCCTTGCGAGCGAAGCGTTGTGTTAGAAATGGCGAGCTGAATGTGCTTGTCGCTGTAGATTTCACTCCCTCCGTCACTCATCCTCTGTCTATTACATTCAAATTTACACACCAATTCATTCTGAGAATCTCAGCTTTCATTTGATGCAACATTTGGACAGATCCACTCATAATTTCCCAATCAAAATATACTTTGAACGCCTACCTGTACTGGAAAATCTTGCGAAATCAAGACAAAAGTTTCAATTTTAGAATAATCAACACTCAAACCTTATCTCAAACTATATCAGGATGCACAGAAATGTCTCCTCTTTCAGATTTGGTAAAGGTTTGCAACTTACAGACTACAATTTGGACGGGTGATGCCGAAAAGCAAACGGCCACTAGCACATCGAATCAAGTCCTCAGCCCACACGCACTGCTGGCCTCCGACAAGCCGTTTCACAGCAAGGGTGCGTGTCGATCGCCATATCCCCCCGTACCGTCACCACTTGGGGGGGAAATAAACACAAGTATGTTATGAGCACGCTATATAGAGCAGAATTGACCCCATTATTTATGATCGATCAAAACATTTAAATACAAATTCATATTTATTTCCCCTAGACATGCATATGTGTATACGTACGCTATACACTCAGTGCAAATCATATAGGAGCACATACAACTATGCCAGACATAGTTCAACCCTCTGACAAACGTAAAACTAAATTCCTGCAAACAAATTGTACACTTACTATATATATATACATACATACATACATATCAAATATATATGCATATATAATAGAGATTGACAAAATGCTATATATATATAGGCGACATAATAAAACCTCCCTTATGCCGCGGCGCCCCTGGGTAAAACCTGACGAACGCACTCTCAATATCCACCATTTTGCAAACTTGTCTCAAAAGTAATGAGTCTCATTATAAATGGGCTTTTAAACCTAATCCCTGTTATCGGCAGTACTTTCAATCGTTTTGTTTGGTCAATGTGGGACTGTTTTCATTGCGTGAAATCTATGTAGATCATGGTTCACATACATGCATTAAGCGATGTTATCACTATTGACAATGTATATGCACCGATGTCGTTTAATGGCAAAAGACAGGCCCAGGTTTATTATTTTGAACTGTTTTTTCCTCTCAATCATAGCAATCGCTTACGTATCCGAAGGACAATTGTTGTTGTGTTATTAGCAGCCAAGCTACAATCTCTGACTCGTGTCAGTCAGACAGTGAGGAGGGGAGAGGGAGGCGCGGAAGGGCCGACTGGGGGAACCAGGCCTTGAGTGAAGCAGGTTTTTTCACGCTGGCTCACATTTTAACCACTGGCTAATTGGAAAATGTAATACAAAGTTCGATAATCCGCGCGAGCAGCCCTGCATATTGATTTCTTTAAGGTTCACGCCTCCCCCCCCCCCCCTCAACACACACACGCCCACCCTCGCCATCCCGTGAAGATAACGGTTTGGGAGAGGTGCATGTGACGTGTCCCAAGCGACGGGACCATATACAATGCTTCTTAAGTTATAATACTCCATTTGTACTTGACTTGACTACTCACCTCAAGTTATTTCTCTACTGAGAGACTAATATATGTATGTGGATTCTGAAAGCTACGGATGAGACAAATAAAACGGAATCGGCTATAAGGATTGATGACTGGTAGAAATAGACGTCAAACATACTAATTCATGTGAGGACCATAAGAATGAAGCCCCCCCCCCTCCCCCCGCTCTCACTGCATTCGTCCTTTACGTATCATCCAATTACCATAACAGGGGTTGAGATAATGTTATTAACAGTTAATGTGTTGCAGATACTATTCCCAGTCTGGGGATTGTTACACGTGTCACATCGAGTCGGTCACCGCGTTCATTGAACCAATGTCGGTAGTTTATGAATATTATCAATGGTGTAACTAACTGCGTTTGGTGGAACAAAACTTCAACATGCAATAAAAGAAAGGCTAATGCAAATATACATGTGTTTGCATCTCAACTCAGTGGTGAAACAAATCTTGTTTCAGAACACAAGTATGTTTGTTAATAAAGCAAAGCGACCAATCGAAACATTTAAAACAACGTCTCGGGAAGGAGTGAATCGTGTACACGGTTTGGGTTGGGCGGGATCAGAGGGACCCTCGCGCGGTTCGTTAAGTACTAAATACTATCGTTAAGGTAAAGGGCGGCACAAAAAAGTGCTCGCGCGCGTTAAATAAACAAACAAAAACAAGGCACAACAATTGGAATGAGTTTGGTGGGTTTGGACCCCATTTATTTGCTTGATCATGAAATGGCATGACGGATGAATCAATCAATCCTTTGCGTATCAATGAGTTGCCTCTTGGAGGCCAGTCTTTGGGTGAAGATGAAATGTCATGCGAATGACAGACATGACAGCAGACATTCATCCTTGTGCACTGCAGGTAATCCGATGAAATGGGGCGGCGACCAGTCATTGCGGCGCCACAAGACTGTCGCCAACGGATGAAGACGATCGATATGCGATGAAGACGATGACGCGATCAACTATCTACAGTCTTATGTACAACGGCAGCAGAATGTAGCAAATCTACTTCTTGGCTGCTGCCTTCTTGGGCTTGGCTGCCGCCTTCTTGGGTTTAGCCGCAGCTTTCTTGGGTTTAGCCGCAGCGGCCTTCTTCGGCTTAGCAGCGGCCTTCTTGGGCTTGGCCGGACTCTTGGCTTTCTTGGCCTTGGCAGGACTCTTGGCCTTCTTGGGCTTAGCTGCGGCCTTGGTCTTCTTCGCGGCAGTCTTGGCCTTGGGCTTCTTGGCAGCTGCTTTCGGCTTGGTCGCCTTCTTGGGCTTCTTAGCGGCCTTCTTCACCTCGCCAAGGCGGAAGCTGCCAGAGGCACCAGAGCCCTTAGCCTGCTTCAAACCACCATTCTTCACACCAGCTCTCAGAGCCAGCTTCAGGTGCTGGTTGACAACCTTCTCGTCTTTGCCAACGTTGAAGTTCTTCACGATGTACTTGAGGATGGCTTGGCGGGAAGAGCCGCCCCTCTCCTTCAAACTGCTCACAGCTTGGCTGATCATCTCAGAATATTTGGGATGATCTGAGGGCTTCTTGGGCTTGGTCGTCTTCTTCTTGGGGCTCTTGGCAGCCTTGGCAGACTTGGCAGCAGGAGCTGCGACGGGAGCGCTGACGGCATCAGACATGATGAATTATCTTGAAGTCGAGTCAAATAAGTGTACAACAAAACGACACAGAGGTGCGTAGTTGGTTACCTGATGATCAGAGTAGTGAGAGGAAAGCCACTCAGTGCGCGGTATTTATAACCAGCGCGCGGACGTATTAGCGAGCCGCCTCACACCAGCCTTGCGAGCGAAGCGTTGTGTTAGAAATGGCTAGCTGAATGTGCTTGTCGCTGTAGATTTCACTCCCTCCGTCACTCATCCTCTGTCTATTACATTCAAATTTACACACCAATTCATTCTGAGAATCTCAGCTTTCATTTGATGCAACATTTGGACAGATCCACTCATAATTTCCCAATCAAAATATACTTTGAACGCCTACCTGTACTGGAAAATCTTGCGAAATCAAGACAAAAGTTTCAATTTTAGAATAATCAACACTCAAACCTTATCTCAAACTATATCAGGATGCACAGAAATGTCTCCTCTTTTAGATTTGGTAAAGGTTTCCAACTTACAGACTACAATTTGGACGGGTGATGCCGAAAAGCAAACGGCCACTAGCACATCGAATCAAGTCCTCAGCCCACACGCACTGCTGGCCTCCGACAAGCCGTTTCACAGCAAGGGTGCGTGTCGATCGCCATATCCCCCCGTACCGTCACCACTTGGGGGGGAAATAAACACAAGTATGTTATGAGCACGCTATATAGAGCAGAATTGACCCCATTATTTATGATCGATCAAAACATTTAAATACAAATTCATATTTATTTCCCCTAGACATGCATATGTGTATACGTACGCTATACACTCAGTGCAAATCATATAGGAGCACATACAACTATGCCAGACATAGTTCAACCCTCTGACAAACGTAAAACTAAATTCCTGCAAACAAATTGTACACTTACTATATATATATACATACATACATATCAAATATATATGCATATATAATAGAGATTGACAAAATGCTATATATATATAGGCGACATAATAAAACCTCCCTTATGCCGCGGCGCCCCTGGGTAAAACCTGACGAACGCACTCTCAATATCCACCATTTTGCAAACTTGTTTCAAAAGTAATGAGTCTCATTATAAATGGGCTTTTAAACCTAATCCCTGTTATCGGCAGTACTTTCAATCGTTTTGTTTGGTCAATGTGGGACTGTTTTCATTGCGTGAAATCTATGTAGATCATGGTTCACATACATGCATTAAGCGATGTTATCACTATTGACAATGTATATGCACCGATGTCGTTTAATGGCAAAAGACAGGCCCAGGTTTATTATTTTGAACTGTTTTTTCCTCTCAATCATAGCAATCGCTTACGTATCCGAAGGACAATTGTTGTTGTGTTATTAGCAGCCAAGCTACAATCTCTGACTCGTGTCAGTCAGACAGTGAGGAGGGGAGAGGGAGGCGCGGAAGGGCCGACTGGGGGAACCAGGCCTTGAGTGAAGCAGGTTTTTTCACGCTGGCTCACATTTTAACCACTGGCTAATTGGAAAATGTAATACAAAGTTCGATAATCCGCGCGAGCAGCCCTGCATATTGATTTCTTTAAGGTTCACGCCTCCCCCCCCCCCCCTCAACACACACACGCCCACCCTCGCCATCCCGTGAAGATAACGGTTTGGGAGAGGTGCATGTGACGTGTCCCAAGCGACGGGACCATATACAATGCTTCTTAAGTTATAATACTCCATTTGTACTTGACTTGACTACTCACCTCAAGTTATTTCTCTACTGAGAGACTAATATATGTATGTGGATTCTGAAAGCTACGGATGAGACAAATAAAACGGAATCGGCTATAAGGATTGATGACTGGTAGAAATAGACGTCAAACATACTAATTCATGTGAGGACCATAAGAATGAAGCCCCCCCCCCCCCTCCCCCCGCTCTCACTGCATTCGTCCTTTACGTATCATCCAATTACCATAACAGGGGTTGAGATAATGTTATTAACAGTTAATGTGTTGCAGACACTATTCCCAGTCTGGGGATTGTTACACGTGTCACATCGAGTCGGTCACCGCGTTCATTGAACCAATGTCGGTAGTTTATGAATATTATCAATGGTGTAACTAACTGCGTTTGGTGGAACAAAACTTCAACATGCAATAAAAGAAAGGCTAATGCAAATATACATGTGTTTGCATCTCAACTCAGTGGTGAAACAAATCTTGTTTCAGAACACAAGTATGTTTGTTAATAAAGCAAAGCGACCAATCGAAACATTTAAAACAACGTCTCGGGAAGGAGTGAATCGTGTACACGGTTTGGGTTGGGCGGGATCAGAGGGACCCTCGCGCGGTTCGTTAAGTACTAAATACTATCGTTAAGGTAAAGGGCGGCACAAAAAAGTGCTCGCGCGCGTTAAATAAACAAACAAAAACAAGGCACAACAATTGGAATGAGTTTGGTGGGTTTGGACCCCATTTATTTGCTTGATCATGAAATGGCATGACGGATGAATCAATCAATCCTTTGCGTATCAATGAGTTGCCTCTTGGAGGCCAGTCTTTGGGTGAAGATGAAATGTCATGCGAATGACAGACATGACAGCAGACATTCATCCTTGTGCACTGCAGGTAATCCGATGAAATGGGGCGGCGACCAGTCATTGCGGCGCCACAAGACTGTCGCCAACGGATGAAGACGATCGATATGCGATGAAGACGATGACGCGATCAACTATCTACAGTCTTATGTACAACGGCAGCAGAATGTAGCAAATCTACTTCTTGGCTGCTGCCTTCTTGGGCTTGGCTGCCGCCTTCTTGGGTTTAGCCGCAGCTTTCTTGGGTTTAGCCGCAGCGGCCTTCTTCGGCTTAGCAGCGGCCTTCTTGGGCTTGGCCGGACTCTTGGCTTTCTTGGCCTTGGCAGGACTCTTGGCCTTCTTGGGCTTAGCTGCGGCCTTGGTCTTCTTCGCGGCAGTCTTGGCCTTGGGCTTCTTGGCAGCTGCTTTCGGCTTGGTCGCCTTCTTGGGCTTCTTAGCGGCCTTCTTCACCTCGCCAAGGCGGAAGCTGCCAGAGGCACCAGAGCCCTTAGCCTGCTTCAAACCACCATTCTTCACACCAGCTCTCAGAGCCAGCTTCAGGTGCTGGTTGACAACCTTCTCGTCTTTGCCAACGTTGAAGTTCTTCACGATGTACTTGAGGATGGCTTGGCGGGAAGAGCCGCCCCTCTCCTTCAAACTGCTCACAGCTTGGCTGATCATCTCAGAATATTTGGGATGATCTGAGGGCTTCTTGGGCTTGGTCGTCTTCTTCTTGGGGCTCTTGGCAGCCTTGGCAGACTTGGCAGCAGGAGCTGCGACGGGAGCGCTGACGGCATCAGACATGATGAATTATCTTGAAGTCGAGTCAAATAAGTGTACAACAAAACGACACAGAGGTGCGTAGTTGGTTACCTGATGATCAGAGTAGTGAGAGGAAAGCCACTCAGTGCGCGGTATTTATAACCAGCGCGCGGACGTATTAGCGAGCCGCCTCACACCAGCCTTGCGAGCGAAGCGTTGTGTTAGAAATGGCTAGCTGAATGTGCTTGTCGCTGTAGATTTCACTCCCTCCGTCACTCATCCTCTGTCTATTACATTCAAATTTACACACCAATTCATTCTGAGAATCTCAGCTTTCATTTGATGCAACATTTGGACAGATCCACTCATAATTTCCCAATCAAAATATACTTTGAACGCCTACCTGTACTGGAAAATCTTGCGAAATCAAGACAAAAGTTTCAATTTTAGAATAATCAACACTCAAACCTTATCTCAAACTATATCAGGATGCACAGAAATGTCTCCTCTTTTAGATTTGGTAAAGGTTTCCAACTTACAGACTACAATTTGGACGGGTGATGCCGAAAAGCAAACGGCCACTAGCACATCGAATCAAGTCCTCAGCCCACACGCACTGCTGGCCTCCGACAAGCCGTTTCACAGCAAGGGTGCGTGTCGATCGCCATATCCCCCCGTACCGTCACCACTTGGGGGGGAAATAAACACAAGTATGTTATGAGCACGCTATATAGAGCAGAATTGACCCCATTATTTATGATCGATCAAAACATTTAAATACAAATTCATATTTATTTCCCCTAGACATGCATATGTGTATACGTACGCTATACACTCAGTGCAAATCATATAGGAGCACATACAACTATGCCAGACATAGTTCAACCCTCTGACAAACGTAAAACTAAATTCCTGCAAACAAATTGTACACTTACTATATATATATACATACATACATATCAAATATATATGCATATATAATAGAGATTGACAAAATGCTATATATATATAGGCGACATAATAAAACCTCCCTTATGCCGCGGCGCCCCTGGGTAAAACCTGACGAACGCACTCTCAATATCCACCATTTTGCAAACTTGTTTCAAAAGTAATGAGTCTCATTATAAATGGGCTTTTAAACCTAATCCCTGTTATCGGCAGTACTTTCAATCGTTTTGTTTGGTCAATGTGGGACTGTTTTCATTGCGTGAAATCTATGTAGATCATGGTTCACATACATGCATTAAGCGATGTTATCACTATTGACAATGTATATGCACCGATGTCGTTTAATGGCAAAAGACAGGCCCAGGTTTATTATTTTGAACTGTTTTTTCCTCTCAATCATAGCAATCGCTTACGTATCCGAAGGACAATTGTTGTTGTGTTATTAGCAGCCAAGCTACAATCTCTGACTCGTGTCAGTCAGACAGTGAGGAGGGGAGAGGGAGGCGCGGAAGGGCCGACTGGGGGAACCAGGCCTTGAGTGAAGCAGGTTTTTTCACGCTGGCTCACATTTTAACCACTGGCTAATTGGAAAATGTAATACAAAGTTCGATAATCCGCGCGAGCAGCCCTGCATATTGATTTCTTTAAGGTTCACGCCTCCCCCCCCCCCCCCTCAACACACACACGCCCACCCTCGCCATCCCGTGAAGATAACGGTTTGGGAGAGGTGCATGTGACGTGTCCCAAGCGACGGGACCATATACAATGCTTCTTAAGTTATAATACTCCATTTGTACTTGACTTGACTACTCACCTCAAGTTATTTCTCTACTGAGAGACTAATATATGTATGTGGATTCTGAAAGCTACGGATGAGACAAATAAAACGGAATCGGCTATAAGGATTGATGACTGGTAGAAATAGACGTCAAACATACTAATTCATGTGAGGACCATAAGAATGAAGCCCCCCCCCCCCCCTCCCCCCGCTCTCACTGCATTCGTCCTTTACGTATCATCCAATTACCATAACAGGGGTTGAGATAATGTTATTAACAGTTAATGTGTTGCAGATACTATTCCCAGTCTGGGGATTGTTACACGTGTCACATCGAGTCGGTCACCGCGTTCATTGAACCAATGTCGGTAGTTTATGAATATTATCAATGGTGTAACTAACTGCGTTTGGTGGAACAAAACTTCAACATGCAATAAAAGAAAGGCTAATGCAAATATACATGTGTTTGCATCTCAACTCAGTGGTGAAACAAATCTTGTTTCAGAACACAAGTATGTTTGTTAATAAAGCAAAGCGACCAATCGAAACATTTAAAACAACGTCTCGGGAAGGAGTGAATCGTGTACACGGTTTGGGTTGGGCGGGATCAGAGGGACCCTCGCGCGGTTCGTTAAGTACTAAATACTATCGTTAAGGTAAAGGGCGGCACAAAAAAGTGCTCGCGCGCGTTAAATAAACAAACAAAAACAAGGCACAACAATTGGAATGAGTTTGGTGGGTTTGGACCCCATTTATTTGCTTGATCATGAAATGGCATGACGGATGAATCAATCAATCCTTTGCGTATCAATGAGTTGCCTCTTGGAGGCCAGTCTTTGGGTGAAGATGAAATGTCATGCGAATGACAGACATGACAGCAGACATTCATCCTTGTGCACTGCAGGTAATCCGATGAAATGGGGCGGCGACCAGTCATTGCGGCGCCACAAGACTGTCGCCAACGGATGAAGACGATCGATATGCGATGAAGACGATGACGCGATCAACTATCTACAGTCTTATGTACAACGGCAGCAGAATGTAGCAAATCTACTTCTTGGCTGCTGCCTTCTTGGGCTTGGCTGCCGCCTTCTTGGGTTTAGCCGCAGCTTTCTTGGGTTTAGCCGCAGCGGCCTTCTTCGGCTTAGCAGCGGCCTTCTTGGGCTTGGCCGGACTCTTGGCTTTCTTGGCCTTGGCAGGACTCTTGGCCTTCTTGGGCTTAGCTGCGGCCTTGGTCTTCTTCGCGGCAGTCTTGGCCTTGGGCTTCTTGGCAGCTGCTTTCGGCTTGGTCGCCTTCTTGGGCTTCTTAGCGGCCTTCTTCACCTCGCCAAGGCGGAAGCTGCCAGAGGCACCAGAGCCCTTAGCCTGCTTCAAACCACCATTCTTCACACCAGCTCTCAGAGCCAGCTTCAGGTGCTGGTTGACAACCTTCTCGTCTTTGCCAACGTTGAAGTTCTTCACGATGTACTTGAGGATGGCTTGGCGGGAAGAGCCGCCCCTCTCCTTCAAACTGCTCACAGCTTGGCTGATCATCTCAGAATATTTGGGATGATCTGAGGGCTTCTTGGGCTTGGTCGTCTTCTTCTTGGGGCTCTTGGCAGCCTTGGCAGACTTGGCAGCAGGAGCTGCGACGGGAGCGCTGACGGCATCAGACATGATGAATTATCTTGAAGTCGAGTCAAATAAGTGTACAACAAAACGACACAGAGGTGCGTAGTTGGTTACCTGATGATCAGAGTAGTGAGAGGAAAGCCACTCAGTGCGCGGTATTTATAACCAGCGCGCGGACGTATTAGCGAGCCGCCTCACACCAGCCTTGCGAGCGAAGCGTTGTGTTAGAAATGGCGAGCTGAATGTGCTTGTCGCTGTAGATTTCACTCCCTCCGTCACTCATCCTCTGTCTATTACATTCAAATTTACACACCAATTCATTCTGAGAATCTCAGCTTTCATTTGATGCAACATTTGGACAGATCCACTCATAATTTCCCAATCAAAATATACTTTGAACGCCTACCTGTACTGGAAAATCTTGCGAAATCAAGACAAAAGTTTCAATTTTAGAATAATCAACACTCAAACCTTATCTCAAACTATATCAGGATGCACAGAAATGTCTCCTCTTTCAGATTTGGTAAAGGTTTCCAACTTACAGACTACAATTTGGACGGGTGATGCCGAAAAGCAAACGGCCACTAGCACATCGAATCAAGTCCTCAGCCCACACGCACTGCTGGCCTCCGACAAGCCGTTTCACAGCAAGGGTGCGTGTCGATCGCCATATCCCCCCGTACCGTCACCACTTGGGGGGGAAATAAACACAAGTATGTTATGAGCACGCTATATAGAGCAGAATTGACCCCATTATTTATGATCGATCAAAACATTTAAATACAAATTCATATTTATTTCCCCTAGACATGCATATGTGTATACGTACGCTATACACTCAGTGCAAATCATATAGGAGCACATACAACTATGCCAGACATAGTTCAACCCTCTGACAAACGTAAAACTAAATTCCTGCAAACAAATTGTACACTTACTATATATATATACATACATACATATCAAATATATATGCATATATAATAGAGATTGACAAAATGCTATATATATATAGGCGACATAATAAAACCTCCCTTATGCCGCGGCGCCCCTGGGTAAAACCTGACGAACGCACTCTCAATATCCACCATTTTGCAAACTTGTCTCAAAAGTAATGAGTCTCATTATAAATGGGCTTTTAAACCTAATCCCTGTTATCGGCAGTACTTTCAATCGTTTTGTTTGGTCAATGTGGGACTGTTTTCATTGCGTGAAATCTATGTAGATCATGGTTCACATACATGCATTAAGCGATGTTATCACTATTGACAATGTATATGCACCGATGTCGTTTAATGGCAAAAGACAGGCCCAGGTTTATTATTTTGAACTGTTTTTTCCTCTCAATCATAGCAATCGCTTACGTATCCGAAGGACAATTGTTGTTGTGTTATTAGCAGCCAAGCTACAATCTCTGACTCGTGTCAGTCAGACAGTGAGGAGGGGAGAGGGAGGCGCGGAAGGGCCGACTGGGGGAACCAGGCCTTGAGTGAAGCAGGTTTTTTCACGCTGGCTCACATTTTAACCACTGGCTAATTGGAAAATGTAATACAAAGTTCGATAATCCGCGCGAGCAGCCCTGCATATTGATTTCTTTAAGGTTCACGCCTCCCCCCCCCCCCTCAACACACACACGCCCACCCTCGCCATCCCGTGAAGATAACGGTTTGGGAGAGGTGCATGTGACGTGTCCCAAGCGACGGGACCATATACAATGCTTCTTAAGTTATAATACTCCATTTGTACTTGACTTGACTACTCACCTCAAGTTATTTCTCTACTGAGAGACTAATATATGTATGTGGATTCTGAAAGCTACGGATGAGACAAATAAAACGGAATCGGCTATAAGGATTGATGACTGGTAGAAATAGACGTCAAACATACTAATTCATGTGAGGACCATAAGAATGAAGCCCCCCCCCCCCTCCCCCCGCTCTCACTGCATTCGTCCTTTACGTATCATCCAATTACCATAACAGGGGTTGAGATAATGTTATTAACAGTTAATGTGTTGCAGATACTATTCCCAGTCTGGGGATTGTTACACGTGTCACATCGAGTCGGTCACCGCGTTCATTGAACCAATGTCGGTAGTTTATGAATATTATCAATGGTGTAACTAACTGCGTTTGGTGGAACAAAACTTCAACATGCAATAAAAGAAAGGCTAATGCAAATATACATGTGTTTGCATCTCAACTCAGTGGTGAAACAAATCTTGTTTCAGAACACAAGTATGTTTGTTAATAAAGCAAAGCGACCAATCGAAACATTTAAAACAACGTCTCGGGAAGGAGTGAATCGTGTACACGGTTTGGGTTGGGCGGGATCAGAGGGACCCTCGCGCGGTTCGTTAAGTACTAAATACTATCGTTAAGGTAAAGGGCGGCACAAAAAAGTGCTCGCGCGCGTTAAATAAACAAACAAAAACAAGGCACAACAATTGGAATGAGTTTGGTGGGTTTGGACCCCATTTATTTGCTTGATCATGAAATGGCATGACGGATGAATCAATCAATCCTTTGCGTATCAATGAGTTGCCTCTTGGAGGCCAGTCTTTGGGTGAAGATGAAATGTCATGCGAATGACAGACATGACAGCAGACATTCATCCTTGTGCACTGCAGGTAATCCGATGAAATGGGGCGGCGACCAGTCATTGCGGCGCCACAAGACTGTCGCCAACGGATGAAGACGATCGATATGCGATGAAGACGATGACGCGATCAACTATCTACAGTCTTATTTACAACGGCAGCAGAATGTAGCAAATCTACTTCTTGGCTGCTGCCTTCTTGGGCTTGGCTGCCGCCTTCTTGGGTTTAGCCGCAGCTTTCTTGGGTTTAGCCGCAGCGGCCTTTTTCGGCTTAGCAGCGGCCTTCTTGGGCTTGGCCGGACTCTTGGCTTTCTTGGCCTTGGCAGGACTCTTGGCCTTCTTGGGCTTAGCTGCGGCCTTGGTCTTCTTCGCGGCAGTCTTGGCCTTGGGCTTCTTGGCAGCTGCTTTCGGCTTGGTCGCCTTCTTGGGCTTCTTAGCGGCCTTCTTCACCTCGCCAAGGCGGAAGCTGCCAGAGGCACCAGAGCCCTTAGCCTGCTTCAAACCACCATTCTTCACACCAGCTCTCAGAGCCAGCTTCAGGTGCTGGTTGACAACCTTCTCGTCTTTGCCAACGTTGAAGTTCTTCACGATGTACTTGAGGATGGCTTGGCGGGAAGAGCCGCCCCTCTCCTTCAAACTGCTCACAGCTTGGCTGATCATCTCAGAATATTTGGGATGATCTGAGGGCTTCTTGGGCTTGGTCGTCTTCTTCTTGGGGCTCTTGGCAGCCTTGGCAGACTTGGCAGCAGGAGCTGCGACGGGAGCGCTGACGGCATCAGACATGATGAATTATCTTGAAGTCGAGTCAAATAAGTGTACAACAAAACGACACAGAGGTGCGTAGTTGGTTACCTGATGATCAGAGTAGTGAGAGGAAAGCCACTCAGTGCGCGGTATTTATAACCAGCGCGCGGACGTATTAGCGAGCCGCCTCACACCAGCCTTGCGAGCGAAGCGTTGTGTTAGAAATGGCGAGCTGAATGTGCTTGTCGCTGTAGATTTCACTCCCTCCGTCACTCATCCTCTGTCTATTACATTCAAATTTACACACCAATTCATTCTGAGAATCTCAGCTTTCATTTGATGCAACATTTGGACAGATCCACTCATAATTTCCCAATCAAAATATACTTTGAACGCCTACCTGTACTGGAAAATCTTGCGAAATCAAGACAAAAGTTTCAATTTTAGAATAATCAACACTCAAACCTTATCTCAAACTATATCAGGATGCACAGAAATGTCTCCTCTTTCAGATTTGGTAAAGGTTTCCAACTTACAGACTACAATTTGGACGGGTGATGCCGAAAAGCAAACGGCCACTAGCACATCGAATCAAGTCCTCAGCCCACACGCACTGCTGGCCTCCGACAAGCCGTTTCACAGCAAGGGTGCGTGTCGATCGCCATATCCCCCCGTACCGTCACCACTTGGGGGGGAAATAAACACAAGTATGTTATGAGCACGCTATATAGAGCAGAATTGACCCCATTATTTATGATCGATCAAAACATTTAAATACAAATTAATATTTATTTCCCCTAGACATGCATATGTGTATACGTACGCTATACACTCAGTGCAAATCATATAGGAGCACATACAACTATGCCAGACATAGTTCAACCCTCTGACAAACGTAAAACTAAATTCCTGCAAACAAATTGTACACTTACTATATATATATACATACATACATATCAAATATATATGCATATATAATAGAGATTGACAAAATGCTATATATATATAGGCGACATAATAAAACCTCCCTTATGCCGCGGCGCCCCTGGGTAAAACCTGACGAACGCACTCTCAATATCCACCATTTTGCAAACTTGTCTCAAAAGTAATGAGTCTCATTATAAATGGGCTTTTAAACCTAATCCCTGTTATCGGCAGTACTTTCAATCGTTTTGTTTGGTCAATGTGGGACTGTTTTCATTGCGTGAAATCTATGTAGATCATGGTTCACATACATGCATTAAGCGATGTTATCACTATTGACAATGTATATGCACCGATGTCGTTTAATGGCAAAAGACAGGCCCAGGTTTATTATTTTGAACTGTTTTTTCCTCTCAATCATAGCAATCGCTTACGTATCCGAAGGACAATTGTTGTTGTGTTATTAGCAGCCAAGCTACAATCTCTGACTCGTGTCAGTCAGACAGTGAGGAGGGGAGAGGGAGGCGCGGAAGGGCCGACTGGGGGAACCAGGCCTTGAGTGAAGCAGGTTTTTTCACGCTGGCTCACATTTTAACCACTGGCTAATTGGAAAATGTAATACAAAGTTCGATAATCCGCGCGAGCAGCCCTGCATATTGATTTCTTTAAGGTTCACGCCCCCCCCCCCTCAACACACACACGCCCACCCTCGCCATCCCGTGAAGATAACGGTTTGGGAGAGGTGCATGTGACGTGTCCCAAGCGACGGGACCATATACAATGCTTCTTAAGTTATAATACTCCATTTGTACTTGACTTGACTACTCACCTCAAGTTATTTCTCTACTGAGAGACTAATATATGTATGTGGATTCTGAAAGCTACGGATGAGACAAATAAAACGGAATCGGCTATAAGGATTGATGACTGGTAGAAATAGACGTCAAACATACTAATTCATGTGAGGACCATAAGAATGAAGCCCCCCCCCCTCCCCCCGCTCTCACTGCATTCGTCCTTTACGTATCATCCAATTACCATAACAGGGGTTGAGATAATGTTATTAACAGTTAATGTGTTGCAGATACTATTCCCAGTCTGGGGATTGTTACACGTGTCACATCGAGTCGGTCACCGCGTTCATTGAACCAATGTCGGTAGTTTATGAATATTATCAATGGTGTAACTAACTGCGTTTGGTGGAACAAAACTTCAACATGCAATAAAAGAAAGGCTAATGCAAATATACATGTGTTTGCATCTCAACTCAGTGGTGAAACAAATCTTGTTTCAGAACACAAGTATGTTTGTTAATAAAGCAAAGCGACCAATCGAAACATTTAAAACAACGTCTCGGGAAGGAGTGAATCGTGTACACGGTTTGGGTTGGGCGGGATCAGAGGGACCCTCGCGCGGTTCGTTAAGTACTAAATACTATCGTTAAGGTAAAGGGCGGCACAAAAAAGTGCTCGCGCGCGTTAAATAAACAAACAAAAACAAGGCACAACAATTGGAATGAGTTTGGTGGGTTTGGACCCCATTTATTTGCTTGATCATGAAATGGCATGACGGATGAATCAATCAATCCTTTGCGTATCAATGAGTTGCCTCTTGGAGGCCAGTCTTTGGGTGAAGATGAAATGTCATGCGAATGACAGACATGACAGCAGACATTCATCCTTGTGCACTGCAGGTAATCCGATGAAATGGGGCGGCGACCAGTCATTGCGGCGCCACAAGACTGTCGCCAACGGATGAAGACGATCGATATGCGATGAAGACGATGACGCGATCAACTATCTACAGTCTTATGTACAACGGCAGCAGAATGTAGCAAATCTACTTCTTGGCTGCTGCCTTCTTGGGCTTGGCTGCCGCCTTCTTGGGTTTAGCCGCAGCTTTCTTGGGTTTAGCCGCAGCGGCCTTTTTCGGCTTAGCAGCGGCCTTCTTGGGCTTGGCCGGACTCTTGGCTTTCTTGGCCTTGGCAGGACTCTTGGCCTTCTTGGGCTTAGCTGCGGCCTTGGTCTTCTTCGCGGCAGTCTTGGCCTTGGGCTTCTTGGCAGCTGCTTTCGGCTTGGTCGCCTTCTTGGGCTTCTTAGCGGCCTTCTTCACCTCGCCAAGGCGGAAGCTGCCAGAGGCACCAGAGCCCTTAGCCTGCTTCAAACCACCATTCTTCACACCAGCTCTCAGAGCCAGCTTCAGGTGCTGGTTGACAACCTTCTCGTCTTTGCCAACGTTGAAGTTCTTCACGATGTACTTGAGGATGGCTTGGCGGGAAGAGCCGCCCCTCTCCTTCAAACTGCTCACAGCTTGGCTGATCATCTCAGAATATTTGGGATGATCTGAGGGCTTCTTGGGCTTGGTCGTCTTCTTCTTGGGGCTCTTGGCAGCCTTGGCAGACTTGGCAGCAGGAGCTGCGACGGGAGCGCTGACGGCATCAGACATGATGAATTATCTTGAAGTCGAGTCAAATAAGTGTACAACAAAACGACACAGAGGTGCGTAGTTGGTTACCTGATGATCAGAGTAGTGAGAGGAAAGCCACTCAGTGCGCGGTATTTATAACCAGCGCGCGGACGTATTAGCGAGCCGCCTCACACCAGCTATGCGAGCGAAGCGTTGTGTTAGAAATGGCGAGCTGAATGTGCTTGTCGCTGTAGATTTCACTCCCTCCGTCACTCATCCTCTGTCTATTACATTCAAATTTACACACCAATTCATTCTGAGAATCTCAGCTTTCATTTGATGCAACATTTGGACAGATCCACTCATAATTTCCCAATCAAAATATACTTTGAACGCCTACCTGTACTGGAAAATCTTGCGAAATCAAGACAAAAGTTTCAATTTTAGAATAATCAACACTCAAACCTTATCTCAAACTATATCAGGATGCACAGAAATGTCTCCTCTTTCAGATTTGGTAAAGGTTTCCAACTTACAGACTACAATTTGGACGGGTGATGCCGAAAAGCAAACGGCCACTAGCACATCGAATCAAGTCCTCAGCCCACACGCACTGCTGGCCTCCGACAAGCCGTTTCACAGCAAGGGTGCGTGTCGATCGCCATATCCCCCCGTACCGTCACCACTTGGGGGGGAAATAAACACAAGTATGTTATGAGCACGCTATATAGAGCAGAATTGACCCCATTATTTATGATCGATCAAAACATTTAAATACAAATTCATATTTATTTCCCCTAGACATGCATATGTGTAAACGTACGCTATACACTCAGTGCAAATCATATAGGAGCACATACAACTATGCCAGACATAGTTCAACCCTCTGACAAACGTAAAACTAAATTCCTGCAAACAAATTGTACACTTACTATATATATATACATACATACATATCAAATATATATGCATATATAATAGAGATTGACAAAATGCTATATATATATAGGCGACATAATAAAACCTCCCTTATGCCGCGGCGCCCCTGGGTAAAACCTGACGAACGCACTCTCAATATCCACCATTTTGCAAACTTGTCTCAAAAGTAATGAGTCTCATTATAAATGGGCTTTTAAACCTAATCCCTGTTATCGGCAGTACTTTCAATCGTTTTGTTTGGTCAATGTGGGACTGTTTTCATTGCGTGAAATCTATGTAGATCATGGTTCACATACATGCATTAAGCGATGTTATCACTATTGACAATGTATATGCACCGATGTCGTTTAATGGCAAAAGACAGGCCCAGGTTTATTATTTTGAACTGTTTTTTCCTCTCAATCATAGCAATCGCTTACGTATCCGAAGGACAATTGTTGTTGTGTTATTAGCAGCCAAGCTACAATCTCTGACTCGTGTCAGTCAGACAGTGAGGAGGGGAGAGGGAGGCGCGGAAGGGCCGACTGGGGGAACCAGGCCTTGAGTGAAGCAGGTTTTTTCACGCTGGCTCACATTTTAACCACTGGCTAATTGGAAAATGTAATACAAAGTTCGATAATCCGCGCGAGCAGCCCTGCATATTGATTTCTTTAAGGTTCACGCCCCCCCCCCCCCTCAACACACACACGCCCACCCTCGCCATCCCGTGAAGATAACGGTTTGGGAGAGGTGCATGTGACGTGTCCCAAGCGACGGGACCATATACAATGCTTCTTAAGTTATAATACTCCATTTGTACTTGACT
The DNA here is from genome assembly GCA_964019135.1 of Arenicola marina. Lineage (NCBI taxonomy): Eukaryota > Metazoa > Annelida > Polychaeta > Arenicolidae > Arenicola > Arenicola marina. The sequence continues at coordinate 20,722,031 of OZ025262.1, forward strand.
TGACTACTCACCTCAAGTTATTTCTCTACTGAGAGACTAATATATGTATGTGGATTCTGAAAGCTACGGATGAGACAAATAAAACGGAATCGGCTATAAGGATTGATGACTGGTAGAAATAGACGTCAAACATACTAATTCATGTGAGGACCATAAGAATGAAGCCACCCCCCCCTCCCCCCGCTCTCACTGCATTCGTCCTTTACGTATCATCCAATTACCATAACAGGGGTTGAGATAATGTTATTAACAGTTAATGTGTTGCAGATACTATTCCCAGTCTGGGGATTGTTACACGTGTCACATCGAGTCGGTCACCGCGTTCATTGAACCAATGTCGGTAGTTTATGAATATTATCAATGGTGTAACTAACTGCGTTTGGTGGAACAAAACTTCAACATGCAATAAAAGAAAGGCTAATGCAAATATACATGTGTTTGCATCTCAACTCAGTGGTGAAACAAATCTTGTTTCAGAACACAAGTATGTTTGTTAATAAAGCAAAGCGACCAATCGAAACATTTAAAACAACGTCTCGGGAAGGAGTGAATCGTGTACACGGTTTGGGTTGGGCGGGATCAGAGGGACCCTCGCGCGGTTCGTTAAGTACTAAATACTATCGTTAAGGTAAAGGGCGGCACAAAAAAGTGCTCGCGCGCGTTAAATAAACAAACAAAAACAAGGCACAACAATTGGAATGAGTTTGGTGGGTTTGGACCCCATTTATTTGCTTGATCATGAAATGGCATGACGGATGAATCAATCAATCCTTTGCGTATCAATGAGTTGCCTCTTGGAGGCCAGTCTTTGGGTGAAGATGAAATGTCATGCGAATGACAGACATGACAGCAGACATTCATCCTTGTGCACTGCAGGTAATCCGATGAAATGGGGCGGCGACCAGTCATTGCGGCGCCACAAGACTGTCGCCAACGGATGAAGACGATCGATATGCGATGAAGACGATGACGCGATCAACTATCTACAGTCTTATGTACAACGGCAGCAGAATGTAGCAAACCTACTTCTTGGCTGCTGCCTTCTTGGGCTTGGCTGCCGCCTTCTTGGGTTTAGCCGCAGCTTTCTTGGGTTTAGCCGCAGCGGCCTTCTTCGGCTTAGCAGCGGCCTTCTTGGGCTTGGCCGGACTCTTGGCTTTCTTGGCCTTGGCAGGACTCTTGGCCTTCTTGGGCTTAGCTGCGGCCTTGGTCTTCTTCGCGGCAGTCTTGGCCTTGGGCTTCTTGGCAGCTGCTTTCGGCTTGGTCGCCTTCTTGGGCTTCTTAGCGGCCTTCTTCACCTCGCCAAGGCGGAAGCTGCCAGAGGCACCAGAGCCCTTAGCCTGCTTCAAACCACCATTCTTCACACCAGCTCTCAGAGCCAGCTTCAGGTGCTGGTTGACAACCTTCTCGTCTTTGCCAACGTTGAAGTTCTTCACGATGTACTTGAGGATGGCTTGGCGGGAAGAGCCGCCCCTCTCCTTCAAACTGCTCACAGATTGGCTGATCATCTCAGAATATTTGGGATGATCTGAGGGCTTCTTGGGCTTGGTCGTCTTCTTCTTGGGGCTCTTGGCAGCCTTGGCAGACTTGGCAGCAGGAGCTGCGACGGGAGCGCTGACGGCATCAGACATGATGAATTATCTTGAAGTCGAGTCAAATAAGTGTACAACAAAACGACACAGAGGTGCGTAGTTGGTTACCTGATGATCAGAGTAGTGAGAGGAAAGCCACTCAGTGCGCGGTATTTATAACCAGCGCGCGGACGTATTAGCGAGCCGCCTCACACCAGCCTTGCGAGCGAAGCGTTGTGTTAGAAATGGCGAGCTGAATGTGCTTGTCGCTGTAGATTTCACTCCCTCCGTCACTCATCCTCTGTCTATTACATTCAAATTTACACACCAATTCATTCTGAGAATCTCAGCTTTCATTTGATGCAACATTTGGACAGATCCACTCATAATTTCCCAATCAAAATATACTTTGAACGCCTACCTGTACTGGAAAATCTTGCGAAATCAAGACAAAAGTTTCAATTTTAGAATAATCAACACTCAAACCTTATCTCAAACTATATCAGGATGCACAGAAATGTCTCCTCTTTCAGATTTGATAAAGGTTTCCAACTTACAGACTACAATTTGGACGGGTGATGCCGAAAAGCAAACGGCCACTAGCACATCGAATCAAGTCCTCAGCCCACACGCACTGCTGGCCTCCGACAAGCCGTTTCACAGCAAGGGTGCGTGTCGATCGCCATATCCCCCCGTACCGTCACCACTTGGGGGGGAAATAAACACAAGTATGTTATGAGCACGCTATATAGAGCAGAATTGACCCCATTATTTATGATCGATCAAAACATTTAAATACAAATTCATATTTATTTCCCCTAGACATGCATATGTGTATACGTACGCTATACACTCAGTGCAAATCATATAGGAGCACATACAACTATGCCAGACATAGTTCAACCCTCTGACAAACGTAAAACTAAATTCCTGCAAACAAATTGTACACTTACTATATATATATACATACATACATATCAAATATATATGCATATATAATAGAGATTGACAAAATGCTATATATATATAGGCGACATAATAAAACCTCCCTTATGCCGCGGCGCCCCTGGGTAAAACCTGACGAACGCACTCTCAATATCCACCATTTTGCAAACTTGTCTCAAAAGTAATGAGTCTCATTATAAATGGGCTTTTAAACCTAATCCCTGTTATCGGCAGTACTTTCAATCGTTTTGTTTGGTCAATGTGGGACTGTTTTCATTGCGTGAAATCTATGTAGATCATGGTTCACATACATGCATTAAGCGATGTTATCACTATTGACAATGTATATGCACCGATGTCGTTTAATGGCAAAAGACAGGCCCAGGTTTATTATTTTGAACTGTTTTTTCCTCTCAATCATAGCAATCGCTTACGTATCCGAAGGACAATTGTTGTTGTGTTATTAGCAGCCAAGCTACAATCTCTGACTCGTGTCAGTCAGACAGTGAGGAGGGGAGAGGGAGGCGCGGAAGGGCCGACTGGGGGAACCAGGCCTTGAGTGAAGCAGGTTTTTTCACGCTGGCTCACATTTTAACCACTGGCTAATTGGAAAATGTAATACAAAGTTCGATAATCCGCGCGAGCAGCCCTGCATATTGATTTCTTTAAGGTTCACGCCTCCCCCCCCCCCCCCCTCAACACACACACGCCCACCCTCGCCATCCCGTGAAGATAACGGTTTGGGAGAGGTGCATGTGACGTGTCCCAAGCGACGGGACCATATACAATGCTTCTTAAGTTATAATACTCCATTTGTACTTGACTTGACTACTCACCTCAAGTTATTTCTCTACTGAGAGACTAATATATGTATGTGGATTCTGAAAGCTACGGATGAGACAAATAAAACGGAATCGGCTATAAGGATTGATGACTGGTAGAAATAGACGTCAAACATACTAATTCATGTGAGGACCATAAGAATGAAGCCCCCCCCCCTCCCCCCGCTCTCACTGCATTCGTCCTTTACGTATCATCCAATTACCATAACAGGGGTTGAGATAATGTTATTAACAGTTAATGTGTTGCAGATACTATTCCCAGTCTGGGGATTGTTACACGTGTCACATCGAGTCGGTCACCGCGTTCATTGAACCAATGTCGGTAGTTTATGAATATTATCAATGGTGTAACTAACTGCGTTTGGTGGAACAAAACTTCAACATGCAATAAAAGAAAGGCTAATGCAAATATACATGTGTTTGCATCTCAACTCAGTGGTGAAACAAATCTTGTTTCAGAACACAAGTATGTTTGTTAATAAAGCAAAGCGACCAATCGAAACATTTAAAACAACGTCTCGGGAAGGAGTGAATCGTGTACACGGTTTGGGTTGGGCGGGATCAGAGGGACCCTCGCGCGGTTCGTTAAGTACTAAATACTATCGTTAAGGTAAAGGGCGGCACAAAAAAGTGCTCGCGCGCGTTAAATAAACAAACAAAAACAAGGCACAACAATTGGAATGAGTTTGGTGGGTTTGGACCCCATTTATTTGCTTGATCATGAAATGGCATGACGGATGAATCAATCAATCCTTTGCGTATCAATGAGTTGCCTCTTGGAGGCCAGTCTTTGGGTGAAGATGAAATGTCATGCGAATGACAGACATGACAGCAGACATTCATCCTTGTGCACTGCAGGTAATCCGATGAAATGGGGCGGCGACCAGTCATTGCGGCGCCACAAGACTGTCGCCAACGGATGAAGACGATCGATATGCGATGAAGACGATGACGCGATCAACTATCTACAGTCTTATGTACAACGGCAGCAGAATGTAGCAAATCTACTTCTTGGCTGCTGCCTTCTTGGGCTTGGCTGCCGCCTTCTTGGGTTTAGCCGCAGCTTTCTTGGGTTTAGCCGCAGCGGCCTTCTTCGGCTTAGCAGCGGCCTTCTTGGGCTTGGCCGGACTCTTGGCTTTCTTGGCCTTGGCAGGACTCTTGGCCTTCTTGGGCTTAGCTGCGGCCTTGGTCTTCTTCGCGGCAGTCTTGGCCTTGGGCTTCTTGGCAGCTGCTTTCGGCTTGGTCGCCTTCTTGGGCTTCTTAGCGGCCTTCTTCACCTCGCCAAGGCGGAAGCTGCCAGAGGCACCAGAGCCCTTAGCCTGCTTCAAACCACCATTCTTCACACCAGCTCTCAGAGCCAGCTTCAGGTGCTGGTTGACGACCTTCTCGTCTTTGCCAACGTTGAAGTTCTTCACGATGTACTTGAGGATGGCTTGGCGGGAAGAGCCGCCCCTCTCCTTCAAACTGCTCACAGCTTGGCTGATCATCTCAGAATATTTGGGATGATCTGAGGGCTTCTTGGGCTTGGTCGTCTTCTTCTTGGGGCTCTTGGCAGCCTTGGCAGACTTGGCAGCAGGAGCTGCGACGGGAGCGCTGACGGCATCAGACATGATGAATTATCTTGAAGTCGAGTCAAATAAGTGTACAACAAAACGACACAGAGGTGCGTAGTTGGTTACCTGATGATCAGAGTAGTGAGAGGAAAGCCACTCAGTGCGCGGTATTTATAACCAGCGCGCGGACGTATTAGCGAGCCGCCTCACACCAGCCTTGCGAGCGAAGCGTTGTGTTAGAAATGGCGAGCTGAATGTGCTTGTCGCTGTAGATTTCACTCCCTCCGTCACTCATCCTCTGTCTATTACATTCAAATTTACACACCAATTCATTCTGAGAATCTCAGCTTTCATTTGATGCAACATTTGGACAGATCCACTCATAATTTCCCAATCAAAATATACTTTGAACGCCTACCTGTACTGGAAAATCTTGCGAAATCAAGACAAAAGTTTCAATTTTAGAATAATCAACACTCAAACCTTATCTCAAACGATATCAGGATGCACAGAAATGTCTCCTCTTTCAGATTTGGTAAAGGTTTCCAACTTACAGACTACAATTTGGACGGGTGATGCCGAAAAGCAAACGGCCACTAGCACATCGAATCAAGTCCTCAGCCCACACGCACTGCTGGCCTCCGACAAGCCGTTTCACAGCAAGGGTGCGTGTCGATCGCCGTATCCCCCCGTACCGTCACCACTTGGGGGGGAAATAAACACAAGTATGTTATGAGCACGCTATATAGAGCAGAATTGACCCCATTATTTATGATCGATCAAAACATTTAAATACAAATTCATATTTATTTCCCCTAGACATGCATATGTGTATACGTACGCTATACACTCAGTGCAAATCATATAGGAGCACATACAACTATGCCAGACATAGTTCAACCCTCTGACAAACGTAAAACTAAATTCCTGCAAACAAATTGTACACTTACTATATATATATACATACATACATATCAAATATATATGCATATATAATAGAGATTGACAAAATGCTATATATATATAGGCGACATAATAAAACCTCCCTTATGCCGCGGCGCCCCTGGGTAAAACCTGACGAACGCACTCTCAATATCCACCATTTTGCAAACTTGTCTCAAAAGTAATGAGTCTCATTATAAATGGGCTTTTAAACCTAATCCCTGTTATCGGCAGTACTTTCAATCGTTTTGTTTGGTCAATGTGGGACTGTTTTCATTGCGTGAAATCTATGTAGATCATGGTTCACATACATGCATTAAGCGATGTTATCACTATTGACAATGTATATGCACCGATGTCGTTTAATGGCAAAAGACAGGCCCAGGTTTATTATTTTGAACTGTTTTTTCCTCTCAATCATAGCAATCGCTTACGTATCCGAAGGACAATTGTTGTTGTGTTATTAGCAGCCAAGCTACAATCTCTGACTCGTGTCAGTCAGACAGTGAGGAGGGGAGAGGGAGGCGCGGAAGGGCCGACTGGGGGAACCAGGCCTTGAGTGAAGCAGGTTTTTTCACGCTGGCTCACATTTTAACCACTGGCTAATTGGAAAATGTAATACAAAGTTCGATAATCCGCGCGAGCAGCCCTGCATATTGATTTCTTTAAGGTTCACGCCTCCCCCCCCCCCCCCTCAACACACACACGCCCACCCTCGCCATCCCGTGAAGATAACGGTTTGGGAGAGGTGCATGTGACGTGTCCCAAGCGACGGGACCATATACAATGCTTCTTAAGTTATAATACTCCATTTGTACTTGACTTGACTACTCACCTCAAGTTATTTCTCTACTGAGAGACTAATATATGTATGTGGATTCTGAAAGCTACGGATGAGACAAATAAAACGGAATCGGCTATAAGGATTGATGACTGGTAGAAATAGACGTCAAACATACTAATTCATGTGAGGACCATAAGAATGAAGGCCCCCCCCCTCCCCCCGCTCTCACTGCATTCGTCCTTTACGTATCATCCAATTACCATAACAGGGGTTGAGATAATGTTATTAACAGTTAATGTGTTGCAGATACTATTCCCAGTCTGGGGATTGTTACACGTGTCACATCGAGTCGGTCACCGCGTTCATTGAACCAATGTCGGTAGTTTATGAATATTATCAATGGTGTAACTAACTGCGTTTGGTGGAACAAAACTTCAACATGCAATAAAAGAAAGGCTAATGCAAATATACATGTGTTTGCATCTCAACTCAGTGGTGAAACAAATCTTGTTTCAGAACACAAGTATGTTTGTTAATAAAGCAAAGCGACCAATCGAAACATTTAAAACAACGTCTCGGGAAGGAGTGAATCGTGTACACGGTTTGGGTTGGGCGGGATCAGAGGGACCCTCGCGCGGTTCGTTAAGTACTAAATACTATCGTTAAGGTAAAGGGCGGCACAAAAAAGTGCTCGCGCGCGTTAAATAAACAAACAAAAACAAGGCACAACAATTGGAATGAGTTTGGTGGGTTTGGACCCCATTTATTTGCTTGATCATGAAATGGCATGACGGATGAATCAATCAATCCTTTGCGTATCAATGAGTTGCCTCTTGGAGGCCAGTCTTTGGGTGAAGATGAAATGTCATGCGAATGACAGACATGACAGCAGACATTCATCCTTGTGCACTGCAGGTAATCCGATGAAATGGGGCGGCGACCAGTCATTGCGGCGCCACAAGGCTGTCGCCAACGGATGAAGACGATCGATATGCGATGAAGACGATGACGCGATCAACTATCTACAGTCTTATGTACAACGGCAGCAGAATGTAGCAAATCTACTTCTTGGCTGCTGCCTTCTTGGGCTTGGCTGCCGCCTTCTTGGGTTTAGCCGCAGCTTTCTTGGGTTTAGCCGCAGCGGCCTTCTTCGGCTTAGCAGCGGCCTTCTTGGGCTTGGCCGGACTCTTGGCTTTCTTGGCCTTGGCAGGACTCTTGGCCTTCTTGGGCTTAGCTGCGGCCTTGGTCTTCTTCGCGGCAGTCTTGGCCTTGGGCTTCTTGGCAGCTGCTTTCGGCTTGGTCGCCTTCTTGGGCTTCTTAGCGGCCTTCTTCACCTCGCCAAGGCGGAAGCTGCCAGAGGCACCAGAGCCCTTAGCCTGCTTCAAACCACCATTCTTCACACCAGCTCTCAGAGCCAGCTTCAGGTGCTGGTTGACGACCTTCTCGTCTTTGCCAACGTTGAAGTTCTTCACGATGTACTTGAGGATGGCTTGGCGGGAAGAGCCGCCCCTCTCCTTCAAACTGCTCACAGCTTGGCTGATCATCTCAGAATATTTGGGATGATCTGAGGGCTTCTTGGGCTTGGTCGTTTTCTTCTTGGGGCTCTTGGCAGCCTTGGCAGACTTGGCAGCAGGAGCTGCGACGGGAGCGCTGACGGCATCAGACATGATGAATTATCTTGAAGTCGAGTCAAATAAGTGTACAACAAAACGACACAGAGGTGCGTAGTTGGTTACCTGATGATCAGAGTAGTGAGAGGAAAGCCACTCAGTGCGCGGTATTTATAACCAGCGCGCGGACGTATTAGCGAGCCGCCTCACACCAGCCTTGCGAGCGAAGCGTTGTGTTAGAAATGGCGAGCTGAATGTGCTTGTCGCTGTAGATTTCACTCCCTCCGTCACTCATCCTCTGTCTATTACATTCAAATTTACACACCAATTCATTCTGAGAATCTCAGCTTTCATTTGATGCAACATTTGGACAGATCCACTCATAATTTCCCAATCAAAATATACTTTGAACGCCTACCTGTACTGGAAAATCTTGCGAAATCAAGACAAAAGTTTTAATTTTAGAATAATCAACACTCAAACCTTATCTCAAACTATATCAGGATGCACAGAAATGTCTCCTCTTTCAGATTTGGTAAAGGTTTCCAACTTACAGACTACAATTTGGACGGGTGATGCCGAAAAGCAAACGGCCACTAGCACATCGAATCAAGTCCTCAGCCCACACGCACTGCTGGCCTCCGACAAGCCGTTTCACAGCAAGGGTGCGTGTCGATCGCCATATCCCCCCGTACCGTCACCACTTGGGGGGGAAATAAACACAAGTATGTTATGAGCACGCTATATAGAGCAGAATTGACCCCATTATTTATGATCGATCAAAACATTTAAATACAAATTCATATTTATTTCCCCTAGACATGCATATGTGTATACGTACGCTATACACTCAGTGCAAATCATATAGGAGCACATACAACTATGCCAGACATAGTTCAACCCTCTGACAAACGTAAAACTAAATTCCTGCAAACAAATTGTACACTTACTATATATATATACATACATACATATCAAATATATATGCATATATAATAGAGATTGACAAAATGCTATATATATATAGGCGACATAATAAAACCTCCCTTATGCCGCGGCGCCCCTGGGTAAAACCTGACGAACGCACTCTCAATATCCACCATTTTGCAAACTTGTCTCAAAAGTAATGAGTCTCATTATAAATGGGCTTTTAAACCTAATCCCTGTTATCGGCAGTACTTTCAATCGTTTTGTTTGGTCAATGTGGGACTGTTTTCATTGCGTGAAATCTATGTAGATCATGGTTCACATACATGCATTAAGCGATGTTATCACTATTGACAATGTATATGCACCGATGTCGTTTAATGGCAAAAGACAGGCCCAGGTTTATTATTTTGAACTGTTTTTTCCTCTCAATCATAGCAATCGCTTACGTATCCGAAGGACAATTGTTGTTGTGTTATTAGCAGCCAAGCTACAATCTCTGACTCGTGTCAGTCAGACAGTGAGGAGGGGAGAGGGAGGCGCGGAAGGGCCGACTGGGGGAACCAGGCCTTGAGTGAAGCAGGTTTTTTCACGCTGGCTCACATTTTAACCACTGGCTAATTGGAAAATGTAATACAAAGTTCGATAATCCGCGCGAGCAGCCCTGCATATTGATTTCTTTAAGGTTCACGCCTCCCCCCCCCCCCCCCCTCAACACACACACGCCCACCCTCGCCATCCCGTGAAGATAACGGTTTGGGAGAGGTGCATGTGACGTGTCCCAAGCGACGGGACCATATACAATGCTTCTTAAGTTATAATACTCCATTTGTACTTGACTTGACTACTCACCTCAAGTTATTTCTCTACTGAGAGACTAATATATGTATGTGGATTCTGAAAGCTACGGATGAGACAAATAAAACGGAATCGGCTATAAGGATTGATGACTGGTAGAAATAGACGTCAAACATACTAATTCATGTGAGGACCATAAGAATGAAGCCTCCCCCCCCCCCTCCCCCCGCTCTCACTGCATTCGTCCTTTACGTATCATCCAATTACCATAACAGGGGTTGAGATAATGTTATTAACAGTTAATGTGTTGCAGATACTATTCCCAGTCTGGGGATTGTTACACGTGTCACATCGAGTCGGTCACCGCGTTCATTGAACCAATGTCGGTAGTTTATGAATATTATCAATGGTGTAACTAACTGCGTTTGGTGGAACAAAACTTCAACATGCAATAAAAGAAAGGCTAATGCAAATATACATGTGTTTGCATCTCAACTCAGTGGTGAAACAAATCTTGTTTCAGAACACAAGTATGTTTGTTAATAAAGCAAAGCGACCAATCGAAACATTTAAAACAACGTCTCGGGAAGGAGTGAATCGTGTACACGGTTTGGGTTGGGCGGGATCAGAGGGACCCTCGCGCGGTTCGTTAAGTACTAAATACTATCGTTAAGGTAAAGGGCGGCACAAAAAAGTGCTCGCGCGCGTTAAATACACAAACAAAAACAAGGCACAACAATTGGAATGAGTTTGGTGGGTTTGGACCCCATTTATTTGCTTGATCATGAAATGGCATGACGGATGAATCAATCAATCCTTTGCGTATCAATGAGTTGCCTCTTGGAGGCCAGTCTTTGGGTGAAGATGAAATGTCATGCGAATGACAGACATGACAGCAGACATTCATCCTTGTGCACTGCAGGTAATCCGATGAAATGGGGCGGCGACCAGTCATTGCGGCGCCACAAGACTGTCGCCAACGGATGAAGACGATCGATATGCGATGAAGACGATGACGCGATCAACTATCTACAGTCTTATGTACAACGGCAGCAGAATGTAGCAAATCTACTTCTTGGCTGCTGCCTTCTTGGGCTTGGCTGCCGCCTTCTTGGGTTTAGCCGCAGCTTTCTTGGGTTTAGCCGCAGCGGCCTTCTTCGGCTTAGCAGCGGCCTTCTTGGGCTTGGCCGGACTCTTGGCTTTCTTGGCCTTGGCAGGACTCTTGGCCTTCTTGGGCTTAGCTGCGGCCTTGGTCTTCTTCGCGGCAGTCTTGGCCTTGGGCTTCTTGGCAGCTGCTTTCGGCTTGGTCGCCTTCTTGGGCTTCTTAGCGGCCTTCTTCACCTCGCCAAGGCGGAAGCTGCCAGAGGCACCAGAGCCCTTAGCCTGCTTCAAACCACCATTCTTCACACCAGCTCTCAGAGCCAGCTTCAGGTGCTGGTTGACAACCTTCTCGTCTTTGCCAACGTTGAAGTTCTTCACGATGTACTTGAGGATGGCTTGGCGGGAAGAGCCGCCCCTCTCCTTCAAACTGCTCACAGCTTGGCTGATCATCTCAGAATATTTGGGATGATCTGAGGGCTTCTTGGGCTTGGTCGTCTTCTTCTTGGGGCTCTTGGCAGCCTTGGCAGACTTGGCAGCAGGAGCTGCGACGGGAGCGCTGACGGCATCAGACATGATGAATTATCTTGAAGTCGAGTCAAATAAGTGTACAACAAAACGACACAGAGGTGCGTAGTTGGTTACCTGATGATCAGAGTAGTGAGAGGAAAGCCACTCAGTGCGCGGTATTTATAACCAGCGCGCGGACGTATTAGCGAGCCGCCTCACACCAGCCTTGCGAGCGAAGCGTTGTGTTAGAAATGGCGAGCTGAATGTGCTTGTCGCTGTAGATTTCACTCCCTCCGTCACTCATCCTCTGTCTATTACATTCAAATTTACACACCAATTCATTCTGAGAATCTCAGCTTTCATTTGATGCAACATTTGGACAGATCCACTCATAATTTCCCAATCAAAATATACTTTGAACGCCTACCTGTACTGGAAAATCTTGCGAAATCAAGACAAAAGTTTCAATTTTAGAATAATCAACACTCAAACCTTATCTCAAACTATATCAGGATGCACAGAAATGTCTCCTCTTTCAGATTTGGTAAAGGTTTCCAACTTACAGACTACAATTTGGACGGGTGATGCCGAAAAGCAAACGGCCACTAGCACATCGAATCAAGTCCTCAGCCCACACGCACTGCTGGCCTCCGACAAGCCGTTTCACAGCAAGGGTGCGTGTCGATCGCCATATCCCCCCGTACCGTCACCACTTGGGGGGGAAATAAACACAAGTATGTTATGAGCACGCTATATAGAGCAGAATTGACCCCATTATTTATGATCGATCAAAACATTTAAATACAAATTCATATTTATTTCCCCTAGACATGCATATGTGTATACGTACGCTATACACTCAGTGCAAATCATATAGGAGCACATACAACTATGCCAGACATAGTTCAACCCTCTGACAAACGTAAAACTAAATTCCTGCAAACAAATTGTACACTTACTATATATATATACATACATACATATCAAATATATATGCATATATAATAGAGATTGACAAAATGCTATATATATATAGGCGACATAATAAAACCTCCCTTATGCCGCGGCGCCCCTGGGTAAAACCTGACGAACGCACTCTCAATATCCACCATTTTGCAAACTTGTCTCAAAAGTAATGAGTCTCATTATAAATGGGCTTTTAAACCTAATCCCTGTTATCGGCAGTACTTTCAATCGTTTTGTTTGGTCAATGTGGGACTGTTTTCATTGCGTGAAATCTATGTAGATCATGGTTCACATACATGCATTAAGCGATGTTATCACTATTGACAATGTATATGCACCGATGTCGTTTAATGGCAAAAGACAGGCCCAGGTTTATTATTTTGAACTGTTTTTTCCTCTCAATCATAGCAATCGCTTACGTATCCGAAGGACAATTGTTGTTGTGTTATTAGCAGCCAAGCTACAATCTCTGACTCGTGTCAGTCAGACAGTGAGGAGGGGAGAGGGAGGCGCGGAAGGGCCAACTGGGGGAACCAGGCCTTGAGTGAAGCAGGTTTTTTCACGCTGGCTCACATTTTAACCACTGGCTAATTGGAAAATGTAATACAAAGTTCGATAATCCGCGCGAGCAGCCCTGCATATTGATTTCTTTAAGGTTCACGCCCCCCCCCCCCCGCCCCTCAACACACACACGCCTACCCTCGCCATCCCGTGAAGATAACGGTTTGGGAGAGGTGCATGTGACGTGTCCCAAGCGACGGGACCATATACAATGCTTCTTAAGTTATAATACTCCATTTGTACTTGACTTGACTACTCACCTCAAGTTATTTCTCTACTGAGAGACTAATATATGTATGTGGATTCTGAAAGCTACGGATGAGACAAATAAAACGGAATCGGCTATAAGGATTGATGACTGGTAGAAATAGACGGCAAACATACTAATTCATGTGAGGACCATAAGAATGAAGCCCCCCCCCCCTCCCCCCGCTCTCACTGCATTCGTCCTTTACGTATCATCCAATTACCATAACAGGGGTTGAGATAATGTTATTAACAGTTAATGTGTTGCAGATACTATTCCCAGCCTGGGGATTGTTACACGTGTCACATCGAGTCGGTCACCGCGTTCATTGAACCAATGTCGGTAGTTTATGAATATTATCAATGGTGTAACTAACTGCGTTTGGTGGAACAAAACTTCAACATGCAATAAAAGAAAGGCTAATGCAAATATACATGTGTTTGCATCTCAACTCAGTGGTGAAACAAATCTTGTTTCAGAACACAAGTATGTTTGTTAATAAAGCAAAGCGACCAATCGAAACATTTAAAACAACGTCTCGGGAAGGAGTGAATCGTGTACACGGTTTGGGTTGGGCGGGATCAGAGGGACCCTCGCGCGGTTCGTTAAGTACTAAATACTATCGTTAAGGTAAAGGGCGGCACAAAAAAGTGCTCGCGCGCGTTAAATAAACAAACAAAAACAAGGCACAACAATTGGAATGAGTTTGGTGGGTTTGGACCCCATTTATTTGCTTGATCATGAAATGGCATGACGGATGAATCAATCAATCCTTTGCGTATCAATGAGTTGCCTCTTGGAGGCCAGTCTTTGGGTGAAGATGAAATGTCATGCGAATGACAGACATGACAGCAGACATTCATCCTTGTGCACTGCAGGTAATCCGATGAAATGGGGCGGCGACCAGTCATTGCGGCGCCACAAGACTGTCGCCAACGGATGAAGACGATCGATATGCGATGAAGACGATGACGCGATCAACTATCTACAGTCTTATGTACAACGGCAGCAGAATGTAGCAAATCTACTTCTTGGCTGCTGCCTTCTTGGGCTTGGCTGCCGCCTTCTTGGGTTTAGCCGCAGCTTTCTTGGGTTTAGCCGCAGCGGCCTTCTTCGGCTTAGCAGCGGCCTTCTTGGGCTTGGCCGGACTCTTGGCTTTCTTGGCCTTGGCAGGACTCTTGGCCTTCTTGGGCTTAGCTGCGGCCTTGGTCTTCTTCGCGGCAGTCTTGGCCTTGGGCTTCTTGGCAGCTGCTTTCGGCTTGGTCGCCTTCTTGGGCTTCTTAGCGGCCTTCTTCACCTCGCCAAGGCGGAAGCTGCCAGAGGCACCAGAGCCCTTAGCCTGCTTCAAACCACCATTCTTCACACCAGCTCTCAGAGCCAGCTTCAGGTGCTGGTTGACAACCTTCTCGTCTTTGCCAACGTTGAAGTTCTTCACGATGTACTTGAGGATGGCTTGGCGGGAAGAGCCGCCCCTCTCCTTCAAACTGCTCACAGCTTGGCTGATCATCTCAGAATATTTGGGATGATCTGAGGGCTTCTTGGGCTTGGTCGTCTTCTTCTTGGGGCTCTTGGCAGCCTTGGCAGACTTGGCAGCAGGAGCTGCGACGGGAGCGCTGACGGCATCAGACATGATGAATTATCTTGAAGTCGAGTCAAATAAGTGTACAACAAAACGACACAGAGGTGCGTAGTTGGTTACCTGATGATCAGAGTAGTGAGAGGAAAGCCACTCAGTGCGCGGTATTTATAACCAGCGCGCGGACGTATTAGCGAGCCGCCTCACACCAGCCTTGCGAGCGAAGCGTTGTGTTAGAAATGGCGAGCTGAATGTGCTTGTCGCTGTAGATTTCACTCCCTCCGTCACTCATCCTCTGTCTATTACATTCAAATTTACACACCAATTCATTCTGAGAATCTCAGCTTTCATTTGATGCAACATTTGGACAGATCCACTCATAATTTCCCAATCAAAATATACTTTGAACGCCTACCTGTACTGGAAAATCTTGCGAAATCAAGACAAAAGTTATAATTTTAGAATAATCAACACTCAAACCTTATCTCAAACTATATCAGGATGCACAGAAATGTCTCCTCTTTCAGATTTGGTAAAGGTTTCCAACTTACAGACTACAATTTGGACGGGTGATGCCGAAAAGCAAACGGCCACTAGCACATCGAATCAAGTCCTCAGCCCACACGCACTGCTGGCCTCCGACAAGCCGTTTCACAGCAAGGGTGCGTGTCGATCGCCATATCCCCCCGTACCGTCACCACTTGGGGGGGAAATAAACACAAGTATGTTATGAGCACGCTATATAGAGCAGAATTGACCCCATTATTTATGATCGATCAAAACATTTAAATACAAATTCATATTTATTTCCCCTAGACATGCATATGTGTATACGTACGCTATACACTCAGTGCAAATCATATAGGAGCACATACAACTATGCCAGACATAGTTCAACCCTCTGACAAACGTAAAACTAAATTCCTGCAAACAAATTGTACACTTACTATATATATATACATACATACATATCAAATATATATGCATATATAATAGAGATTGACAAAATGCTATATATATATAGGCGACATAATAAAACCTCCCTTATGCCGCGGCGCCCCTGGGTAAAACCTGACGAACGCACTCTCAATATCCACCATTTTGCAAACTTGTCTCAAAAGTAATGAGTCTCATTATAAATGGGCTTTTAAACCTAATCCCTGTTATCGGCAGTACTTTCAATCGTTTTGTTTGGTCAATGTGGGACTGTTTTCATTGCGTGAAATCTATGTAGATCATGGTTCACATACATGCATTAAGCGATGTTATCACTATTGACAATGTATATGCACCGATGTCGTTTAATGGCAAAAGACAGGCCCAGGTTTATTATTTTGAACTGTTTTTTCCTCTCAATCATAGCAATCGCTTACGTATCCGAAGGACAATTGTTGTTGTGTTATTAGCAGCCAAGCTACATTCTCTGACTCGTGTCAGTCAGACAGTGAGGAGGGGAGAGGGAGGCGCGGAAGGGCCAACTGGGGGAACCAGGCCTTGAGTGAAGCAGGTTTTTTCACGCTGGCTCACATTTTAACCACTGGCTAATTGGAAAATGTAATACAAAGTTCGATAATCCGCGCGAGCAGCCCTGCATATTGATTTCTTTAAGGTTCACGCCCCCCCCCCCCCGCCCCTCAACACACACACGCCCACCCTCGCCATCCCGTGAAGATAACGGTTTGGGAGAGGTGCATGTGACGTGTCCCAAGCGACGGGACCATATACAATGCTTCTTAAGTTATAATACTCCATTTGTACTTGACTTGACTACTCACCTCAAGTTATTTCTCTACTGAGAGACTAATATATGTATGTGGATTCTGAAAGCTACGGATGAGACAAATAAAACGGAATCGGCTATAAGGATTGATGACTGGTAGAAATAGACGGCAAACATACTAATTCATGTGAGGACCATAAGAATGAAGCCCCCCCCCCCTCCCCCCGCTCTCACTGCATTCGTCCTTTACGTATCATCCAATTACCATAACAGGGGTTGAGATAATGTTATTAACAGTTAATGTGTTGCAGATACTATTCCCAGCCTGGGGATTGTTACACGTGTCACATCGAGTCGGTCACCGCGTTCATTGAACCAATGTCGGTAGTTTATGAATATTATCAATGGTGTAACTAACTGCGTTTGGTGGAACAAAACTTCAACATGCAATAAAAGAAAGGCTAATGCAAATATACATGTGTTTGCATCTCAACTCAGTGGTGAAACAAATCTTGTTTCAGAACACAAGTATGTTTGTTAATAAAGCAAAGCGATCAATCGAAACATTTAAAACAACGTCTCGGGAAGGAGTGAATCGTGTACACGGTTTGGGTTGGGCGGGATCAGAGGGACCCTCGCGCGGTTCGTTAAGTACTAAATACTATCGTTAAGGTAAAGGGCGGCACAAAAAAGTGCTCGCGCGCGTTAAATAAACAAACAAAAACAAGGCACAACAATTGGAATGAGTTTGGTGGGTTTGGACCCCATTTATTTGCTTGATCATGAAATGGCATGACGGATGAATCAATCAATCCTTTGCGTATCAATGAGTTGCCTCTTGGAGGCCAGTCTTTGGGTGAAGATGAAATGTCATGCGAATGACAGACATGACAGCAGACATTCATCCTTGTGCACTGCAGGTAATCCGATGAAATGGGGCGGCGACCAGTCATTGCGGCGCCACAAGACTGTCGCCAACGGATGAAGACGATCGATATGCGATGAAGACGATGACGCGATCAACTATCTACAGTCTTATGTACAACGGCAGCAGAATGTAGCAAATCTACTTCTTGGCTGCTGCCTTCTTGGGCTTGGCTGCCGCCTTCTTGGGTTTAGCCGCAGCTTTCTTGGGTTTAGCCGCAGCGGCCTTCTTCGGCTTAGCAGCGGCCTTCTTGGGCTTGGCCGGACTCTTGGCTTTCTTGGCCTTGGCAGGACTCTTGGCCTTCTTGGGCTTAGCTGCGGCCTTGGTCTTCTTCGCGGCAGTCTTGGCCTTGGGCTTCTTGGCAGCTGCTTTCGGCTTGGTCGCCTTCTTGGGCTTCTTAGCGGCCTTCTTCACCTCGCCAAGGCGGAAGCTGCCAGAGGCACCAGAGCCCTTAGCCTGCTTCAAACCACCATTCTTCACACCAGCTCTCAGAGCCAGCTTCAGGTGCTGGTTGACAACCTTCTCGTCTTTGCCAACGTTGAAGTTCTTCACGATGTACTTGAGGATGGCTTGGCGGGAAGAGCCGCCCCTCTCCTTCAAACTGCTCACAGCTTGGCTGATCATCTCAGAATATTTGGGATGATCTGAGGGCTTCTTGGGCTTGGTCGTCTTCTTCTTGGGGCTCTTGGCAGCCTTGGCAGACTTGGCAGCAGGAGCTGCGACGGGAGCGCTGACGGCATCAGACATGATGAATTATCTTGAAGTCGAGTCAAATAAGTGTACAACAAAACGACACAGAGGTGCGTAGTTGGTTACCTGATGATCAGAGTAGTGAGAGGAAAGCCACTCAGTGCGCGGTATTTATAACCAGCGCGCGGACGTATTAGCGAGCCGCCTCACACCAGCCTTGCGAGCGAAGCGTTGTGTTAGAAATGGCGAGCTGAATGTGCTTGTCGCTGTAGATTTCACTCCCTCCGTCACTCATCCTCTGTCTATTACATTCAAATTTACACACCAATTCATTCTGAGAATCTCAGCTTTCATTTGATGCAACATTTGGACAGATCCACTCATAATTTCCCAATCAAAATATACTTTGAACGCCTACCTGTACTGGAAAATCTTGCGAAATCAAGACAAAAGTTTCAATTTTAGAATAATCAACACTCAAACCTTATCTCAAACTATATCAGGATGCACAGAAATGTCTCCTCTTTCAGATTTGGTAAAGGTTTCCAACTTACAGACTACAATTTGGACGGGTGATGCCGAAAAGCAAACGGCCACTAGCACATCGAATCAAGTCCTCAGCCCACACGCACTGCTGGCCTCCGACAAGCCGTTTCACAGCAAGGGTGCGTGTCGATCGCCATATCCCCCCGTACCGTCACCACTTGGGGGGGAAATAAACACAAGTATGTTATGAGCACGCTATATAGAGCAGAATTGACCCCATTATTTATGATCGATCAAAACATTTAAATACAAATTGATATTTATTTCCCCTAGACATGCATATGTGTATACGTACGCTATACACTCAGTGCAAATCATATAGGAGCACATACAACTATGCCAGACATAGTTCAACCCTCTGACAAACGTAAAACTAAATTCCTGCAAACAAATTGTACACTTACTATATATATATACATACATACATATCAAATATATATGCATATATAATAGAGATTGACAAAATGCTATATATATATAGGCGACATAATAAAACCTCCCTTATGCCGCGGCGCCCCTGGGTAAAACCTGACGAACGCACTCTCAATATCCACCATTTTGCAAACTTGTCTCAAAAGTAATGAGTCTCATTATAAATGGGCTTTTAAACCTAATCCCTGTTATCGGCAGTACTTTCAATCGTTTTGTTTGGTCAATGTGGGACTGTTTTCATTGCGTGAAATCTATGTAGATCATGGTTCACATACATGCATTAAGCGATGTTATCACTATTGACAATGTATATGCACCGATGTCGTTTAATGGCAAAAGACAGGCCCAGGTTTATTATTTTGAACTGTTTTTTCCTCTCAATCATAGCAATCGCTTACGTATCCAAAGGACAATTGTTGTTGTGTTATTAGCAGCCAAGCTACAATCTCTGACTCGTGTCAGTCAGACAGTGAGGAGGGGAGAGGGAGGCGCGGAAGGGCCGACTGGGGCAACCAGGCCTTGAGTGAAGCAGGTTTTTTCACGCTGGCTCACATTTTAACCACTGGCTAATTGGAAAATGTAATACAAAGTTCGATAATCCGCGCGAGCAGCCCTGCATATTGATTTCTTTAAGGTTCACGCCTCCCCCCCCCCCCCCCTCAACACACACACGCCCACCCTCGCCATCCCGTGAAGATAACGGTTTGGGAGAGGTGCATGTGACGTGTCCCAAGCGACGGGACCATATACAATGCTTCTTAAGTTATAATACTCCATTTGTACTTGACTTGACTACTCACCTCAAGTTATTTCTCTACTGAGAGACTAATATATGTATGTGGATTCTGAAAGCTACGGATGAGACAAATAAAACGGAATCGGCTATAAGGATTGATGACTGGTAGAAATAGACGTCAAACATACTAATTCATGTGAGGACCATAAGAATGAAGGCCCCCCCCCTCCCCCCGCTCTCACTGCATTCGTCCTTTACGTATCATCCAATTACCATAACAGGGGTTGAGATAATGTTATTAACAGTTAATGTGTTGCAGATACTATTCCCAGTCTGGGGATTGTTACACGTGTCACATCGAGTCGGTCACCGCGTTCATTGAACCAATGTCGGTAGTTTATGAATATTATCAATGGTGTAACTAACTGCGTTTGGTGGAACAAAACTTCAACATGCAATAAAAGAAAGGCTAATGCAAATATACATGTGTTTGCATCTCAACTCAGTGGTGAAACAAATCTTGTTTCAGAACACAAGTATGTTTGTTAATAAAGCAAAGCGACCAATCGAAACATTTAAAACAACGTCTCGGGAAGGAGTGAATCGTGTACACGGTTTGGGTTGGGCGGGATCAGAGGGACCCTCGCGCGGTTCGTTAAGTACTAAATACTATCGTTAAGGTAAAGGGCGGCACAAAAAAGTGCTCGCGCGCGTTAAATAAACAAACAAAAACAAGGCACAACAATTGGAATGAGTTTGGTGGGTTTGGACCCCATTTATTTGCTTGATCATGAAATGGCATGACGGATGAATCAATCAATCCTTTGCGTATCAATGAGTTGCCTCTTGGAGGCCAGTCTTTGGGTGAAGATGAAATGTCATGCGAATGACAGACATGACAGCAGACATTCATCCTTGTGCACTGCAGGTAATCCGATGAAATGGGGCGGCGACCAGTCATTGCGGCGCCACAAGGCTGTCGCCAACGGATGAAGACGATCGATATGCGATGAAGACGATGACGCGATCAACTATCTACAGTCTTATGTACAACGGCAGCAGAATGTAGCAAATCTACTTCTTGGCTGCTGCCTTCTTGGGCTTGGCTGCCGCCTTCTTGGGTTTAGCCGCAGCTTTCTTGGGTTTAGCCGCAGCGGCCTTCTTCGGCTTAGCAGCGGCCTTCTTGGGCTTGGCCGGACTCTTGGCTTTCTTGGCCTTGGCAGGACTCTTGGCCTTCTTGGGCTTAGCTGCGGCCTTGGTCTTCTTCGCGGCAGTCTTGGCCTTGGGCTTCTTGGCAGCTGCTTTCGGCTTGGTCGCCTTCTTGGGCTTCTTAGCGGCCTTCTTCACCTCGCCAAGGCGGAAGCTGCCAGAGGCACCAGAGCCCTTAGCCTGCTTCAAACCACCATTCTTCACACCAGCTCTCAGAGCCAGCTTCAGGTGCTGGTTGACGACCTTCTCGTCTTTGCCAACGTTGAAGTTCTTCACGATGTACTTGAGGATGGCTTGGCGGGAAGAGCCGCCCCTCTCCTTCAAACTGCTCACAGCTTGGCTGATCATCTCAGAATATTTGGGATGATCTGAGGGCTTCTTGGGCTTGGTCGTTTTCTTCTTGGGGCTCTTGGCAGCCTTGGCAGACTTGGCAGCAGGAGCTGCGACGGGAGCGCTGACGGCATCAGACATGATGAATTATCTTGAAGTCGAGTCAAATAAGTGTACAACAAAACGACACAGAGGTGCGTAGTTGGTTACCTGATGATCAGAGTAGTGAGAGGAAAGCCACTCAGTGCGCGGTATTTATAACCAGCGCGCGGACGTATTAGCGAGCCGCCTCACACCAGCCTTGCGAGCGAAGCGTTGTGTTAGAAATGGCGAGCTGAATGTGCTTGTCGCTGTAGATTTCACTCCCTCCGTCACTCATCCTCTGTCTATTACATTCAAATTTACACACCAATTCATTCTGAGAATCTCAGCTTTCATTTGATGCAACATTTGGACAGATCCACTCATAATTTCCCAATCAAAATATACTTTGAACGCCTACCTGTACTGGAAAATCTTGCGAAATCAAGACAAAAGTTTTAATTTTAGAATAATCAACACTCAAACCTTATCTCAAACTATATCAGGATGCACAGAAATGTCTCCTCTTTCAGATTTGGTAAAGGTTTCCAACTTACAGACTACAATTTGGACGGGTGATGCCGAAAAGCAAACGGCCACTAGCACATCGAATCAAGTCCTCAGCCCACACGCACTGCTGGCCTCCGACAAGCCGTTTCACAGCAAGGGTGCGTGTCGATCGCCATATCCCCCCGTACCGTCACCACTTGGGGGGGAAATAAACACAAGTATGTTATGAGCACGCTATATAGAGCAGAATTGACCCCATTATTTATGATCGATCAAAACATTTAAATACAAATTCATATTTATTTCCCCTAGACATGCATATGTGTATACGTACGCTATACACTCAGTGCAAATCATATAGGAGCACATACAACTATGCCAGACATAGTTCAACCCTCTGACAAACGTAAAACTAAATTCCTGCAAACAAATTGTACACTTACTATATATATATACATACATACATATCAAATATATATGCATATATAATAGAGATTGACAAAATGCTATATATATATAGGCGACATAATAAAACCTCCCTTATGCCGCGGCGCCCCTGGGTAAAACCTGACGAACGCACTCTCAATATCCACCATTTTGCAAACTTGTCTCAAAAGTAATGAGTCTCATTATAAATGGGCTTTTAAACCTAATCCCTGTTATCGGCAGTACTTTCAATCGTTTTGTTTGGTCCATGTGGGACTGTTTTCATTGCGTGAAATCTATGTAGATCATGGTTCACATACATGCATTAAGCGATGTTATCACTATTGACAATGTATATGCACCGATGTCGTTTAATGGCAAAAGACAGGCCCAGGTTTATTATTTTGAACTGTTTTTTCCTCTCAATCATAGCAATCGCTTACGTATCCGAAGGACAATTGTTGTTGTGTTATTAGCAGCCAAGCTACAATCTCTGACTCGTGTCAGTCAGACAGTGAGGAGGGGAGAGGGAGGCGCGGAAGGGCCGACTGGGGGAACCAGGCCTTGAGTGAAGCAGGTTTTTTCACGCTGGCTCACATTTTAACCACTGGCTAATTGGAAAATGTAATACAAAGTTCGATAATCCGCGCGAGCAGCCCTGCATATTGATTTCTTTAAGGTTCACGCCTCCCCCCCCCCCCCCCTCAACACACACACGCCCACCCTCGCCATCCCGTGAAGATAACGGTTTGGGAGAGGTGCATGTGACGTGTCCCAAGCGACGGGACCATATACAATGCTTCTTAAGTTATAATACTCCATTTGTACTTGACTTGACTACTCACCTCAAGTTATTTCTCTACTGAGAGACTAATATATGTATGTGGATTCTGAAAGCTACGGATGAGACAAATAAAACGGAATCGGCTATAAGGATTGATGACTGGTAGAAATAGACGTCAAACATACTAATTCATGTGAGGACCATAAGAATGAAGCCTCCCCCCCCCCCCTCCCCCCGCTCTCACTGCATTCGTCCTTTACGTATCATCCAATTACCATAACAGGGGTTGAGATAATGTTATTAACAGTTAATGTGTTGCAGATACTATTCCCAGTCTGGGGATTGTTACACGTGTCACATCGAGTCGGTCACCGCGTTCATTGAACCAATGTCGGTAGTTTATGAATATTATCAATGGTGTAACTAACTGCGTTTGGTGGAACAAAACTTCAACATGCAATAAAAGAAAGGCTAATGCAAATATACATGTGTTTGCATCTCAACTCAGTGGTGAAACAAATCTTGTTTCAGAACACAAGTATGTTTGTTAATAAAGCAAAGCGACCAATCGAAACATTTAAAACAACGTCTCGGGAAGGAGTGAATCGTGTACACGGTTTGGGTTGGGCGGGATCAGAGGGACCCTCGCGCGGTTCGTTAAGTACTAAATACTATCGTTAAGGTAAAGGGCGGCACAAAAAAGTGCTCGCGCGCGTTAAATACACAAACAAAAACAAGGCACAACAATTGGAATGAGTTTGGTGGGTTTGGACCCCATTTATTTGCTTGATCATGAAATGGCATGACGGATGAATCAATCAATCCTTTGCGTATCAATGAGTTGCCTCTTGGAGGCCAGTCTTTGGGTGAAGATGAAATGTCATGCGAATGACAGACATGACAGCAGACATTCATCCTTGTGCACTGCAGGTAATCCGATGAAATGGGGCGGCGACCAGTCATTGCGGCGCCACAAGACTGTCGCCAACGGATGAAGACGATCGATATGCGATGAAGACGATGACGCGATCAACTATCTACAGTCTTATGTACAACGGCAGCAGAATGTAGCAAATCTACTTCTTGGCTGCTGCCTTCTTGGGCTTGGCTGCCGCCTTCTTGGGTTTAGCCGCAGCTTTCTTGGGTTTAGCCGCAGCGGCCTTCTTCGGCTTAGCAGCGGCCTTCTTGGGCTTGGCCGGACTCTTGGCTTTCTTGGCCTTGGCAGGACTCTTTGCCTTCTTGGGCTTAGCTGCGGCCTTGGTCTTCTTCGCGGCAGTCTTGGCCTTGGGCTTCTTGGCAGCTGCTTTCGGCTTGGTCGCCTTCTTGGGCTTCTTAGCGGCCTTCTTCACCTCGCCAAGGCGGAAGCTGCCAGAGGCACCAGAGCCCTTAGCCTGCTTCAAACCACCATTCTTCACACCAGCTCTCAGAGCCAGCTTCAGGTGCTGGTTGACAACCTTCTCGTCTTTGCCAACGTTGAAGTTCTTCACGATGTACTTGAGGATGGCTTGGCGGGAAGAGCCGCCCCTCTCCTTCAAACTGCTCACAGCTTGGCTGATCATCTCAGAATATTTGGGATGATCTGAGGGCTTCTTGGGCTTGGTCGTCTTCTTCTTGGGGCTCTTGGCAGCCTTGGCAGACTTGGCAGCAGGAGCTGCGACGGGAGCGCTGACGGCATCAGACATGATGAATTATCTTGAAGTCGAGTCAAATAAGTGTACAACAAAACGACACAGAGGTGCGTAGTTGGTTACCTGATGATCAGAGTAGTGAGAGGAAAGCCACTCAGTGCGCGGTATTTATAACCAGCGCGCGGACGTATTAGCGAGCCGCCTCACACCAGCCTTGCGAGCGAAGCGTTGTGTTAGAAATGGCGAGCTGAATGTGCTTGTCGCTGTAGATTTCACTCCCTCCGTCACTCATCCTCTGTCTATTACATTCAAATTTACACACCAATTCATTCTGAGAATCTCAGCTTTCATTTGATGCAACATTTGGACAGATCCACTCATAATTTCCCAATCAAAATATACTTTGAACGCCTACCTGTACTGGAAAATCTTGCGAAATCAAGACAAAAGTTTCAATTTTAGAATAATCAACACTCAAACCTTATCTCAAACTATATCAGGATGCACAGAAATGTCTCCTCTTTCAGATTTGGTAAAGGTTTCCAACTTACAGACTACAATTTGGACGGGTGATGCCGAAAAGCAAACGGCCACTAGCACATCGAATCAAGTCCTCAGCCCACACGCACTGCTGGCCTCCGACAAGCCGTTTCACAGCAAGGGTGCGTGTCGATCGCCATATCCCCCCGTACCGTCACCACTTGGGGGGGAAATAAACACAAGTATGTTATGAGCACGCTATATAGAGCAGAATTGACCCCATTATTTATGATCGATCAAAACATTTAAATACAAATTCATATTTATTTCCCCTAGACATGCATATGTGTATACGTACGCTATACACTCAGTGCAAATCATATAGGAGCACATACAACTATGCCAGACATAGTTCAACCCTCTGACAAACGTAAAACTAAATTCCTGCAAACAAATTGTACACTTACTATATATATATACATACATACATATCAAATATATATGCATATATAATAGAGATTGACAAAATGCTATATATATATAGGCGACATAATAAAACCTCCCTTATGCCGCGGCGCCCCTGGGTAAAACCTGACGAACGCACTCTCAATATCCACCATTTTGCAAACTTGTCTCAAAAGTAATGAGTCTCATTATAAATGGGCTTTTAAACCTAATCCCTGTTATCGGCAGTACTTTCAATCGTTTTGTTTGGTCAATGTGGGACTGTTTTCATTGCGTGAAATCTATGTAGATCATGGTTCACATACATGCATTAAGCGATGTTATCACTATTGACAATGTATATGCACCGATGTCGTTTAATGGCAAAAGACAGGCCCAGGTTTATTATTTTGAACTGTTTTTTCCTCTCAATCATAGCAATCGCTTACGTATCCGAAGGACAATTGTTGTTGTGTTATTAGCAGCCAAGCTACAATCTCTGACTCGTGTCAGTCAGACAGTGAGGAGGGGAGAGGGAGGCGCGGAAGGGCCAACTGGGGGAACCAGGCCTTGAGTGAAGCAGGTTTTTTCACGCTGGCTCACATTTTAACCACTGGCTAATTGGAAAATGTAATACAAAGTTCGATAATCCGCGCGAGCAGCCCTGCATATTGATTTCTTTAAGGTTCACGCCCCCCCCCCCCGCCCCTCAACACACACACGCCTACCCTCGCCATCCCGTGAAGATAACGGTTTGGGAGAGGTGCATGTGACGTGTCCCAAGCGACGGGACCATATACAATGCTTCTTAAGTTATAATACTCCATTTGTACTTGACTTGACTACTCACCTCAAGTTATTTCTCTACTGAGAGACTAATATATGTATGTGGATTCTGAAAGCTACGGATGAGACAAATAAAACGGAATCGGCTATAAGGATTGATGACTGGTAGAAATAGACGGCAAACATACTAATTCATGTGAGGACCATAAGAATGAAGCCCCCCCCCCCTCCCCCCGCTCTCACTGCATTCGTCCTTTACGTATCATCCAATTACCATAACAGGGGTTGAGATAATGTTATTAACAGTTAATGTGTTGCAGATACTATTCCCAGCCTGGGGATTGTTACACGTGTCACATCGAGTCGGTCACCGCGTTCATTGAACCAATGTCGGTAGTTTATGAATATTATCAATGGTGTAACTAACTGCGTTTGGTGGAACAAAACTTCAACATGCAATAAAAGAAAGGCTAATGCAAATATACATGTGTTTGCATCTCAACTCAGTGGTGAAACAAATCTTGTTTCAGAACACAAGTATGTTTGTTAATAAAGCAAAGCGACCAATCGAAACATTTAAAACAACGTCTCGGGAAGGAGTGAATCGTGTACACGGTTTGGGTTGGGCGGGATCAGAGGGACCCTCGCGCGGTTCGTTAAGTACTAAATACTATCGTTAAGGTAAAGGGCGGCACAAAAAAGTGCTCGCGCGCGTTAAATAAACAAACAAAAACAAGGCACAACAATTGGAATGAGTTTGGTGGGTTTGGACCCCATTTATTTGCTTGATCATGAAATGGCATGACGGATGAATCAATCAATCCTTTGCGTATCAATGAGTTGCCTCTTGGAGGCCAGTCTTTGGGTGAAGATGAAATGTCATGCGAATGACAGACATGACAGCAGACATTCATCCTTGTGCACTGCAGGTAATCCGATGAAATGGGGCGGCGACCAGTCATTGCGGCGCCACAAGACTGTCGCCAACGGATGAAGACGATCGATATGCGATGAAGACGATGACGCGATCAACTATCTACAGTCTTATGTACAACGGCAGCAGAATGTAGCAAATCTACTTCTTGGCTGCTGCCTTCTTGGGCTTGGCTGCCGCCTTCTTGGGTTTAGCCGCAGCTTTCTTGGGTTTAGCCGCAGCGGCCTTCTTCGGCTTAGCAGCGGCCTTCTTGGGCTTGGCCGGACTCTTGGCTTTCTTGGCCTTGGCAGGACTCTTGGCCTTCTTGGGCTTAGCTGCGGCCTTGGTCTTCTTCGCGGCAGTCTTGGCCTTGGGCTTCTTGGCAGCTGCTTTCGGCTTGGTCGCCTTCTTGGGCTTCTTAGCGGCCTTCTTCACCTCGCCAAGGCGGAAGCTGCCAGAGGCACCAGAGCCCTTAGCCTGCTTCAAACCACCATTCTTCACACCAGCTCTCAGAGCCAGCTTCAGGTGCTGGTTGACAACCTTCTCGTCTTTGCCAACGTTGAAGTTCTTCACGATGTACTTGAGGATGGCTTGGCGGGAAGAGCCGCCCCTCTCCTTCAAACTGCTCACAGCTTGGCTGATCATCTCAGAATATTTGGGATGATCTGAGGGCTTCTTGGGCTTGGTCGTCTTCTTCTTGGGGCTCTTGGCAGCCTTGGCAGACTTGGCAGCAGGAGCTGCGACGGGAGCGCTGACGGCATCAGACATGATGAATTATCTTGAAGTCGAGTCAAATAAGTGTACAACAAAACGACACAGAGGTGCGTAGTTGGTTACCTGATGATCAGAGTAGTGAGAGGAAAGCCACTCAGTGCGCGGTATTTATAACCAGCGCGCGGACGTATTAGCGAGCCGCCTCACACCAGCCTTGCGAGCGAAGCGTTGTGTTAGAAATGGCGAGCTGAATGTGCTTGTCGCTGTAGATTTCACTCCCTCCGTCACTCATCCTCTGTCTATTACATTCAAATTTACACACCAATTCATTCTGAGAATCTCAGCTTTCATTTGATGCAACATTTGGACAGATCCACTCATAATTTCCCAATCAAAATATACTTTGAACGCCTACCTGTACTGGAAAATCTTGCGAAATCAAGACAAAAGTTATAATTTTAGAATAATCAACACTCAAACCTTATCTCAAACTATATCAGGATGCACAGAAATGTCTCCTCTTTCAGATTTGGTAAAGGTTTCCAACTTACAGACTACAATTTGGACGGGTGATGCCGAAAAGCAAACGGCCACTAGCACATCGAATCAAGTCCTCAGCCCACACGCACTGCTGGCCTCCGACAAGCCGTTTCACAGCAAGGGTGCGTGTCGATCGCCATATCCCCCCGTACCGTCACCACTTGGGGGGGAAATAAACACAAGTATGTTATGAGCACGCTATATAGAGCAGAATTGACCCCATTATTTATGATCGATCAAAACATTTAAATACAAATTCATATTTATTTCCCCTAGACATGCATATGTGTATACGTACGCTATACACTCAGTGCAAATCATATAGGAGCACATACAACTATGCCAGACATAGTTCAACCCTCTGACAAACGTAAAACTAAATTCCTGCAAACAAATTGTACACTTACTATATATATATACATACATACATATCAAATATATATGCATATATAATAGAGATTGACAAAATGCTATATATATATAGGCGACATAATAAAACCTCCCTTATGCCGCGGCGCCCCTGGGTAAAACCTGACGAACGCACTCTCAATATCCACCATTTTGCAAACTTGTCTCAAAAGTAATGAGTCTCATTATAAATGGGCTTTTAAACCTAATCCCTGTTATCGGCAGTACTTTCAATCGTTTTGTTTGGTCAATGTGGGACTGTTTTCATTGCGTGAAATCTATGTAGATCATGGTTCACATACATGCATTAAGCGATGTTATCACTATTGACAATGTATATGCACCGATGTCGTTTAATGGCAAAAGACAGGCCCAGGTTTATTATTTTGAACTGTTTTTTCCTCTCAATCATAGCAATCGCTTACGTATCCGAAGGACAATTGTTGTTGTGTTATTAGCAGCCAAGCTACATTCTCTGACTCGTGTCAGTCAGACAGTGAGGAGGGGAGAGGGAGGCGCGGAAGGGCCAACTGGGGGAACCAGGCCTTGAGTGAAGCAGGTTTTTTCACGCTGGCTCACATTTTAACCACTGGCTAATTGGAAAATGTAATACAAAGTTCGATAATCCGCGCGAGCAGCCCTGCATATTGATTTCTTTAAGGTTCACGCCCCCCCCCCCCCGCCCCTCAACACACACACGCCCACCCTCGCCATCCCGTGAAGATAACGGTTTGGGAGAGGTGCATGTGACGTGTCCCAAGCGACGGGACCATATACAATGCTTCTTAAGTTATAATACTCCATTTGTACTTGACTTGACTACTCACCTCAAGTTATTTCTCTACTGAGAGACTAATATATGTATGTGGATTCTGAAAGCTACGGATGAGACAAATAAAACGGAATCGGCTATAAGGATTGATGACTGGTAGAAATAGACGGCAAACATACTAATTCATGTGAGGACCATAAGAATGAAGCCCCCCCCCCCTCCCCCCGCTCTCACTGCATTCGTCCTTTACGTATCATCCAATTACCATAACAGGGGTTGAGATAATGTTATTAACAGTTAATGTGTTGCAGATACTATTCCCAGCCTGGGGATTGTTACACGTGTCACATCGAGTCGGTCACCGCGTTCATTGAACCAATGTCGGTAGTTTATGAATATTATCAATGGTGTAACTAACTGCGTTTGGTGGAACAAAACTTCAACATGCAATAAAAGAAAGGCTAATGCAAATATACATGTGTTTGCATCTCAACTCAGTGGTGAAACAAATCTTGTTTCAGAACACAAGTATGTTTGTTAATAAAGCAAAGCGATCAATCGAAACATTTAAAACAACGTCTCGGGAAGGAGTGAATCGTGTACACGGTTTGGGTTGGGCGGGATCAGAGGGACCCTCGCGCGGTTCGTTAAGTACTAAATACTATCGTTAAGGTAAAGGGCGGCACAAAAAAGTGCTCGCGCGCGTTAAATAAACAAACAAAAACAAGGCACAACAATTGGAATGAGTTTGGTGGGTTTGGACCCCATTTATTTGCTTGATCATGAAATGGCATGACGGATGAATCAATCAATCCTTTGCGTATCAATGAGTTGCCTCTTGGAGGCCAGTCTTTGGGTGAAGATGAAATGTCATGCGAATGACAGACATGACAGCAGACATTCATCCTTGTGCACTGCAGGTAATCCGATGAAATGGGGCGGCGACCAGTCATTGCGGCGCCACAAGACTGTCGCCAACGGATGAAGACGATCGATATGCGATGAAGACGATGACGCGATCAACTATCTACAGTCTTATGTACAACGGCAGCAGAATGTAGCAAATCTACTTCTTGGCTGCTGCCTTCTTGGGCTTGGCTGCCGCCTTCTTGGGTTTAGCCGCAGCTTTCTTGGGTTTAGCCGCAGCGGCCTTCTTCGGCTTAGCAGCGGCCTTCTTGGGCTTGGCCGGACTCTTGGCTTTCTTGGCCTTGGCAGGACTCTTGGCCTTCTTGGGCTTAGCTGCGGCCTTGGTCTTCTTCGCGGCAGTCTTGGCCTTGGGCTTCTTGGCAGCTGCTTTCGGCTTGGTCGCCTTCTTGGGCTTCTTAGCGGCCTTCTTCACCTCGCCAAGGCGGAAGCTGCCAGAGGCACCAGAGCCCTTAGCCTGCTTCAAACCACCATTCTTCACACCAGCTCTCAGAGCCAGCTTCAGGTGCTGGTTGACAACCTTCTCGTCTTTGCCAACGTTGAAGTTCTTCACGATGTACTTGAGGATGGCTTGGCGGGAAGAGCCGCCCCTCTCCTTCAAACTGCTCACAGCTTGGCTGATCATCTCAGAATATTTGGGATGATCTGAGGGCTTCTTGGGCTTGGTCGTCTTCTTCTTGGGGCTCTTGGCAGCCTTGGCAGACTTGGCAGCAGGAGCTGCGACGGGAGCGCTGACGGCATCAGACATGATGAATTATCTTGAAGTCGAGTCAAATAAGTGTACAACAAAACGACACAGAGGTGCGTAGTTGGTTACCTGATGATCAGAGTAGTGAGAGGAAAGCCACTCAGTGCGCGGTATTTATAACCAGCGCGCGGACGTATTAGCGAGCCGCCTCACACCAGCCTTGCGAGCGAAGCGTTGTGTTAGAAATGGCGAGCTGAATGTGCTTGTCGCTGTAGATTTCACTCCCTCCGTCACTCATCCTCTGTCTATTACATTCAAATTTACACACCAATTCATTCTGAGAATCTCAGCTTTCATTTGATGCAACATTTGGACAGATCCACTCATAATTTCCCAATCAAAATATACTTTGAACGCCTACCTGTACTGGAAAATCTTGCGAAATCAAGACAAAAGTTTCAATTTTAGAATAATCAACACTCAAACCTTATCTCAAACTATATCAGGATGCACAGAAATGTCTCCTCTTTCAGATTTGGTAAAGGTTTCCAACTTACAGACTACAATTTGGACGGGTGATGCCGAAAAGCAAACGGCCACTAGCACATCGAATCAAGTCCTCAGCCCACACGCACTGCTGGCCTCCGACAAGCCGTTTCACAGCAAGGGTGCGTGTCGATCGCCATATCCCCCCGTACCGTCACCACTTGGGGGGGAAATAAACACAAGTATGTTATGAGCACGCTATATAGAGCAGAATTGACCCCATTATTTATGATCGATCAAAACATTTAAATACAAATTGATATTTATTTCCCCTAGACATGCATATGTGTATACGTACGCTATACACTCAGTGCAAATCATATAGGAGCACATACAACTATGCCAGACATAGTTCAACCCTCTGACAAACGTAAAACTAAATTCCTGCAAACAAATTGTACACTTACTATATATATATACATACATACATATCAAATATATATGCATATATAATAGAGATTGACAAAATGCTATATATATATAGGCGACATAATAAAACCTCCCTTATGCCGCGGCGCCCCTGGGTAAAACCTGACGAACGCACTCTCAATATCCACCATTTTGCAAACTTGTCTCAAAAGTAATGAGTCTCATTATAAATGGGCTTTTAAACCTAATCCCTGTTATCGGCAGTACTTTCAATCGTTTTGTTTGGTCAATGTGGGACTGTTTTCATTGCGTGAAATCTATGTAGATCATGGTTCACATACATGCATTAAGCGATGTTATCACTATTGACAATGTATATGCACCGATGTCGTTTAATGGCAAAAGACAGGCCCAGGTTTATTATTTTGAACTGTTTTTTCCTCTCAATCATAGCAATCGCTTACGTATCCAAAGGACAATTGTTGTTGTGTTATTAGCAGCCAAGCTACAATCTCTGACTCGTGTCAGTCAGACAGTGAGGAGGGGAGAGGGAGGCGCGGAAGGGCCGACTGGGGCAACCAGGCCTTGAGTGAAGCAGGTTTTTTCACGCTGGCTCACATTTTAACCACTGGCTAATTGGAAAATGTAATACAAAGTTCGATAATCCGCGCGAGCAGCCCTGCATATTGATTTCTTTAAGGTTCACGCCTCCCCCCCCCCCCCCCCCTCAACACACACACGCCCACCCTCGCCATCCCGTGAAGATAACGGTTTGGGAGAGGTGCATGTGACGTGTCCCAAGCGACGGGACCATATACAATGCTTCTCAAGTTATAATACTCCATTTGTACTTGACTTGACTACTCACCTCAAGTTATTTCTCTACTGAGAGACTAATATATGTATGTGGATTCTGAAAGCTACGGATGAGACAAATAAAACGGAATCGGCTATAAGGATTGATGACTGGTAGAAATAGACGGCAAACATACTAATTCATGTGAGGACCATAAGAATGAAGCCCCCCCCCCCTCCCCCCGCTCTCACTGCATTCGTCCTTTACGTATCATCCAATTACCATAACAGGGGTTGAGATAATGTTATTAACAGTTAATGTGTTGCAGATACTATTCCCAGCCTGGGGATTGTTACACGTGTCACATCGAGTCGGTCACCGCGTTCATTGAACCAATGTCGGTAGTTTATGAATATTATCAATGGTGTAACTAACTGCGTTTGGTGGAACAAAACTTCAACATGCAATAAAAGAAAGGCTAATGCAAATATACATGTGTTTGCATCTCAACTCAGTGGTGAAACAAATCTTGTTTCAGAACACAAGTATGTTTGTTAATAAAGCAAAGCGACCAATCGAAACATTTAAAACAACGTCTCGGGAAGGAGTGAATCGTGTACACGGTTTGGGTTGGGCGGGATCAGAGGGACCCTCGCGCGGTTCGTTAAGTACTAAATACTATCGTTAAGGTAAAGGGCGGCACAAAAAAGTGTTCGCGCGCGTTAAATAAACAAACAAAAACAAGGCACAACAATTGGAATGAGTTTGGTGGGTTTGGACCCCATTTATTTGCTTGATCATGAAATGGCATGACGGATGAATCAATCAATCCTTTGCGTATCAATGAGTTGCCTCTTGGAGGCCAGTCTTTGGGTGAAGATGAAATGTCATGCGAATGACAGACATGACAGCAGACATTCATCCTTGTGCACTGCAGGTAATCCGATGAAATGGGGCGGCGACCAGTCATTGCGGCGCCACAAGACTGTCGCCAACGGATGAAGACGATCGATATGCGATGAAGACGATGACGCGATCAACTATCTACAGTCTTATGTACAACGGCAGCAGAATGTAGCAAATCTACTTCTTGGCTGCTGCCTTCTTGGGCTTGGCTGCCGCCTTCTTGGGTTTAGCCGCAGCTTTCTTGGGTTTAGCCGCAGCGGCCTTCTTCGGCTTAGCAGCGGCCTTCTTGGGCTTGGCCGGACTCTTGGCTTTCTTGGCCTTGGCAGGACTCTTGGCCTTCTTGGGCTTAGCTGCGGCCTTGGTCTTCTTCGCGGCAGTCTTGGCCTTGGGCTTCTTGGCAGCTGCTTTCGGCTTGGTCGCCTTCTTGGGCTTCTTAGCGGCCTTCTTCACCTCGCCAAGGCGGAAGCTGCCAGAGGCACCAGAGCCCTTAGCCTGCTTCAAACCACCATTCTTCACACCAGCTCTCAGAGCCAGCTTCAGGTGCTGGTTGACAACCTTCTCGTCTTTGCCAACGTTGAAGTTCTTCACGATGTACTTGAGGATGGCTTGGCGGGAAGAGCCGCCCCTCTCCTTCAAACTGCTCACAGCTTGGCTGATCATCTCAGAATATTTGGGATGATCTGAGGGCTTCTTGGGCTTGGTCGTCTTCTTCTTGGGGCTCTTGGCAGCCTTGGCAGACTTGGCAGCAGGAGCTGCGACGGGAGCGCTGACGGCATCAGACATGATGAATTATCTTGAAGTCGAGTCAAATAAGTGTACAACAAAACGACACAGAGGTGCGTAGTTGGTTACCTGATGATCAGAGTAGTGAGAGGAAAGCCACTCAGTGCGCGGTATTTATAACCAGCGCGCGGACGTATTAGCGAGCCGCCTCACACCAGCCTTGCGAGCGAAGCGTTGTGTTAGAAATGGCGAGCTGAATGTGCTTGTCGCTGTAGATTTCACTCCCTCCGTCACTCATCCTCTGTCTATTACATTCAAATTTACACACCAATTCATTTT
This sequence comes from Arenicola marina, assembly GCA_964019135.1. NCBI lineage: Eukaryota > Metazoa > Annelida > Polychaeta > Arenicolidae > Arenicola > Arenicola marina. Next base: position 20,757,323 of record OZ025262.1, read on the forward strand.
GAGAATCTCAGCTTTCATTTGATGCAACATTTTGACAGATCCACTCATAATTTCCCAATCAAAATATACTTTGAACGCCTACCTGTACTGGAAAATCTTGCGAAATCAAGACAAAAGTTTCAATTTTAGAATAAT